>CM070671.1:54707474-55412794 GCA_036346575.1 Dendrocalamus sinicus | reverse complement strand
CGGGCTCATTGGGTGATCCGAACTCCGTGCGAATAAAAACGCGGCACCGGAGCAAGACGCATCCCAAACACACCCAATGGACGTGATATGCGCCCTAACTCACTCCGGCATGCGTTTCGTGAACTTCCGAGCCGGTGTTAAACTTTCCACCAAAACGTGTTCGTCGGGTGCTCTGAACTCCGTGCGAACGAAAACGCGGCAATGGAAGAAAACGTGTCGCAAACACACCAAATGGACCTCATATGCGCTCTAACTCACTCCCGCATGCGTTTTGTGAACTTCCGAGCCGGTGTTAAACTTTCCACCAAAACGAGCTCGTCGAGTGCTCAACTCCGCGGCGAACAGTAAAGCGCACCGAACGAAACGCATCCCAAACACAGCCAATGGACGCCATATGCGCCTCTAACTCACTCCGCTTATGCTTAAGTGAACTTCCGAGCCGGTGTTAAACTTTCCACCAAACGGGCTCGCTGGTGCTCAACTCCGTCGCGAACGAAAAACGCAAAGACCGGATCGAAACGCGCCCCAAACACCCCAATGGACATCATATGCGCCTAACTCACTCCGGCATGCGTTTAACTTCCGTGCGGTGTTAAACTTTCCACCAAAACGGGCTCGCTGGGTGCTCAACTCCGTCGCGAACGAAAATGCGCACCGAGCAAGACGCATCCCAAACACACCCAATGGACGCCATATGCGCCTAACTCACTCCGCATGCGTTTCGTGAACTTCCGAGCGGTGTTAAACTTTCCACCAAAACGGGTTCGCTGGTGCTCAACTCCGTCGCGAAGGAAAACGCGCAATGGAAGAAAACGTGTCGCAAACACACCCAATGGACCTCATATGCGCTCTAACTCACTCCCGCATGCGTTTTGTGAACTTCCAAGCCGGTGTTAAACTTTCCAACAAAACGAGCTCGTCGAGTGCTCTGAACTCCGTGCGAACGAAAAGCGGCACCGGAACGAAACGCATCCCAAACACAGCCAATGGACGTCATATGCGCCCAAACTCACTCCGGCATGCGTTTCGTGAACTTCCGAGCCGGTGTTAAACTTTCCACCGAAACGGGCTCGTCGGGTGCTCAACTCCGCCTCCTTGAAACGCAAGCACCGGATCGAAACGCGCCCCAAACACCCCAATGGACATCATATGCGCCTAACTCACTCCGCATGCGTTTCGTGAACTTCCGAGCCGGTGTTAAACTTTCCACCAAAACGGGCTCATTGGGTGCTCAAACTCCGTCACGAACAAAAGCGCGCACCGAGCAAGACGCATCCCAAACACACCCAATGGACGTCATATGCGCCCTAACTCACTCCGGCATGCGTTTCGTGAACTTCCGAGCCGGTGTTAAACTTTCCACCAAAACGGGTTCGTCGGGTGCTCTGAACTCCGTGCGAACGAAAACGCGGCAATGGAAGAAAATGTGTCGCAAACACACCCAATGGACCTCATATGCGCTCTAACTCACTCCCGCATGCGTTTTGTGAACTTTCGAGCCGGTGTTAAACTTTCCACCAAAACGAGCTCGTCGAGTGCTCTGAACTCCGTGCGAACGAAAAGCGGCACCGGAACGAAACGCATCCCAAACACAGCCAATGGACGTCATATGCGCCCTAACTCACTCCGGCATGCGTTTCGTGAACTTCCGAGCCGGTGTTAAACTTTACACTGAAACGGGCTCGTCGGGTGCTCAACTCGCAACGAAAAACGCAAAGACCGGATCGAAACGCATCCCAAACACCCCCAATGGACATCATATGCGCCCTAACTCACTCCGGCATGCGTTTCGTAACTTTCCACCAAAACGGGCTCGCTGGGTGCTCTGAACTCCGTGCGAACGAAAACGCGGCACCGGAGCAAGACGCATCCCAAACACACCCAATGGACGTCATATGCGCCCTAACTCACTCCGGCATGCGTTTCGTGAACTTCCGAGCCGGTGTTAAACTTTCCACCAAAACGGGTTCGTCGGGTGCTCTGAACTCCGTGCGAACGAAAACGCGGCAATGGAAGAAAACGTGTCGCAAACACACCCAATGGACCTCATATGCGCTCTAACTCACTCCCGCATGCGTTTTGTGAACTTCCGAGCCGGTGTTAAACTTTCCACCAAAACGAGCTTGTCGAGTGCTCTGAACTCCGTGCGAACGAAAAGCGGCACCGGAACGAAACGCATCCCAAACACAGCCAATGGACGTCATATGCGCCCTAACTCACTCCGGCATGCGTTTCGTGAACTTCCGAGCCGGTGTTAAACTTTCCACCGAAACGGGCTCGTCGGGTGCTCTGAACTCCGCGCGAACGAAAACGTAGCACCGAATCGAAACGCGTCCCAAACACCCCCAATGGACATCATATGCGCCCTAACTCACTCCGGCATGCGTTTCATGAACTTCCGAGCCGGTGTTAAACATTCCACCAAAACGGGCTCGCTGGGTGATCTGAACTCCGTGCGAACAAAAACGCGGCACCGGAGCAAGACGCATCCCAAACACACCCAATGGACGTGATATGCGCCCTAACTCACTCCGGCATGCGTTTCGTGAACTTCCGAGCCGGTGTTAAACTTTCCACCAAAACGGGTTCGTCGGTGCTCAACTCCGTAACGAAAACGCGCAATGGAAGAAAACGTGTCGCAAACACACCCAATGGACCTCATATGCGCTCTAACTCACTCCCGCATGCGTTTGTGAACTTCAAGCGGTGTTAAACTTTCCACCAAAACGAGCTCGCCGAGTGCTCAACTCGTCTGCGAACGGCGCGCACGGGAACGAAACGCATCCCAAACACAGCCAATGGACGCCATATGCGCCAAACTCACTCGGCATGCGTTTCGTGAACTTCCGAGCGGTGTTAAACTTTCCACCAAACGGGCTCGCTGGGTGCTCAACTCCGCGCTAACGAAAACGCAAAGACCGGATCGAAGCGCGCCCCAAACACCCCAATGGACGTCATATGCGCCTAACTCACTCCGCATGCGTTTACGTGAACTTCCGAGCCGGTGTTAAACTTTCCACCAAAACGGGCTCGCTGGGTGCTCTGAACTCCGTGCGAACAAAAACGCGGCACCGGAGCAAGACGCATCCCAAACACACCCAATGGACGTCATATGCGCCCTAACTCACTCCGCATGCGTTTCGTGAACTTCCGAGCCGGTGTTAAACTTTCCACCAAAATGAGCTCGTCGAGTGCTCTGAACTCCGTGCGAACGAAAAGCGGCACCGGAACGAAACGCATCCCAAACACAGCCAATGAACCTCATATGCGCCCTAACTCACTCCGGCATGCGTTTCGTGAACTTCCGAGCCGGTGTTAAACTTTCCACCAAAACGGGCTCGTCGGGTGCTCTGAACTCCGTGCGAATGAAAACGCAACACCGGATCGAAACGTGTCCCAAACACCACCAATGGGCATCATATGCGTCCTAACTCACTCCGGCATGCGTTTCGTGAACTTCCAAGCCGGTGTTAAACTTTCCACCAAAATGGGCTAGCTGGGTGCTCTGAACTCCGTGCGAACGAAAACGCGGCAATGGAAGAAAACGTCCCCCAAACACAGCCAATGGACATCATATGCGCCCTAACTCACTCTGGCATGTGTTTCGTGAACTTCCGAGCCGGTGTTAAACTATCCACAAAACGGGCTCGCTGGGTGCCCCGAACTCCGTGCGAACGAAAACGCGGCACCGGAGCAAGACGCATCCCAAACACACCCAATGGACGTCATATGCGCCCTAACTCACTCCGGCATGCGTTTCGTGAACTTTCGAGTCGTTGTTAAACTTTCCACCAAAACGGGCTTGTCGGTGCTCTGAACTCAGTACGAACGGAAACGCGGCACCGGCAGAAAACGCGTCCCAAACACACCAAATGGACCTCATATGCGCCATAAATCACTCCGGCAGACGTTTCGTGAATTTTCGAGCCGGTGTTAAACTTTCCACCAAAACGGGCTCGTCGGGTGCTCTGAACTCAGTGCGAACGAAAACGCGACACGGAAAGAAAACGCGTCCCAAACACACCCAATGGACCTCATATGCGCTCTAACTCACTCCCGCATGCGTTTTGTGAACTTCCGAGCCGGTGTTAAACTTTCCACCAAAACGAGCTCGTCGAGTGCTCTGAACTCCGTGCGAACGAAAAGCGGCACCGGAACGAAACGCATCCCAAACACAGCCAATGGACGTCATATGCGCCCTAACTCACTCCGGCATGCGTTTCGTGAACTTCCGAGCCGGTGTTGAACTTTCCACCAAAACGGGCTCGCTGGGTGCTCAACTCCGTCGCGAAAAACGCAGCACCTGATCGAAACGCTTCCCAAACACCCCCAATGGACATCATATGCGCCCTAACTCACTCCGGCATGCGTTTTGTGAACTGCCGAGCCCGTGTTAAGCTTTCCAAGAAAACGGGCTCGCTGGGTGCTCCGAACTCCGTGCGAACGAAAACGCGGCACTGTAGCATGACGCATCCCAAACACACCCAATGGACGTCATATGCGCCCTAACTCACTCCGGCATGCGTTTCGTGAACTTCCGAGCCGGTGTTAAACTTTCCACCAAAACGGGCTCGTCGGGTGCTCTGAACTCGGTGCGAACGAAAACGCGGCAATGGAAGAAAACATGTCGCAAACACACCCAATGGACCTCATATGCGCCTAACTCACTCCCGCATGCGTTTGTGAACTTCGAGCCGGTGTTAAACTTTCCACCAAAACGAGCTCGCCGAGTGCTCAAACTCCGTCGAACGAAAGCGGCACCGAACGAAACGCATCCCAAACACAGCCAATGGACGCCATATGCGCCTAACTCACTCCGCATGCGTTTCGTGAACTTCCGAGCCGTGTTAAACTTTCCACCAAAACGGGCTCGTTGGGTACTCAACTCCGTGCGAACGAAAACACAAAGACCGGATCGAAACGCCGCAAACACCACCAATGGACATCATATGCGCCTAACTCACTCGCATGCGTTTACGTGAACTTCCGAGCCGTGTTAAGCTTTCCACCAAAACGGCTCGCTGGGTGCTCAACTCGTGCGAACGAAAAACGCGCACCGTAGCAAGACGCATCCCAAACACACAGTGGACGTCATATGCGCCCTAACTCACTCCGGCATGCGTTTCGTGAACTTCCGAGTCGTTGTTCAACTTTCCACCAAAACGGGCTCGTCGGCGCTCTGAACTCAGTACAAACAAAAACGCGGCACCGGAAGAAAACGCGTCCCAAACACACCCAATGGACCTCATATGCGCCCTAACTCACTCCGGAAGACGTTTCGTGAATTTTCGAGCCGGTGTTAAACTTTCCACCAAAGCGTGCTCGTCGGGTGCCCTGAACTCCGTGCGAACGAAAATGCGGCAATGGAAGAAAACTTGTCCCAAACACACACCCAATGGACCTCATATGCGCTCTAACTCACTCCCGCATGCGTTTTGTGAACTTCCGAGCCGGTGTTAAACTTTCCACCAAAACGAGCTCGTCGAGTGCTCTGAACTCCGTGCGAATGAAAAGCGGCACCGGAACGAAACGCATCCCAAACACAGCCAATGGACGTCATATGCGCCCTAACTCACTCCGGCATGCGTTTCGTGAACTTCCGAGCCGGTGTTGAACTTTCCACCGAAACGGGCTCGCCGGGTGCTCAACTCCGGCGAACGAAAACGCAGCACCTGATCAAACGCTTCCCAAACACCCCAATGGACATCATATGCGCCTAACTCACTCCGCATGCGTTTGTGAATCGCCGAGCCCGTGTTAAGCTTTCCAAGAAAACGGGCTCATTGGGTGCTCCAACTCCGTCTTGAACGAAACGCGCATCGTAGCATGACGCATCCCAAACACACCCAATGGACGTCATATGCGCCCTAACTCACTCCGGCATGCGTTTCGTGAACTTCCGAGCCGGTGTTAAACTTTCCACCAAAACGGGCTCGTCGGGTGCTCTGAACTCGGTGCGAACGAAAACGCGGCAATGGAAGAAAACATGTCGCAAACACACCCAATGGACCTCATATGCGCTCTAACTCACTCCCGCATGCGTTTTGTGAACTTCCGAGCCGGTGTTAAACTTTCCACCAAAACGAGCTCGTCGAGTGCTCTGAACTCCGTGCGAACGAAAAGCGGCACCGGAACGAAACGCATCCCAAACACAGCCAATGGACGTCATATGCGCCCTAACTCACTCCGGCATGCGTTTCGTGAACTTCCGTGCCGGTGTTAAACTTTCCACCAAAACGGGCTCGTTGGGTACTCTGAACTCCGTGCGAACGAAAACACAGCACCGGATCGAAACGCGTCCCAAACACCACCAATGGACATCATATGCGCCCTAACTCACTCTGGCATGCGTTTCGTGAACTTCCGAGCCGGTGTTAAGCTTTCCACCAAAACGGGCTCGCTGGGTGCTCTGAACTCCGTGCGAACGAAAACGCGGCACCGTAGCAAGACGCATCCCAAACACACAGTGGACGTCATATGCGCCCTAACTCACTCCGGCATGCGTTTCGTGAACTTCCGAGTCGTTGTTAAACTTTCCACCAAAACGGGCTCGTCGGCGCTCAACTCAAGACAAACGAAACGCTGCACCGAAGAAAACGCGTCCCAAACACACCCAATGGACCTCATATGCGCCCTAACTCACTCCGGAAGACGTTTCGTGAATTTTCGAGCCGGTGTTAAACTTTCCACCAAAGCGTGCTCGTCGGGTGCCCTGAACTCCGTGCGAACGAAAATGCGGCAATGGAAGAAAACTTGTCCCAAACACACACCCAATGGACCTCATATGCGCTCTAACTCACTCCCGCATGCGTTTTGTGAACTTCCGAGCCGGTGTTAAACTTTCCACCAAAACGAGCTCGTCGAGTGCTCTGAACTCCGTGCGAACGAAAATCGGCACCGGAACGAAACGCGTCCCAATCACAGCCAATGGACGTCATATGCGCCCTAACTCACTCTGGCATGCGTTTCGTGAACTTCCGAGCCGGTGTTGAACTTTCCACGAAACGGCTCGCTGGGTGCTCAACTCCGCGGCGAGCAAAACGCAGACCTGATCGGCGCCCCAAACACCCCAATGGACATCATATGCGCCTAACTCACTCCGCATGCGTTCGTGAACTTCCGAGCCGTGTTAAACTTTCCACCAAACGGGCTCGCTGGGTGCTCAACTCCGTCGAACGAAAACGCGCACCGAGCAAGACGATCCCAAACACACCCAATGGACGTCATATGCGCCCTAACTCATTCCGGCATGCGTTTCGTGAACTTCCGAGTCGTTGTTAAACTTTCCACCAAAACGGGCTCGTCGGTGCTCTGAACTCAGTACGAACGAAAACGCGGCACCGACAGAAAACGCGTCCCAAACACACCCAACAGACCTCATATGCGCCCTAACCACTCCGGCAGACATTTCGTGAATTTTCGAGCCGGTGTTAAACTTTCCACCAAAACGGGCTCGCTGGGTGCTCTGAACTCCGTGCGAACGAAAACGCGGCAATGGAAGAAAACGTGTCGCAAACACACCCAATGGACCTCATATGCGCTCTAACTCACTCCCGCATGCGTTTTGTGAACTTCCGAGCCGGTGTTAAACTTTCCACCAAAACGAGCTCGTCGAGTGCTCTGAACTCCGTGCGAATGAAAAGCGGCACCGGAACGAAACGCATCCCAAACACAGCCAATGGACGTCATATGCGCCCTAACGCACTCCGGCATGCGTTTCGTGAACTTCCGAGCCGGTGTTGAACTTTCCACCAAAACGGGCTCGTCGGGTGCTCTGAACTCCGTGCGAACGAAAACGCAGCACCTGATCGAAACGCGTCCCAAACACCCCCAATGGACATCATATGCGCCTAACTCACTCCGCATGCTTTCGTGAGCCGCCACGGTGTTAAGCTTTCCACCAAAACGGGCTCGTGGGTGCTCAACTCCTCGCGAACGAAAACGCGCACCGGAGCAAGACGCATCCCAAACACACCCAATGGACGCCATATGCGCCTCTAACTCACTCCGCATGCTTTCGTGAACTTCCGAAGTCGTTGTTAAACTTTGCACCAAACGGGCTTTTCGCGCGCTCAACTCAAGATAAACGAAACGCGCAACGGAAGAAAACGCGCCCCAAACACACCCAATGGACCTCATATGCGCCTAACTCACTCCGCAGACGCCGTGAATTTTCGAGCCGGTGTTAAACTTTCCACCAAAGCGGCTCGTCTGGTGCTCTAAACTCCGTGCGAACGAAACGCCACAATGGAAGAAAACGTGTCCCAAACACACCCAATGGACCTCATATGCGCCTAACTCACTCCCGCATGCGTTTGTGAACTTCCGAGCCGGTGTTAAACTTTCCACCAAAACGAGCTCGCCGAGTGCTCAACTCCGTCGCGAACGGCGCGCACCGAACGAAACGCATCCCAAACACAGCCAATGGACGCCATATGCGCTTCTAACTCACTCCGCATGCTTTAGTGAACTTCCAAGCCGTGTTAAACTTTCCACCAAAACAGCTCGTCGGGTGCTCAACTCCGTCGCGAACGAAACGAGCACCGATCGAAACGCGCCCCAAACACCCCAATGGACATCATATGCGCCTAATCACTCCGCATGTGTTTCGTTAACTTCAAGCCGTGTTAAACTTTCCATCAAAAGCGGTCTCGGGTGCTCAACTCCGCGGCGAACGAAAACGCGCACCGAAGTTAAGACACATCCCAAACACACCCAATGGACGCCATATGCGCCCTAACTCACTCCGACGCTGCTTCGTGAACTTCCGAAGTCGTTGTTAAACTTTCCACCAAAACGGGCTCGCCGGCGCTCAACTCAAGATTTAACGAAACGCGACACGAAAAGAAAACGCGTCCCAAACACACCCAATGGACCTCATATGCGCTCTAACTTACTCCCGCATGCGTTTTGTGAACTTCCGAGCCGGTGTTAAACTTTCCACCAAAACGAGGTCGTCGAGTGCTCTGAACTCCGCGCGAACGAAAAGCGGCACCGGAACGAAACGCATCTCAAACACAGCCAATGGACGTCATATGCGCCCTAACTCACTCCGGCATGCGTTTCGTGAACTTCCGAGCCGGTGTTAAACTTTCCACAAAAGCGGGCTCGTCGGGTGCTCTGAACTCCGTGCGAACGAAAACGCAGCACCTGATCGAAACGCTTCCCAAACACCCCCAATGGACATCATATGCGCCCTAACTCACTCCGGCATGCGTTTCGTGAACTGCCGAGCCGGTGTTAAGCTTTCCAACAAAACGGGCTCGCTGGTGCTCAACTCCGTCGAACGAAAACGCGCACCAGAGCATGACGCATCCCAAACACACCTAATGGACGTCATATGCGCCCTAACTCACTCCGGCATGCGTTTCGTGAACTTCCGAGTCGTTGTTAAACTTTGCACCAAAACGGGCTCGTCGGCGCTCTGAACTCAGTACAAACGAAAACGCGGCAACGGAAGAAAACGCGTCCCAAACACACCCAATGGACCTCATATGCGCCCTAACTCACTCCGGCAGACGTTTCGTGAATTTTTGAGCCGGTGTTAAACTTTCAACCAAAGCGGGCTCGTACGGTGCTCTGAACTCCGTGCGAACGAAAACGCGGCAATGGAAGAAAACGTGTCCCAAACACACCCAATGAACCTCATATGCGCTCTAACTCACTCCCGCATGCGTTTTGTGAACTTTCGAGCCGGTGTTAAACTTTCCACCAAAACGAGGTCGTCGAGTGCTCTGAACTCCGTGCGAACAAAAAGCGGCACCGGAACGAAACGCATCCCAAACACAGCCAATGGACGTCATATGCGCCCTAACTCACTCCGGCATGCGTTTCGTGAACTTCCGAGCCGGTGTTAAACTTTCCACCAAAACGGGCTCGTTGGTACTCAACTCCGTGCGAACGAAACACAAAGACCGGATCGAACGCGTCCCAAACACCACCAATGGACATCATATGCGCCCTAACTCACTCGCATGCGTTTACGTGAACTTCCGAGCCGGTGTTAAGCTTTCCACCAAAACGGGCTCGTTGGTGCTCAACTCCGCATTTAACGAAAACGCGGCACCGTAGCAAGACGCATCCCAAACACACAAAGGGACGCCATATGCGCCTAACTCACTCCGCATGCTTCGTGAACTTCCGAGTCGTTGTTAAACTTTCCACCAAAACGGGCTCGCCGGGCGCTCTCGAACTCGAAGATTAACGAAAACGCGACACGAAAAGAAAACGCGTCCCAAACACACCCAATGGACCTCATATGCGCTCTAACTCACTCCCGCATGCGTTTTGTGAACTTCCGAGCCGGTGTTAAACTTTCCACCAAAACGAGGTCGTCGAGTGCTCAACTCCGTCGCGAGCAGCGCACCGAACGAAACGCATCCCAAACACAGCCAATGGACGTCATATGCGCCCTAACTCACTCCGGCATGCGTTTCGTGAACTTCCAAGCTGATGAGGACATCCCAGCTCAGCATGTTCCATCACATATCAACCATTCACCATCAAGCATAAGGGATACAAATCAAGGTCCACTTACAGAAGTCGTGCCAAGAAAATACAAGAACAGGTGAATTCATTCCTAGCTGATTTTGATTTCAACATATCTCAGGATGTTATACTACCTAAATGTTCTACATTGATGTTACTTAAGCGGAGGAAGCTACTTGGCATGAGGAACAAATACAATGCTACGATCAGACCACCTGGCTGACCGCACCTACAGCCACAAAGAAGCAACCATAACGTTTGCTTTCCGACGGCTCTGGGGGTCTATGAGTACTTGATGGAAAGCTTATCAAGTCTAGTTTCCAATGCAACAAACCCCACGTCATTTGGACTTTCCAATAAGAAGTTATGATCGAATTAGTGGAGACTGCTCAGAAGGCTAACAGTCACGCGAGACCTCCTCGGGAATTCATCTCGTGGAGACCTTTCACCTAGCCTACCTTCAGAAATTCCAAATCCTTTTCACACTCAACTAGGAGGGTTGTTCCTAGTATAAATACCCCTTGTATCTAAACAATTGGCAGCTTTGAATCATTTGATAAACCATAGTTTTGTAGCCGAGCTGCTAAGTGTCTTACTCACCATTGTTCTTCCTTGTTCTTCTTGGACTCGTGAAGAGATCCCTTTGGGATCCCCTAATTCGTGCTCTAGGCTTTCGGCCTTTTGTGTGGGTTAGTCCCGGATTGTGGTTCTACGGTCGCTCGAGATCGAGTCAAGTCCTCAAGGTTTCGTGTCTCTCTCCCGCCGCTTGGTCGCATCCAACCTTGGCAGGTATAAAGCTAGTTACCCCGCTGTTTGCAGCAAGTTATCCTCGGTTCTTCGACCTACTGTCGTGAAGATCGGGCCATCCCAAGGAGGTTCCTATCATGTGGTAATCAGAGCAAGGTTGTCACGGTAGGTCTTACCATCATATGTTAATGTTTTGTTCATCTCCTAGAGTCCACTGAAAAAGCCACAAAAATCCCATAGCCTTTTCACGGCATCATTACCTTTGTGTTGTTGTGTTCATCAAGTTGCTAGTCACCATCTTTACTTATATAGTGTTTTGTTTATTTGTTATCCGCACCCCTGTTAGTGTCAAAAAAAACAAAAAAAAAGAGAAGAAAGAAAGAGTCAAAAAAAAAGAGAAGAGAAAAGAAGTGAAAAGTAGGGGCTGTGTTGCGGATTACAAAACTGAAAATTTCAGTTCTACATACTCAAGTTTGTGGTGTTCTTAACAGCAACGTTTACATATCTTTTGAACGGTTTACGCCACTTGGTTACAGTACCGCAGCCTTCCTTGAACAGCCACCTATAGCTCCACAAAAATATGAAAACCGGACCTCTCGACTCGTAAACCTTTCAACCGCTTAACCACAGCTGGGTTACTATCACTTTTTGCGCACTCACAGTCCTTGAGAATGAGCAAGAGCTTTGGTAAGTAAGAGGTGAGGTTGTGTGATTCCACAAATTTTACCTATTCCAATTTTTTTTCTTCATAGTTCTAACATGGCAGGATCCAATGATTCGAGTGTTGGGGGTGGTCGTCATGGAGACGATGAACCACCAGTTGCGCGGGATGAGTTACGGCAACTACAAAACTCACTGTTGGAGGCCATGGAGAGGATGTTCAATGAACGTCTCCCAGCAGCGGCCGGAAGGGATCCACGTCATCAACATGAAGAATCTGATGGTGAAAATTCTGGTGCTGGACATGACTTCCATGTCCACTTCAGAGATGGTCGTGGTGGTGGTAGGCGTGCTGGTCACAATGGCCAGCATGGAGGAGGATATCACAGGCGTGGTCGTGACCACCGTGTGCATTTTGATGATGAAGAATTTGATGATTATGACCATGATGAGGGATATGACAATAATGAAAATCCTTTTGCAAATAATGGGCGGTTTGAGCGGCGCCATGATCATCGCCGACGTGCTGGCCATGAAGAAAGGGAACATCACCGTGGTCGCTACAATAGGGATGATCCGGACAGATTGCTCGTGTCAAGTTGAGTATCCCAAAATTTATCGACGAGAAGATGCAGATGCATATCTTGAGTGGGCTGAGCAAAGTGATCAAATTTTTAGAGTACATAATCTCTCCGATCGAGGCGTGTAAATCTTGCTTCAGCTTGAGTTCTCTGTTATGCTCTCACTTGGTGGAATCAAATACGTAAGAATCAGCTTGTGTTGGGGCGTGAATATATCAACACATGGGAAGAGATGAAGCAAGTGATGAGGAGGCGTTTTGTGCCATCAAGCTATCAGCGTGACCTTCGCAATAGGTTGCAAACTTTGAAGCAAGGATCCAAATCGGTTGATGATTATTATAAGGAAATGGAGTTGCTGTTAGTGCGAACTGGAATTAGAGAGGATCCTGAATCAAAAATGGCAAGATTTTTGAATGGTCTCAATGAAGAAATTTTGGTTTCGTTGAGATGTTTCCGTATAATAATTTGCAAGACCTTGTTGATCAAGCTATGCGCACCGAGAGAAAATTCAGCAAGAGGGATGTGGAAGGTCTTATGGAAGCCGACATATCTCAGCTCCATGGCATAGGCAGCAGCAAGGTACCTCTGTGGTTGGAGGTCGGTCCCAAGGTGCTGCACCTAGAACTTCTCCATCCATTGCTCCTGCAAAGACGATGGTTTCTACAGCTTCTTCACCTGCCATTCAACAACGCCTTGCTGCAAGTACAGCAGCCCTTCGTTGCTTCCGCCGCTTCCTATGCACGTAGCCGAGAAATTGTGTGCCATAAGTGCCATGGTCGTGGACATGTTGCTGCACAATGTCCAAGTAGGAGGACTATGTTAGTAAATGAACAAGGTGAATGGGAATCTGAAAGTGAGCAAGAAGAAGATGGCATACAAGAAGAAACAGTGGGCAATGATGGGAGTGAGATCCAACCCGACGAAGGTGATAATAATTGCTTTATTTCTCTTCGAGTGCTTAGTGTTATTGCTGTAAAAGAAGAGAATGGACAGCGACACAATCTCTTCCATACTCGAGGCATGATCAAGGACAAGTTGTGCAGAATTATTGTTGATAATGGCATCTGCAACAATATTGCAAGTCAAGAATTGGTTGAGCGAATGGGGTTAAAACAGCGGCGCCATCCTAATCCATACAAGATGCAATGGCTTAATGATTATGGTACGCTACGTGTAAACCATGTTGTGACAGTTCCTTTCTCTATGGGGAAGTATAATGATCATGTGGAGTGTGATGTGGTGTCTACGCAAGCATGCCAACTGCTGCTAGGAAGACCATGGTTATATGATCGTGATGTTCAGATTTTTGGTCGAACCAACAAATTATCTTTCATGTACAAAGGAGAGCGAATCACTTTGCTTCCTTTGACACCGGAGGAGATATTGAAGGATGATGTAAAAAGAAAACAGCGAGAGAGTGAGAACCACTTACGAGTGACCCACAAACATAGTGAGGGAGTGAATCCAAAGCCAAATAAAACTCCACAGCTACAAAGAACCAAGCCAATGGGAAAAGAGGGATTAGTCATGATGGCTAGGAAAGGGGATTTAAAAGATTTGAGTGAACCCAATGCCATGTTCTTTGTACTCCTGTACAAGGACAATTTTCTTTCCACTAACGACTTACCCTCTATATTGCCAAGTGTTGTTTATGATGTGTTGCAGGAATATAAGGATGTATTCCCTGATGAAGTACCACCAGGGCTGCCACCTAAGAGAGGGATCGAGCATCAAATTGACCTTGTTCCTGGTGCTTCACTTCCTAAGAGAGGGATTGGAGGTGTGCTCATGCAAGAAGGAAAGCCTATTGCATATTTCAGTGAAAAGCTAAGTGGTCCAACTCTGAATTATTCAGTTTATGATAAAGAATTATTTGCTCTTGTGAGGAGTTTGGAAACATGGCAACACTACCTTTTGCCTAAAGAATTCGTAATACATTCAGACCATGAATCTTTGAAACATCTTAAAGGCCAACTAAAACTGAACCGAAGACATGCAAAATGGAGTGAATTCATTGAGTCTTTTCCTTACATTGTCAAGTACAAAAAGGGAAAGGATAATGTTGTAGCAGATGCTTTGTCTCGACGTCATGCTTTACTATCACAACTTGATGCTAAAATTCTTGGTTTGGAAAGTATCAAAGATTTGTATGCTCTTGATTCATATTTTGCTGAACCATTTTCCAAGTGTTGTGTTGGCAAGGGCTGGGAAAATTCCATTTGCATGATGGGTTTTGTTTCGACTAATAAACTCTGCATTCCGTTGTTCTGTTCGTCTCATGCTTGTGCAGAAGCTCATGTCAGGACTTATGGGACACTTCGTGCCAAGAAAACGGAGCAAGTCCTAGCTGATCACTTCTTTTGGCCTAAGATGAGAAGAGATGTTGAGCGACATGTTCTTCGCTGTGTAACATGCCACAAAGCTAAGTCACGCTTGAACCCTCATGGATTATATACTCCTTTACCTATCCCTAGTGTGCCATGGGAAGACATTTCCATGGACTTTGTTCTTGGTTTACCTCGAAACAAGAGGGGGAGGGATTCCATCTTTGTTGTTGTTGATAGGTTTAGCAAGATGGCTCATTGTATTCCATGCCATAAGAGCGATGATGCTTCATATATTGCTGAATTATTTTTCAGGGAAATTGTAAGACTTCATGGCGTGCCGCGGACCATTGTTTCAGATCGTGACACCAAGTTTTTGAGCTACTTTTGGAAGACCTTATGGGGAAAACTTGGGACAAAATTGCTGTTCTCTACGACATGCCATCCACAAACTGATGGTCAAACTGAAGTTGTGAACCGAACATTGTCGACACTGCTGCGAGCTGTTCTCAAGAAAATTTGAAATTATGGGAGGAAAGCTTGCCTCACGTGGAGTTTGCATACAACAGGCAAGACACTCGACCACTAAGTTTTGTCCATTTGAGATTGTATATGGTTTCAAACCTCTCGCTCCTATCGATCTTTTGCCTTTGCCTATGCAGGAACGTGTAAATTTTGATGCAAGCAAACGTGCAGAATTTGTCAAGAAGCTTCATGATCGAGCAAAAGAAAACATAGAAAAGATGACCAAGATGTACCTGAAACGTGCCAACAAGGGGCGTAAGAAGATGTTATTTGAACCAGGAGACTTAGTTTGGGTGCATTTGCGCAAGGACCGTTTCCCTGAACAACGCAAGTGCAAGCTGCAGCCACGTGCCGATGGTCCCTTCAAAGTGCTCCGCAAGATCAATGACAACGCATATGAAATTGAACTTCCACGTACGTATGGTGTAAGCCCAACCTTCAACGTCTCCGATCTGTCTCCATTCTTTGGAACAGAAGAGTCGAGGACAACTCCTTTTCAAGAGGGGGAGGATGATGAGGACATCCCAGCTCAGCATGTTCCATCACATATCAACCATTCACCATCAAGCATAAGGGATACAAATCAAGGTCCACTTACACGAAGTCGTGCCAAGAAAATACAAGAACAGGTGAATTCATTCCTAGCTGATTTTGATTTCAACATATCTCAGGATGTTATACTACCTAAATGTTCTACATTGATGTTACTTAAGCGGAGGAAGCTACTTGGCATGAGGAACAAATACAATGCTACGATCAGACCACCTGGCTGACCGCACCTACAGCCACAAAGAAGCAACCATAACGTTTGATTTCCGACGGCTCTGGGGGTCTATGAGTACTTTGGAAAGCTTATCAAGTCTAGTTTCCAATGCAACAAACCCCACGTCATTTGGACTTTCCAATAAGAAGTTATGATCGAATTAGTGGAGACTGCTCAGAAGGCTAACAGTCACGCGAGACCTCCTCGGGAATTCATCTCGTGGAGACCTTTCACCTAGCCTACCTTCAGAAATTCCAAATCCTTTTCGCACTCAACTAGGAGAGTTGTTTCTAGTATAAATACCCCTTGTATCTAAACAATTGGCAGCTTTGAATCATTTGATAAACCATAGTTTTGTAGCCGAGCTGCTAAGTGTCTTACTCACCATTGTTCTTCCTTGTTCTTCTTGGACTCGTGAAGAGATCCCTTTGGGATCCCCTAATTCGTGCTCTAGGCTTTCGGGCCTTTTGTGTGGGTTAGTCCCGGATTGTGGTTCTACGGTCGTTCGGAGATCGAGTCGAAGTCCTCAAGGTTTCGGTGTCTCTCTCCCCGTCGTTTGGTCGCATCCAACCTTGGCAGGTATAAAGCTAGTTACCCCGCTGTTTGCAGCAAGTTATCCTCGGTTCTTCGACCTACTGTCGTGAAGATCGGGCCATCCCAAGGAGGTTCCTATCACAAGCCGGTGTTAAACTTTCCACCAAAACGGGCTCGTCGGGTGCTCTGAACTCCGTGCGAACGAAAACGTAGCACCGGATCGAAACGCGTCCCAAACACCCCCAATGGACATCATATGCGCCCTAATCACTCCGGCATGTGTTTCGTTAACTTCCAAGCCGGTGTTAAACTTTCCACCAAAACGGGCTCCTTGGGTGCTCTGAACTCCGTGCGAACGAAAACGCGGCACCGAGTTAAGACACATCCCAAACACACCCAATGGACGTCATATGCGCCCTAACTCACTCCGGCATGCGTTTCGTGAACTTCCGAGTCGTTGTTAAACTTTCCACCAAAACGGGCTCGTCGGCGCTCTGAACTCAGTACGAACGAAAACGCGACACGAAAAGAAAACGCGTCCCAAACACACCCAATGGACCTCATATGCGCTCTAACTCACTCCCGCATGCGTTTTGTGAACTTCCGAGCCGGTGTTAAACTTTCCACCAAAACGAGGTCGTCGAGTGCTCTGAACTCCGTGCGAACGAAAAGCGGCACCGGAACGAAACGCATCCCAAACACAGCCAATGGACGTCATATGCGCCCTAACTCACTCCGGCATGCGTTTCGTGAACTTCCGAGCCGGTGTTAAACTTTCCACCAAAACGGGCTCGTCGGGTGCTCAAACTCCGTCGAACGAAAACGCAGCACCTGATCGAAACGCTTCCCAAACACCCCCAATGGACATCATATGCGCCCTAACTCACTCCGGCATGCGTTTCGTGAACTGCCGAGCCGGTGTTAAGCTTTCCACCAAAACGGGCTCGCTGGGTGCTCAACTCGTCGCGACAAACGCGGCAACCTTTGTAGCATGACGCATCCCAAACACACCCAATGGACGTCATATGCGCCCTAACTCACTCCGGCATGCGTTTCGTGAACTTCCGAGTTGTTGTTAAACTTTGCACCAAAACGGGCTCGTCGGCGCTCTGAACTCAGTACAAACGAAAACGCAGCAACGGAAGAAAACGCGTCCCAAACACACCCAATGGACCTCATATGCGCCCTAACTCACTCCGGCAGACGTTTCGTGAATTTTTGAGCCGGTGTTAAACTTTCAACCAAAGCGGGCTCGTCGGGTGCTCTGAACTCCGTGCGAACGAAAACGCGGCAATGGAAGAAAACGTGTCCCAAACACACCCAATGAACCTCATATGCGCTCTAACTCACTCCCGCATGCGTTTTGTGAACTTCCGAGCCGGTGTTAAACTTTCCACCAAAACGAGGTCGTCGAGTGCTCTGAACTCCGTGCGAACGAAAAGCGGCACCGGAACGAAACGCATCCCAAACACAGCCAATGGACGTCATATGCGCCCTAACTCACTCCGGCATGCGTTTCGTGAACTTCGAGCGGTGTTAACCTTTCCACCAAAACGGGCTCGTTGGGTACTCAAACTCCGTGCGACGAAAACACAAAGACCGGATCGAAACGCGTCCCAAACACCACCAATGGACATCATATGCGCCCTAACTCACTCTGGCATGCGTTTCGTGAACTTCCGAGCCGGTGTTAAGCTTTCCACCAAAACGGGCTCGCTGGGTGCTCTGAACTCCGCGAACGAAAACGCGCACCGTAGCAAGACGCATCCCAAACACACACGATGGGCGCCATATGCGCCTAACTCACTCCGGCATGCGTTTGCGTGAACTTCCGAGTCGTTGTTAAACTTTCCACCAAAACGGGCTCGTCGGCGCTCTGAACTCAGTACGAACGAAAACGCGACACGAAAAGAAAACGCGTCCCAAACACACCCAATGGACCTCATATGCGCTCTAACTCACTCCCGCATGCGTTTTGTGAACTTCCGAGCCGGTGTTAAACTTTCCACCAAAACGAGGTCGTCGAGTGCTCAAACTCCGTCGCGAACAGCGGCACCGGAATGAAACGCATCCCAAACACAGCCAATGGACGTCATATGCGCCCTAACTCACTCCGGCATGCGTTTCGTGAACTTCCGAGCCGGTGTTGAACTTTCCACCAAAGCGGGCTCGTCGGGTGCTCTGAACTCCGTGCGAACAAAAACGCAGCACCTGATCGAAACGCTTCCCAAACACCCCCAATGGACATCATATGCGCCCTAACTCACTCCGGCATGCGTTTCGTGAACTGCCGAGCCGGTGTTAAGCTTTCCACCAAAACGGGCTCGCTGGGTGCTCTGAACTCCGTGCGAACGAAAACGCGGCACTGTAGCATGACGCATCCCAAACACACCCAATGGACGTCATATGCGCCCTAACTCACTCCGGCATGCGTTTCGTGAACTTCCGAGTCGTTGTTAAACTTTGCACCAAAAGCGCTCTCGTCGGCGCTCAACTCGATACAAACGAAAAACGCGCAACGAAGAAAACGCATCCCAAACACACCCAATGGACCTCATATGCGCCTCTAACTCACTCCGCAGACGCGTTTGTGAATTTTGAGCGGTGTTAAACTTTCAACCAAAGCGGGCTCGTCGGGTGCTCTGAACTCCGTGCGAACGAAAACGCGGCAATGGAAGAAAACGTGTCCCAAACACACCCAATGAACCTCATATGCGCTCTAACTCACTCCCGCATGCGTTTTGTGAACTTCCGAGCCGGTGTTAAACTTTCCACCAAAACGAGGTCGTCGAGTGCTCTGAACTCCGTGCGAACGAAAAGCGGCACCGGAACGAAACGCATCCCAAACACAGCCAATGGACGTCATATGCGCCCTAACTCACTCCGGCATGCGTTTCGTGAACTTCCGAGCCGGTGTTAAACTTTCCACCAAAACGGGCTCGTTGGGTACTCTGAACTCCGTGCGAACGAAAACACAGCACCGGATCGAAACGCGTCCCAAACACCACCAATGGACATCATATGCGCCCTAACTCACTCTGGCATGCGTTTCGTGAACTTCCGAGCCGGTGTTAAGCTTTCCACCAAAACGGGCTCGCTGGGTGCTCTGAACTCCGCGCGAACGAAAATGCGGCACCGTAGCAAGACGCATCCCAAACACACACAGTGGACGTCATATGCGCCCTAACTCACTCCGGCATGCGTTTCGTGAACTTCCGAGTCGTTGTTAAACTTTCCACCAAAACGGGCTCGTCGGCGCTCTGAACTCAGTACGAACGAAAACGCGCCACGGAAAGAAAACGCGTCCCAAACACACCCAATGGACCTCATATGCGCTCTAACTCACTCCCGCATGCGTTTTGTGAACTTCCGAGCCGGTGTTAAACTTTCCACCAAAACGAGCTCGTCGAGTGCTCAAACTCCGTCGCGAGCAGCGCGCACCGGGCGAAACGCATCCCAAACACAGCCAATGGACGTCATATGCGCCCTAACTCACTCCGGCATGCGTTTCGTGAACTTCCGAGCCGGTGTTGAACTTTCCACCAAAACGGGCTCGTCGGGTGCTCTGAACTCCGTGCGAACGAAAACGCCACAATGGAAGAAAACGTGTCCCAAACACACCCAATGGACCTCATATGCGCTCTAACTCACTCCCGCATGCGTTTTGTGGACTTCCGAGCCGGTGTTAAACTTTCCACCAAAACGAGCTCGTCGAGTGCTTTGAACTCCGTGCGAACGAAAAGCGGCACCGGAACGAAATGCATCCCAACACAGCCAATGGACGTCATATGCGCCCTAACTCCCTCCAGCATGCGTTTCGTGAACTTCCAAGCCGGTGTTAAACTTTCCACCAAAACGGGCTCGTCAGGTGCTCATAACTCCGTGCGAACGAAAACGTAGCACCGGATCGAAACGCGTCCCAAACACCCCCAATGGACATCATATGCGCCCTAACTCACTCCGGCATGCGTTTTTTTAACTTCCAAGCGGTGTTAAACTTTCCACCAAAGCGGGCTCGTGGTGCTCAAACTCCGTCGAACGAAAACGCGGCAATGGAAGAAAACGTGTCGCAAACACACCCAATGGACCACATATGCGCTCTAACTCACTCCGCATGCGTTTGTGAACTTCCGAGCGGTGTTAAACTTTCCACCAAAACGAGCTCGTCGAGTGCTCTGAACTCCTTGCGAACGAAAAGCGGCACCGGAACGAAACGCATCCCAAACACAGCCAATGGACGTCATATGCGCCCTAACTCACTCCGGCATGCGTTTCGTGAACTTCCGAGCCGGTGTTGAACTTTCCACCAAAACGGGCTCGTCGGGTGCTCTGAACTCCGTGCGAACGAAAACGCAGCACCTGATCGAAACGCGTCCCAAACACCCCCAATGGTCATCATATGCGCCCTAACTCACTCCGGCATGCGTTTCGTGAGCTGCCAGCCGGTATTAAGCTTTCCACCAAAACGGGCTCGCTGGGTGCTCTGAACTCCGTGCGAACGAAAACGCGGCACCGTAGCAAGACGCATCCCAAACACACCCAATGGACGTCATATGCGCCCTAACTCACTCCGGCATGCGTTTCGTGAACTTCCGAGTCGTTGTTAAACTTTGCACCAAAACGGGCTCGTTGGCGCTCTGAACTCAGTACAAACGAAAACGCAGAAACGGAAGAAAACGCGTCCCAAACACACCCAATGGACCTCATATGCGCCCTAACTCACTCCGGCAGACGTTTCGTGAATTTTTGAGCCGGTGTTAAACGTTCAACCAAAGCGGGCTCGTCGGGTGCTCTGAACTCCGTGCGAACGAAAACGCCACAATGGTAGAAAACGTGTCCCAAACACACCCAATGGACCTCATATGCGCTCTAACTCACTCCCGCATGCGTTTTGTGAACTTCCGAGCCGGTGTTAAACTTTCCACCAAAACGAGCTCGTCGAGTGCTCTGAACTCCGTGCGAACGAAAAGCGGCACTGGAACGAAACGCATCCCAACACAGCCAATGGACGTCATATGCGCCCTAACTCACTCCGGCATGCGTTTCGTGAACTTCCAAGCCGGTGTTAAACTTTCCACCAAAACGGGCTCGTCGGGTGCTCTTATCTCCGTGCGAACGAAAACGTAGCACCGGATCGAAACGCGTCCCAAACACCCCCAATGGACATCACATGCGCCCTAACTCACTCCGGCATGCGTTTCGTTAACTTCCAAGCCGGTGTTAAACTTTCCACCAAAACGGGCTCGCTGGGTGCTCTGAACTCCGTGCTAACGAAAACGCGGCACCGAAGCAAGACACATCCCAAACACACCCAATGGACGTCATATGCGCCTTAACTCACTCCGGCATGCGTTTCGTGAACTTCCGAGTCGTTGTTAAACTTTCCACCAAAACGGGCTCGTCGGCGCTCTGAACTCAGTACGAACAAAAACGCGGCACCGAAAGAAAACGCGTCCCAAACACACCCAATGGACCTCATATACGCCCTAACTCACTCCGGCAGATGTTTCGTGAATTTTCGAGCCGGTGTTAAACTTTCCACCAAAACGGCCTCGTCGGTGCTCAAACTCCGTCGCGACGAAAACGCGGCAATGGAAGAAAACGTGTCGCAAACACACCCAATGGACCTCATATGCGCTCTAACTCACCCCCGCATGCGTTTTGTGAACTTCCGAGCCGGTGTTAAACTTTCCACCAAAACGAGGTCGTCGAGTGCTCTGAACTCCGTGCGAACGAAAAGCGGCACCGGAACGAAACGCATCCCAAACACAGCCGATAGACGTCATATGCGCCCTAACTCACTCCGGCATGCGTTTCGTGAACTTCCAAGCCGGTGTTGAACTTTCCACCAAAACGGGCTCGTCGGGTGCTCTGAACTCCGTGCGAACGAAAACGCAGCACCGGATCGAAACGCGTCCCAAACACCCCCAATGGACATCATATGCACCCTAACTCACTCCGTCATGCGTTTCGTGAACTTCCGAGCCGGTGTTAAACTTTCCACCAAAACGGGCTCAGCTCTGAACTCGGTGCGAACGAAAACGCGGCACCGGAGCAAGACGCATCCCAAACACACCCAATGGACGTCATATGCGCCGTAACTCATTCCGGCATGCGTTTCGTGAACTTCCGAATCGTTGTTAAACTTTCCACCAAAACGGGCTCGTCGGCGCTCTGAACTCAGTACAAACGAAAACGCGGCACCGGAAGAAAACGCATCCCAAACACACCCAATGGACCTCATATGCGCCCTAACTCACTCCGGCAGACGTTTCGTGAATTTTCGAGCAGGTGTTAAACTTTCCACCAAAGCGGGCTCGTCGGGTGCTCTGAACTCCGTTCGGACGAAAACGCGGCAATGGAAGAAAACGTGTCCCAAACACACCCAATGCACCTCATATGCGCTCTAACTCACTCCCGCATGCGTTTTGTGAACTTCCGAGCCGGTGTTAAACTTTCCACCAAAACGGGCTCAGCTCTGAACTCGGTGCGAACGAAAACGCGGCACCGGAGCAAGACGCATCCCAAACACACCCAATGGACGTCATATGCGTCGTAACTCATTCCGGCATGCGTTTCGTGAACTTCCGAATCGTTGTTAAACTTTCCACCAAAACGGGCTCGTCGGCGCTCTGAACTCAGTACAAACGAAAACGCGGCACCGGAAGAAAACGCATCCCAAACACACCCAATGGACCTCATATGCGCCCTAACTCACTCCGGCAGACGTTTCGTGAATTTTCGAGCAGGTGTTAAACTTTCCACCAAAGCGGGCTCGTCGGGTGCTCTGAACTCCGTTCGGACGAAAACGCGGCAATGGAAGAAAACGTGTCCCAAACACACCCAATGCACCTCATATACGCTCTAACTCACTCCCGCATGAGTTTTGTGAACTTCCGAGCCGGTGTTAAACTTTCCACCAAAACGAGCTCGTCGGGTGTTCTGAACTCCGTGCGAACGAAAAGCGGCACCGGAACGGAACGCATCCCAACACAGCCAATGGACGTCATATGCGCCCTAACTCACTCCAGCATGCGTTTCGTGAACTTCCAAGCCGGTGTTAAACTTTCCACCAAAACGGGCTCGTCGGGTGCTCTTATCTCCGTCGCGAACAGCGTAGCACGGATCGAAATCGTCCCAAACACCCCAATGGACATCACATGCGCCTAACTCACTCCGCATGCGTTCGTTAACTTCAAGCGGTGTTAAACTTTCCACCAAAGCGGGCTCATTGGGTGCTCAAACTCCGTGCTAACGAAAAACGCGCACGAAGCAAGACACATCCCAAACACACCCAATGGACGTCATATGCACCTTAACTCACTCCGGCATGCGTTTCGTGAACTTCGGAGTCGTTGTTAAACTTTCCACCAAAACTGGCTCGTCGGCGCTCTGAACTCAGTACGAACAAAAACGCGGCACCGAAAGAAAACGCGTCCCAAACACACCCAATGGACCTCATATGCGCCCTAACTCACTCCGGCAGACGTTTCGTGAATTTTCGAGCCGGTGTTAAACTTTCCACCAAAACGGCCTCGTCGGGTGCTCTGAACTCCGTGCGAACGAAAACGCGGCAATGGAAGAAAACGTGTCGCAAACACACCCAATGGACCTCATATGCGCTCTAACTCACCCCCGCATGCATTTTGTGAACTTCCGAGCCGGTGTTAAACTTTCCACCAAAACGAGGTCGTCGAGTGCTCTGAACTCCGTGCGAACGAAAAGCGGCACCGGAACGAAACGCATCCCAAACACAGCCGATAGACGTCATATGCGCCCTAACTCACTCCGGCATGCGTTTCGAGAACTTCCAAGCCAGTGTTGAACTTTCCACCAAAACGGGCTCGTCGGGTGCTCTGAACTCCGTGCGAACGAAAACGCAGCACCGGATCGAAACGCGTCCCAAACACCCCCAATGGACATCATATGCACCCTAACTCACTTCGTCATGCGTTTCGTGAACTTCCGAGCCGGTGTTAAACTTTCCACCAAAACGGGCTCAGCTCGAACTTCGGTCGAACGAAACGCGCACACCGAGCAAGACGCATCCCAAACACACCCAATGGACGTCATATGCGCCGTAACTCATTCCGGCATGAGTTTTGTGAACTTCCGAATCGTTGTTAAACTTTCCACCAAAACGGGCTCGTTGGCGCTCTAAACTCAGTACAAACGAAAACGCGGCACCGGAAGAAAACGCATCCCAAACACACCCAATGGACCTCATATGCGCCTAACTCACTCCGTGAGCGTTTCGTGAATTTTCGGCGGTGTTAAACTTTCCACCAAAGCGGCTCGTCGGGTGCTCAAACTCCGTTCGGACAGCAGCGGCAATGGAAGAAAACTTGTCCCAAACACACCCAATGGACCTCATATGCGCTCTAACTCACTCCCGCATGCGTTTTGTGAACTTCCGAGCCGGTGTTAAACTTTCCACCAAAACGAGCTCGTCGAGTGCTCACGAACTCCGTCGCGAACAGCGGCACCGGGCAAACGCATCCCAACACAGCCAATGGACGTCATATGCGCCCTAACTCACTCCACCATGCGTTTCGTGAACTTCCAAGCCGGTGTTAAACTTTCCACCAAAACGGGCTCGTCGGGTGCTCTTATCTCCGTGCGAACGAAAACGTAGCACCAGATCGAAACGCGTCCCAAACACCCCCAATGGACATCACATGCGCCCTAACTCACTCCGGCATGCGTTTCGTTAACTTCCAAGCCGGTGTTAAACTTTCCACCAAAACGGGCTCGCTGGGTGCTCAGAACTCCGTGCTAACGAAACGCGCACGAAGCAAGACACATCCCAAACACACCCAATGGGCGTCATATGCGCCTTAACTCACTCCGCATGCGTTTACGTGAACTTCCGAGTCGTTGTTAAACTTTCCACCAAAACGGGCTCGTCGGCGCTCTGAACTCAGTACGAACAAAAACGCGGCACCGAAAGAAAACGCGTCCCAAACACACCCAATGGACCTCATATGCGCCCTAACTCACTCCGTGGACGTTTGTGAATTTTCCAAACGGTGTTAAACTTTCCACCAAAACGGCCTCGTCGGGTGCTCTGAACTCCGTGCGAACGAAAACGCGGCAATGGAAGAAAACGTGTCGCAAACACACCCAATGGACCTCATATGCGCTCTAACTCACCCCCGCATGTGTTTTGTGAACTTCCGAGCCGGTGTTAAACTTTCCACCAAAACGAGGTCGTCGTGTGCTCAAACTCGTCGCGAGCAGCGGCACGGGCAAACGCATCCCAAACACAGCCGATAGACGTCATATGCGCCCTAACTCACTCCGGCATGCGTTTCGTGAACTTCCAAGCCAGTGTTGAACTTTCCACCAAAACGGGCTCGTCGGGTGCTCTGAACTCCGTGCGAACGAAAACGCAGCACCGGATCGAAACGCGTCCCAAACACCCCCAATGGACATCATATGCACCCTAACTCACTCCGTCATGCGTTTCGTGAACTTCCGAGCCGGTGTTAAACTTTCCACCAAAACGGGCTCAGCTCTGAACTCCGTGCGAACGAAAACGCGGCACCGTAGCAAGACGCATCCCAAACACACCCAATGGACGTCATATGCGCCCTAACTCACTCCGGCATGCGTTTCGTGAACTTCCGAGTCGTTGTTAAACTTTGCACCAAAACGGGCTCGTCGGCGCTCTGAACTCAGTACAAACGAAAACGCAGAAACGGAAGAAAACGCGTCCCAAACACACCCAATGGACCTCATATGCGCCCTAACTCACTCCGGCAGACGTTTCGTGAATTTTTGAGCTGGTGTTAAACTTTCCACCAAAGCGGGCTCGTCGGGTGCTCTGAACTCCGTGCGAACAAAAACGCGGCAATGGAAGAAAACGTGTCCCAAACACACCCAATGGACCTCATATGCGCTCTAACTCACTCCCGCACCCCGTAGGTCCGCACGTGCTCCGTTCCCCACCCCTTGAACATGTGTCATCAAAAACAGTAAGCAGCCCTCATAGGTCCGTACACGCTCTGTCCCCACTCTTTGAACATATATCATTGAAGACGGCACGTAACACCCATAGGTCTGCGCGCGCTCTGTCGACACCATTCGAACGGGTGTTGTCGGAGCCAACAATTGATGTTCCTAGGTCACGCGTGCTCCGTCCCTCACCCTTCACATAGGAGTTGTCAGCATGGCATGTCGCCCTTGTAGGTCTACGCATATTACATCCCCCATCCTTCGAATGGGTGTCATCAGAGACAGCATTTAGCACCTGTAAGTTCGCGCGTGCTCTATCCACACCTTTCGAACGAGTGTCGTCGGAGATGACACTTGGCGCATGTAGGTCCATGTGTTCTCCGTCCCCAACCTTTCACACGAGTGTCATCAGAGATGGCACGTAGCACTCATAGGTCCGTGCGCACTACCTAGGTTACTAGAGTACGTTAGTGCTGTATAGGCCCTATATAGTGGTTTTTTACATGTTAGCGTACGACAGGGCTCTGTGGCCTCCGTGTGTTGTGATTGTTTTTATTCTATAGGGTACACAAGGGCTCTCTAGTCCCCATGCGCTGTTTTTTTACTCTGTAGAGTACGTCGGGACTTTGTGGCCACCGTGCATTTTTTTTTACTCTAGAATATGTCGGGGCTCTCTAGCCTCCGTGTGTTATTTTTTTAACTCTATAGAGTACAGTGGGGCTTTGTGGCCGTGTGTGTTATTTTCCATCCTTCAAAATGTTGTCGTCATAGATGACATGTAGCACCCGTAGGTTCACGCACTCTCCGTTCACACCCTTCGAACAGGTGTCATCCGAGACGACACTTGGTGCCTGTAGGTTCTCACGTACTCTATTCCCCACCCTTCGCACATGTGTAGTCCGAGATGGCATGTAGCACTCATAGGTCCGCATACGCTGCATAGGTTACTATAGTATGTTGGGGTTGTAGGGGCTCCGTAGTGTATTTTTACTTGTTAGGTTACAATGGGGCTCTGTATCCTTCATGTGTTGTATTTTTAGATCTGTAGGGTATACGGGAGCTCTCTGCCCCTTTGTGTTGTTTTGTTTACTCTGTAGAATACACCGGCACTCTCTAGTCTCTATGCATCTTTTTTACTCCACTAGTTGAATGCCCGTGCGTTGCTACGGATTAAAATATAATCGTAACATTTAAAAAGTCTAATTGCAAAATGATAGGGAGCAAAGGAAATACTCTAAAATTAGTCTATCAAACAAGAACACTATAGATCAGTGACAAAGCTAGGAATAAAATTGAGGCTAGGCTGAATCTTTTGTCGGACTAAACTAAATTGACATAAATATAGTGTTTTACATTTTACAGAATTACAAATTCATATAGAAACACACAATTAGAGACAAATAATGCAAAATCAAGAAATATAAAGTAGGTACCTCGAAAGTCGATAATACAAAACGCATACTCAAGAATATATAATTATTCTACCATGAGTGCAGATTAGCGATAAGTCACCTGTGTATGAAACATATGAAAATTAGTGATATAATAGAAACTTGTGAAAGACAATAAAAATTTAGATCATATAAAACATATCACAAATAAACTAATTTGAATCATAAGATAAATTTGAATCACGGGGAAAATGTATTATACGCGACTTCATGCCTTGGAAGCAGTTTATGATTTTATCATCATCAATACTTTTTAAAGATCTCTCGCTCAGTGTAGCACACTATCAAGTCATTGAGCCACTCATCCGCTACCTTATTGCGCAAATTTGTTTTGATAATATTCATTGCTAAAAATATTCTCTCAACAGATGTCGTTGCCATCGGAAGTATCAATGTCAACTCAATGAGGCGATATACCAATGGAAAAGTTCTATCTTTTCTTGTTTGAACCATCAATTGAGCAAGTTTTGATATATCACGACATCCATTGAATTCTTCACTTCTTCTAATGTTGAGAATAAAAGTTTGAAGCTGATTTCTTAATAAGAACCGATTAGCATCCGTGAAATCATCAGCATAAATCTCAGCAAGTCAAACAAGTTTATCAACATCAAAATTAGATTAGCAGTCACTTAAATTGCTTGCGAAATAATTACATAAAGTTCGTTTCTCCATTATAGAAAAATCTACAAATAAAAACTCTCCTACAGGACCTTTTCCACTTTCAGCTAGTACCTGATGTAAATGTGTAAATTAGCATCGGCCCCAATAGGCAAAATAAGCAAGGCTACAACTGACAGTTGATCTAACGAAATGAATGACTTCTCCTTATAAGTACAAACCTAAATGATGGTTCCGCAAGATGTAAGAAGAGTGTCCTAGGTTGATTATGGCCTGATTAGTAACTTGATCGGTATGAAGGGTCAATTGGATCTTGCACCAGTTGAGCTGCTCTCCCCTTTGGCATAGGCTTATTGAAATTTTCTTCTATGAAGATTTTAGAGTAAATTGCACCAAAGGTGCTTAAACTTGCACATGTATCCAATAAATCCATGAAATTGAGAACTCGATATTTTGGTTCCCAAACTTACATAAGTAGTTCCAGTCTATTTTATATGAGGTCCTTAAATTTGCATTGTTAGGCTAAGTGAAACACGTCTGCAAGTTTAGGGACCCAAATGTTGACTTCTCAAGCTCATAGAAACAATAGAGCAACCGAAGGTTTAAGTATTTATGCTACAATTTACTCATAAATTTACATGTAGACGATTCTCCAACCATAAATTTATCAGTTTTTAAAGTATGAAAGCTATGAATAATAACCTTCCTCCCATTTTTTTTGGTTTATGCTAAAACGGAACGTGCACTTAGGCAGAACATGTATACTTAAGAAGCTACGATCATTGAACAACAAAATAACTATTTGTAGAGGAAATGCACGGGAATCAAGATCATACAAATGGGGATATAAAGAATAAAAGACCTAAATCAACAACATTCAAATATTGCCATTGGATAACAAAATCACATGACAGGGCAAAGGATAAGAATATCAAACCTGCATGACAATAGATGCCGATATCGATGGTGATCCCAGTGGAAAAATGACAGCTTCAATTCAGAAGAAAAATCACCGAGGTCATCTGCACAAAGGAAGGCGCATTACAAATTACATTCTTCAAGCAGTTCACTATATTTCCCTCACACGTCTGCCAACCGGCGACGCCCTCGCCGTTGCCTCCTTCCTCTCCCCCGCCGCAGTCGCGCCTCCTCCTTCCTCCGCCCCCTTCCTCTACCGGTGAGAGGGAGAGAGAGAGGGTGTTTATTTTCTTTCTTTTTAGAAAAAAGCAGGTGGGTGGGAGAGAGAGAGAGGGGTAGTAGGTGAGGAATTTTTGAAGTGAAGCCCGCGCGAGCACAGCCAAAAAAAGTGGCCCCACATGTCAGTGAAAAGAGAAGGAGTGTAGGATGCACCATCACCTTGAACTCCTCCTTTTAAGAAGTAGAGATAAAATACATCGGAGCTCTATGATCTCCGTGTGTTATTTTTTTTTAACTCCATAGAATACACCGGGCTCTAAAACCTTCGTGTTATTTTGACCCGGATCTCCTTGGCGTACGTGCATTATTTTTTATTCTTTGGAGTGCACCGGGTTATGTGGGCCTCCCTGCATAATGATTAGGTCTAAACGGATACCTTGACTTGTCAAATCCATCGTGCCTTGCTGAAGCCATGATTAGGTCTAAACGGATTAACTTGAATAATCAAATCTATCATGCCTTTCATGCCTTGTTGAAGCTTTCGCATAATTCTGCAAGGGTTGATGACCCTCCTGCAAAGGAAGAGAATATAGCCGAAACTTAAAAACAAGTTGGAATTTTTACCCTTCTAAGTTTGATGCTATTGCTTTCATTTATAGAGGATATCATAGCTCAAAGCCTTACCAATAAATATTAGAACTATTACTGTTAGATAAGAAATACAATTATATTTATAATTACAAGTAAGAGTTGTATAACCAATACAATTTTATTTTTAAATATAAACATATTTATCGTAGTTTTTAGCCACACAACTTTGGTGGAAAGTCTGAAGAATTCTCTCGTTAATCAAAAGAACAAGATAATGATCCACACCGCCTGTTTTGTATTTGATACCACAAAGCTAAGATTTGATATCTTGTTAGATTCACAAAAATGATGTCCAATTTCACACCTTCTAGTATTCTCTATTTTTTATTTTTCTTCTATGTGTATTTCACCTTTTTCTGGTGAGTTATTGGTTGATATCTATGCTTTTTTCTTTTTTTGTTTTGAAAATCATTTTTTATTTATATGGCGAGTTATCAAACTTTTTCACATAGATTTTGGATTTACATTGGGCCATGCTGGGCTGATTTTGACCAGGCTGGTTTCTTAATGGGCCTAACCCATACCCACGTAGGCAATTTTACAAATAAGTCCATTTTTTGAACTTTCGCACAAATCCTCGGTTTTTGTAGAAAGGCCCTTGCTACATCAGTTTTTTGTGAAAAACCCCTCTATTTTGGCAATTACATATGAGTTCTCAATTTTTTTTTAGAAAACCCCACCTTTTAAGAGATAAAACCACACAGTGTTCAACAGTACGGGTCCTTATTTTTTTTGGGAAAAACCCTTTGCTTTCTCCAGAATTACGTATGGTACCTTGATTTTTTTAGGAAAAACCCTTACAAATTGTCAACTCTTTTATTTCGATCCACGTGATAGGTAGTGTGGCATAGTGCCTTGCTTCCGCTGCTAATTTGTCTGATTTCTAAAGAGTTTGCAGGTGATTTCTTTTTAACAAAAAAATGGATGGCAACTCTGCTTAAATTCAACTAAAAAGATTTGTCACGTATTTTTTAAAAGGATAGCCGCCGCATATTGTTAAAATCTGAGCTGAGGTCCCATAGTCCAAATTAAGAGTCGCCCATTTAAAATTGTATAGAGAACGCATGCATCATGCATTCAGATGCGTACACATATACTTGTTCACCGTGCATTATTACAGAAGATATGTAGATGCGAGAGCTAGGATCGATGTCGATCGAAATCATTTGGAGATACCTTTCTGAACAAAGGAAAGAAAGAAAGGAAAGGAGTCATTTGGACATGAGCATGTCGGCGCACGTCGTCCCTTCGCACGGCACGATCGTCATGAACATAACCCTGCAGGTATCTTTTTTTCAGAAGCGCCATGATCGACAAGTTAAGATGAGGCTAGCTAGCTAGACTTGTTAATTCTCTTGTGTTTCTAACTCTTGTTCTTATGTTTTGGATGTGTCTGTGCTCCTTTGGACCTTGTTATGTAAAGGCAGAAGGTAGGAGCTAGCAATCCTCTTGGAGAACAAGTTTATTCTCCCCGTTAATTTCTATTATGTAACGCATATAATGCATTGTTATTTAATTTGCTTTGATATATTGTCCCGGGGTACAGAGAATTAAACTAGAACAAATCTTGTTTTCAATTGATACTACCTTAAATACCTTAAACCATACGACAGCCGAGGAAGAGTGCTATCGAAGAAGCCTGAGGGCCGATTTACCATCACAGAGGTCGATGGATCTGGGACTCCTCTCCTTCCTCCCAAAGTAGTAAGCGCATTCCGAAGAATGGTCGGAATAGTTGCACGAGAACGAATTGAGATCACATTCAATTCGTGGAAGAACGTGCCTGAGACTCGGAAACATGAGCTGCTGACAGAAATTTTGGCATCGTTCGAGATCTTAGAAGAACACCAAGACGCCGTGCAATGACAAGTCTTGCTAGCGGCTTGCAAAGCATGGAAGAACTTCAAGAGCACGCTTGTCAAGTACTACGTGGAGAAGGACAAAACACCCTTTCATAAATACCCATTCCTGAAACCACAATGGAAAGAGTTCAAGGCGATGAAGACAACCGAAGATTTCAAAAGTACAAGTGCGGCGCACAAGACCCTCCAGGCAAAAAACACACACCCCCACAGACTTGGCACAGCTGGGTATGCGGGTAAAATCCCGTAGTGGAGGAGGGAGGACAAACAGGCAGCCTTGCAGGACATCGCCTCGCCATTTGCCAATATCCCGGATGACCGCGCTCGAAATTGGATTAGAGCAAGGTCATCTACAATGACATCGAGGGACTTCTCCTTTCGAAACCCTGTAGACCAGCAAGTGTCCCAGCGCCTGGTAAGATATCGATCGAACTACGTAGCTTGTAATTACTCCATAACTTCGTAGAAGTGAAATGACATGTCGTGCTCTTGCAGGAAGCGCTAAGTTTTGAATCTACCCTGGGATTATTCCAGGGAACAAGGGAGAATGATATGCTATCCGTGGCCCTGGGAAACAAGGAGCACCCGGGTCGTACGAGAGGCCTTGGGCTTTACGTTCCTTGGAAACATGGTTTCCAAGATGACTCCGAGTAGTATCGGCGTAGGAAGAGAACCAAAGCTGAGCGTGAGGCACGGCTACGAGAAGAGATCAAGGCATCTCTTAGAGAGGAGCTGGCTGATTATGTCAGAAATGAGGTGCGGAGAATTACAGAAAATCAGCAGGCCATCGCTGCCGCTCCTGTGCTAACTAGCCCGCCCAACCATCTGAGTAGTTGCGCGTCCAATCCTACGACGGAGAACACGGCCAGATTTCTTGTCGACGACATCCTGGTAATAATTATTATCTCTGGAAAGCTCGATCCATTGATAGGCCTATTAATTGGAGTTGCTAATTTTGTATCGTTATGTAGGAGCCTACGAAGTGCAAGCTCCAATGAGATATGCCTCCGTTACCTTGTGCATTGCTTGGGGCATGGCATATCCGTCTGCTCAAGGGGTCATGCTGCACCGTCAAGCTTTAGCACCAGGCTTCGAAAAAGTGTCAATAGATGGTGTACACGCCAATTTCGAGGTCGTCCCACTACCGAAGCCCACCAACGACGAGCTCGTGACTCTAGGGCAAGCCATTGGAACCTTCATCCAGTGGCCCAAATGTGATATCTGCCTGGACGCTTCTTCACCGGTGGCAGATCAGCTATGTGCACTGGTGTCATCTCCACAAGGGCAACCTGAACCAGATCAGCTACATGCACTGGTGCCATCTCCACCACCGCTACCTGCACCGGTGTCATGTTCACAGGCGCTATTCCCGGTGCAGCAACTTCCACCACCGGTGCTACCTTTAAAGTCGACCTACAGCCGAGGCAGCAAGGGCAACAAGGGCAAAGCAAAGAAGACCAATGATGATATCCCGTACCTACCATTGGCCCGTAAATTCGTGCTTGGCGAACTGTTGCTCGAGAAAAAGGGCCTCCAACCCCTAGCAATTAGTTGCCAGCAATTGCACAAGTGGTATATGGAACAGTCCAATAAGCCAGAGGGAGAAGGGAGCTCAGGTATCACTGTCAACTTCGCGCCGGATCATTTACAGCACAGTGTTCACGAGTATGTCTTCGTGGTCACCTTTGATGATTTATTCTATCTTTTCACGCTCAACGCTCTCGACATCTCACTCATTCGATGCTGGACGCTGTAAGTGTGTACAATCACAGTCTCCATTCATGGCATACTGGTAAATGTCATATATAATTCATTGCTTTCGTGTGTGTATATATAGACACATGTTGACTAAAGCTACATCATCCAAATCATCGGTTGGTTTCTTGGACCCACACTTGGTCGCCAAGTATACCATCGACGAGGATACATCCTTCGTTGAGTGATACATTGCAGCAGGACTGTTGGCTTACTGCAATAAGGAATATGTACTTATGCCCTACAATCAGAATTATCATTGGATTTTAATAGTAATTGTACCAAAATGGAACAAGGTATATTACCTTGATTCCCTAAGTAAGAATAAAATGGACTTCACAGTTGTCAGCCAAGTAATCGATACGTAAGTGCATTTTCTCCATACATACCTATATTGTACTCTTTCTTTCTTTCCGAATGACTAAGGTTAACTTTTTCGAATCACGTAGGGCGTTCGCGATATACGTTGAAAAGGGAGGTGTTTCGATGCAAGGGGCCAAAGGCCTGACACATGCTCGAGATTTTAAGGTATTCGCTATTACACATTAATTAATCCTAAGCAACAGTTGGTAGTAATGCCTCTTGAATTAACACATTCTATTTTTTGCAGTGCCACCAGCAGCAGCCAGACAACACATGTGGATTCTACGTTTACCACCATATGGAACTACTCCTCGATTCCTTGAGGATCACCAATTCCAAAGTTTGTCAATCTTCCCATAATTACTTCATACTTATCACGTTATATGTATACGCACATTGATATTCCTATCGGCGAGTGCGTCCATCCGTTAATCGCATTGAAATAAAGCGACCTTTCACGAATTCAAGGAGAGTTGGCGTACTTTTTGGTGGCTCGAGTCATAAACTCAAAAGGAGAGTTCCACTGCGCACAATGATTTTTTATTGCTCTTATCACTCCGGAATCGAGGTCTCGCGAAAGGAACGGGTCCATAATCAACGAACTTGTCAGCTGCACAAGCAATACTTGAATGGCAATCATGCACCATCCAAGTATAGCTTGTTTAGCCTGACCAGTTCGTTGATTATGGATCTGTTCCTTTCGCGAGACCTCGATTCCGGAGTGATAGAGCAATAAAAAAATACAATGTTACCATCTAAGTGCAAATGCAATGTAGATTTTTTGTAATTGTGTATTTGTTAATGGATATTTTATTTCATTTCAATTAATTGATTTGCGAAATGGATGCTTTATGTTTGTGAAATGAAGTGCGATGTGAATTGGATGTTTTATGTTTGTGAAATGAATTGAGATGTGAATTGTATGTATACATGTACATGTTGATCTGCTTGTTTCAGAGGGCATGGCTAGCATTTCCTGAGGCTAGCCAATAAACATGAATAGATTTAGGGGTAAAAAAGAATATCACCGACGGTTTTTAGTTACAAATCGTCTGTGATATTTACACCATAGACGGTTCGAAAACCGTCTGTGATAACCTTCGATTATCACTGACCCATAAATTCAGACGGTTCAGAAAACCGTCTGTGATGACGTTTTTGAACCATCTGTAATACGGTTTTCTGTAGTAGTGATCCTATTTTAGTTCATGAAATACCCTGCTTTGATTTGCACGAATTGTAAAGGAGTTTGATGGCTCGTAGGTATGGGGCCCAGGCAGAGAGAGGTCGGTGATCATTTGGATTTTTTTGGTGGCTTATGGCTGAAAAGCACTATAACTGGCTGAAAAAACATTGTAACTGACAGGGGCTTATTTAGCATAATTAAATTTAAAAAATTAAAAAATATGTTAACCCATTACGTATAATACAAACAAATACGGGAAAAAAAGAACCGGCAAAAAAGCTCAACAAAAAGCCAAAAGTTCAGGAAAAAATAGAATTTATAAATAGTAAAAAATAAGCTGGAAGCTAAAAGCTAAAACCAAAACGATCACACTTCAGAGTAATTGACATGCATGGTTATTGAATCTGTTGCGTGATCAATTAGATGATGGGTGCAATTAATACTACTTATTCGACATGTATCAGAGCAAGTCTTATAATACAGCCTTCAGCTGGCTATATAAATACTTACAGCTCACTTTTTAGCCTACTCATATAGTAGTTACAGCCAGCTGAAGGCTGTATGACCTACCCCTTCCTCTCACAAAGTTTCTTGGTTCTTGTGCTTCAGCTGGCTGTAAGCTTACAGCCCACCTCTCTTCTCTCTCCTCCTCTCTCCTCCACCTCAGCATACAGCCAGCTTACAGCCTCTTATAATACTTGCTCTATCATTACAGTACCTAACTAGCGACATGGGTGCAATTAATACTACTTAATGCATGTTCTGTAAGTATATCAAATTATGCAAGTGAGGGCCAATAAGGGATGTGCATGGGACGGTGCTTCCATCTCACTGGAGAAAAAATTTCTTCATCGTGCATCGGCTGAAGAGTGAAGAGGCGGAGTTCATTGCTTGCCCTGAAGGTCTCCTCCACCTTGCACTCTTGGGTCTGGTGTCCTCTGCTATGGACCGGCCAACTGTGAATTCTACGGCAGTGTGGTTGTCGGGTATTCGAAGCTCCATGATTGTAATCCTACCCTTGATCGTTCAATAAAATCTCTCTTTTCCATAAAAAACCCCAGCATAAAGAAACTTGCATACAAGACTTTATGTAGTTCAAGCAGCAAGTGGAGTAATTGTAAAATCCTCCCAAAAATGCCAAGTTAGGGAGTTGTTGCTGGTTCACCATCTTCCTTGACAGCTGTGTGGTCTCTGTCTGTATATGGTACTAGTGAGAGGTTGGGCATTGCTAAATTAATGACCCAGGCAGCTAGGCGGCCGGCTCGAATTGATTTGTTAGCTTACGGACGAAATTAAGCTGAGGTCACTGCAAGCGAATGAGGTACATCTCCATCAGTTGTAAATTAAATTGCATCTCGATCAGTGCTATGGCACGTGCCGTTTGCAGTTCAGGCTTTGCAACTGAGGACTGAACAATTTTTGAATCATCATGCTAGCAGTCTACCAGTGAATTATGCTATGCAGCTCCCTTGTTTTCCATCTGGATATACTACTTCTGATTGATATAAATAACGCAACTTTGGAATCAAAGAACGATCCTGAGCAGAAATTTTGTTCCTTGAATCAGGTGCCTGTTTACAATTATCAGTGGTAAACTAGACTGCATCTCACAGTTGTGTTTATTTCAGGCGGCTTCATCATAGAGATACCCTAGTGTGTGTGTATGTAGTTATGGATTATCTTCCCTCAGAGACTGAAAACTGGAAAAATAGACGGCTAGGGGGCCAAACAGGCCAGGTCCTCCTGTACAAGTACTACCTGTAGAAGCCGAGCAGGCTGCCTATAAGTATATCAACTTGTGCAAGTGAGGGCCGATAAGTCCTACTGTATCTCCAATTAATTGCAAATATTAGCATTGCACCGGCCAGGAACATTATATTAGAAAGGCTTTCCCCTCCCCAACAACCAAAAATTAACTCAAAACTTAAGATTCTATCATCCACGAGCATCAACCAATGCAAGAACATCACATTTCCACTGGGAAAATACTATCATAAGAACCATATCTCAACATCTTAGCACGCAAGTTTACAAGGTCTGTCACAGACTCACAGTTACTCCAAATGTAGCCAACTGATCCAATCCTCCCCCGCACGCGCATCGCAGACAACGGGAAGAAGAGCACCTCTTCACCTTCGCCTCCGTCAACTCCCACGGCATATCCGGGCTGTTTTCCGGCGAATCGATGTGCTACAGAACAACACGACACATAAATCTAGCTAACTCTTCTTCATCAGCAAAACAGATCAGATGAACGTAGAAGCGGATCCGAGTGTGCTCACGTAGCTAAGCGCCGTGGAGAACGACCTTGAGAAGTAACCTGTGGCGGCAGCTATCTGGATTCATACGTAGGGATAGGGATTCTGGTGTTCCCGAGTTGTTCGGATCCAAACAAGACGCGTGCATCATCCCTGACCACGAATCTCCGCGCAGCACGGACGGATGATGCAAGCCGCCTGTCGTCGGAACAGGCGCCTACGTTTACACCCTGGAAAAAGCTGACCGAATTTTCACCGTCTTCTGATGGACGTGTCACGCGTGGATGAGCTTGACCTTCAACTGGGTGTCCTTTTTTTTTCTTTTCAACCGCTCTTAGTTTTTCTAAATAATGACTACTCATTAGATTAATAAGTCATAACCAAAAATCATAAACTACAGTATAAAAGAACATATCTATTAGCTAGTTCAGTCAACTCCACTATAACACATCATTAGATCAGTACCATGTTCAGTGCGCTTGCAAGGCTGTAACATCCCAAATTTGGCTATATTTTAAAACCTTGGATTTTTGCATAATTTCAGAACCATGCATGGCTATTTTTGGACTTATCAAATTTTATTGGATTTTCCCTAATTGTTAAAATCATTTTGGATATATGTTCAGAGCGCTTACATGGCTGTAACATCCATTTTGGATATATTTTCTAGCATTCTACATTTTTGTTCTCCGTTCGGGCAACTTTCATCTCTCTCCCTCTCTCAAAGATCAATTCACTCTCCCTTCTGGCAGACCAAGCCCAGCTCCAACACATGTTGGGCATGTCTTCTTCGACATGCACGCATGTTGTTTTGCTTTGCTTCATCTTCATGTGTTCATACAGAACAATACAAACATACAATTTGGAACTCTATGTATATACGTACTCATGTTATTGATTACTCCGTCCAGGCACAAAGGGAAATCGACCTGGAATGCGTGTAGTCAAACCATATTAATTTTGACCAAATATCTAAAATATGTAGTTTACATATATGAAAATGGTATCAGTAAATTTATCATAAAAAATACTTTCATACATTACACTTTTACAGTGTTTTTCAAAAATATGATGATAAAATTTAGTTGTCCAAGTGCTTGTGAAGGGAGTACTACTGAACGATTGTGTAATACTGGTACTTACTATTGTTCTATTATTTGGCATGCATCCGACCACTATGCACACATATATGTGTGTGTGACAGAATAAGGCAGCAGCTAGCATCACGAGTTTCCATCACCGATCATCATCTGCAAGGTAAGTTGATTAATTGACAAGATGATGGTTTCTTGCTCTAGTTATTTCAGATGTTCTCCGCTAGCAATAGCATGCTGCTGCCTGATGTTGGCCGGCTGCTCTTGGGCGTCTCATCAGCATTAGGCGCCGCCGTCAACAATGAGGGCCCGTTCACCGACCTGACGCACGAGGAGTTCGCGGCGCAGCCGCAGCGGGTGTCTCTGCCGGGGCTGGGGAGCTCGGACAGGGGAGCCGGTGTCTCCGTCGGAGAAGCAGCCGCAGCTGGTGTCTCTGCCGGGGCTGGGGAGCTCGGACAGGGGAGCCAGTGTCTCCGTCGTAGCAGCAGCCGCAGCTGGTGTCTCTGCCGGAGCTGGGGAGCTCGGACAGGGGAGCGGGTGTCTCCGTCGGAGAAGCAGCCGGTAGCCGACGACACGTCTGAGGGAGGCTGCCTTGGTGGTTGAACTGCTACTGCCTTGGGTTGGATCACACGAAACGGAGGGATCGCCGTCGCTGATGGCTGCCGCACGTTGGCATCGGATCGAGCTGCGCGGTTACCCAGAGTCCGTGCGGCCCAAGAGTCCACCACCCGATCAGCCCAACCCACCCCACCACTAATCAGCCTGATGCCAAATTAAGGCTCGGTTTGACCGAGCTTAGCTTCAGTTTTTTAGGCTTTGAAGTTATTTTCTCTCGGCCAAATGCGTAGGCTTCAAAGCACAAAAATAAACTACAAATTTAAAGCTGAGCCACCAAAAATAAACTACGAATTTGAAGTCGAGGCCAAAATGAACTATGAATTTGAAACTGAGATTTGGTAGCTTCTTTTAAAGTCTGGCTTTGAAGCCAGAAAGAGATAAGCTGAGCCCAGCTAAACGCACCTAACTCAATTGCCAAGCCAAATTTCGGCCATGCCCAATGATTTGGTATGGCCCATGGATTCGGCAGTTGCCACTTCTTTCTTGCCAAGTTTTGGCAAAACCAAAGGCTCTATGACATGCAGGGCCAACATTGGCAAACAAATTTTTGGCTTGCCCATGCTTTGGTTATTCTTTGGTTTGGGACCAAAAAATTCGGTTGTGACCAATAGTTGCCAAGGTAAATTGGGTTAGACAACCAAACACACCCCATAAAAACAAGCAAAACCGAGCAAGTTCCCTGTATTTTTGTCATGAACTTTACCCTCCCACCCTCTAACCTAACCTCCATGAACAATTATATAAGTAATCACGTCAACACAAGTCGCAAAATTTAATAGTTTGAGGGTGCACAAGTGTTCCATAATCATGTAACAGAACATGGTCGGAGATACAGGAATACTGCTTCATACGACAACTGAATCAAATACAGTGATAAAAACTGAATGCAAACTAGTCACTTTATTGATCTACACTCGACCAGAACAATTTCCCAAAACAGAAAACCACCGGCAGCAGCAGCAGATCAGTTCTCTCTCCGTTAATTTCACAGTAAACAAACTTCATTTCAGTCTTGACGGTGTATATATGTCCAGAAATCATCACACGCACAGACCAACGAGGTCGATCGTTGTACAACTCAGGAAAAACTAGGTAAAAGGTAGTAGTACAAGTTTGCTGCAGCAGATGCTGCTATGTTCTTAGTGCAGCAGTGAACAGATAGATACATAGAAGCAAGGGCAATCACTTCACTGGGCAGCACTCTGTGTCGTTGCTGTTGATTTCGCGTAGTCCTTTTTGATATTCTTCAACCTCACGATCACATCGCTCATCGCCGTCCTTTGCTCAGGCGAGTTGCTCGAGCAGAGCAAGCCCAGCTCGAATACTGGCACAAGAAAGCCCTCCAAGCTGCAGGTAGAAGAAGAGCCTTGCAGTAGCTGGTCATCCACAATATGGACAGGCTCTGAAGGAAATGCCTCAAGAACCCACTGCCTGAGGCTCATTTCTCCAACAAACATCGGATCTGTGGGTCTCCTTCCAGTGAACACTTCAAGGAGCATGATCCCGTAGCTGAAAACGTCACTCTTCCGCGACGCTTTTCCAATTGAACCGTACTCTGCTCAAAAAAATCACAAACAATTAAATTAAAGCATGTAAATAATTAATAGAGTAAAATGTATGGAGAGCTTGTTCGGTCGTGTCATCCAAGTCATTGTACTCTAAAAATACACATCTAGATCTCTAATATGATATAAGTAGATCATTAGTCTATCTTAGCTATCCACATTGGTATATTTCACACGCATGACATGACAAGAAAGATTCGATACTTTGAAATATACACAAAACTCCCAAAATATTATTTTTTTCTTTTAACCCTATCCCTTTGCTCTTTATCTTGATCTGGTCGAACAAGACCAAATTCGTCCTCACTAGTTAGTCAAGGCTTTATCCTCTTCTTCCATCCACATCCTCTTGCAATGAAACCCATTAGACAGCGGCGGCAGAGTATGGTTTTGTCCTCATGGGACTCGTCACGCTCTAGTTAATGAAGTTCATAATGCATGAATGATGATCTTCTCACATAGTTCGCTTGGGAGTCGAATAAAAAGTAACGAGAAGGTATAGAATATAGTTTGGTTCGGGTAAGAACATATGAGTAGGCCTAAAAGAAAAAATTACACAAGGGTTTTGTACGGATGTTCCGCCAACTGCTGTGGATCTTATGTATCATGCCACATGTATGAATTATGCCATAGTGGATAGTTAGGATGGACTAGTGACCTATTTATATCACATCAGTGATTTAGATGTGCAATTTGAAAGTCACAAATTTTGAAAGTTTTGTGACATAACACACCTGTATAATTTAAATGACCCTGTTTGTATTTTACTCTAGTTAATAGTGCCAATCAATGGCCTTACAAGAACTAGATCGAGCAAGAGTACAAGTGTTAGTACCTGGTGCCATGTACCCAACTGTTCCAGGCATGCTCGCAGAGATCATGGAGCTGTCATCGCCTAATAGCAACCTTGCGATGCCAAAATCTGCAACATGCGCTGTCATGTCCTCATCAAATAGCACGTTGCTAGGCTTTAAGTCGCAGTGCAGGACCACCTCGCAGTGCTCATGGTGCAGATACTCCATTGCCATCGACACGTCTAGCATGATGTCCAGCCTCTCCAGGAACCCCAAGTGCCTTCTACCTTGAGAGTGTAGGAGCATATCTAGGCTGCCATTGGGCATGTACTGAAGCACCAATGCTCTGAAGTCCAGGTTGGAACAGGTGTTGAGTATCCTTATCAGGTTGCGGTGCCGTGCCATGCGGAGCACACGGCACTCGGCGTCGAAGCTCCTCATGGCATGTTCCAGCTGCATGTCTATGACTTTTACTGCAATCACCAAACCGCTGCTCAGTTGTCCCTTGAATACTTTCCCAAAGCTTCCAGACCCCAACAGGTTATCATCACTGAAATTTTCAGTGGCGCGAACGAGCTCGTGGTAGGAGACCAACCTATCGCTTACGGCATCAGCCGGATCAACAGAAGCTTCAACCTCTCCCTCCTTCTTAAGTTTCTTTCCGATCGTTAGGTATAAGCAGATAGCAATAGCACCAACAGCTACGGTGACAGCAGGGAGTAGAAATTTTAGCAAGTGTCTATTACTTGAGTGAGACTTGTCAAGACATGGCGAAAATCCTAGACGTGGAGCACCGCATAGTCCAGCATTCCCAATCAAAGATTGCAACGTGAGGTTTGAGAAAACACCTCCCTCTGGTATCTGGCCTTGTAGCCTATTGAAGGAAAGGTTCAAGGTGGTCAGGTAGGTAAAATTTGCGAGGAACTTGGGAATGGTACCAGAGAGATTGTTGGAGGAGAGGTCTAATGATGCTAAGCTAGCTAGCTTTTCAAATTGGCTTGGAATTGAGTCTTCAAACGAGTTGTGTGATAGATTTAGGTAGGTTAGCATCTTGAGCTGTCCAAATGATTCTGGGATGCTTCCAATCAAGAAGTTGGAAGAGAGGTCCATTTGATCCGTTTGTCCTAGCCGGCCAACATCTGCCGGTAGCGCACCAGCAAAGGAATTGTGGGAAAGATTTAGTTGGATTAGTTGATCAAGGTGGAATAAACTCGCAGGTATGGTTGAATTCAACTGGTTATTGGACAACTCGATGTATTCTAACCTGCTAAGATTACCAATGCTGTCTGGTATAGAGCCAAAGAATCTGTTTCTTTGGAGAAACAGCAGTTGTAGGCTCCTGAGCATACCAATTTGTGTTGGGATAGGGCCTAACATGTTGTTTCTGGAGACATCAAGCAGCACGAGACTTTCCATCGTAGTGATGGATTCGGGGATTGCCTCGGTGAGTAGGTTATTAGATAGATCTATCCTTTCAAGTCTGCTTAAGTTTGACACGGCAGCTGGAAGTCCGCTTGTTAACTCGTTGTAAGCAGCACGAAAAATGATTAATCGTGCAGAGAGGTTTCCCACATGTTCAGGGAGGGCCCCGGTGAAAGAATTAGCCTCTATGAGAAGGAATTGGAGCTGTCTGCAACTGGAAAGAGACGACAAGAAGTCCAGATTCCCCTCTAGATTATTCCCTGACAGAACAAGCATGTTCAAAGCTGCAATGTTCCCGAGTGTTGCTGGTACCGAGTCAGACAATGGATTTGCTTCCAAATCTAGGTGAGAGAACTCAGACAAATTGCCGAGGGAAGCTGGGATTGTACCTGTCAGCTGATTGACTGCAAGATGCAGATACGAGACTTCCCACATCAAGCCTAATTCTGGTGGAATCTCTCCTTTCAGGTTACAGTAAGAGAGGTCTAGTGAATTAAGACCGGTGAGATTGCTAAGAGCAGCTGGGATCGAGCCAACAATGTCATTTCCACCCAAGAAAAGTTGTACAAGGTGCGGCAGTTTAGCTAACCATGTTGGCACAACATCCACAAAAGAATTGAGAGACAAGGAGAGCCTCTGCAGGTACTGGCATGATGCAAGCCTGGATGGAATCCGACCAGCAAATTTGTTCTGAGTGAGGGATAACCTTCGCAACATTGGGAGGCTGAAACTTTGATTGTTCGGAATCGGCCCAGTTAGGTTGTTGTTGTACGGGAGCATCATGACTTGCAGCCTGGACATGTTGAACATGGCTTGTGGCACCAGGCCGGAGAGCTGATTGACTTGCAGGTTCAAGTACTCGAGCATGGACAGCGAGGCGACACCGTGAGGTATCGGACCTGATAGGCTGTTGTTTCCGAAGTGGATGTGCCTCAAGGATGGCGTGCTCTTGAATAGATAGGGTGGTATTTGGCCACTCAAGTAATTTCTTTCCAGAGAAATGTTCCGAAGGTTGTGCAGATGCTGCAGCAGCTCCGGTGGGATCTGCCCCGAGAGGGCGTTGTAACTAAGGTCAAGAAACTCGAGCCCTGTGAGGTTCCCTAAGGTAGAAGGGATGGCGCCTGACAGACCATTTTCGCTAACAAGGAAATATCGAAGCCGAGGCAGCCTGCCAAGATCGGCCGGGATGGAGCCGGTGAGGTTGGTGTTGGTGAGGTTGAGGACGGAGAGGAAAGAGAGGTTACCGAGGTGAGGAGCGAGCGGTCCATGGAGGGGCGTGCCCGGCAGCGACAGAGCGGTGGCGCGCTGCCGGCGGCGGCTGCACGTGACGCCGACCCAGCGGCAGAAGGACACGTTGGCTGTCCAGCTGCCCGCAAGGATGCCGAGAGGATCGGAGAGCTGGGCTTTGAAAGCCAGCAGTGCGGCGAGGTCCGTGTCGCTGCCGTTGCCGTTGGTGGGACTCGGAGAAGAAGAAGCGTCGACACCAGCTAATACGGTTGACACCGAGATGGCCAACAGTACTGGTACGACGACGGAAATGCATGCAGATGATGATGCAGAAGCCATTGAGCTGAGCATCTGTTCGATCTGTGAAGCCGTCGACATGCATATATATACGCGCAGTGAGTGTGGTGCATGTATATGCATGGCCATTCCTGCTTCCTGCAGACTTTCAACCTGTTCCTATAGTCTTTCATGCTATAGGCTTGAATCATCTCCGAGCTTCACCTGCTAGCATGTGTCTATATTGTTAATTTGATATTTCTATGTCTATGACCAGTGAAACGTAGTCATCAATCAATAAATATGTTGATCTATAAATCGTTATTGTTCTGACCAATGATATCTAACTAGGGATCTATTTAGAATGATATCATACAGGGTTAGAAGTTTTGGATTAAAAAAACTTTCGGAGGCCGGCGAAAGGAACAAAAAAAGAAATTTTGTTCATTTTGTTCAAAATTCGGATGAAAATTTTAAATTTTCGATGAAATTTAATCAAAATTTGGATAAAATTCAAATGAGGGTAACGAAAGTCGTCCAAAATACCCTTATATCATATAACAAATAAAAAGCTTCACCAACAAGTGATATAGTTGTTAATCTTTATAAATAATGAATTATTCAAAAAACATAATAATAATTATTTAAAAGATCATAAACATAGAAGTGATATAATCATCTTTATAATTATCTCTAGAGCATATAACTAACACTGCCTGCCTCCAAATACTACCAGCCGTGCATCCAGCATGCTCCCAGCCGGAGAAGCCTGGTGTCTCCTCGGCGGTCTGCAGCGAGCGGCTTCTGCCTCTCTTGAGACCGAGCGGCGGCGAGCGGCGTCCATCGGGGGCCGGAGCTGCTTCATCTGTTTGCCAAGTAAGGTCGCTTATGCACAACATCAAGGTATCTATCGCTCCCGTTTCTTACGATTGTTTTTTACTCCTTCGTTACACATGGTGGTTCTGGGATTGACACAAGAGGGAGGGGAATTTTACACACAGGATATTTGGGATCCTATTGTGCATTGGCATTTTGGCAACCCTGATGGTGCGATGGCTTTTGTTTCCGGTGAAAAATATTATTAATCATTAGCAAACACCCAATTATGGTGATCATTTAGGCTTAAAAGCTTATGGCTGAAAAAAACACTGTAGCTGACAGAGGCTTATTTAGCATAATTAAATTTAAAAAAATTAAAATATAAAAAAATATGTTAGCCCATTACGTATAATACAAACACATACGGAAAAAAAGAACCGACAAAAAACTCAATAAAAAGCCAAAAGTTCAGAAAAAAACGAAATTTATGAATAGTGAAAAATAAGCTGGAAGCCAGAAGCTTAAGTCCAACCGATCACTAAACAAGGCCTAGAATTGTAACTTGTACAATTAATTAATAGGAGGATCTATGTCAATCGTGGAGAAAAGTCATGCAATGCGAGACAAACATGAAGTCATTGTCAAGAGTGCAAACATGCGGCGAAGGTGTCATTGGGTCATCAGGTCAGTAAACACGAATTCTTCTCACATAAATATGATTCAATGTTGCCGTCCATTTTTGGGTCATCAGGTCAGTAAACACGGATTCTTCTCACATAAATATGATTTGTCGGTACTAAAACGGCATTCTTTCCGGTGCCATCTGATACTTCCCAAACATTATAGTCTTTCTAATGTAAGCATGGATAAATGGTGAAGTAGGTACATACAAGCGCAGTAAAAATTAGTATCAAGTTAGGTGACTGGATGCATTTCTTCGAAATCAGTAAAAGGCTTTTCTTTTGTGCCATATTGACCGCCCCTTCCCCGACGTTTGTGCGACAGACTGAATTAGTATTATACTAGTAGTACGTACCTCAAACCAACTACTTGATTTTGAAAACGATGTTCACAGGCTTTTCTTTTGGAATGGCTCAAAAAATTTCTCTCCCTTACAAAGACATGGTGATTTAATGTCTTAGGAATGTGTGCGTTGGGTCTTGGATTAGGGCATCTGTAGTGTATATAACCCAAAGGGTCTTAAGGTGGGTCCCATCTAAACCTTAAGACCAACTCCATAGTGTATATAACCCAAGGGGTTTTAAGACGGTCCCACTTGACAGATAAAGAAAAATTGTATTTTAATGCTTGTGGCCAGGTCTTTAGCTTGAGGACCAGCCTTGAGCTTTTTTTGCTTAGGGTCTGCTTAAGGTCACACCTGTAATGTATAAGGTTGACCTTAAGGTGGCTTAAGACCTCCTCTTTTTATACACTACAGATGCCCTTAGGCCCCCACACAACTTTGACTTGGTGACCTTGCGTTATATCAATCTGACACATTTTCTTTGCAAGGCCATATTTTTAGGATGCGTAATGAAATTCCATTCCATTCTCTCAGTAAAACACCCAATTAAACAGGGCCTAGAAATGCAACTTGTATAATTAATTAATAAGAGGGTCTATGTCAATTATACAGACAAACAAGCAAGTTATTGTTAGTGTGTGAACATGCGGCGAAGCGGCCATTGGGGGACGGCTCGCTTGCAAAGAATTCAAAGGTGCCGTCCCTTGTTGGGTCATCCGGTCAGTAGACACGAATTCTCCGTCCCTTGTTGGGTCATCCGGTCAGTAGACATGAATTCTTCTCACATAAATTCTTTCCGACACCATCTGGAACTTCCCAAACATTGTAGTCGAAATTTTTTTGAATATTCTGTTTTTTATTCGAAATAACAGAATTATACCTATGTGAAAATTCTTTACAAAAATAGGCTCCAATCGCCTAATCGTCGGGCGACTGGAGCCTATCGCCCAACGTCTGCACGATAAGCAAGCAATCCGTTGGCCGTTGGGAGAATTATTGTAGTTGCCGAACGATCGGACGACTGGTTGCAGTCGCCCATCGGTTAAGCGACTACGCTTCTAGTCGCCAAACGGTTGGACAACTGGAAGTGAAGATAAAAGAACCGCGTGGCCGAGCGGCTCGGCCGCGTGGTGAACAGAAGGAGAAGAGAGGGAGAAAAGGAGATGGAGAGAAGGAGAGGAAAAAGGAGAGGAGAGGAGAGGGGAGGAGGAGGGGAGGAGAGGAGAGGAAGGAGGATAGAGAGGAGAGGAAGAAGCGACTCTTGTGAGGTAATTTTTTGGTTGTATTTTAAATTTTGTATATGAAGTAGATAGTTTATTTAGTGTTAGTATGAGTAGAAAATTGTAGATGTAGACAAAAATAGTTCAACTTTGATATAGAAAATTTAGTTAATATAGTTTAGCAGCTGTAATAATCTGTAGTTGTGTAAAATTTAGTGAACATAGTTGTAGAAAATTAGCATCGTTAGCAAATTGACATGCGTACAAAATTGTAGTACAAAATTCAGTCAACGTTACGTAGAAAATAATCGTCCATAGAAATTTGTAGTTATCAAAACTTCAATCAATATTTTTGTAAGAATTTCATAATTTGCTTTGTATAAAACAATAATATGTAATATTTATGATTAATTACGAATGAATGTAATGTTGTTAGTATGTTGGAAAAACACGTGTACCATTGTAATTGGTATATAGGCATTTAAATCGATATACTATGTAAATTATCAAAACCATTAGAAATTATTTGCAGTAGGGGACAGCTCGAGTAGCGAGAAAGAGCGGCGTCAGTGCACGGTCTGCCAATAGGAAGTTAATGCTACGAAGTTAGTGTAGTTGGTTACGACAAGCGAACGATCGGTGAAATGTGGATTACAGTACATCAATACTTTTGTAGTGTGCGATGCGATTTGACTAGTTACAAAATTGAAAATATATGCAGGCAGACATCAGTAATGCCGATACCCACTACATTGAGAGTGCATTATGGTGTTGGAACCATTTTGTGAAGGTCTGAATGGTGTGGATTTGAGCGGTTTTGCGCAAGCCACTCTGGTACACTCAGACGGTGAGAATGCTCGAATCGCAGATGTGATACATTGGCTTACCCATAGTTTTTCGTTGGACCCCGAGGTGTGTAGTGTCGGCATATAAGGGCTTTGGAGCCGGTCTCCCATGGACATCGGATGAGAGTTAAGAACATTGATACGCACTGTTGCGTGGAAGGGGTTTGTGCAAGAGTGCCGGTGCCATGGATACGAGTACGTGATGCTTGTACAACCATGCCCAGTAGAAACTGTGCAAGGTCATGCGGACGGTCATCATCCGGGAGGTGCGAGCAGCTCAGGTGGCCCGCATGTTGAGAAGAGAAAGAAGATGCTCATGATGAGGCTGATGCGGTACATGGAGAAGAGGGAGAATGGTCACGCCATGGTGAGGGTATAGAACAAGCCAATGAAGGGAAGCATATGGAGTACATAGTGCATTAGATGGAGTACGATGACCAGACGGCTTGGGCTGAAGAGGAAGCTATACAGGAGTATGACAAGGACAGTTCGGATGAGAACGAAGCTCTTGTCCCGCAGGAATGGAACCAGTTTGATGCTAAGGGTGTTATCGCACATGACGAGCACAAATCACCGTGGGAGTATCATGAGATAGAGGTTCGGTTGCATTCAGTATTTGCTGACAAGGAATAGCTACAGGATGCCATCAAGCTGTGGGCCTTGCCTATACAACGAACTTTTTGGGTGGTGAAATCTAGCTAGGAGCAGTACACCGTGAAGTGCGAGCAGACCGGTTGTCCTTGGAGGGTGCACGCACGTAGACCCAAGTATGAGACTCATTGGATTGTGTCGAAGGTGGAGCCGCACTCTTGCATTCTAGGTAGTATTTTGGCGAGTCATCGTAACGTAACATCCGCTTTTATAGCTAATCTGATGTATAGAGAGATAGTGGAGAAGAAAAACATGGAGGCCACGCACATCGCGGTAGCTATCGAGAAAAAATTCAAGTATAAGATTAGCTATGCGAAGGCGTGGCATGCGAAGCAGAAGACATTGGAAAAACGGTTTGGGTCTTTCAAGGTGGTGTATGATAATCTTCGTCGTATGCTTCAGGTTTTGCAGGACAGGAACCCAGGCACGCATATCACTATGAAAGACAAGCCTTCTACAAGCCGCTAGGTTATGCGGTGTTACAGAGGGCCTTCTTAGCATTTGGTGCGTGCATTGAGGCATTCAGGCACATGTTGCCCATGATCTCAGTTGACAGGAGCTTTTTGACTGGTAAATACAAAGGCTAGATCCTGATAGCCATTAGCATTGACGGCAATAATCAAATATTGCCGTTGGCATCGCATTCGTGAAAAGTAAGAATTACGAAAGCTAATTATGGTTTCTTAGACATGTGAGGATTGGAGTTATCGGCGCTCATCCTAGAGTATGCGTAATCCATAATCACCATGTAGGGATTGTGAAGGCCATAAGAGAACTTCAGGAAGACCCCGAGGAACCCTTACCTTGGCTGGATATGAAGAACATATGGTGCATTTGTCACTTAGGGGTAAACTTCTTCAAGCATTTCCCAAAACAACCATTGATGAAGCTATTCAAGAGGCTAGCTATGTAGAACCAGTAGAGAAAATTTGATGTTTTGTGGGTGTTGTTGGACGAGCAAAGCTAAAAGCACGTCGATGAGAGGAACAAAGGGCCAGTCATGCCTGGAGCGACACAACCGGAATGACTAACAGCACTCGATGAGCCTAACGCAGTTGGTCCGAGGACGAGGATCCTCCGGTTCTCTCACCAGTTGTGCCCGTCTTGGCGTTGGCGCGGGCTCAGAGTGGTAGTCCGTCGTCCGCTGGCCATTAGGGGCGAACTTGGACTCACCAACATTGGGTTGCCATGGCGGGTCCAGCAGTGGCGGACACAGGAAATTTGGAATGTGTGTTCGAAGTTATAAAAACATTTTTCAGTACAAAACATAAAGATCTACAGTAACAATAGTTAACATACAATTGTTCGTACTAGGGATAATATGTCAAATAATATAAAGAATTGTACTCGCATTTCAATTTTCGCATTAGACATGCTAGGATTCACATTCACTATGCTAGGGTTAAAGTTTCATGCTATGCTAGGACATTAGATGACAAGTTTTGATGTGGATGACTTAAGCCAAAATTGGTTGGGATTCACATTCACTTACAAGCAAACACATTATTTCACAGTATCCTTTGGACAGCTATCGATGTTTGTTGGCCAATGGCCAGCTAGCCACAAGCTTAGATTAGAAACAACATTCTACTTCTGCCTGGTGACGGACTAGTTACCACTACTAACATAGCGAAAAATGTTACCAGCCATTAGTCAAAAACTCAAGATTCAGGTGATAGTACAAGCTTAACACTTTGAGTAGCCGACCTTGCAATTCTGCTCTTTTCCCTTCCTGGTAAGCTATCTTAAAGAGCTGAGTGAGATCAGCCGTCACGAATCTTGTTTCAGCAGTAGTCACGGATTGGATTACCTCCATTGCAGAACCAGCATCATTGCTGAACTCCTTCTTGACCTTAAATTGAGAATAAACCGATTCAATTCCCCAATCCATTATCACATTACATAATCAAAACAAGAAACTTACCCATAATACTCAAAGCAAACTGATGAATAAGAAGACACTAGCACAGGCTATTCAACTGGGGGAATTTGAGGGTAATACTTGACTCAATTCCCAAGATAAACAGTCTCCCTTTGTGTAGATTTCTCCATGTCTTCGAATTAGACTTACAAGCATACAGTGACATACAACATTCAAGGAATCAAGGTTTCTAGTGACAGGCAAAAATACTCATCAAACATTTCTACTTTCTACACAAACAGTTAACCTAAGCCATTGTAAATTACAACTAGTTCCAATTATCATAACCAAGCCAAATAACCAATTAACCAGGCACATTGGCACAGACATACTGATATTACTGACAGTTCAATCTTCGATGTTTTGCAACTGAGCCAGGCACAGTCGCACAGAAGTACTACTACTCTCCGGTCGCGGGTCGCTGGAGCCGGAGCTGACGCGGTCTACGGTGGTGGCGGAGCGGAGGGCGAAGCGGAGGGCCGGAGCGGAGCGCCCAGATCTGGCGGAGCGGAGGGCGGAGCGGCTGGAGGGCCGGAGGGCGGCGAGGCGGAGTCCCGGAGAGCCCAGATCTAGCTGGAGCCCGGAGGGCGGAGGCGGCGAGGCGGAGTGGAGGCGGCGAGGCAGGGTTAAGGTCCGCGCGAACGAAATGCCACTGGGGATCCGGGGAGGGGGGTCAAGGCAGGCCGCGCGGACAGAAAATGGGCTGGGCCCTGGTTTTCATGCGCGGTCGCCGTGGTCTGCTGCCTTTCTCTCAATCGCGGGCCGAATTAAGGCTATAAACAGTAAATTTTACCCAACTATATATATATGTATTATACCTCATATATACTAAATTTTTTGTTAAAAAATTTAGATGTTTAGCTGAATACCTATAAACTACTGTAGATCCGCCTCTGGTCCAGGCTCATCTGGAAGGCACGTATTCACGGACCCCGTTCCTAATGTGGCTCGAGCTGGATTTGGTGGCAGCACACATCTCAAAAAGCGTCACTACCTGGGAGTCACGCCAGTTTAGTGTGCAAGGTCGGCCAAGTACTGGTTCGTAGACACCGTGTACGCTGCTTGGAACCAAGTGATTACACATTCCCAAGGAACTGGGCGGACCTGGTCCATGGCGGACCGGCTTTGGACCATGTATATGTGCTTCTACCGACCGGCTCCCCTTTGGTTAGCACTTTTCTCCAACCTCTAGATCTCCCCCTCAGCTCTCTAGTTTCCCGCTGGCCTCCATCCCTTGTCGGAGGAGGCCCAGGACGCCAAGCATGGGGGAGAGCCCGAGGATGACGAGCCCCGGGTGAGCCCAGGGGCACCAAATCCAGGGGAGCCGGAGGCGCCGTGTCCCGAGAGATGCCAGGGACGTCAAGCCCAGGGGAGGTCGGGAACACCGAGCACGGGGGAAGCCGGGGATGCCAGGGGTGCCATGTCTCGGGACCCAAGCCGGCGTCGAAACCCTACTCCTTTCTCATCCCCGCTGCTCGCTGCCGCCAGGCTCTAGCTAGGGTTTTGTTCACACAAAGAAATAACACTTCGGCCCAGGCCAATGAAGTCAGCCCACTAGAGTTTTTGCTCTCATGGGCCGTCCGGCTGGCCTCTTTGCTTAGTAGGAAAGGAAAAAGAGTAGTAGAGCACCCAGCGGCTCCTACTTCCCCCTTGCAGCCGCCTCCCCATTTCTTGCTCCCTTCTCAGCAGCCGCCACCATTAGCTCTCAAGCGGTTTCTGCTGGGCACTGCCTTACAAGAATGGGAAGAGGGAGGTCTGGGCTCGCGGTCTCCTATGGCGGTCTGCAGGCTCCCGGGCTCGAGGTCTCCCATGGCGGTCTATAGGCGCCCGGGCTCGAGATCTCCCACGGCGGCTGAGTCCCGGGGGAGCCGAGGACATTGAGGCCAGGGGTGGCTGGGGACGCCGTGTCCCTGGGGAGCTGGGTGACGGGGAGGTCGGCGCTGGATCCAGGGGGGAGCCCGGGAGGAGGAGGGCGGCACCGGGCCCAGGGGAACCGGGTAAAGGGGAGGTCGGTGTCGGATCCAAGGCTCCCCCCAGCCACCATCTTCTTGCGCCGCCTCCGGCTGCCCTCGCGGTCCTCCGCCGCCGCCGGCGAAGGCCGGCGCTGAGATCGCACTGCAGCCTATCCGGGAGATCTCCGGCTCCGTGCAGCTGCCTGGGTCCAAGCCGCTCTCCAACTGATCCTCCTGCTCTGTGCCCTCTCTGAGGTGAGCTAGCAGAGAGGCTCCTCATCCTCCTTTTGGGTGAGTTCCATGTCGAGATGATATTTTAGGGGGGTTGGCGAGGTGGCTTGTCTTGCTAAATGTTTGTGAATTTATGGAATTTCTTGGTGGGAACTGCTCTAGCTTCCATCCGGAGGACACCGGGGCTGGCTGTTTTTACGGGGCCTTCGCGAAGAGGCGGTGGCATCGTCCCATCACGCCCTGCTAGCTAGGGACCACATGTCATAAACCACACCATTGCCCTTCTCGAAAAACAACAAATACTTCGCCCGTGGCGGTGGGGGTGCGCTCCTTCCACGCGGCTTCCGGATCCCGATTGCGCCGTGCGGCGAGCCACGCCGCCCCCACGGATCGCCGGAGATGCGGGCCCGACCTCGTCCTCCTCCAGTCCTCCCCCGACCGTACCTCGGCAACCCTAACCCTAGGTATGATGTGACAGGCCATTCTCTTCTCGCCTTTCGCGTTCATGTGATCTGCGCCGTCTCCATGCTGGTGATGATTTGGTCGGGTTTTGGGCGTTCCGCGCTGAGAATTCTACGGTTCTTCATTTTTTTTCGTTGTTTGTTCGTCTGGAATTTGTGAGGCTGGCGTTAGCTGATTCGCGGATTTGGGATCCCTGAAGCGGAATTTGCTTGGTTTGCAATTGAAGTTGGGTTCTTCGATGAGATTTGGTGCTTCGAACCCGAGCCCTGGGTACTATAAATCGATGGGATTCGCGTTTGATAGTTTTTTCTTATTCGTTTGGAATTTGTGGGGCATCGATATTTGGGTCCCTACGAACCCGAACCCTAGGTACTACAGATCTAGACCGGTGCTAGAGGAAAGTTGAATTTGAGATTCCCGTGGTGGGATTCGTGTAGCTTTGCTCTTCTTTTGAACTTGCATGTCACGATTGGAGTTTGGGTGGATTAGAGTTGCGTCCTATGAGATTTTGCACGCCTAATTCGTGCCCGTGTCCATTACATAATTAGGTGTTTCAGTGCTAAATTCCTTCTTTACTTGTGTAATTTGCGATACAGGGAGCCCATGTCCGTGTATAGGGGAATTATGGATTTTGGGATTCCCTTATTAGTGGAATTCATGTAGCTATTGATTCGTTTTGTGGTGTCATACTGTAGTTTGGTGGTGGTTTTGATGGTGTGTAATTAATTCCACTATTTTAATGGATGGAAGCTATGATCTTAATCTGGTCTTACTGCCCTTAGCTTAGTTTAAAGTTACGGATAGCTAATTATGTAGCACGGGATAATGTGGCCGCTGTTGTGGTATTAGTATTACTGATCAATCAAAGATGGTTTGGCGTGTGGTCTGGACATACGGAGTCCATCTTTAGGGGAAAGGTGGATTTGGGATTCATCTTGTGGATTTTGGTATTCATGTATTGTACTGATTTAACTCTTTATTTTCTGAACTTGGTTTATTGTGATTTTGTGGAATAGATGGAGCAGAATTTATTGGTCATAGTAACGTCGTGTTGATTTTGAAAAGTAAAAAAATGACCTTTTTTTCACTAGAGGAGTACTACAGTATGACCTTACCAAATTTATTTGGCGAGCGTCCGTTGCGTACAATTAAGTAGCCGCGCTAGCTAGCAGATGGCTATATATATCAACACAAGCAGCAGCTAGCTCACATCAAGAATTGCTATCACTTACCGATCATCTCTAATCTGCTCGGTAAGTTGATTAATTAATTCACATGATGATTGCTTCCTCTTATTTCAGATGTTCTCCACTAGCAATGGCATGCTGCAGCCTGCTTCTTATCGTCGTCATGAGCAGCTGCCTGCTATTGGTCGGCTGCGACCCCCTCAGTGACTCAGCAGCAAGTGCCGCCGTCAACGATGAGAGCGCGATGATGGAGAGGTTCATCCGGTGGATGGCGTGGCAGAAGCGGTCCTACTCCTCCGCGGAGGAGAAGCAGCGGCGGTTCAAGATATACGCGAGGAACATGAGGTACATAGAGGAGGTGAACGCCAAGGGGCTCTCGTACAAGCTCGGCGAGGGCCCGTTCACCGACCTAACACACGAGGAGATCGTGGCACGGTACACCGGCGGGTTTAGGGCGGCGCTAGCTGTTGACAATGGGGCGGCTAAAGCTATTGACAGTTTGTCAATAGCTTTTTTAATTTATCTTTTTTAATTATTTTTTTGATTTTTTTATTTAGAAAAAGCAAAACAGTCACTTCAATGCATTTGTCTTGCAAAAAAGGCCAGAAGCCCACAGCAGCTTGGAGCGGGGGTTAGTGTTGATGATGCTTTGAATGTGAGAAGAACCATCACATTGAGACTTGGTTCATCTTTGCTAAATAAACTATTGAATTTCATCAAACTTGTTAAACTGAGTTATAGAAATGTGAGCAGCTCTAGCCTCCTGAGTGACAATAGTAATGGATCTAGCCTTTTTGTTAAACAAAAAAAAAGGCATTCCTAGCCTTCCATATGAACCATAACAGATGAAAGGTGAATTCTCTATCTTGTCGGTTATGAACTTGGGTAAAAATAATGATATGCAGAATTTCATAGCAGCATTTACCTTGAATGAGAGGGTTATCTGTTTTAAGAGCAAGGTAGCTAACACAGGTGCCGTGCAGCATCCATGAAGCACATGCACCTGCCTAGGTACGTACGTACTTACATATGTACTTGCTCTCCTCAGTGCAAATACAATCTTGTACTACTGTCGTTTCTTTTTTCACCGGCTATATATAGTGCACTGCTGTCTTACAACATGTACATTGTTCCATGACGTTGCCTCGGGCTGCAGCAGTGCACCTGCCGTTGGCATCGAATCGAGCGTGTAGCAGCCGGGGCCCGCGTGGCCGTGCGACGCCAGGCCTGCGCCGTCAGTGCGCTGCGCTCCGCACGGCATCGTCGCGCCGTGCCTGAGAACCGCCGACGCGCTGCTAATTGTGAGTTTCTATACTGTATCATCACTCTAGACATTAGCGCATACTATGAATAATAATATTATCTTGTGGAACGCATTAATATTATTAAATTAATATTTATGAATACTTGATGTCAGACTGTACGTAACTAATTAATTTCAGCTGCAATCCCAACACAAATCTTGCCCGTGTATACCCAGCAGCTAATCAGATCATGCCAAAATGTAAAACAAATAGACGGATTGATTCATAAGAAGAAGAAGCGCCCTCGAGTGGGCGAGGCGGGCGAAGCCTTGGATCCCATTGCAGCGGTGCCCCTGCGAGCGACGGCTCCTGGCACTGCTTCGGGCGTTCGGACGGGTCGTGGTCTGGGGAGGCTGTAGGTCACTCGGGGCCGGTTGCTGACTCGATCGGATGTTGAGAGGCACGCCCGTCTCCTCAGCCTTCTCCGGCCAATGCCGCGGCACGGGAGTCGGGCGGTCAGAAGGGTGTAAGTGCCTTCGGGATTGCCGGGCTCGCAGTGGCGGAACCAGCAAAATGATAAAGGGGGGCCAGCCGGCCGGAAATAGAGGTCCTGCCAGCGGCTTACTTGCGATTACCTTACTGCGGCGAAGGATTACCATCGGCGGCACAAGGTCTGTGAGATGCATGCTAAGGCAACCACTGCTGTGGTCGGGAACGCCGTCCAGCGGTTCTGCCGGCTTGGGGCGCGGCCTGGCCCCCAGTTCCGCCACTGCGGGCTCGACCCCGAGGAATTATCCTCGCATGTGTATGCTCCGCATCATCCTCCTGGGCGCGACGCTGTCGGTGAGTTCTTCGGTCTTTTCCTATTCGTTTTTTTTCTTTTTTTAGGTACCTACCTGTCTGCTTTTTGTAGTGTCCTAGGGGGATGATGCGGAGGTGGGCGGCGAGGGTAGCTCGTCCTCTCGAAGCTCCGCGGGTCCCGAGTCAGACACCGCGGCTTCGATGTTGCGCATGCGTGCCAGCCACGTGGGTAGGTTGGGCTTTTAGCGAATTTTGGACTGCAGGGTATTACATGGATGTGCTTATAGAGGGGCAGTCGACCCTTGAGGTGAAGATGAAGATGCTCACAGAGGAGCACTCCGCCCTGCAAGCGGGAAGAGGGAAGTAGGGCTAGTTCTGGGCGAGGGTGTACACTGGCCACAAGGTGTGATCCTTGCCTTGGGTCGCTCCTGGCGGCTGCTCCCTTAGCCCTCGTTTTCTTTTGTTTTGGTTCATGGGTAGTGCCCTTCGGAGCCTTATTTGTTGCCTAGCTTTCGTGCCTGCTTTTTGTAGAAAAAAAATGGGATGAAAAGTTCTAGCCGCTGTGCACTTGTCCTTGCATTGCCCCTTATTTCTATCCTCCCTCACTTCACATTTTTCAGGGGTGGCCACCGCGGGCACAAGTGCACCGCCGACAGAGGGGTCTCCAACATGTAGCTTCTTTTTTTTGTTAAGATTATATGTTGGTTTAGACAAGTTCTATAGAAGTATCCACCACACGATGATTAGTGAGACAAACGCAAATAAAGATATCATGTGTAGCACCCCACATAACCATATAGGATACTACTATAGAACGTCATCGCCAAAGTGAAAATAAATAAGAACAACAAAAGAAATCATAAAGAGTTTAAATTTTATTAACACTTTAATAGAGAACCAACGGAAGCTAGAATAAATATTTAAAACATGGGACCGGTCCACTTCTAACCAAATAAAAAACAAATAAAATAATAAAATGGTGGCAAACCACGGTGCTGAAAACTCGAGTGCTCCCACCTATGCATGATGCTATCACTCCACTGGTTTTTTACCTAAGACTAAAAAGAGCAAGCGTGAGATTTGAAAATCTTAGCAAGTACCTAACAACGGTCGCAACACAAGAGTAAAGACAAGTAATGCAACCATGTGAAGTAAAGGGCAAGCATCACAAGTAAACAGGTACAAGATGAAAGCAACGAACAACTGATATCGGAGATACTGTCATAAATGAGAGATGGATATCATGGAGACAGTGTATTAAAGATAGTTGTTATGTGACAAGTTATAGCAAGGGTGCCGGCGACCTCATCCCACATACTCGGTTATACAAGAATAGCTAGGCACAACCTTGTCCTCAATTGTATAACCGCAGATGGGGTGTAATATCCTGTGTAACGAGAATGTACGGTCCCCGTACGTTACCAAGTTGGGTGAAAATGACCCCTATATGTAGGTAGCCCCGGCGTGATAACCCTTAGTTTGTTATTTAGCGAATTATCCATGATATAATTAGAGAGTTGTGATTGAATTAAGATAAAGTTATGAGAGTAAATGTTTAATACGATATGGCCAGAGACAGGATTGGTGATACAAGATGATAAGATAACGATACATCATAGACAAATTATATAGAACAAAATTAAGGTAACTAAGAGAGGGCGAGGATAAAGCTATAATAAAGTTATGAGAAGTGAAAAGATGTGCTAGGGTTGAAAATGGAAAAACATAATTTCTGATATAAGCGCGATGTGGAATAATGATAAGATGATAGTGATATAGTAATCAACCTAAAGAGGTATTGTAATATAACTCACGCAAGGTTATCAACCAATCAAGTTTATTATGTGATGCGTGATTATTAGTCCGATTAACATGTTTAATACATACATTATCCATGGCTCAAAAACAACATCATACAATTATTGAAACATAATATTAGAAACTAAGACATAGCAACCCTAATATCAAAAGAGCATCAATAATTTAAACCTAAGTTAAAACATATTCATATGCTACCCCCATTAACAATTTAAGCATAAATTTTAAAACATTAATTAGAAGCATGAACTCTAGAACATTTTAAGTGAACATCCTAATTAACATAGTAGCAGGTGCAAATAAAATAATCTAGAGCATCATGGCACACATGCAATATTAAACATCTATAAACAAGCGAATGTGAACGATATGATAATAATCAGACCGCACTAGTGATATGATTTTGACCAGATAAGCTTTAGTGACACGCTAGTAGGCAGCTAACTTTAGCGGTATAAAATTGGCTTGGTAACTTTGGTGAGGTGATTTTAGCGATAGGATATTAGCTATGTGATATAATGTGAGCCAGGTAATGGTAGAGATGCGATGTTAACTAAGCAGTATGATATGAGCCAGGTGATATTAACGACATGATTTTAGCGATATGGTATTAGTCAAGCCAGCATGAGTGACATGATAATTACACTCAATGATAAGGTGACAAGTAAACTGGAAATATATAATTTATGAAACGGAAAGGTCACGGTCGTGAGATAATTACCTTAAACATATTCAGCGGACCCACTCCACAAAAGATCAGAGATATGCAGCTGCCTAAACACAGCCATTACTCAAAGGTTGCGTGCAACATGGGAACAAACCAGCAGAACTCCGCTCCCTCTGGACCTATTGAATTTATTTCCTTCCTTCCTTCGTGGGACCCACCAATGAGACTCCCCTGGTTTCCTTTGCACCCGACGTGATGGCTATGATGGAACCACATATTCATGTGCATGCAAAGAATGCAACCCCACGTGATGCTTTGCACTAGGATAGCACAATGCAAAACTTGATTTCTCTTCTATTTGCTCTCACTCTGATCTGCAATATGCATGCGCATGGGAGAACTCCTTGGCTCTGGTATCCGCGTGACGCAGAGACAATACATGCCACGATGCGAGCGTTCGTGCGAGACTGAGAAATTTCCATCGCGTGGATGCACTGCCGCCGCCTCCACCGGCTCGGTGGTAGGGACCCAGCCTTGCGGCCACCTGCGCTGCACCGCACCCGCCGGCCTGCGCTGCTCGCCTCCGGCCTCGTCGCCTGCGGCGGCCCGCCACCGTCGGCCACTTGCGTCGCGCCGCGCATGCCTGTGCGCCGCCGTGCCCACGCCGCGTGTGAGCCGCCGAGCCCACGTCGCATGCGAGCCGCCGACTAGCCGCGTCGACACGCCATCCTCGATCGCGGCGCAGCCCACTGCGTCGCCTCTGTTGTCTGCACCGCCAGGGAAGAAGACGTGAGATTGGATAGGAACACGGGAGAGAGAGAGAGAGTTGGAAAGAGAGATGAGATGAGAGATAAACGGAATGGAGAGAAATACACGGGAGAGGGATAGGAAAATATGGAGAGGTGAAGATAGAGATGGAAGGGAGCGATATTAGGGATAGGTTGTTTCTTTTTCGTTTTGAGGGTGCTACAGTTGCAATTCAGGAATTCCACACAAACCTCTCATGGTTTTGTTCTTCTCAAGAAATCTCACAAGAATTTTATCGCAATAATATTACTTCCAAGTGTAAATCTTATAAAACTCTCTCAATACAATTGGGGCCACATGATATAGTGGGCATATTTGAGGAAATAGAAGTCTAGCAAACTATCTCGAACATAAAGTGGCATTATATGCCTGATATTGCAAGCAGATTGATAAATCTCACAGCGAAGGAAATTAAATAGTACATTACAAGCATAACTAATACAATCTCCCAGCGAAGGAAATTAAATAGTACATTACAAGCATAACTAATACAATCTAACTAGAAGAAAGCCATAGCTTATGATGAAGTACCCTAGGATGGCAAATCAAAGGATACTAACTGACCATGCTTTGCATCGTTAATTTCATCTACGCGTTCTGGCCCACAATTTCAGCCTCACAGGCTCTTAATTTCACCAGCTTAAGTTCTTCCACCACTTGTATCATGGTCGGTCTCTCGTCCACTTCTCCTTTGAGACATTGGACCGCGATGCCACTGATCCTGTCAAGGCACTCCATGTAGTAAGGCTGAGCAGCACATAAGATCTCTTTATCGTACATCTCCCTTCTTGTACCCTCGTCATTGTAAGACTTGACAAAATTTATTGGAAGGCTGTTGTTCCCTTCGTACTTGGCCTTCTTCCGGGTTATGAGCTCCAAGAGCACAACTCCGAAGCTGTAGACATCGCTCTTCTCCGTGAAATGTCCTGTCTTGATGTACACGAGATCTATGTAATTCATATCCCCCATCACAGACCAGTTGGCATACCTGGTTACTGACACGAGCTTAGATGACCCAAAGTCCGAGACCTTTGGCATGAAGTTGTCATCAAGGAGAATGTTGCTGGACTTGACATCCCCATGAACCATGTTGTAGCCAACATGTGAGTGCATGTAGGCGAGCGCTTCCGCAGAGCCAATGGCAATGTCCAAGCGTACCAACAACGACAGAGTACGCTTTTCGTCTCCATGAAGCACATGGTAGAGGCTTCCATTGGCGATGAACTCGAAGACCAACATGGGAACTTTCGTCTCCAAGCAACATCCGATGAGACGGACCAGGTTCATGTGGTTGATCCGAAATTGGATGGTGAGCTCGTTCACGAATTCATCTTGCCGGCGCGTCTCGCCTTCTACAATGGAGCGTTTGACTGCGACCTTTTGGTTGTCGTCAATAGTTCCCATGTAGACCATGCCAAAGGCACCATTTCCAATGTTGGTTTTGTAGCTTTGTGTGATCTTGTCTAGCTGCTCTTTTGTGAAGATGTTGATGTTCATGCTCTTCAGTATTTGGCCACCATTTTTGTCGAAAAACCCTCTTAGCTGTCGTCTCTTATGCTCCCTGCGAATGAACCACAATAGGAGTCCCAAAAGAACAACGACACAGAGTATCGCTGCAAACACAGATAGCGTGGATCGATATTAATTAACCATGGCATTTCCTTGCCAATATGCATGCATGCATGCATGTATTCATGTCCATAAATTATTTAGTATGAGTAGAAGCTATTCTTTCATTATTTTTTACTAGTCATTTTGGACACTGACATGGTCTCCAATATACACATTATATTTGACAAGTACCTTTTTTGTAATTATGTCAGTAAAAATTAAAAAAATGATATGAAAGCACTTCTGATGATAAATATACTAATATCATATTTATGTGATAAATATAGGTAGTTTTATGTATATTAAAGATCAAAGTTTGTAATGGAGAAAGTAGTATAGTAAGAATGCTCACCTGCTATCTCAACTGCAGGCGTGGGAAATATGGGCTGGCATCCCTTGTCGGTTTTACCGTCCCCTCTCAGCCAAAAATTGCATTTGCACTTGTAACCACCCTCCGTATCATGGCATGTGCTTCCACTTTGACAATGATATTGCTTTTCATACCTCTTAGGATCTGATTTTCGAAGCTCGCACTCGTTAATATCTGTATATTGAATATTCGAAAAATAAGTTTGATAGCATGAATTCTGAAACAACAACTGTTTGGTAGTGGATGGGATAAATTCAAAGGCAGGTAATGCTAGCGGACAAATTAACTAACTTGTGCATCCGCCGCGGACATAGGGATTGCCCTTGTATCCATCAGAGCAATTGCAAAGGTACCCCTGCCCGTATGCGGCGTTGACACAGCAGCTGTGGGCGCTGACACAGGCGGGAGCTACTGGGTTTGCTGCCAGGGGTGGTGGGCATGTGCCATTACTCGTGATGGCCCAGTCAAGCACCACCGGAATACTCTCACCAACCCGTCTGTCGTAGGCCATCTCACCTGTACCGATGAGATCTTCCCGGCTAAACTTGTACCTAGATACAAATAAGTTCACAGTTACTCCCTCTCGTTGGGGGGGGGGGGGGGGAAGTAATTTTCTTATCTCCAATGTTCCGGTATACCATCAGAAAAAACAATATGTCACGTACAACATCATCAATAGCAAATCTTCTCATATTATTTCGATGTGAGTGATAATATATTGAGGAAGGTATTACATTAATTGGTGAAATTAGATACAGAATCCATCTATTCATATGGGAGTGGAGAGGAGTTAAGGAGGGCACGACGGCGCGCGCTTCAATTGTACGTACGTACCAGCCTTTCTCGGCCACGAAGGTGTAGCTGCAGGGGCTGTTGTCGAAGATGGTGTCGTTGATGCCACTCAAGGTGACATCTATGGTGCTAAGGTTGCTTGTGATGGGCGCATGGCAGCAACCGAGCCCCGCGCACGGCTCACCGTTAGGGGCGGCGCTATCCAAGTTCACGCACGTCGTGATGCAGACGGTCAAGTAGTGCCCATTGTTTAGGGTGCCATGGAGCAACGCCTGGGTGTTGCACCCGATGGCCGTGAACTTGAACCTGGGTGTTGGACGAGTTGTCGCAGATGTGCAACACGGGAGTGACGACGCGCATCTCGCCAGCCTCCACCGAGATGTCGATGATCTCGATGTCACCGTGGTATGGTCTCGGAGGATTAAAGTTGTGGTTGCAAGTGATGTTGAAGCCCGGCCAGGCGCAGTCGTGGCTGATGCCGAATGGGTAGGGAATGTTTACTTTGCCGCACACTCTAGGGCAGCCCGGAGGTGGAGCCGGCATTGGTGGGGGCGCCATGTCGGAGACGGCCATCGGCTCAGGTTGGGAAAGCACTACGGTGGGAGTAAGGAGAAACCACAGCACTTGTGGCATGGCTGCTAGGAGGTATCTCATGTTTGTAAATCAAACGAGCAGCTAGTTAACTTGCTCGTCCGTTTGGGACGCTCGTGTGTATATAGGCAGGCCGCCTGGCTCATTCTCTATTCCGTAAGGATTTTGCCCGGCGCACGGTGTACTACATATCTGTCGGGAAACTTAATTACCATGAGATCTTTTCTTATTAAAGATAGCTACCCGAATTTTCCGCGTAACTATTCCGCTAGCGACTATAATACATATACTTCCATTTAAAAATACATTTATATATGTTATACAATTCTAGTGCTTATGATTAGAAATAGATTTGTATTTTTTTATAAAATTGTAATAATTCCAATATTTATATGATTAATCTGTACTGTTATTATCTGAATCCACCAAATAAGAGTTATCGATATTTATCTTTTTCTCTTATTAATGAGAGAATTTCTAGCCCTTCAAAACGAACGCAGTGGCTTTTTTAATCATTTTAATAATATAATCGATAAATAAAGTACATCAGCTAGCTAATGATGACGTAGAATTAACATTATTGTATAAGATGATGGCAGGTGATTTACAATATCTAAAAAAGGTGATTTACAATTGCTAAGAAAACAAGGAGATATGCTAGATTTGGTAGTTGGCTTAAATACATAAGAATTTTGAAATAATTCTCACAAAATATCTAGCCCTTAATTTGATGGACTCTAATTTTAAAAGCTTAGTTTTGATAACTGGTTTAAAGATATATTAATTTAAAAACATATAGGTAGCACTATCTACAATTCAAAGGTTGTGAATGTGTAAATTGCTAGGAACCCACCTCCCAATCCTATCTCTCACATATAGGGGAGGGAGATCTCAAAATAAATTGTGCTAATTAAGTATGGACTCAAATACCACAGACGTCTTGTCAGCTGCTGTGTGTGGCCAAAGGGGGTAAGCATTTTAAGCTCAAGAATCTTCTTCGTCGATCGTTTGATCTTCAGAATAACCCAGCTGCTTCTTCTATGTTCTTGCATGTCATATTTAAGAGTTAGATTTGTAGAATTAGGAAATATGTTATTACCATATTTTTACAGTATTAAATTGGCAACCTACTCGTTATCTTGTTATGCTATAATAGTGGATTCTAATCTTAATGAAAATGGAATGTGTTATTGTGTTTGCTGTTGTATTTGCTTATTTTCAAAGGGCATAGCTAACATTTCTTGAGGTTAGCCAAAAAAACAAAAAAATAGGTATAGAATGAACTATCATAGACGGTTTGTGGTATAAATCGTCTATGAAGGACTATCACAGATAGCTGAAACCAAAAATCGTCTGTGATACTCGCACATCATAGACGGTTCTATCTACCAACTGTCTATAATAGTAAATTATCACAGACGGTTGATTGCTAGAACCATCTGTGATATGTGCGTATATGAAGGTATTTACAAAATACACTAAAAACTATAGATTCCCTTGCAATTTTTTTCGTGTGGTTCACATTAGAGTATCTTATAATTAGTATATGAGTATATCTAAAGTGATAAAGGAGTATTTCAAGTTTTTTTAGGTAGTATATTAGGGGCGGGTGTAATTACACCCAAGAGTAAAAGGTATTTTCATATATGTATATATATATATATATATATATATATATATATACACTATTCAGTAGCTACGTGTAGAATAAGTGTGCTACCCCTCTTCCATCAACCTAATCCCACCAGATCGCCAGACAAACATGGATGCATTGAGAGGAGAGAGAAATATGCATGTCAATAGCAAATAACTCGTATGGAAAGTTATTACCATGTGTGAGTGAAATTACTACCAGCATGCATGTATTGACAGGAGAAAGAAACATGCATGTTAATAACAAATAACTCGTATGGTAAAGTTGCTGCCGTGTGTGAGTGAAGTTATTGTCAAACATATATAGAGTTACTGTCAGTTGTAACACTATAAAACTGCCAGTAACTCCACATATATTTGACAGTAACTTCACTCACGCACGACAGTAAATTTATATATTCGTACTTCACAGTAACTTTACGTAAACTTACTATTTATTAACAACAAGTAATTTTTGATTGGTAGTAAAAATGACATGAATTTTATAACATTAAAACATATTCAACATGGATCTTGTTTTGGTAAGCTCATAATTTCGAACATAATGGCGTAAACGGATCGTAGATCAGATTTTTGGTAAAAGAGTTATTTTATTTTATTAGCTTATAAATAAAATAAAAAATTACAAGTCAAGTGCACTTATTCTCTTCTCTCCTGCTGTATACTTGCATGTGTCAGACCGTAACCACCCACTGTGCCATTTTTTTTTTTGGGATTTAGTGGAGTTGTCAGTTATAGAAAAGTTATTATCTTCTAAACATAAAGTTATCATCACTAATTCATCAAGTTACATTTGCAAAATTACTATCTCATACATAAAAAGTTATTATCGATAATTTATTAAGTTACGCACCAATTGAGTTACACATGAACCACACCATGAAGCCAAGACGCGCGTGCAACTAGCGACCCACGCGTAGCGTGCACACACGCACTCGTTAGCACAGCCGTATGTATACATATATATGTGTGTGTATATATACTATTCAGAAGCTACGTGTAGAATAAGCGCGTGACCCGACCCAAACAGCCAATTGTACCACCCCCCTCTAAGCAACCCCACACACGGTTAGCAGTCTTGTTTTCTTTAATTCTGGCAAAATTATTTTTGGTTACACATAAAATTATCATTTATAAGCAATGAAGTTACGCTCGTGCATGACCCTGCCCATTAGGTTAAATCGATTACAGTTTCAGATCCTAAAATCAAGGGATTTGATTTTTAAACCGGCATCACACGCTGCCAAAAGTTATGTTTGGTTATGTATAAAGTGATCACATGTAAGTAATGAAAGTTACGGCCAATTCTCATGTGCGGCAGTTTCTTTTTTTAGGATCTGAATTTGGTGGGGCATATAAAATCAGACTCAGCAGTTACTTTTTGGCTCGATTCATTTTTTTCCCATCGCTCTCTCTCCTCTGCCTCCTCATCTGTCGATTTTGCCCTGGCGCCATCGAAGGCTTGATCTCCATCGCCCGGCACGGTCGCCAGCCTGCTGTTGCCCGCGCAGTCGTCCACCTGCCATCGAAGTACTTAAAAAATATTTTGTATTAAAAAGTATTTTTTTAAGTACTTAAAAATACTTTTTAATACAAATATTTTTTAGTACTTACAAAAATACATTTTACAACTTTTTTGATATTTTTGGATTTTTAAAAATATTTTTAGATTCCTTTTGGATACATATCACGATCTAACAGTCTCTGCACATAGTACAGGCCCCTGCGCCTGAGCCGATCCCACCCCTCAGCTTTTTTTCCTGTTGAGTGGCGTGCACGCTTACTGTCTCTGTCCTGACGGCAACCAAAGAGTCATCTCGCGTCCCACGCTCGGACAGAAACGGGACAGCCACTGCAGCCTTTCTTGCGTGTCGTCGTCCCTATACAACAATAAAGAATGACTTTTCGCTTTGCAAGCAATTAACTCCCTCTCTGACCGTGACTTGCGTCAACCGAGGAAAAGAATAACTACAACAAGCAGCACCTGCTGTCCTCCTCCTCCCTCTGTGGCGTACTGGCGTTGTCTGACCAGCAAGCTTCTGCTAATGGGAAAAGCCCACGACTTGGACCAACGGAGGAAACGGTGTGCCCGCTGGACGCGACGGGGAAAAGGACAGTAGAAAGATACGCTCAAGACCTGGAGCAGCCGCACGGCCGAGCACGCGCGCAGTAGTTTCACATGTGAAATTGCCGCGTGCTAAATAATCGGATCGCACGAGCGCCATTGGTAAAGAGTTGGTACTAACTTATCTTGACTTACCTTCACTCATAGACATAGGCCCTGTTTGGATCAATTTCAGATTCTTAAAAATCAGCTATTACTTCTAGTTTTTAAAAGCTAGTTTCTAAGCAAAAACTGATGGGGTGTTTGGATCCCCTAGTTTTTAAAAGCTGGTTTCATTTATGATTGGTGCTAATAGACTATTATACCCTTACATTTATTGCTCTTGAACAGCACATTTATTCTGTGCATGGCCTTTAATGAGGGTAAATGGGTATTTGTGCAAAAAAACTGGTAAAAGCTGGGTATCAACAGCTTCTTGGTTTTTAAGAATCTGGGTAGGTAGATTTTAAAAACTGCTCCAAAAACTGGTCTGTTTGGATCCCATCCAGTTTCCAAAAGCCAGATTCTTAAAATCTGGATGGATCCAAACAGCCCATACTGTTTGCATTCACGTGCATACATAATCTGAGTCTGTCACACCGTTCCAACTCAGCATCTGTCGACTGTCCCAAACTTGAATTTGTTTACTATTTACATTTTGTAGCTGTTCACGTGAAATAAGCACATTGTTTTCCCGATACATCATAGATATGTCATCAGCAGCATGCATTGCATGCAGACGCACGCTTACCTATATACTAATATACACATGCATGCTCGACTGGAGCTCTCGGTCGGGTTAATTTACAAGCATGAAATAGTCCTACCTAGTAGCCATGCCACTTCTACTATCCTAGCTGGTGCCGCCTCCATCGTGCACCCGCATCGTCTTTGACGCGTCGCCGGCTGCATGGCCGGGGTGCCCTAGCATGTGCGAAGACACACACATTCCCTTCCCATTCAGCATCGGCTATGGCTCGGTGCACTTCACCATCACTTGCAACCATAGCTTCAACCCTTCAAGACTCTACTACTTTTACTATTTTTAATAGTGGGTTCTTTTAATATGTGGTTTATTATTTTTTGTTTAAATTTTTGAATTATGACTATTCGTGAGAGATAGAGTACAGAGAATGATACACATATGTGATTTTGGACGATATAAATGAAATCGAGATAATATCTACTACAATTGACTTATAGATCCTATATTAAAAAACACTCTGTTTGACAACTAGTTACTGTAGAAATCCAAGCCATAAGCCTAAAAGAACCCACACAATGTTGAAAATAATCATGACTTAGAGTTTTAATAGAGTCCGCTTTTAAGCCAAAGTTGTGTTCAATTTAAAGATAGGTTTAGTACATGTTCGAGTTAGAGATAGACTCCAGTATTTATGTAAGACTTAGACTATATAAATAAGAGATATGCAATCTATTTTGTTAAAAAAATAAGTAAGAAAATAGAGAAATTTTAAAATCGTTTTATATTCTCTATATTTATTTGTGATATATGAATTTTCTTTCGAAACGAGGCGGGTATCCAGCGAAAGAAAATCGGCGGCGCGTCTCCGTTTGCACAGCGCTCCTCAGGCGAGCCTTTGCCTTACCGTCTCGAGCGCGCCGCCCGGAGGCCTTCGAGTGGCGCGCTCGAGACGGGAAAGGCCAAGGTTCGCCCGGGAGCGTTGCGGGAACGGAGACGCGCCGCCGTTTTTTCTTTCGCTGGGATAGACATTTTTGGCCTAGCCTCAAAGAAAATTCATACATCCCAAATAAACGAAAAGGACATAATTTTTTTGAATTTCGCTATGCTCTCACTTACTTTTTTATAAAATAGATTATGTACTTCTTCTTTATATAGACTAAGTCTTACATAAATACAAGAGTCTTTCTCTATCTCGAATATGTATTGGACCTATTTTCAAGTTGAACATGTGGCCCCACTTGTTTGGGCTTTAGCTTTTGACTTCTAACTTCTAGTTTCTTAATTTTTTTGTTTTTTTATTTTTTGAGCTTTTTTTTCTTTTCTTTTTTTCCCTATTCCTTTACATTATCCATGATATGCTAATATATTTTTTCTATTTTTAAATTTTTTAATTTAATTATGCCAAAAAGCCAACGACAGCTACAGTGCAAAATAAACCAACTATAGTGTTAAACAGTGGAAAAAACCTGAAATGAGCAGTGAACATTAATTATTACACATTTTACACATGATAAATAGTTAAAAACTATTGGTATGGATCCAATAGTCAATAGTTGAAAGCATAGTCTCTGCTAAAACTCTAAGTCAAGATTATTTCCTATACTAGTTAAATGCTTATGCGTTGTAACGGAATATCAAATGAAAATGATATATATAATCAAATATGATCTCAAACTAAATAGTGAACATTAATTATTACACATTTTACACATGATAAATAGTTGAAAACTATTGGTATGGATCCACCTTTTTACCCGCACCTTGACTTAAATGAAGGATAATTTAATGCATGAGTGCTATGGCTACCACATCCAATAGATGCTCCTGCAGTGGCATGCATCATGGACCATAGAGATTATGTTAAGATTTTTTTTGCTTCATGAAAGATATGTCACATCATTTGCTCACAAACAAACAAAAAACATAAATGAACAAGCATATGTTTTTTGGGGGTAAACTTAGATACTCTCTATTCTGACGCATCTAAAGAGTCCTCTCGTGTCCCACGTTCGGACAAAAGCGGGACAGCTGCCTTTCTTGAGTGTCGTTGTCCCTATGCAACAATAATGAAAGACCTCTCTTTTTGTAAGGTACCATTCAATTAGACTAAAATAAACTAGTTTATGATTAAAGTTATAAACTAGTTAGTTGAAATTATGTTGTAATTGATGGTAACTTATTTAACATAACTAAATTTAGAAAAATTAAAAATAGATTAACCTATTACGGACAATGTAAACGAATACGAAAAAAAGAACCGGTAAAAAAGCAAAAAAATCAAGAAAAACAAAATTTATAAATAATAAATAAATAAAATAAAATAACTCAAATCGAAATGAGCACACCTAGCTCCCTCTCTGACCGTGACTCGCGTCAACCGAGGAAAAGAATAACTACAGCAGCACCTGCTGTCCTCCTCCTCCCTCTGTGGCGTTGTCTGACCAGCAAGCTTTTGCTATGGGAAAAGCCCACGACTTGGACCAACGGAGGAAACGCTGTGCCCGCTGGACGCGACGGGAAAAAGGACAGTAGAAAGATACGCTCAAGACCTGGAGCAGCCGCACGGCCGAGCACGCGCGCAGTAGTTTCACATGTGAAAATGCCGCGTGCTAAATAATCGGATCGCACGAGCGCCATTGGTAAAGAGTTAATTGGTACTAACTTATCTTGACTTACCTTCACTCGTAGACATACTGTTTGCATTCACGTCTCGAGCGCGCCACTCGAAGGCCTCTGGGCGGCGCGCTCGAGACGGGAAGGCAAAGGCTCGCCTGAGGAGCGCTGCGCGAACGGAGACGCGCCGCCGATTTTATTTCGCTGGATACCCGCCTCGTTTCGAAAGAAAATTCATATATCATAAATAAATATAGACAATATAAAAGGATTTTAAAATTTCTCTATTTTCTTACTTATTTTTTTTACAAAATAGATTGCATATCTCTTATTTATATAGTCTAAGCCTTACATAAATACTGGAGTCTATCTCTAACTCAAACATGTACTAAACCTATCTTTAAATTGAACACAACTTTGGCTTAAAAGCGGACTCTATTAAAACTCTAAGTCAATATTATTTTCAATATTGTGTGGGTTCTTTTAAGCTTATGGCTTGGATTTCTACAGTAACTAGTTGTCAAACGGAGTATTTTTTATATAGGATATATAAGTCGATTATAGTAGATATTATCCCGATTTCATTTATATCATCCAAAATTACATATGTGTATCACTCTCTATACTATATCTCTCACGAATAGTCAGAATTCAAAATTTTAAACAAACCATAAACCACATATTAAAATAACCCACTATTAAAAGTAGTAGAGAGTCTCGAAGGGTTGAAGCTAAAGTTGCGAGTGATGGTGAAGAGCTCCGAGCCATGGCCGATGCTGAATGGAAGGGAATGTGTGTGTCGCCGCACATGCTAGGGCACCCCGGCCGTGCAGCCGGCGATGCGTCAGAGATGGTGCGGGCGCACGATGAGGTCGGCACCAGCTAGGATAGTAGAAGTGGCATGACTACTTAGGTAGGACTATTTCATGCTTGTAAATTAACCCGACTGAGAGCTCCAGTCGTGCATGCATGTGTATATTAGTATATAGGTAAGCGCGTGTCTGCATGCAATGCATGCATGCTGCTGATGACATATCTATGATGTATCAGGAAAACAATGTGCTTATTTCAAGTGAACAGCTACAAAATGTAAATAGTAAACAAATTCAAGTTTGGGATAGTCGATAGATGCTGAGTTGGAACGGTGTGACAGACTCAGATTATATGCACGTGAACGCAAACAGTATTTCTACGAGTGAAGGTAAGTCAAGATAAGTTAGTACCAACTCTTTACCAATGGCGCTCGTGCGATCCGATTATTTAGCACGCGGCATTTTCACATGTGAAACTACTGCGCGCGTGCATGCATATACAGACAACATCTCGCCGTGGAATTTCCCAACACTAACGACCGCTGTCAAAGAAAGCCAGCCCTGTAATCGGTTCCATATGTAATTCCTTACGCCATCCATTAGTATAGGTAGTCCATCATGAAACAGGATATATGCAGCAAAAGAAAAATGGCGTCTAAATCACTAGGGACAATGCAGCTGTTCCAAGCTTCCAGTTAACACAAACTCTCATCATGCTTCACCCGAGCAAGAGCAACACACACTCGAAATCAATCAGGTATCACATGCCCAGAAAAACAGCCATCTAACCTGACAAAAAAAAGTTGCCACGCCTGAGCAGCTAAACTTATCCTGATGGCTGAGGCCACTCGCTAGAACATGCATGCAGCGATTATAGGATTGAATCATGTTGATTTAATTTCCATGTGGTGCAGCTATCCAACAGTAATCTCGACAGCTAAATGTAGTACTTGCACTCCCTGGATGCTGCTTCTCTTGAAGAAGTTGGATGTTCCTTGCTCCAATAATCGAGCATGTTCTTTTCAGCTTCTAAAAGATGCTTTTTAGGTTTTTCTACAGTAACTAGCTTTTAAACCAAGTATCTTTTTAAGATAGAGTCTACTAGTTAATTGTAATACATATTATACCGATTTTATTTATATTGGCAAAAACCGCGCGTGAGTTTCTGTTATTCTGTAATCTCTCATACGAACAACCCAAAAGTCACAAATCACAGCCAAAAACCATAAACTCTAGCTAAAAAGAACAGGCCCATCATCAGTTCCCACGGGGTTCCATTGGATGTCAGGGGCAGCATCAGAAAATCCTACTGGCTCTGGATTTGCCTGGTACTCAACATGTTTGCCTACCTTTCGTCTCCTCATTTGCACCATAAGTTGGCTCCCTAGCATCACGACCCCTTTCCCAGTACTTGCAGCGGCCTCTGTGGTATCCCCCATCGTGTAGCCCATGCTGATGTGGTGCTGGATTGAGCTACTGATATTCCCAATCTCTCTGATTCCAGATCACAATGTTTTTGTAGCACCCCACACACCGAGTGAGATACTACTATGAAATGTCATCGCCAAAATGAAGAATCATAATAAAAGCGATAATAGAAATCACGAGAAAATTAAAATTTTAAAAGTACTTTAATAGATAACCAATAGAAGCTGAAATGGTTGTTTGAAATATGGGACCGATCCACTTCTAACCAAATAAAGAACTAATAAAACAACAAATAGTGGCAAGCCACGGTGCTGAAAACTCAAGTGCTCCCACTCATGCATGATGTTATCACTCCACTGGCCTTTCACCTAAGAATGAAAAGAGCAAGCGTGAGATTTGAAAATCTCAGCAAGTACCCAACAACGGTCGCAACACGGTGAGTGAAGGATAGGTAATGCAAGCAAAATAGGTAAAGGACAAGCAAAGCAAGCAAGCAAGCAATTGACACAGGTTAAGTGCAATGAACTAGGTTATCAAAAACACTGATATGGATCGAAGATAGAGACCACAGGAACAGTGGCATTAAAGATAAATGTTATTTAGCAAGTTATGGCAATGGCGCTGGCGATTATTCCCCACATACCCGATTATACGAGAATAGTCAGGCACAATGCTGTCCTCGACTGTATAACAGCAGACGGGGTGTAAATCTTGAGTAACGAGAATGTACGGCCCCCGGTACGTTACCGGGTGGGTGGAAATCTCCTCTATATGTGGATAATCCTAGGCCAGATAACCGTTATATTATTAACATGTTATATGGTGTGAATTTTAGGGAATTAAGAGAAAACTAAGATAATTTTAGGAGAAGTGAAAGGATTTGCTAAGGTTGGAAATGAAGACACATAATTCCCGATATGAGGATGATAGAGAATGATTAACTGCTGATCTTGGACTATTGAGAAACTTTTGTTGTTGGATCAAATTCAATTAAACATGTCGTTAGTCATCATCACTAACTGGTTTTTTGGTTCTGAAACAGGCCTTCACGAGTCATGCTTAATTATTATGAACTGTCGCCATATGGGGTCTCGTTCAAGGAGATCAAAAGACTCGTCATTGCTTTCTGATCATGTTAGGGTTGTTTCCTGCCCGAGGGCTTGTAATAATGCATGCCGCTGTGTGGTCCGATCATGTGCCAGCTGCTGACGATTTGACCGTGCACCAAGTTTAATGGAATCCCAGATTTCCATCTTAAAATGAGTACTTTTAGCTTCCTAGCTGACAAGGCACATTTTTTAGTACATCGATCAACGCAGGCACGACAACACTGACACTGTCGGCACCAGGTAAAAGGCCGACAATGGCCTTCTTCGGTCAAGTTGGTGAACTTCTTCCATTGTTCCAAAACACTCATGTTCTTCGTGTTGAATGCAAAATATCAGCTGCATGGTACTTGCTACACCCCAAACTTCAAACCTCAAGCCTAGCATGAAAAGAAAGGACTTTTGTCATTATTCCCTAACAAGTATCAATACCATTTCGAAAACAAACAAAGTATCAATACCATGCAACCCATTACTCCTTGAAATGTAACTTCCGCAGGATGCAATAGCATTCAACTCTATGCCATACTTATGTTTGATCGCAACCCTAATCTCATGATTTAGGTCCATAATTCTCAAATGTCAAGCATACTACATGCTATAAATGCAACTAGCCGCAGAAGCGCAAGGCTACGCCGCGCTAGCTGCACAGCGACCACTATTCTGGAAGTCAAACTGGCTGGGCAGCTAGGACGCAGACACAGGCCAAGTATCATAACTGAAAATAGTGTTACAGTATGTGAATAGAGGAAAACTGCATAGTTACATTAACCCTGATCAATTCGGCTTCGGCTTCTGGCTTATTTTTCACTATTCATAAGTTTCATCTTTTTCTGAACTTTTGGCTTTTTGTTGAACTTTTTTGCCGGTTCTTTTTTTCCCGTATTTGTTTGTATTATACGTAATGGGCTAACATATTTTTTATATTTTTAAATTTTTTTAAATTTAATTATGCTAAATAAGCCTCTGTCATTCTGATTGCTTTTTAGCCACTCTGATGTTTTCAGCCATAAGCCATGAGTTTTTAAGCCGAACCGATCTCTTTGTAAAGAATATAAACTATATATGTTGTGTTAGAACAAAAAATCTTTAATGACACGATGAAATACTTGCAAGAGATTGATAAGTAAACTGTTCTAGTCTCAAGCATAATACATTAGGAGTACAATATGTCCTACATTTCAGTGGGCACCGGAAAAAACAAACAATAAGAATCAACATATGTTAGTAGCAAATATAATATGGTAATTTAGGAGTGAACATAAGCAAATATCAGAGCTACCGAAATGGGAAAAGAAAACTGCAATACTTGTGATTTGAGAAAGATTTGATATCTTGTTGGCCCTCACCACCCACTGATTCATTGCGAACATGTTGTGTACTTCCCAGCATACATAAATCTAGAGGAGCTCACGTACGTGCTCGGCGAGGGCCCGTTCACCGACCTGACGCACGAGGAGTTCGTAGCGCGGTACACCGGCGGGTTTAGGGCGTCTGATGTTGATGCTGTTGACGATGGTCCTTTTGGTTCTATTGCTCATGTATTGATTCTTGTTTTGGTGCTATATATTGCTATGGTCCTTTTGGTTGTGTTTGTTCACAGGCACAAGCAAATCTTGGATGTCATTCTTGCCATTTTATTCGCGCCTACATTAATGATTTTCATTAAATATATCCCTGCAAAATTGTAGTTAAAGCTGAGAAACCTTAAATTAAATTGTCTTGAATAGCGCTCCTTTTTTCCTGTTGTATAAAGCATACCTTTTGATGGTTAGTTATTGGTTGATATCCTCTAAGCATTTCTTTTCTTTTTTGTTTTGAAAATCATTTTTTCATTTATATGACGAGTTATCAAACTTTTTCACACAGATGCTGAATTTACATTGGGCCATACTCGGCTGATTTTGACCAGGCTGGTTTCTTCATGGGCCGGCCCATCTACCATCTGTGTCTGGTTTCTGGAGAGTTTGCAGGTGACTTTTTTTATTAAAAAAATTTGGATGACAATTCTGCTTAAGTTCGACTAAAAAGATTTGTCACACATTTTTTTAAAGGATAGCTGTCGCATATTCTTAAGAGCTTAGCTGAGCTGAGCTTCACTCCCATAGTCCCATGCATGCGTTTTGCATAGCTGTAACATAGTAAAAGGCAAATTAAGAGTCACCAATTTACAAATTTATAGAGGGCAATAATATCCATTCTACTTCTTGTTCAGCATGCATTATTACAGAAGATATGTAGATGCAAGAGCTAGGATCAGTGTCGATCGAAATTATTTGGAGATATCCTTTCTGAAAAAAAGAAAGAAGGAAAGAAAGAAAAGAAATCATTTGGATATCAGAAATCAGCGCGCGTCCATGGTGATGCTTTGCAGGCGGCAGCAGCAAACGGGGTAATCCTGGCCTGGCTTGCAGTACGTCTGAGGGTTGGTGAACCCCAGCTTCTGGCAGTACTCGACGCACGTCGTGTCGTTGCACGGAATGATCGCGTGGCAGTCATCGTCGTCTATGCAAATGCAGATGCAGTAGATCCAGTTAGCTTAGTACATGCGTATGTATGTATGTACACACAAATTAAATCAACTCCAAATATTATTACCTTGCGCACGGCAGGATGGAAAAAGCGTAGCCATGACGACAAGAGCCGCCAGGAACATAACCCTGCAGGTATCCTTTTTCAGAAGCGCCATGATCGACAAGTTCAGATCAGGCTAGCCGCTAGCTAGCTAGACTTGCTAATTCTCTTGTGTTTCCAACTCTTATGTTTTGGATGTGTATGTGCTCCTTTGGACCTTGTTATGTAGATGCAGAAGGTGGGGGCTAGCAAACATCTTGGGGATCAATTTCTATTATGTAACGCATTTAATGTCTTGTTAATTTGCTTTGATATATTGTCCCGGGTTCAGTGAACAAATCTTGTTTTCAATTGATACTACCTTAAACCATATCGTATCTTTGGGGGTCGTTAATTCTTTTGAGTGGATATGGATGCCATCAATTGGCTGCTAATTAAAATCTTGATGTATTGGGCCGACCTTAAAAGCAAATTTTGCCCGGCTTATTTGTAGCTAGGCAGGAGCAAATCTACAGCATTTAATGATTGCTTTATTTGCTTGATTGTCCTTTTTTTTTGGCAACGATCCAAATCAAGCCAAATCCTGGTTTTATCCATTCCTTACGTTATCTTTGGATGTCATTTATTGGCTGCCTTTTATTATTTTAGGAACCCAATTTAATTTTATTGGCAGCTAATAATTAAGTACTGGTCCCAGCAATCTTCACCTGGGCTCAGGCTGGCTGTTTACTGGGCCTTCGCAAAGAGGCGGTGACATCGTCGCGTCACGCCCTGCTAGCTAGGGCCCACATGTCATAAACCACTCCATGGTCCTTCTAAAAAAACACTTTGTGGGTGGCGGTGGGGTGCGCTCCTGCCACGCGGCTTCTGGATCCCGATTGCGCCGCGCGGCGAGCCACGCCGCCCCCACGGATCGCGGTGATGCGGGCCCGACCTCGTCCTCCTCCAATCCTCCCCCGACCGTACCTCGGCAACCCTAACCCTATGTATGGTGTGACAGGCCATTCTCTTCTCGCCTTTTGCGTTCCTGTGATCTACGCCGTCTCCGCGCTGGTGATGATCTGGTCGGTTTTTGGGCGTTCCGCGCGCTTAGAATTCTGCGGTTCTTCGTTTTTCTTCTTTGTTCGTTTGCATGGAATTTGGGAGGCTGGCGTTAGGGCATCCATAGTGTATATAACCCAAGGGGCCTTAAGGTGGGTCCCATCTAAACCTTAAGGCTGACTCTATAGTGTATATAACCTAAGGGGCCTTAAGACGGTCCCGCTCGGCAGATAAAGAAAACTGTATTTTAATGCTTGTGGTCAGGTCTTTAGCTTGAGGATCAGCCTTAAGCCTTTTTTGCTTATAGCCTCCTTAAGGTCACACCTGTAATGTATAAGGTTGACCTTAAGGTGGCTTAAGACCCTCTATTTTTATACACTACAGATGCCCTTAGTTGATTCGCGGATTTGGGATTCCCGAAGCGGGAATTCGCATGGTTTCCAATTGAAGTTGGGTTCTTCGATGAGATTTGGTGCTTCGAACCCGAACCCTGGGTACTACGAATCAATGGGATTCGTGTTTGATAATTTTTTCTCATTCATTTGGAATTTGTGGGGCATCGATATTTGGGTCCCTACGAACCCGAACCCTAGGTACTACAGATCTAGGCCGGTGCTAGAGGAAAGTTGAATTTGAGATTCCCGTGGTGGGATTTGTGTAGCTTTGCTCTTCTTTTGAATTTGCATGTCACAATTGGAGTTTGGGTGGATTGGAGTTGCGTCCTATGAGATTCGGCACGCCTAATCCGTGCCCGTGTCCATTACATAATTAGGTGTTTCAGTGCTAAATTCTTTCTTTACTAGTGTAATTTGCGATACAGGGAGCCCATGCCCGTGTATAGGGGAATTATGGATTTTGGGATTCCCTTATTAGTGGAATTCATGTAGTTATTGATTCGTTTTGTGGTGTCATACTGTAGTTTGGTGGTGGTTTTGATGGTGTGTAATTTCTTCCACTATTTTAATGGATGGAAGCTATGATCTTAGTCTGGTCTTACTGCCCTTAGCTTAGTTTAATGCTACGGATAGCTAATTATGTAGCACGGGATAATTTGGCCCCTGTTGTGGTATTAGTATTACTGATCAATCAAAGATGGTTTGGTGTGTAGTCTGGAGTCTGGACATATGAGTCCATCTTTAGGGGAAAGGTGGATTTGGGATTCATCTTGTGGAGTTTGGTATTCATGTATTGTACTGATTCAACTCTTTATTTTCTGAACTTGGTTTATAGTGATTTTTTGTGGAATAGATCTTTTGTGATTTGGTTTTTGATAAGTAGATCCATGGATGTGATAAGAAATTTGATGATTTGCCCTATCTTTCTTTGCAAACAGCTTATTTGCCACACAGTTGATATGAATTGATTATTTGCCTTATCTTTGAATTTTTATTTGATCATTTTCCCTCTTTGCATTTCTAAACCATTTCCTATTTTTCTAATGCTAAATTATATTAGAAAATGACCAAATTGCCCCTATAAAAAAGGTTTGCAGACCCACCCAATTCCTTCTTCTCTGTGTTAAACGCCATCCGATTTCTCCATTCCCCATCCCCTTCTTTTCCAATGTATAATCGGGGCTCACCATTTGTTTGGGTCTATGTTTATTCCCCGTATCAATGATAAATTAGCATGCGACTGAAACTCAATGATGCATGTACGCTAGCAAGTCGTATTTCATTTCGTACGTACGTAACAAGAATGGAGTATTAGTCAGGCATGACGCAGTTCGCGCACACACATGTACGTGAAGGCTATGTTAAATCCATGATGAGTGCAATGCTCAAGCAAAATCAAACAAATAATGAAGGTTTTGTTTTGTATCGTGATTCCAATCAGTCGCCAAAAATATCACTGATGAATATATATGTATGTAACTACCATCACGTGGGTTGTTTTAAGCTGCAAAACGGGCAGAGTAACCCGAAAAAACAGATGGCAGGCCGAACGTGCAAATTGAACAGAACATTCCCGGCTCCTGTTTTGACATAATCACGCCTAAGAACAAGCAGAATTAATTGCAATTTTCACATATAATTGCTAGCTCATGGATTTGCAAAAGGTCAGTGATGGACCATGTGGAGGTGATCACATGTGAATGATGAGTAATTGACATTGGTTTAGGTTAGTCGAGTTTGGTTTGGGTTGTTCGGACCAAGTCGTTGCGTGGTGCAATGGACTCGGTCGGGCTTGGTCATTCCTGGTCGTATGGGTTTAGGTTGCATATTCTAACTTTTTCGACAAGTTTGGACTTCGGTATGGTAAGTGATGATATTTATGCTTTCATGTATCGAGCGGTGCTATTTGACGTGTTTCTTGTTTGTGTAGCTGCAGGACGTCGAGTGGAGTCGTGGCGAGACACGGAGGATTGGACTAGGCGCAGGTGGCGCTGAGGTCAGAACAGTCGGGAGGTGTCGAAGACGACGTGGACTCGAGGTGGTTGCGAGGCGTGCGAGGCAAGGAGCGCGGAAGCTTCCCGGAAGGTGCAGGAGGGGCGAATCGGGAAATTCGCAGGCTGCACAAGCGGGAGTGGGCTCCGTTGGATTTAGCCGGCGTAACGGGGCGGAGACCCGTTAGCCATGGGCTATAAAAGGAGAGGAGGGGCTGCATGCCCTCTTGAGCACTTGAGAGGAATTAGGGTTTGCTGGAGTCAAAAGAGGCTTTGATGGCTTGCTTTGGCTTTAGGCTTTAGTTGGTGAGGTTTGTTGGTGGAGGCAGATTGTGCTCCCTGCCTGTCCCCCATCGTAGTGTTCTTCCTTCCTCCATGAATGGGTGTGTATTCTTGAGTTGAGGAGAGGGAGTGGATGGCTTGAGAGTTTGTAATCATTCATCTGGTTGTAATCATGTATGGGGACGTCTCTTTGATCCTCAATATCAATTTGAGATGGTGATTGAATCAGTTCTTTGTATCTCTGTTATTTTTCCTTCGATGACCCTTTTGGAGATTTCTTGAGATTTTGAGTTTCTTGTTAGTTCTTGCTATGGAGGTGTAAAATGGGTTGCTTGATGATGGGATGTTGGTTTTAGACCATTTGGTCAGGTTCCCCTAAGAGCAAACTCCATTTAATCATCAAATTTCATTTTGAGCCTTCTCTGTTCGTCAGTTCCAAATTTCTAGGGTTTTGGAGTTTTCTTGATTCCCTTCTTGAAATGGCATGAGACTGGGTCTGGAGAATCTTTTGGGTATTGCTAATATACCTGCAAAGACTCATGGCCAAAGGATCAAGGAACTGTTGGGAATTTGATTTTTAGGTTGCTCTCTGCATATGTTCAGTTTCTAGGGTTTTGAAGTATCTCTTGATCCCTTTCTTGGCTTGAGGTGATATCTGGTCTGGGAGGTCCCCTTACTATTGCTATTATCCCCTCAGATTTTCAGCTCCAAAGGATCAGGGGTTGGAGAGGAATTGGAGTTTTAGTGAAGTTCTTGCACAATTTCAGGTTTTTACCCATAATCTGAAATTAGTGCTCCTGAGGTTGATTTCTTGGTTCCCTAGAGCCCTCATGCTATTTAGCTTATTGTTGTGTTGCTCTGGGACAAAAAGAATGGGGGAAATCGACTGTGTTTCTTGTTTTTCGAAGATCTGAAGGTATTGCCAAATTTCAGAAACTTCAGTGCACTCTCGGGTAGCCTGGGGACAGGGGAGCGGTCAGATCGGGGCATTGCGAGCGGTCAGACCGGCCTTTACCCAGCGGTCAGACCGGCTATTACCCAGCGGTCAGACCGGCTTTTACCCAGCGGTCAGACCGGCTATTACCCAGCGGTCAGACCGGCTATTACCCAGCGGTCAGACTGGATATTACCCAGTGGTCAGACCGGCTTTTACCCAGCGGTCAGACCGGGTTTTACCCAGTGGTCAGACCGGCCCCAGGGTTTTTGCTGTTGTAGTTTTCTTTGTTTGCAGTGTTGGTTCTCCTTCTTTTGCAGTGGCTATTTCTTCAGTTTGTTCGAGTTTCCAGAGAGTCTTGCTTTCCTCTTCATAGCTTGTCGTAGCTATTTTGAGAGGTAAATTTGCTTGTGAGTACTTGGGGACGAATTTTTAGAAGTCGACATTCACCCCCCCTCTGTCGCCATTTCGGTCCTACAATTGGTATCAGAGCCGGTTAGCTCTTTTCAATAGATCTTAACCGGTCTCAAGAGCCATGGCGACGGACAAGTACTCGACCAAGCCTCCCGTCTTTGATGGCCTGGATTATCTCTTCTGGAAGAGCCGAATGGAAACATACATCCAGGCTCAGGGGTATGCCATTTGGCGGAAGGTGAAGGTCAGATTTGTTGTTCCTGCCGATGAGAACATTAATGCTGGAAATATGCATGATGTTGAGGCAAACGCTAAGGCAAGGAACATCATAATCCAGGGCTTGAGTCGTAGCGAGTTTGACCGCATATCTCATCTTTCGCCCGCCTTGATATTTGGGAGACCCTCGATGCTTACCATGAGGGCACCACCGGATAAAGACGGTGAGACAGACCAGTTCAAGCGAGATTACAACAAGTTTGAAATGCTCACGGCGAGTCCCTTGATGAGTGTTTTGCGCGCTTTCACAAGATTCGAGCAACCTCCGGCGGTCGGTCTCACATACCCGACTCGGATAACGCTCGACAAATGCTCGCTGCACTCAATCTTCGTGTTTGGGAGATGAAGGTGACTACCATCAAGGACACTACGGACCTCTCGACTTTGACTCTTGATGCGCTGTACTCGCGTCTCAAGACTCACGAGATTGACATTGTCTCTCGCAAGTCGAAGTCACAGTCGATGGCTCTAGTCACAGATCCCAGCTCGGCTTCTGGTCTCTCTTCTGATTCTTCTTGCGGTTTCTCCTTGCTGCTCTCGTGACATAACCGATGATCGCTTAGAGCACTTGCGGATGATCAGCTGGCCCTCCTTGCTCGAAGATTCTCCCATGCTTACAAGGGGAGGAGGGACAGAAAGAGAGGAGGACCCGTGATTTGCTTCGAGTGTGGTGGCCCCAACCACATTCGGGCAAACTGCCCCAAGCTGGAGAAAGGCAAGAACGACTACGGCGGTTCGGGCAAGAACGACTACACCGACAAGAACCGCAACAAGAAGCCTCCAGCTCGGGCGCGGAAAGAAGAAGTTCCGCAACCGGAAGGCCAAGAAGCTCTTCCACGCGTCCTCACCGCCTTCGACGACCTCGACCTCAGCGAGGTGGAGGGATGGAGCGACGACGACGGGACGGGTGACCAAGAGCCCAAGGATGGCGGCGACGACTTCTCCGGGATGTGCTTCATGGCACTCGAGGGCGAACTCAGCGACAGCGAGCTGTACTCCGACTCGGATGAGGTACTCCCTTCTTATGACCAGCTTAATGATGCTTTTCTTAAGCTAGGTGGATTTCATGCTAGAGCTAGGTCTAGGTGTACCGAGTTAGAGAAGGAAGTAGATAGATTGTCATGGGAGATTACTTCACTTAGATCTGCTCCCTCCCGTGACGATTGTGATACATGCTGTGCTTTGCTGGGTGATTTGGAGAAACTAAGGACCTCGCATGATAGTGTGTCCTCCGAGCTTGATGTTGTTAAGGTGGAGAATGTTAGTCTGCTTGCTGAGTTAGAGTTGAGTAGGATGGTCATTTACCCTACTTACTACGATGAGACTACTTCTCCCACCTCATGTGAGGTTAAGGACATTGCTGCTAGAGGACCTTATGCCATGCTCCTTGATCTGCCCGATTCTTGTGAAAATTGCAATAACCTGAAGATGAACTTAAAACGGGCAGATCATAAAATTGCTGAACTACAAGCTTCTTTACTTGAGCCGATTGATTCATGCTTGAACTGTCCTAAGTTAATCGCTGAACTTGAAGTCGTCTCCAAACAGTTTCAAGATATGATTGATCATGATAGGAAGTTGGCTCAGTATGCTTCTAAGGACCCTGTTAGCTCACCTTGCAAAAATTGTGAAAAACTAAAAATTGACTTAATTACATTGGATGAAAAATGTGTGAAGCTAACTAAGGACCTACTAGAGAAGCCACCATCAGCTTGTACTGTGATTGTTGAGGCGGGGGAGAAGCCCCAGGGTAAGGTTGAGACGTTTAGCGACGTGAACCAAACTGCTAGTAGTAGGACTGTCCCTTCAGGGTCGGCTGTGCATGCACAAGCCATTCTCTCCTCTACTGTTGGTTTTTCTTCTGCTCCCTTACCCTCTGCTGTTCCTTCTCCTCCCTGCTCTTCTTGCACCTCTCTCTTTCGGGAGTGTTAATACCTTATGAACACTCTCGAGAGATTTGTAGGCGGCAAGAAGAAGCTCGATCTTATTCTAGACCAATCTAAGATCTGCAGATTTAATCAGGGTCTAGGATACGATTTTTATGAGGATATGAGAAAGCACCCACCTGCTATTCTTAGACCCATAGTAGGTGGTGCGATCGAGGTCAAGCCCAGATCTGATGAGGTCAAATTCAAATCAGCGGGCTTTGTCCAAGGGATCTCTGACAGCAAGGTGAGTTCACCTGCTACTTCGGCTCCTCAGAAGCCGAAGCTATCGCGTGCTACTTCCACCTCTTCGAAGGTGAGGTACCACTGCACCTTCTGTCAGAAGGATGGACATTTGATCGACCGATGCTTCAGGCGCGCCAAGATCGCGCGTAGAGACCATGTTGAGTCTCCTAGGGGTATTCAGGGTCAGCCCCAGATCCTGAGTGCACCTAAGACTAACACGAGGTCTAGGGTTTCGTCTGTTGGTTTTGGGCATCATCGAGGACTCGGATTTTCTGAGTTTTCTGGCTTTCGTCCTCGATATGCTCCTGGTCATGACTTCCGCCGTCCTGAGGGTACAACTCGTTTCCCCCGTCGAGACAGTTACCCGCGGCGTGATCAGCGTGTTGCCGGTGTTCCGACTCGCTCTCCGTAGCGATCGGACCCGCAGCGGCCAGTCTGCTCACAGACCTTCTGCTTTGAGTGACAGAGAGCGTAGGGTAGCTAGAGGTCAGTCGTGTGTGGCTACTTCTGCTACTCGACGTGTTGTTCAGTATTGGGTGCCAAAATCACTCTTGATTTACCCCAAAACTGAGACTTTACTCTCTGTTTGACTCAGGTTCGCCGGGCAGGGAAGGGAAAGGTTTGGCTTGTAGACTCCGGGTGTTCACGACACATGACCGGAGATTCCCGTAGGTTTTCTTCCCTTGCCCGTGCTCCAGGTGATGAGATGATCACCTTCGGAGATGCTTCATCTGGGCGCGTCATCGCCAAAGGTACTGTGCGCGTTAATGATTATTTCATTTTGAAAGATGTAGCTTTGGTTAGTAAGCTGCAGTATAATTTGCTTTCAGTATCTCAGCTTACCGATGACGGTTTCGAGGTAAGCTTTAAGAAAAACAATTGCAAAATTCTTGATTCTTCGGGTAGTCTTGTTTGCGGGATTTCGCGTTTTGGGAGGATCTTTCGTGCTGATTTTTCTGAGTCTTCTGGTGATCCTCTCCGGTGTTTAGTTGCTTCTGAGTCCCGCGATTTGACTTTCTGGCATAGGAGACTTGGTCATATAGGATTTGACCATTTGACCCGAGTTAGCGGCCACGATCTCATTCGTGGTCTGCCGAAGCTCAAGATGGTCAAAGATCTAGTCTGTGCTCCATGCCGGCACGGCAAGATGGTTGCCGCTTCTCACCCTCCGGTCCACGATTACCATGACCGATGCACCGGGACAATTGCTCCATATGGACATTTGTTGGACCAGCTCGAGTGCGATCACCGGAGGAAGTGGTATGTCCTTGTCGTGGTCGATGACTATTCGAGGTTTTCTTGGGTGTTTTTCTTAGCCTCGAAGGATGAGACATTTTCACATTTCCGAGGTCTTTTCAGTAGGCTTTCTGTCGAGCTCCCAGGTGCCTTACGAGCGATCCGCAGTAACAATGGCACGGAGTTCAAGAATTCCTACTTTGAGAGGTTTTGTGATGAGACGGGTGTAGAGCACCAGTTCTCTTCTCCGCACGTCCCACAGCAGAATGGCGTCGTGGAGAGGAAGAACCGTACCTTGGTCGAGATGGCCAGGACGATGCTTGATGAGTACTCTACACCGAGGAAGTTTTGGGCTGAGGCTTTTGCGACCGCGTGCCATGTTTCCAATCGAGTTTTTCTTCGGGCACACTTGCATCACACTTCTTATGAGCTGAGATATGGGCGAAAGCCCAGTGTCTCTCATTTTCGTGTGTTTGGTTGCAAGTGCTTTATTCTGAAGACCGGGAACCTAGATAAGTTTGAGTCACGTTCTTGTGATGGCATCTTTCTGGGTTACTCGTCTTCTTCGCGAGCTTATCGGGTTTGGAACTGCGAGTCTAGCAAATTGGTAGAGACCTGTGAGGTGACCTTCGACGAGGCCAGTCCGGGGACTAGGCCTGATATCTCAGGTTCTTTAGAGCAGTCCGAGCCCATCTTCGTGGATGATGAGGATGATGGAGATGAGGGTTGTCTACCCGATCCAGTCCTTCATCCACCCCTTGAAGTGCCTTCTTCCACCGCACCTCAGGGTGATCAGCCCATGTCTTCTGCTTCCTCTGGAGCTAGTGGCTCTGTTCCTACCTCATCAGCTCATGAGGTAGAGGCCACTTCTTCATCCCATCCTGAACCTCCTCGGCATATCCAGAAAAGACATCCTTCTGAGCAGATCATTGGAGACCTGTTTGAGCGAGTCACTCGTTCAAAATCTGGCATGTCTCAATTCTGTCTCCATTCTGCCTTTGTCGCTTCCTTTGAGCCCAAAGATGTTTCTCATGCTCTTTCCGATGAGTCTTGGGTCAATGCCATGCATGAGGAGCTAGAGAACATCGAGAGAAACAAGGTCTGGTCGCTTGTCGAGCCCCCGCGAGGTCACAATATCATTGGGACTAAGTTTGTGTTCAAGAACAAGCAGAGCGAGGATGGAGTGGTTATTCGAAACAAGGCTAGACTGGTAGCTCAGGGGTTCTCCCAGGTTGAGGGTCTGGATTTTGAGGAGACTTTTGCCCCTGTTGCTCGACTTGAGGACATTAGAATCCTGCTTGCCTTTGCAGCTTCTAAGGGTTTCAAGTTGTACCAGATGGACGTCAAGAGTGCCTTCCTTAATGGCTTCATTGAGGAAGAAGTCTATGTGAGACAGCCTCCTGGTTTCGAAAACCCCAAATACCCTAACCATGTCTTCAAGCTTTCCAAAGCGTTGTATGGACTTAAGCAGGCCCCTAGAGCTTGGTATGAGAGGCTCAAGTCCTACCTGTTGAGTCATGGTTTTGAGATGGGTAAAGTTGACAAGACCTTGTTCATCCGCCGGCATGGCACTGATCTGCTGCTCGTCCAGATCTATGTGGACGACATCATCTTTGGCGGCTCCTCGCATGCTCTCGTTTCCCAGTTTTCCGATGTCATGAGCTCGGAGTTTGAGATGAGCATGATGGGCAAGTTGAGTTTCTTCCTTGGCTTCCAAATTAAGCAGACTCGGGAGGGTACCTTCTTGCATCAAGGCAAATACACTCGAGACCTCCTGAAGCGCTTCGATATGAGTGATGGTAAGCCGGTGTCCACTCCAATGGCTACCTCAGCTTCACTCGACCCAGATGAGGATGGCGAGCCAGTTGATCAGAAGGAGTATAGGAGTATGATCGGCTCCCTCTTGTACCTCGCTGCCTCGAGACCGGACATACACTTTGCTGTGTGTCTTTGTGCTCGGTTTCAGGCTTCTCCTCGCGTATCTCACCGCCAGGCGGTGAAACACATTCTTCGGTACCTTCGAGCTACCATTGACTATGGTATCTGGTACTCTTCCTCGTCCTGTCTTTCCTTGAGAGCCTTTTCGGATGCAGACTTTGCTGGCTGTAGGATAGATAGGAAGAGCACTTCTGGCACCTGCCAGTTCATTGGCACTTCTCTCGTTACCTGGTCTTCGAGGAAGCAGTCCGGTGTGGCACAGTCCACCGCAGAGGCCGAGTACGTTGCTGCAGCCAGTTGCTGTAGTCAGGTGCTTTGGATGGTCTCGACTCTGCGGGACTTTGGGTTAGTTATCGACAGTGTTCCACTCTTTTGTGATAACACTTCTGCGATTAACATTGCTAAGAACCCAGTGCAACACTCTCGGACCAAGCACATTGATATCCGTTATCACTTCCTTAGAGACCATGTAGAGAAGGGCGATATAGTGCTCCAGTTTGTGAAGAGTGACCACCAGTTGGCTGATATCTTCACCAAGCCATTGGATAGTTCGAGGTTTTCAGCTCTGCGGGGAGAGCTTGGGGTGGTTTGTCCTTATGGACTGTTATGACGGGGATTTTTTGCCTTATTGCCTTACTATCTTGATTATGCTCTGACTCCTTGCTGTTGCATTGCATTTTGGGTGCATCGGGATTAGTCCTCCTAGCATAGATTAGAGTGCTTCTCTTGTCTAGATGTTTAGACTTCTTACTCTTATCTTGTGATTCTAGGATGCTGCATATTAGCTGTTTCTTATCTCACTAGATTGAGCTCACTCACTTCTTGTAGGTTCTAGCGAGGGTCGGGCCACCCTCGGGTAGACAGGGTACGTGTTTGCTCTCTAGTGTGTGTTTTTCCGGTCAGCTGATAGTCCTGGAGTCATATGGGGTAGATGAGAGTCAGTCTGAGCCATAGTTGCCTCTATATCTTATCTATGTTTTAAGGACTGCCTATTTGCGGTTTTCTTGCCAGCTTCTCGATTTTATTGCTTTGGTTCAGGGGGAGTTCATTTGGGAGCTTCTGGAGCTTAATACTGACATAACTCAACTTGAACTAAAAGTTGCATCTCATGTTGAGGGGGAGCTGGATTTTCTTGCATTTCAGCATTTCGCATTGTAATATAACTACATTGAGCCCTGATTTTTATCCTATTATGACATGCTTACAATGCTTTACACCTTGCCATGATTTATGCTTCATTTGCTAGATTTATCATGACTTCATATGTATAGACTAGCCTTTGCCATGATAAGTTAATTAAACTTGCTCAACTTGAATTAAAACTTGTCATGCTCACATTTGAGTCTAGTCTTGCTTTAGCGATCCTTTTATGATTCATGCCATGTCAAATAGGCTAAGCGTTGAATCTCTATTGAGCCTTAGATTGAGCTATTTTAGTCTCTTGATGATGCATGAGTTAGTACAACATGTTAAAAAGCAAAAAAATCTCTTTTTGTGCGAAAAAACTGATCTCACCAATTCTCTCCTATGAGACGGCTTGCCATTGCACTTGGCATGAACTTAGGGGGAGTTTTGGATGACCTAGACTATCTTCTTAAGCTTATCGCTTGAAGTAGTCGCATAAGGCTTGAGGTCTAGCACATGATAAAACAAAATCTGGTTGGCAACAACCATGAATTTCAAAAGAAAATATGTCATGTATGCTCAATTTGCTTAAGCTACAACAAGAACCAAGTACTTTAACAAATGTTTCATTCTTGAGTATATAGCATTCTCTTTGGACTCTATTTGAGCTTTGTAGTTACGCTTAGCTTATTGACATGGCCTGCATCATCCTTGGATGTCTCTAGGTAGACTTTGCTCTTTGATGACTTGACTTGCTCACATAATGCACATCTTTTTCAGATTGTCATCTATGTGCTCTAGCTGGCTTATATATATGTTGTTATGATCTAGATAGCGTTTATTCAGTTATGGCTTGGTGTAGTACTTGTTGGTCATATTGGATAATTCTCATGGCTCTAAATGCTTAGAATAATCAAACTTCAGCCATTTCATCCATTGACATGTCATATTCTCTTTTTTGCATTCTTGATGCGTTTATTGCCAAAAGGGGGAGAATAGAGAAGAAAAAGCTAGTTGGGATCATTTTAGAGCTTTGGAGAACAATTGCTCATTCAGTTGTTGCTCTAGTGATCTTTCTGTCGACATGGTCAAGTTTCATCTTCTTTCTTTGGACCATGTTGGATTCTTCAAACTCGAACTCTTCTTTGCGCTTTTTCGAGGTTTGTCAATATACTCATCAAGGGGGAGATTGATGGACCATGTGGAGGTGACCACATGTGAATGATGAGTAATTGACATTGGTTTAGGTTAGTCGAGTTTGGTTTGGGTTGTTCGGACCAAGTCGTTGCGTGGTGCAATGGACTCGGTCGGGCTTGGTCATTCCTGGTCGTATGGGTTTAGGTTGCATATTCTAACTTTTTCGACAGGTTTGGACTTCGGTATGGTAAGTGATGATATTTATGCTTTCATGTATCGAGCGGTGCTATTTGACGTGTTTCTTGTCCGTAGTAGCTGCAGGGCGTCGAGTGGAGTCGTGGCGAGACACGGAGGATCGGACTAGGCGCAGTGGCGCCGAGGTCGAAACAGTCGGGAGGTGTCGAAGACGACGTGGACTCGAGGTGGTTGCGGGCGTGCGAGGCAAGGAGCGCGAAGCTTCCGGAAGGTGCGGGAGGGGCGAATCGGAAATTCGCGGTGCACAAGCGGGAGCGGGCTCCGTTGATTTAGCCGCGTAACGGGCGGAGACCCGTTAGCCATGGGCTATAAAAGGAGAGGAGGGGCTGCATGCCCTCTTGAGCACTTGAGAGGAATTAGGGTTTGCTAGAGTCAAAAGAGGCTTTGATGGCTTGCTTTGGCTTTAGGTTTTAGTTGGTGAGGTTTCTTGGTGGAGGCAAATTGTGCTCCCTGCCTGTCCCCCATCGTAGTGTTCTTCCTTCCTCCATGAATGGGTGTGTATTCTTGAGTTGAGGAGAGGGAGTGGATGGCTTGAGAGTTTGTAATCATTCATCTGGTTGTAATCATGTATGGGGACGTCTCTTTGATCCTCAATATCAATTTGAGATGGTGATTGAATCAGTTCTTTGTATCTCTGTTATTTTTCCTTCGATGACCCTTTTGGAGATTTCTTGAGATTTTGAGTTTCTTGTTAGTTCTTGCTATGGAGGTGTAAAATGGGTTGCTTGATGATGGGATGTTGGTTTTAGACCATTTGGTCAGGTTCCCCTAAGAGCAAACTCCATTTAATCATCAAATTTCATTTTGAGCCTTCTCTGTTCGTCAGTTCCAAATTTCTAGGGTTTTGGAGTTTTCTTGATTCCCTTCTTGAAATGGCATGAGACTGGGTCTGGAGAATCTTTTGGGTATTGCTAATATACCTGCAAAGACTCATGGCCAAAGGATCAAGGAACTGTTGGGAATTTGATTTTTAGGTTGCTCTCTGCATATGTTCAGTTTCTAGGGTTTTGAAGTATCTCTTGATCCCTTTCTTGGCTTGAGGTGATATCTGGTCTGGGAGGTCCCCTTACTATTGCTATTATCCCCTCAGATTTTCAGCTCCAAAGGATCAGGGGTTGGAGAGGAATTGGAGTTTTAGTGAAGTTCTTGCACAATTTCAGGTTTTTACCCATAATCTGAAATTAGTACTCCCGAGGTTGATTTCTTGGTTCCCTAGAGCCCTCATGCTATTTAGCTTATTGTTGTGTTGCTCTGGGACAAAAAGAATGGGGGAAATCGACTGTGTTTCTTGTTTTTCAAGATCCAAGGTATTGCCAAATTTCAAAACTTGATGCACTCTCGGGTAGCCTGGGGACAGGGGAGCGGTCAGACCGGGGCATTGCGAGCGGTCAGACCGGCCTTTACCCAGCGGTCAGACCGGCTATTACCCAGCGGTCAGACCGGCTTTTACAGAGAAGAAGGAATCGGATCGGTCTGCAAACCTTTTTTATAGGGGCAATTTGGTCATTTTCTAATATAAATTAGCATTAAAAAATAGGAAATAGTTTGGAAATGCAAAGAGGGCAAATGATCAAATAAAATTTTAAAGATGGGGCAAATAATAAATTTATATCAACATAGGGCAAATGAGCTGTTTGCAAAGAAAGATGGGGTAAATCATCAAATTTCTCTTTTAGGTTGTGTGCCGAACTTATTTTGTTTCATGTGACGGACAGCTCATTATGTAAAAAGGGCTGATGAGGCCAATCAGTGCTGTATATGAAGCTCAATCCTCAAAGCCATGATAAGGGAAAAATTTAATCATTTGCCACTCTTATGAGTCCAGTGGCAACAGATTTGCCACCCTGCCCCATTGTCAGTGACTCAGGTGACCCCACATGTAAGTGACAGAGTGAATTGATCAATCTTAAACCCATCAGATTGGAGCAACCTGAACTACTGGACGGCTTGCCCCTTATACCTGATCCCTTTTCTCGAAAATAGATGGAGCAGAATTTATTGGTCATAGTAACGTCGTGTTGATTTTGAAAACTAAAAAAGACTGTTTTTTTACTAGAGGAGTACTACAGTATGACTTTACCAAATTTATTTGGCGTGCATCCGTTGCGTACAATTAAGTAGCCGCACTAGCTAGCTGATGGCTATATATATGAACACAAGTAGCAGCTAGCTAACATCAAGAATTGCCATCACTTACCGATCATCTCTAATCTTCTTGGTAAGTTGATTAATTAATTCACATGATGATTGCTTCCTCTTATTTCAGATGTTCTCCGCTAGCAATGGCATGCTGCAGCCTGCTGCTTATCGTCGTCACGAGCAACTGCCTGCTGTTGGTCGGCTGCGACCCTCTCGGTGACTCAGCAACAGGCGCCGCCGTCAACAATGAGAGCGAGATGATGGAGAAGTTCATCCGGTGGATGGCTACACAGAAGCGGTCCTACTCCGTGGAGGAGAAGCAGCGGCGGTTCAAGATATACGCGAGCAACATGAGGTGCATAGAGGAGGTGAACGCCAAGGGGCTCTCGTACGTGCTCGGCGAGAGCCCGTTCACCGACCTGACGCAAGAGGAGTTCGTGGCGCGGCACACCGGCGGGTTAAGGGCGCTAGCTATTGGCAATGGGGCGGTGGACGCCGAGGCGGCTAAAGCTATTGACAGTTTGTCAATAGCCTTTTTAATTTATCTTTTTTTAATTATTTTGTGATTTTTTTATTTAGAAAAAACAAAACAGTCACTACAATGCCTTTGTCTTACAAAAAAAAGGCCAGAAGCCCACAGCGGCTTGGAGCGGGGGTTAGTGTTGATGATGCTTTGAACGTGAGAAGAACCATCACATTGAGACTTGGGTTGATCTTTGCTAAATAAACTATTGAATTTCATCAAACTTGTTAAACTGAGTTATAGAAATGTGAGCAGCTCTAGCCTCCTGAGTGACAATAGTAATGGATCTATCCTTTTTGTTAAACAGAAAAAAAGGCATTCCTAGCCTTCCATATGAACCATAACAGATGAAAGATGAATTCTCTATCTTGTCGGTTATGAACTTGGGTAAAAATAATAACATGCAGAATTTCAGAGCAGCATTTACCTTGAAAGAGAGGGTTATCTGTTTTAAGTGCAAGGTAGCTAACACAAGTGCCGTGCCGCATATCCATGAAGCACATGCACCTGCCTAGGTACGTACGTACTTACATATGTACTTGCTCTCCTCAGTGCAAATACAATCTTGTACTACTGTCATCGTTTCTTATTTCACCGGCTATATATAGTGTACTGCTGTCTTACAACATGTACATCGTTCAATGAGGTTGCCTCAGGCTGCAGCAGTGCACCTGGCGTTGGCATCGAATCGAGCATGTAGGAGCCAGGCCCGCGTGACCGTGCGACGCCAAGCCTACGCCGTGCCTGAGAACCGCCGACGCGCTGCTAATTGTAAGTTTCTATACTGTATCATCACTCTAGACATTAGCGCATACTATGTATAATAATATTATCTTGTGGATCGCATTAATATTATTAAATTAATATTTATGAATACTTGATGTCAGACTGTACGTAACTAATTAATTTCAGCTGCAATCCCAACACAAATCTCGCCCGTGTATACCCAGCAGTTAATCAGATTATGCCAAAATGTAAAACGAATAGACGGATTGATTCATATAAGAAGAAGAAAAAGAAGCGCCCTCGAGCGGGCGAGGCGGGCGAAGCCTTGGATCCCATTGCAGCGCTGCGAGCCTGCGAGCGATAACTCCTGGCACTGCTTCGGAGCGTTCGGGCGGGTCGGGGTCTGGGGCGGCTGTAGGTGACGACCCGGGATCGGATGTTGAGAGGCCGCCCGCAAAGCGCGTTGCACGCCCGTCTCCTCAGCCTTCTCCGGCCGATGCCGCGGCACAGGATGGCCAGGAGTCGGGCGGTCAGATAGGTCATAGGTGTAAATGCCTTGCCAGGCTCGACCCCGAGGAATCATCTGCGGGGAGCAGCCCCGGAGGCCGCTCGCTTGCACGAGGGCAAAGCCTCCGACTCCTGGGCGCTACTCTGTCGGTGAGTTCGTCTTTTCCTATTCGTTTTTTTCCCCTTTTTTTAGGTACCTAACTGTCTGCTTTTTGCAGTGTCCTAGGGGGATGATGCGGAGGTGGGCGGCTAGGGTAGCTCGTCCTCTCGAAGCTCCGCGGGTGCTGAGTCGGGTGCTGCGGCTTCCGTGGATGTCGGTTCGCTAGCTCTGTCATGTTGTCTCTAAAAACTGCACTGCCGCTCGTGGACCAAGCTGCCTAGGGCTGGGGGGCCATGTTGTCTCTGGAAGAGGCCGTGACGGACATGGGCGTTGTTCCCCTGGTGCACTATCACGAGGCCGCGGATGTCGACGTGACTTTGCAATGGCTGAACCACGCAAGGGTCACTTGACATGCGGCCTTCACCATCATGCATAAGGTGGGTTGTGAGCACATCGAAGCAGTAGCCACCCGCTCCACAGCTATCGTGACTGCTGAAAAGGTGTAGGGGTCGCTTCGGCACACGCATCGGGCGAGCAACGCCTTTCTGTAGGACTTCTGAGCCATGCGTAGACAGGATGCTGCACTGGAGTGAGTAGGGCGGGGGGTGTCCACGGGCCACAAGGTGTGATCCTTGGGTCGCTCGTGGTGGCTACTCCCTTAATCCTCCCTTTTCTTTGTTTTGGTTCATAGGGCAGTGCCCTTCGGAGCTTTATTTGTTGCCCCTTATTTCTATCCTCCCTCGGTTCACGTTTTTAGGGGTGGCCACCGTGGGCTGTTACTTTGCGCAACAAATCTCTAAAGATACCCCCTCTGTTTTTTTTTAAAAAAAGGTCTATAGTTTTTTATATCGTTTCAAAATATAAGGATCAGATGTAAATTTAGTGACTCTCTCTTCTGCCCTCGTGTCTCTCTTTTCTCTTCAACATTTATGAGTAAACACCCATGCTAACTATTATCTCTCGTATTCCTATGACATTCATACCATGGATAGCAAGGTAATTTCCCCCCAACCATTCTCTTGGTTTCATGGCTTCCTTAATCCTCGTACTTGACCAAAATAAGCCTTATAAAAAGAAATGGAGAGAAATTTTGACATGAAAAATCCAAAAGGTATATATATATATATATATATATATATATATATATATATATATATATATATATATATATATATATATATATATATATATATTGTGGTCAAATTTAGAGAAGTTTGATTGCATGCTTTCTAAAATGTTTATATTTTCAACAGAGGGGGTATTTGTGGATTGGGGAGAAGAAACATTAATGCAAGATAGAATAAAAAGGAATTTTTTTGTACGGATAATACATTTTTATTCGAAATTACATAAATATACCCGCGGGAAAATTTTTTACAAAAATAGGCTCCAGTCGCTTAATCGTTGGGCGATTAGGCGACTGGAGCCTTTCGCCCAACCAGACCGCGACACCTGGAGAGTCTACGAACCGTTCGGCGATTAATTGCAGTCGCCGAACCGTTAAGCGACTTCACTTCAGTCGCCGAACGGTGGGGCGACTGCAGGTGGGATATAAAACCGCGCGCGGCCGCACTGTTTTCATTCGGCCGCGCCGCAGAGAAGAGAAGGGGGAAAGAAGGAGAGGGAGAGGAGGAGAGGGGGAGAGAAAGAGAGGAAGAGGAGGAGAGGGGGAGAGAAAGAGAGGGAGAGGAGGAGAAGAGGAGAGGGAGTGCGCGATTTTCAGGTAATTTTTTGGTTTTATATTTTTTGTTAGTGTAGAAAATTAGTTTAGAAAAAGAGTGTAGAAATTTAGTTTAGAAATTTAATTTTCAAATATAGTTTAGAAATATAGTTTAGAAATATAGTTTAGAAATATAGTTTAGGAATTTAATTTTCAAATATAGTTTAGAAATATAGTTTAGAAAATTAGTTTAGAAAATTAGTTTAGAAATTTAGTTTAGAAATTTAGTTTAGGAATTTAATTTTCAAATATAGTTTAGAAATATAGTTTAGAAAATTAGTTTAGAAATTTAGTTTAGAAAATTTAGTTTAGAAAATTTAGTTTAGAAAATTAGTTTAGAAAATTAGTTTAGAAAATTTAGTTTATAAATTTTGTATACCATTTTTAATGCATTATTGTACAAAATATAGTATTTGAATGTACATGTACAAATTTTGATGTTGAAATTATTGTACAAATTTAGATGTAGAAAATTTAGTGTACAAATTTAGACGTAGAAAATTTAGTGTAGAAATTTAGATGTACAAAATGTAATGTACAAATTTTGCAGGTATGACTCATACTGGACGTGACTCTGAGTGGCGGTACGCGCTGTTGGACGAGCACGTGGACCGCTCTCATCGCGCTTCCCGTCTAGTGCCGCCACCGGGGAGCACGGACGAGCCGCCGGAGCTGGGAGTGGTCCGGACACGCACACCTCGCGTGGCCTGGGGACTCGACCATCGTTGGACTGCCAGGTTTGCACTACTCCAGCGTTTAGTGCGACCGTAAGTTCGTTCCGTGCTGACCTTCACTTTGTTTGCAGGTTGCGGGATGCCGGGCTACTCCCTCTTGCCCCGATGGTGCAGGCCACGGACGAGGATGGAGCCGCTGGCAGGGACGAGGCGGGCGGGGAGCGATCACGACGCTTCCCGTTCGACCGTTCCCTGCTGACGGCTTTGGTGGACCGTTGGCAGCCCGAGACGCACACTTTCCACCTCCCATTCGGGGAGATGACACCGACCCTGCAGGATGTGTCCCTGCTCCTTGGCCTTCCGATCGCGGGAGCCGCTGCCTTCCTACCGGAGGCCCCGGTCGACTGGCGCGCTGACCTGCTCGGCAGATTCGACGGGGTCGTTCCACCGGGCGATCACCACCACATCTTCAACGAGGATCAGAAACGTGGGTCGACGCTGAGGTGGCAGCTGGCACAGTACCGGGTACGTGGTATATAAAATTGATCATGTCTTCGAAGCTCTTCTTTGTGGTATTACGTACTAATAACAACTTGTTTGCATTCAGGTGGAGCGCATGGTTCCACAGGTAGACGATCACCAGGTGTCGCGCCACTTGGAGGCGTACGTGCTGTGGCTGTTTGGTTGGGTGCTTTTCACCACCAGCCACGGCAACTCGGTGGATGCGCGCCTTATCGCTTATGCGAGGGCGATCGCTGACGGCGAGCCCCAACAGGTCAGCTAGGGATCGGCCGTACTTGCGGCGACGTACCGCGCGTTGTGCGATGCGTGCACGAGGATCAAGGTGAACTCGATCCTCACGGGCTGTCCCCTGCTACTGCAGTTGTGGTCGTTCGAGCGCTTAAGCCTCGGACGACCTGTGCTAGATGACATGGGTCCGTACGGGCCCGAGATGTATCCAGGGGGAGAGGTCGACCGGAAGACGATGAGTTCTATCTGGTGCCGTCGCCAAGTAAGTATTATCACAGTCAACTATTTCTTTCTTATTGACGATCGTCATACTAAACAACTTGTCTTCCTTGCAGGTACAGTTCACGCACGTGCAGGTCACGCGGGCATACCGGCCCTTTGTGGAGCAGCTCGACCGCATCACAGCCGACGACGTGTGCTGGGAGCCGTACGCAGATACGGCAGTGCAGGCCCGTGCTCCTGGCGGGCTGTCCTCACTTTGCTGGCGTGACCGGGCTTTCTGGCTCACCCGCCGGAAGCTTGTGTACAACATCTACGTGGAGGACTACGCACCCCAGCGGGTCATGCGGCGATTCGCTCGGCGATCGGTTCTGTACGGTCGGACCATCGCTTCCGCGGCACGTGCACGGGTCAGTGATCGTTTGTACATACTTACTACTGCGTTCGCAAGTATCTCACATTACGTAATGGTTCTATATGCAGGCACAGCGCGAAGGGAGTGAAAAGAGGTACGGACTGGTCGTTGAGGATGCAGCCCTGGGTCGAGCAATGGGAGGGTGCGCTCGACGACCGCGTGGAGGTGGACCGCCTGCATGGCGCAGGGAATACGCGAGTACCGCGCCGGTACCAGCGCGGACCGCACTGTGCTCGTATATGTGGTAGACCCGCCTGCCACACACGTCGCCGCTTCGACGGACACGTACCCCGCGCACTTCGCGCGCCACGCTCACATCGCGGTACGTTACATGTCATTTCAAAGATTCTCAAATGGTAATGTCGTTTTGATGATCGACCATTTCATGTCTTTGTGTCCAGGCTAACGTCGGTGCTGCCCTATTCGCCGACTCCGGCTCACTACTGGAGAGGGTCGCCACTGATGCGCAGCTGACCCATGAGGAGGGCGTCAGCTTTGCGCGTCGGATGCACGAGGGGTGTAGACGTATTGTTAGCCTACTGTCCTGCACGAGGCTACCGGCGGTCTCCACGCCCACCGCTCCGACTGCTCGTCCACCAGTGCCACCCCGACCAGCGTGGCACTACTCCGGTGCACCTACGTGGACACGTCCTCCACCACCTCACCCGGAGCAGCCAGGGGGTTCAGCCTGGGCAGGGCCTCCTACACCGGTTCACTTCACGCAGGGGGTGTACGCCCCTCCTCAGCCCCCTCCTACCTCGATGGCGCCAGCTACGGGTACGCATTGTCCGATCTCATTTTTATCCCAAGACGACATTCAACGAACTAACGATATTAATATTGCAGGTACTTACCAGCAGCACGGCGTCTCCCCAGGCCAAGACGAGGTGGACCAGTTTTTCGCGGAGTGGCCCGGGCAGTTCTCCGACGTAGCACCGGAGATTCTCTCTGCCAGTGCCCTCCCCGGTGCACCGGAGGGTACACAGCCAGAGGTGCAGCTGACTCCACCAGCGCAGGGGCGGGATAGACACCCTCCTGCTCGTTTTACTTTTTCGGATCGTCCTAACCCGTTGTACCGGAGGAGGGCCAAGTGAGGACGTATGGGAGGACGCGGGCGCGGTGACGGGGCACACCAGGGTGACGAGTGAGGCGTGCTGCAGATGCTATATATATTATGCATGTAATGAAAAAACATCATATTACTCACAGTTATATTATGAAGTTTATTTACATTTACATAAGTCTATCATCTCTTCTCCGCACATAAACTATCTCACTTAACAGTGTATATATCGATCGTTCTCTACTCAATTTTTCATAAAAAAAATTTCTAAAACTTTTTACGCACCTACAATATACAATGAACATAAACTTTTATTACAACTTTACCGTATTTTTTACCGGTTCAACATTAGAAAATCCAAAAAATCTAAAGCAATCACGGGGGCTCCCTGCAGTCGCCTAACGGGATGGCGACTGCATGCTAGTCGCCTAACGGAACGGCGACTACATTTAAGTCGCCTAACGGGAGAGCGACTAGCTGCAGTCGCTCTACTGTGCAGCGACAGATATTGTGTCGCGGTCTGGTTGGTCGAAAAGCTCCAGTCGCCCAACGATTAGGCGACTGGAGCCTATTTTTGTAAAAAATTTTCCCGCGGGTATATTTATGTAATTTCGAATAAAAAATGGTATATCCATACAAAAAAATTCGAATAAAAAGCACCAAATGTACCCATTAATTGAAGTAGATCATTTCAAAGGCCAACCAGTGTATTTATGAACCAAGAAGAAAACAGTAATGCAAGATAGAATAAAAGCACTAGATGTACCTATTAATTGACATAGATCGTCTCAAGCATCAAGGCCCAAGTAGTGTATTTATGAATCGAGGAGAAAAATATGAATGCAAGATAGATTAATAAAAGGCACCAGATGTATCCATTAATTGAAGTAGATCATCACAACAAAACCCTCATCCTTGGGCCATGCTTTATAGAGCCAGAACACCCCACACACATGTACCTGCTGCATTGAATGTTTTCTTTGCTTGGTTGCCCCAAGTACGATGGGCATAATCAAACCAAATCTTTTTTTTCAATGCATTTAATGCTGTATATCTTACCTTTGTAGTTCATTGGCAGTTTCTTGGATGTTATTTGTTGGCTGCTAATAATATTTGATGTGTTGGGCCCAACGACCTTTACCTGGGCTTTAGTTACTCGACCTCGGCAAAGAGGCCGTAGGCCTATCTATGGAAAACATGGTCGCATGTTAATAGGACCTACGTGTCTCTTGTATGTGGAAGTACAAACCTAACTTTCCGTCCTTTTCCAACCAATTTTTGGGCTTCACGGAAGAGCGGTGTGTTCAACTACAGGACTATGCTGCTCGAAGCCTCTACTGGAAACTGGAAAGAGGCCTACATATCCCATGTTTGTGGAGAATTGAGTCTAGGCAGTGGATTCTCATTTCCAGCAAGACTTTGTAGATGTTGTGATGACTGGCTTCTACTAGGTGATGGAACACCGTGTGTGTGTATGTGTGTATATGTATGTATGTATACATATGCTTGTGTGTATGTATGTATGTATGTATGTATGTATGTATGTATGTATGTATGTATGTATGTATGTATGTATGTATGAGAAGTATATTAGAAGTAGAAGTATGTACTCCCGAAAGTACAGAAAAGATTTCCATGTGTGTGTGTGTGTGTCTATATATATGTACATATGTGTATATGTACATATATGGTATAAATAATAGGGGCACCATGGTGCCCAGGCTCCATGAGTGAGATTTTTCATCTATGAGTGAGATTTTCTATCCATGATTAAGACTTTCCATCCATGTTAATGACTTCCTTTCCATGCTATTGTACTAACACGCATCTAAAAGCAATCCAAAGGCAGAGAGGCTTGGTGCCCCATTTCGGCGACCTACATGTATGTGTGCGTGTGTGTGTGTATATTGTATGTATGTATGTACATATATGTATATATGTATATATATGGGACGCTAAAATAGGGCACCATGGTGTCTGGGCACCAAGCCTCCTTGCCTTTGGATTGCTTTTAGATGCGTGCAAGTGCAATGATATATAATATATTATGTAAACCCTTAACATTCATTAATTCAAAAAGACATCGATTTGGAAAAGAATTCATTGATTTAGCATGCTGAATCAATCATGGATGGAAAGTCTTAATCATGAATGGAAATTCTCAATCATGAAGCTTGAGCACCATGGTGCCCTGTTATTTATACTATATATATATATGTATGTATGTATATATATATATATGTATGTATATATATATATATATATATATATATATATATATATATATATATATATATATATATATATATATATATATATATGGTGCATATCTAGTGCTAATGCCCATTTGGGTGCTAATATGCTAACAAACGCTCAGGACCATCGGATCCTAGCTAGATGGGCGCGATCTAGGTGGGTGGAAACCACCGGATGACTTATGCTTATTTGCAAGAAACCCACCGCCGCTCCTTTGCCTTTAGTCACATTTCTCCATAGAGTTTGCTTCTTTCGCCCCGGGCGCCGCCCCTCCCCGAGTGCCTCCCCGAGCGCTGCCCCTCCTCGAGCTCCTCTGCCGGTGCCTACCCGCCGGCTCCCTCCCCGGCTCACCCCCTCTAGCCTCCCTTGGAGCTGCCCCCTCCGGCCTCCCCCAACGCCGTCCCCCAGCCTCCCCAGCGCTTCCCTTGGCTTCCCCTGGTGCCACCCCCTCTGGCCTCCCTCGGCGTCGCCCGTTGCCCCCCGGCCTCCCCCAGCGTCGCCCCTCGGCCTCCCCAGCGCCTCCCACTCCTCTCTAGCGGCTGGCGCCTCCCCGACCATGGCGGCTTCAACCATGACGGCTTCGACCAAGCGCTGTGGTCGAAGCCGCCATGGTCGAAATCACCGTGGTCGAAGCTGTCGTGGTCAAAATCGCCATAGTCGAAGCCGACGTGGTCAAAATCTCCATGGTCGAAGTAGTGCGTGGTCAGTGAGGGGGAGGCGCGGATGGAGGAGGGGGCGGCACCGGGGGAAGCTGGGGAAGGAGTCGGGGAGGTCTGGGGGGCGGCGCTGAGAGAGGCCAGAGGGGTGGAGGGAGGCAGGTGGGTGGCACCGGTGGTGGAGGGAGGCCGAGGGTGGTGGTGGGGCGGCACCGAGGGAGCTCAGTGGGGGTGGAAGGAAGTGGGTGGGGGTGCCGGTGGTAGAGGGAGGCCAAGGGCGGCGCCCAGGGAGGACAAGGAGGGCGGTGCCAGTGGATGGCTCGGGTGTACTATTCGCAAGAAAGCATTGCCGCACGGGGGGATCGAAAAATTGCATAAGTGAGGTTAGGGATTTCGCCCGCTCGACGAGGATCCAATGGCCTACGTTGGCGTTTACATGTTAGCACTGAATACACCATTTGCAATAGATATGTCCCATATATATATATAGGACGAGTGTTTCATGCACCTTGGTGCCTAGGCATCCATATCAATACCCGTTGATTTGCTTTGAGATTCGCAACGTTTGATGTGGGTATCTTCATATACCCATAAAAAAGTATATTTGAGATGTCAAACTCCAAAAAAAATTAAATTCAACTTCGGTTTAATTAGTTTGAACTATTTTTATGGTATATACTCACTGTAGTCGCATTGAACTCAAAAGTAGTTCAAACTAGTTTGAACTGAGTTCAAAACTTACTTACTATAAATATATCTAGGGTATAAAACATTTCCATACCCAAACTCAAAACAATTATCAATCATACACGTGTATCAGACGGTTCTTGATGTGGGTGCCTAGGCACCAAGGTGCCTTATGTAATTTTCCTATATATATATACATACATACATACATACATACATACATATATATATATATATATATATATATACACACACACACACACACACACACACACACACATATATATACATACACACACATATATATATATATGTGTGTGTGTGTATCCAACGTACAGGATATACCTGCAACACCAAGTTCTTGTCGAAATGTGTGACACGGCAATCATGCCTGCAATTCTCCAATGTACAGGATTCAACTTTGGTAGCAGTGTTCTTTCACCTTAACAACTACATATACATGCACAACAAATTAATTACTAACCTACTTGTTTCGGTTTCAGTTTTTGACTTCTAACTTTGGTAGCAGGATGGAAAGACAGCAACCAATAGCCACAACAGCCAACAACAACAAAGGGTGTGTTTGGTTGCCTGAATCTCCTTCGTCTTGGCTGGGTGGATCCGTATAATCTGAGAAAGAGCCTGTTTGGTTGCCTGTATGAGTGGATGCAGCCTGCATGAGCGGATGCAAAAATACGCCCTCATCCTGGATGGGTGGATACGCTCAAAATGAGCTTCACTGGCCATCCTGGATGGGTTGATGCAGTGTATCTTATGCGGTCCCACGTGTCAGCCTCTCAGGTTTGGTAGACTGCATCCGCTCATATAGGCAACCAAACAGCATCTCAGTTTTTTTTCATCCGCTCATGCAACCTCACCAAACATCTTCTTTTTCTGAAATACGATTCCACTCAGCCTGCATCCACTCAGTCAGGATATACGATACAACCTCAATCCACGAACCAAACACACCCAAAGGTCATTCTCAGGAGATGCTTGCCTTCCTGACTCCTGAGAAGCAGAGCCATGCTGCTAGTCCCACGTGTCTCTTGTATGTGGAGGCAGTCTACACTAGTGCAAACCCAAATTTCCATCATTTTTCAACCATTTTTTTGGGTTCTTTGCATAAAGTAAAGAGGGGATGCTAATTCATGGGCGTCCGTGAGATACACAACTCCTACCCATGCCACCACTAAAATTTCAACTTTCAACTAGGATTCAAGAAAACGTGCAACTGAGAAATCAAAATTTTCAACTCTGGGACATTCAACAATATTAGAAATTTCCAAATTCGGAACTTCCAAATGAGATCCAAGAACTTTCAATCTATGCACAAAAGTCTTCTAAATTCGAGAATTTTCAGCTAATATTCAAAATTTTCAATCGAGCATTTCCCGTTGACGCTAAAAAACTTTTGATTCCTATTTGTTCATCGCTCAAACGTATATTTTAGGGAATGAAAGCTCCCAGATCTGCAGGATCTTTCGAGATCACACCGTGGCTGTCTTCCTCGATCGTCGGCGAGAGTGACGCCGTCTCCTCTCCACGGCTGGAAGCCGCTTTGGAGATGGGCAGGATCTTGCAGCGCTGCATGAGCCATGGCCTCCTCTGCACCTGCTTTGGTTGCTGGGGACTGACCTGCGGGCGTGGAAGAAGGCCATGAGACGCATGGAGGAGGCAGCAGCCAGATTTCGTCGACCATTTGAGTGAGCATTGCATGGTGAATCGCGTTGTGAATGGTATCGGGAGAGAGGTGAAGGAGAAAGTGGTGAACGGGAGAGAACACCAAGGGACATGCATGCCAACTCGTGGTTACGGACGTGTGGTGGTGCATGCGGGTGTCCACGAGATGAGTTCCCCTTGGGCGCCTGGAAATTAGCAAAACCAAAGTAAAAATTGCTCAACCAATGTTAGGCAAAGTTGATCAACGATGCTTGATAGTGTTTCTGTGCATTCTACATTCTTGTAGGATTCAATTCCATCGAAACTCCTCCTAAAATCCCAAAGAGAGCCTTACTTTTCCTTTGCTCGAAATAGGCCATTCCTCGTAAGAAACTAGTACGGGAGAAAAAATTGCTTTACAATTATACCAGATTGGAATGACAGCACCGTAAATACCTACAACACAACCTTAACTTTTTTTGTATTAGCCAAAGCATGACGCTGTTATAGTAATATATAAGTGATTCCAGAGGAGTCGTCGCACATTATCAATCACATACAAGCACAAAGATGAACATACAAGAATACAAGAGATATAATCCCGAGCCTTTCTTCATTATTATCAACACGAGAGGTGTACAAAATACTGAGGCCCTTGGCCCCTATTTATAGGCGAGTAGGAAGTCGTATCTCTACAGAACTTTGTGGTAGTCTAGGAAAGGAATTTTAGAAAAGTCAACGTTTAGATAAGTGTCCACATATATGGAAACTCTATATACTGAATTTGCTGAATTTGTTAGGCCGATGTCCAGGATGTCTACTGAAGTAGGCCTATAAATGGATTAGAAAATTTGGCCTATAAATAAAATTAATTTGGACGGCTGGGCATGGCTTAGTCCCAGCCCAGCACCAGGATGCCAATTTGGCCTTGTGGTAGCCAAGCCTGAATGATCTCACGCCAACAGCTGCGAGTAGAGAATTAACTCTCTCCGTCCAAATTTCTATTTTTTAAATAATTCTATCCATAAATATAATACATATTTATGTTCTAATACAAAATTAATATCCCTAATAAATATACAAATTTATTTGCTATTCTCTGTATGAATACATGCATTAAATATGGTGCTTTGAAATAATAATTAAGGGTAATCTAGCTATTTTTACTATCACTTTGATTTATATACCAAAATAAAATATGTTTTATAAACTTGGACGGAGGAGTAGTTCGTTCCGACGATCTCTCCGACCATCTCCTCGCACCATGACCGCAACCTGCCGCCTGCGGCCATAGAGGAGATCTGCGCGGAGCGAGGTCGCCTCAGAAGCTGCTTTGTTGAGAGTCCCTCCACTTCAGTTTGTCGAGCTGTGATGGTACCATATGTACTTTCTTGATACTCTGGTCTCTAAATCTAATTACATGCTGTCATGCTAATGCTGGGATTGACACGACAAGTAGAGCAATTTCGTACCTCCTTAATTGGTTTGATCCTAATGGCTTTAGTTTTGTTTCCGGTATAGAGAGGGATAAAATAATCCTAAACACCAATTAGGGCCTTAACTGATAGGTATGTCTACAAGGGGATAGAATCATAGAATAGAATAGCACCAATATGCAACTTAGTTGCTGTGTATGGAGACGCCATAGCCATTTTTTGCTTGGGAATCGCCACTTGTCATATCCGCCTTACATAGCTGCCTTATATAACATAGTAGTGCATTGACATCCACTTATAGAAAATGCCTTTATTCAAGGAACATTTCACCATTTGGCACTGTAAAGACATGCACTTTAGGATTTACCACTCCATGTCTGTGGGTATACTTTCACTTAGTTGCTATCACTTAGTTTCATCAATTCAAAGTCAGATATTGCGTCAGTTATTCTTAACATAAAAGTCAGATTGTGTGTTTTCCTTCCCCTCCTGATGATATTGGGGCCCTTCGTTACATCCGTTTACGTACGTACTAATAAAGCTTTACTATGCATTACATCACGGTCTCAATCATCATTAGTATATGTTGATGTGCATTCTTATATGAAAAAATTTAATCAACACAAGTGAGCTATGGATTTTGCGTAAGCGGCTCGTTGGAAACAAAAACTCTACGAATCTTAAAACTGGTCTTAATATTGGAAACATTCATAAATATTTTTGTGTCATTTGAATGGTTAATATTGCTATTTTCCTCCCTCATCATTAGTCATTACCGTTCTAAAAGTCTTGGTAAGAATTGTATAACATGGCACTTAAATCATCATGAGTGGACGTGCCGCGGCTGACTATTTAAACCATAGTAGTAGGAGCAGGACATGCAACAAATATATGACACACTTGCTACTGCAAATCCTCCAACTACTTGTAAGCTTCTCGCCTTGAGTTCAATCTGCTATCATGAGGCAAAGAGATCGATATATAAGCACTATATTGATTCGTTCGACATGATCTTTATGTATGTTTGAGAGTCATTATGTCCTGCTAGGGACTGCTACTGATTTATGACCTGGAAAGGAGTTTTCGGCCTATGACCAAATATACATGAACCTACAGGGTTACACATTTAATGGGCTAGAATGTAAGGGTCCGAATGATAGTCTCCGAGCATGATACAATCTCTACTCGTATTAGATAAGGATCTAGCCTGAGGCTTTCTAAGTTGGATACGATATCTAATCGTATCGGATAAAGATATGATAGAAGGTTATATAAAGAGAGGTGTGGGGGCTGTGGGAGGCATCCCGAAACAAAATCATCAAAACATTGTTTACTGCAGTAGCTTAATTAGTTTGCTATTTGGTACATATTACATTGGTACATTGTTTACTGCATGCTTAGTTTGCTATTTGGTACATATTACATTGGTACATTATTTACTGCAGTAGCTTAATTAGTTTGCTATTTGGTACATATTACATTGGTACATTGTTTACTGCAGTAGCTTAATTAGTTTGCTATTTGGTACATATTACATTGGTATATTGTTTACTGCAGTAGCTTAATTAGTTTGCTATTTGGTACATATTACATTGGTACATTGTTTACTGCATGCTTAGTTTGCTATTTGGTACATATTACATTGGTACATTGTTTACTGCAGTAGCTTAGTTTAATTTGCTATTTGGTACATACTACATTGGTACATTGTTTACTGCAGTTGCTTAGTTTACATTGGTACATATTACATTGCTTGTTGTGTTAGTATATAGTATAGACACATAACCCCTCTCTCTGTCCACATCATCCCCTCCCTTCTCCCCCTTCCCTCTACTCCTCTCCTCTCTTCCTAACATTGAGCATCATGTTTCACTTTTCTTGCTTCCTCATCTTATCCTAATAGACCCACAAATTGAGCAACATGTCATTCGCGCATTCTTCAACACCATTGCCGGAGGCATCCGCTCCAACATCAAGATGCCAAGGAAGAGGGCTATCGAAGAAGCCTGAGGACCGATTGACCATCACAGCGGTGGATGGATCTGGGGTCCCTCTCCTTCCTCACAAAGCAGTAAACGCATTCCGAAGCATGGTCGGAATAGTTGCACGAGAACGAATTGAGATCACATACAATTCGTGGAATAACGTGCCTGACACTCAGAAACATGAGCTGTGGACCGAAATTTTGGCATCGTTCGAGATCCCAGAAGAACACCAAGACGCCGTGCAACGACAAACCTACCTAGCGGCGTGCAAAGCATGGAAGAACTTTAAGAGCACGCTTGTCAAGAAATACGTGGAGACGGACGAAACACCTTTTCATAAATACCCATTCCTGGAACCACAATGGGAAGAGTTCAAGGCGATGAAGACATCCGAGGATTTCAAAAGTACAAGTACAGCGCACAAGACCCTCCAGGCAAAAAACACACACCCCCACAGACTTGGCACAGCTGGGTATGCCGGTAAAATGCCGCAGTGGAGGAAGGAGGATGACCTGGTAGCTGCACAGAACATCGCCCCGCCATTTTCCAATATCCCGGATGAGCGCGCTCAAAATTGGATTAGAGCAAGGTCATCTACAACGACATCGGGGGACGTCTCCTTTCAAAACCCTGCAGACCAGCAAGTGTCCCAGCGCCTGGTAAGATATCGATCGAACTACGTAGCTTGTAATTACTCCACAACTTCGTACGAATTGAAATGACATGTCGTGCGCTTGCAGGAAGAGCTGAGTTTTGAATCTACCCTGGGATCATTCCAGGGAATAAGGGAGAATAATATGCTCTCCGTGGCCCTGGGAAACAAGGAGCACCCGGGTCGTACGAGAGGCCTTGGCCTTTATGTTCCTTGGAAACATGGTTTCCAAGATAACTCCGGAATGTATCAGCATAGGAAGAGAAACAAACCCGAGCGTGACACACAGCTACGAGAAGAGATCAAGGCATCTCTTAGAGAGGAGCTAATAGGTGAGCTAGCTGATGTAATCAGAGATGAGGTGCGGAAACAAACAGAAAGTCAGCGGGCCGCTACCGCCGCTCCTGTGCTAGCTAGCCCGCACAACCTTCCGAGTAGCTGCGTGTCCAATCCGACGCAAACCCAGGCCAAATTTCCTGTGGACGACATCCTGGTAATAATTATTATCTCTCGAATGCTTGCTCCATTGATAGGCCTATTCGAGTAGCTAATTTTGTATCGTTATGTAGGAGCCTACGAAGTGCAGACTCCAAGTGAGATATGGCTCCATTCCCTTGTACGCTGCTTGGGGCCAGGCATATTCGTCTGGTATCGGGGCCATGGTGCACGGTCAAGCTTTAGCGCCAGGCTTCGTAAAAGTTAATGTGGATGGTGTGCATGTCAATTTTGAGGTGGTCCCGCTACCGAAGCCCCCCAACGACGAGATCGTGACTCTAGGACAGGCCATTGGAACATTCATCCAGTGGCCCAAAAGCGACATCTCCCTGGAGGCTTCTTCACCGGTGGCAGGACCAGAGCAACATGCACTGGTGCCATATCCATTACAAGACCAGTCGGTTCCACCACCGGTAACTGCACCGGTGCCATCTCCATTACAAGACTAATCGGTTCCACCACCGGTAACTGCACCGGTGCTATCTTCACGGGTGCTATTCTCGCCAGAGCAACTTGCACCGTTGCTACCTTCAAAGTCGACTGACGTGAAGTCGAACTATAGTAGAGGCAGCAAGGCCAGCAAGGGCAAAGCAAAGAAGACCAATGATGATATACCGTACCTACCTTTGGCCCACAAATTCGTGCTTGGCGAGCCGTTGCTCGATCAAAAAGCCCTCCAACGCCTAGCATATAGTTGCATACAATTGCACACGTGGTATATGCAGCTGTCCAATAAGCTAGAGGGAGAACGGACCTCAAGTATCACTATTAAATTCACGTCGGATGATTTACACCACAGTCTTCAAGAGTGTATGTTCTGGTCGCCTTTGAGGATTTATTCGATCTGTTCACGCTCAACGCTCTCGACGTCTCAATCATTCGATGCTGGACGCTGTAAGTGTGTATAATCACAGTCTCCGTTCATGTCATACCGATAAATGTCATATCTAATTTGTTGCTTTCGTGTGTATATATATATAGATACATGCTGACTAAAGCTAGATTATCCAACTCATCGGCTGGTTTATTGGACCCACACTTGGTTGCCAAGGATACCATCGACCAGGATACAGCCCTCGTCGAGAGGTACATTGCAGCAGGACTGATGGGTTGCCTCAATAAGGAATATGTACTTATGCCCTTCCATCAGAACTTTCATTGGATTTTAATAGTAATTGTACCAAAATGGAACAAGGTATATTACCTTGATTCCCTAAGTAGGAATAAAATAGACTTCACAGTTGTCAGCCAAGTAATCGATAGGTAAGTACATATTCTCCATACATACCTATATTGTACTCTTTCTTTCCTTCCGAATGACTAAGGTTAACTTTTTCGAATCACGTAGGGCGTTCGCGATGTACATTGAAATGGGAGGTGTCTCGTAGCGCGGGGCCAAAGGCCTGCTGACACATGCTCGAGATTTTAAGGTATTCGCTATTTCACATTAATTAATCCTATGCAACAGCCTCTTGAACTAACACATTCCATTTTTTGTAGTGCCACCAGCAGCAGCCGGGCAACACATGTGGATACTACGTTTGCCAACATATAGAACTACTCCTCGATTCCTCGAGGATCACCAATTCCAAGGTTTGTCAATCTTCCCATAATTACTTCATACTTATCACATTACATAAATACGCACATTGATATTCCTATCGACAGGCTGTGTACATCGCGTCAACTCCATTGAAACAGCCTGATCTTGGACGGATTCGATCAGAGTTGGCGTACTTTTTGCTGACTCAAGTCATAAAGCCAGAAGGCCGGTTCCACTCCGCACCATAGATACATAATCAACGAACCTTTTTTAAGTGCAAATGCAGTGTAGATCTTTTGTAATTGTGTATTTGTTAATGGATATTTTATTTCAATTCAATTAATTGATTTGCGAAATGGATGCTTTATGTTTGTGATCAAATGAAGTGTGTTGTCAATTGGATGTTTTATGTCTGTGAAATGAATTGAGATGTGAAATATATCTGAAATGAAATGAGATGTGTGAATTGTATGTTTTATGTCTGTGATTATCTGCTTGTTTCAGAGGGCATGGCTAGCATTTCCTGAGGCTAGCCAATAAACAGAAATAGATTTAGATTTTGGAGGAAGGAATATCACAGACGGTTTTTAAGTAAAAATCGTCTGTGATAATCAGATATCACATACGGTTTTTAATGAAAAACCGTCTGTGATATCTGATAATCACAGATGGTTTTAAAACCGTTTGTGATAACCTTGAATTATCACTTACCCATAAATTCAGACGGTTCAGAAAACCGTCTGTGATGACGTTTCTGAACCGTCTGTAATGTGGTTTTCTGTAGTAGTGTGCCCCGCGTAATTAAGCAGGCATTATTCTTAAAACATATTTAAATAATTTGATAATACATATGTAATTTTACTTTTTGAAAAATAGATTGTTACGTAACTTTATTTATGATATTTTAATATTATATATTATAAGAAGAGAAAATACTCACTTTTTTCTCCCATAGTTGTCATATGTATCATGCAAGGGGACAGGGAGAGCGAGCCAACGGGGAGAGAAAAAGGAAAATAGGCTAGGTTTAAAATTTTATTTAGGATTTGGATTTTCATTTCAATTTGTATTTGAACTCTTGAGAAGTTTTTGCATGAAGAGATTTTTGGAAATTTTGATTAGCACACAAACTACTTTTAGAAATTTTCAAACTTGATTTTCGGGCAAAGGAAATTTATTTAAAGTTTAAAATTCAAGCAAGGCTTTTGAGAAAATTTAAAACATGCACCAAAAATTTTGAAACTCATGAAAATTGTGCAAGTTTTATTTGGAAGCTATTTTTGGGCTGTTACAAAATCTACCCCTTAAAAGGATCTCGTCCCTGAGATGAAGAGAGGAAGAAGGTTCTAACTCTCTTCTAGGTGGAGAAGAAGAGAGTTTAAGCGTAGAGTGAGTCTGGCACTAGGCCACCTGACGCTTGAGCTGTCAGACTCACAGGCGCCTTTACCTCCCACTCCTTTTTTTACATCCCTAGGGTCCTACTCAAAAGGGCTTATTTTGAGTGGCTTATGGCTGAAAAGTATTGTAGCTGGTTGAAAAAAATAATATTACTATCTAGCTGACGGTGGCTTATTTGGCGTAATTAAATTTAAAAAAGTTTAAAAATTGAAAAAACAGGCTAGCCAATCACGGACAGTACAAACGAATACGGAAAAAAGAACCGATAAAAAAGGTTTAAAAAAGCCAAAAAACAGAAAAAAGACAAAATTGTTGAATAGTGAAAAATAAGCCAGAAGCTCAAGCTGAAATGAGCGGAGCCATTCAACTTAGCTAAATTATCCCGGGTGACTAAAAGCTCATGGATAACATATGCATGAATAGTGGAGCCAACGGTAAAACAAGCATTCATTTTCTCAATTTTATCTAATTACATAAGAATGTGCAAATATCAATTTGTCTAGCTCAGAATGCAACAACACATGAATCACAAACATCATCATCAGGATTAAAGACTTGAGCCTAGCTACTTCAGCATTCAGATTTAGACGTCAGGAGTCCATTGATGAAAAGGGGCTGGGGAAAGTTTGAACCCAAGTCCTACAGTGATGGATATAAGCGCAATTGAAATTCCAATAACGAAGTCCTGATTCTTCAACAACTTCTTGCATTTTCTTAAATCTTTGTCCAAGCACACAATAACATGAGGCAACTCACCGTACGAGGGCTTTACCTCATTCAAGTTGCTGCAGAGATCATCTTGGCCAGAGGCGTCCTCGCTGCTTGCTATGAAGCACATACCGATGAAGTCATGTGCCTTCTTATTGCCTTGTGGATTATCCTCGTCGTCCTCGGTCCCAAGTCAACATGCAACTTGCTATCGTTTCTACAAAAAGCAACAACTACAACGTAAAACTATGTGCTAACTGTTACTCTAGGAACAAACATTTTATTCTGGAGACTTTTTTAATCCAACACTTCCACTCCCACTTCAGGGAAAACTCCAAGTTTCTTACGAGCCGACATAATCATATTATGCTGGTTTCTCCAACAAACGAGATCGAACTCCCTGGGTAATGAATCTGACCAATTGGACACTTGCCTCATTTCGATTAGTGTGCGGTTGTAGTCTAAACGTCAATAACTTCCATCTAGTTAGCACCCAAAAAAAAGACAAAGCAAAAGACAAATATAACAAATAAGAAAAAGCAAAAGCAAAATTGGATCTAGAACAAAGAGGGACCAATCGTCCCTGCCACATCAGTTATAGCTTTCCCTAATTCCTTTTGGCAATCACCAGAGCAAAGTGGACCAGAAAACAAAGCGCCACTGATTTCCCCTACCGCACCACAAGTAATTTTCCCCGCAATATCTCCTCGCGAATTCTCCAAAATTCTATGACATGCAAACACTAAACCGCCCCCAAATCAACGCGTTCCCAATTCTCACATCTAAAACCCGAGAAATCGCTGGTAAACAACCAAATCAAGCGCAAACACTAGGTACCGGGAACCAACATTAGGTCGCGGGCAGGCAAGCAAACCGACGGATCCGTCACGGAGACGACATTGGATAAAGCTTGGGATTATTTGTAGGAATGATCGATCAAGCATGCTACATTCTAGATCTGCCCTTGCCCTAGCTTAATTTAAGCTGCTAGCTTTTGCAATTTCACTAGCTTGAGATCATCCACTACTTGTGCTATGGTGGGCCTCTCATCAAGATATTCCTTGAGACATTGAACCGCAATCGTGCCAATCTTCTCAAGACAATCTATGGCCGCAGCAGATGTAAATGTTTCATCAAGCATCTCTCTCGCCCTGTTCATCCTTATCTCATAGGACTTTTTAAAGTCTAATGGAAGGTTGTTGCTCCTATCGTGCATACCTCGCCTCCTTCCCTGTTATGAGCTCCAAGAGCACAACTCTGAACCTGTAAACATCGCTCTTCTCCGTGAGAAGGCCTGCCTTCATGTACACAGGGATCGATGTCGACAGGAGCTTGGATGTCCCAAAGTCTGAGACCTTTGGTTGGAAGTTTTCATTGAGGAGAATATTGCCGGATTTGACATCTCCATAAAGGATCTTGTGGCTAGCATGGGAATGCATGTGGGCAAGAGATTCTGCAGAGCCAATAGCAATGTCCAAGCGTATGGGCATCGAGAGAGTACGCTTTTCGGTTCCATAGAGCACACTGTAGAGGCTTCCATTGGGGATGAACTCCAAGACCAGCATGGGAACGTCAGTCTACAGGCAACATCCGACGAGACGGACAAGATTCATGTGGCTGATTTTTAATTGTATGGTGATTTCGTTCACGGAATCATCTTGGTTGTTGATGATAGAATTAATATTGTTTTAGTAGGTTTGTTAATTTTTGGTAGGAGTCTGAGTTAGATAAGGCATGTTTCTTATGGTATGATGTGATATACCTAGTTTGTTTCTATATATATAATCTGCTAAGTATAAATATACAAGAACACGGAGGTGTTTAGTGCCCTCGGAAAAAAGAAATCAGTTTACTGTGTTCGCGTGCGTTCGTGTTGAGTTTTTCCTCTCCTTCTGATATCGCTTGGGTATATATGACGTCCCGGCCGCATCACTCGTATATCGTACTACTGTACGTACTGTACTGACTTATTAAGAGCAACTCCAGCAGTAGCCCTCAAAACAGGACCCCTACTTTTTATTTGAGAGATCCCCCTACTTTTGAGGGCTCTGTTTTCTGGGCTGCACTTCAGCAGAAGCCCTCAAAACAGGGCCCTCAAATTCATTCTTAACATAGGATCCACCCGTCATCCTCTTTCTTATCTTCTTCCCTATTGAGGAAGTCGACCATGTATCAGCAACGGAAGAGGAGAGCCGCCGAGCGGGTGCCGCGAGGGAGGGGCTCGCTGAGGGAGGGGCGCTCGACGGAGGAGGGGAGGGAGGGGCGCTCGACGGAGGAGGGGAATCGCTGGCCTCTCGACGGAGGAGCGGGGAGCGCGTCGCGAGGCGTCGAGGAGCCGCAGGGAGGGAGTCGCGAGGGCCGCCGGGGAGTGATCTGTAGGGAGACGCCTCGCCAAGGACGGAGGAGTCTCGCCGAGGGGAAAATCGCTGGGAGCGGCCTCGCCCGGATGCTTCCGCGCCGGAAGACGAGCGGCCGGGCAGGGGCGGGCTGCCGGGCGGTGGCGAGATCTGGGCGGGGGCAGGCCGTCGGATGGGAAGAGGAACCGGGCGAAGGCGCGGAAGGTCGAGCGGGCGCGGGCAGAAAAGCCTGCGCGCGAGCGAAAACCGTCAAAACAGAAAAAGTAGGGGCTCCCTCCAGACCCCCCAGGAATGAGGGCTTGAGGGGGAGATTTGAGGGCCTCCTACTTTTGAGGGTCAGAGTAGGAGCCCTGCTGGAGTGAGTTTTTTGCCCCTCGGCCCTCAAAAGTAGGACGAGGGCTCAAGTAGAGATCGTGCTGGAGTTTCTCTAAACGTACTGTACTAGTCGATCGAATTTCATTTCGGTACCGTATGTTAAACCGTTTTGTTACTTTGGCTCATCATTGTCATCGGGAGCATCCGGGTCGTGTCAGCAAGGATCCCTCCGCCCGTGTCTATACATCAGCAGCAGATTAACTCTCCATTAAGAAAGGCTTGCAAAATAGTAATCCATTTTTGACATTGTAAGAAAGCAGTGAATTAGTAAGAATAATGCCCCCGCAAATTTTGCTATGCAGATATAAAAATCGCAAATTCTGAATAAAAAATCTGAAAGTCGTGGTTACTAAACATATATATAAATAAATTTCAAACTAAAGATACTTTCCTATCCATATAGTTAGAAATGCAAAATTTAAATCTAAAGAATTTAGACTTCGAAATATGTACAACAATTTGGGATTGAAAATTGCAAACAATTTTGGTTTTTAACATGTAAACATTTCGAATAAAACAAACTCCAAAATTAAAATGTCAAAACACTGTGTCCAGTGATCCCAGCCCTTACCGACCATGTTTCATTGATCTCCGTAGAAAACTTCAAAATATATACAAATGTGCAACCAATTATTAACATTACCATTATGGAATAAATGTGATAGTCCGTGTGAATACAAGGTTGACAACTAGAACATTATAATCCCTTTCAATCTTGTTCAGTGTCACACTCTCACGACCGCATCGCTCGCCGTCGTCATGGAAAAACGAGCTTAGTTTCCTAGCTTGGTAACGATTGATTGCACTGTACGTGGACTTGTTAATTTCCGGTGAGGACTTGGAATTGGAGCTAGCATGCCATGCATACGATTCCAACTTCCAAGTAGCTAGGTTAGGTCACACGGTACGTGGACTTGTTAATTTCCGGTGAGGACTTGGAATTGGAGCTAGCACTGTGCCATGCATTCAATCTTGTTCAGTGTCACACTCTCACGACCGCATCGCTCGCCGTCGTCGTGGAAGAGCGAGCTTAGCTTCCTAGCTTGGTAACGACTGATTACTGTACGTGAACTTGTTCATTTCCGGTGAAGACTGGAATTGGAGCTAGCATGCCATGCATACGATTCCATGTAGCTAGTTTAGCTCCATCCATATCTATCTGCATGGCAAAATTAGCTAGCTGATCAAATGTAACTCTTCTTTTTTATGCGGGGGCGGGTCGCCGTGGTGGCGCGCGGAGGGGAGAGATGGCGCGCGCGGCGCGGATGGAGTGCTAGGCGGCCTGGGCCGGGGGCAGCCCAAGCCGGGGGGGCTAGCTGGGCCAGGCCGAAGGCCTTGGGCCGGGAGAGATGGGGTGGGCCTGGTCAGGCCCAGAATATTTTTTTTTGAAAATTTTGAGAATCAGACGAAATTTGAGAAGCACATTTGAAATTTGAGCTCAGAAGCGACCTTTAAAATTTTTATTTCAGAAAATTTTGAAAACCCCAAAATGGGCTGTTACAAAATGCCAATTCCAATTTCAGTACTGTTCAAGCTTTGGTAATAGTAGTACAGAAATGATGTTCCTAAATTCCGTACAAAATTAAGACTCGAACATGCAACGGTGAATTTTATCGAGGCTACTGCGTTTTTGATAGCAGCTATAGCATTAGATTCGAATATGAATCAATAAAAGAAAATACCTATTAAACCGATCACAGGGACACCAGTTACAGTACCTATCAACTAAAGAGGAATTCTTCTATTAGTATTCCCCTACTTTCCTTCGTATTTGTTCAACTGGTCGTACTATAAAAACAACCATGGATCCTTCCAAATTAGATAAGAGAATTCTTACTGATGGCATGTGCAAATCTTCCCGGTGTCTCTTCTCCTGCTTATATATCCTTCGCCATCTCAGTGTTGAACTCTGCCGCGAATTCCTTCGTATCCGATCCAACTTTGCATCAATGGCCGCTTCTCTTTCCTTACCTGCATTTGCCATTTAAATCTTCCAAATCTACTGCCTTCATCGGACGGATACCTCTGTCTTCCAAATGACCAACAATCTTTCTGGGCTCATCTTAGGCCTTGTTTGTTTCCACTTAAGATTATTATAATCTAGCTTATAGGTGGGGATTATATAAGCTATATTATAATAAGCTGGTGGGAAATAAGCTGTCAGGTGTTTGGCAGCCTGGATTATCAGAGTTATGGATTGTTGTATTCGAATGTTTAAAGACTACAATGCCCTGGGAGAGAGAGGCACGGGAGTTGAGGGTTGGATGAATGGCAAAGGTGGGTAATATTCCTAAAGTTTTATGGTCATTAAGATAAAAGGTGGATCTATAAGCTGAAATAAGCTCCTTTTTTGAGCTTATTAGATTACAATAATCTGGGCTATTAGATTATAATAAGTTACTTTATAATCTGGGCTGTTTGTTTCCACTTATGATTTATAAGCTAGATTATAATAGTCTTAAGTGGAAACAAACATGGCCTTAATTAAATATCCCTTGTACGAGAATCAAACTATGACAACCTCCAAGTAATTTGGTTAAGCACACAAAATTACTGAGTTGGTAGTAACAAGCAAAATTTCAAACTTCAAATCTAAATTAATTTTGGTAAGTAAACTAAACGCAAAACCCTAGTTTCAAAACCACCTGTGCCTGGGCCAAACCCAAAATCCAGCCCAACATCACGTCACTGTCACTGACCAGTGGGTCCGGCCCCACAAGGCAGCATCTTCTTCACCAAGCCCTTCTCTCTCCCGAGCTCTCTCTCTCTCTACACCCCCACCCCCCCCCCGGCGCACGCAGGCAACTCTCCCCCACGGATCGGAATGGAATTTGAACGCGCCGCCTCACCTCCATTTCCGGCCGCTCAAATTTGTCGTCTCGAGTGAGCTCCTCCCTCGCTTTCTTTATTCTTTGGGGCCGCCTCGACGTTACATATCTGATGCTCCCACTCCCTCTCTCTTCCTCGCTGTAGCCTGTAGGGAGACCGGAACGATTCGGCGCCCGCGCCGCCAACTTGGAGCGCGTCCACGCCGTCGCCGCTCGCTTCTACTAGACTGATCGAGCTTCGAGCCTTCGACCTTGGCTTTCTCGAGCATGTGGTCTGCCACCTTTCCCTCTTCCTAATCCCTCCTTTCCTTTTTGTGTTCGTTCGCAAGGGACTCCAAGTTTCATCCTCGTCGCCGGCCCGGGAGCGCGCACTGACCTCACCACCGACGTTGCCGCATATGTTCTCCTTCCTCGCTTGGAATCTGGTCAAGTTCCTCCGTTCTAGCATGTTCCACACTCCACACCATCCAGAACCCTGTATACTAGTCAATCCGCGAATTGTTCAGCGTAGCTTCGCCGCACCATAGCACTAAGCCGTGCCGCCATAGCTCGCCGTGGACAGAGCACCACACCATTTGACGTGAGTTTTGCACGGTTAGGTTTGCTCTGACCCTGAGAGGCTGGAGCCGATCTCGACTTCGTAGAACGTGACTCCGCTGCTGCTGCGCTTGCCGCAGCCCTTCCCATTGGCCCTCTCCGGCCATGCCGTTGCCACCCGCAGCCTCGCCTTAACCCGTAGATGCCCATGAAGCGGTTAACTTCTGTATTTCGCCGACGGTAAGCCGTGGCCGCAGTAGGCCGCACCACCCCATCGCCGTGCGTGCCATTTGCGCTTGCGAGCTCACCGCCGTCCCTGCTTTCCGTTTTGCCGTTCGCCAGCACTCGCCGTCGCTCGCCGTGCCTGCATCAAGCTCAGGCTGAGCCGCGCTCATGGGCCTCATGGCCGACTCTGCTCAGCTCCCTCTGTTCGAATAGAAGGGTAGAAGAGACGAAACCATGTGGGCCCCATCGCTAGGATAATTAGAATTAAGACTTAATAGCCAGAGGATCAAGTAGGTGTAATATCCGACCGACCCACGAGACCCACATACCTAGTAAAATCTAATTAAAACCGGACTATAGGAACATACCAATGACAGGTAGGCCCCATGCATGATTTAATAGGCCGAAGCAGATAGAGTCCATGAAAAAAGACATTGACATGTGGGGCCCTGGACCATTTCAGTTGGGCCAGTCCATATGGATTGTATCCCCACATGTCAGCCTCTGAGGTTCCCCTTCATGAAAATAATCCTGCAATAAATAGAAACCACATAGGTCCCATCTGTCAGCCAGTGGAGACTTTCCCTAACAAAAATAATAATAAGGGAAAAAGAAATTATAAACCGACTGTCCCACCTTTTAGAAATCTCCAAGTTTCTAGAATTAACCATCGGATTCAAACTTTGGAGAGCTTGTTCTCTCTTATTTTAAATCCAAAAGATTTGGTATGTGTTTTTAAATTCATTAAAATTCAAGATATTTCCAACAGTATCATATTAATGTGCCCTTGGTTAATTAATTATGGATGACGTTTTATGCTTAGAGATGCTTGGTGGTTAATTTAAATACAACATAAACATTGCCAATATATACTTGGAACATTGTATGATACTTGGTGTGGTATCATGGTTGCCACTGGAACATTCGATTAAGGATCGAATCAGACGTCACTTTTCGGAACTACTAGGCGTACACCTATAAGTCTGTGATAATCGTCTGTTATCACATACGCAATAAATCAGATGATTCAGAAACCGTAAGTGATGAGAATTTAGAACTATTTATGATAACCCTCTGTGTGGTAATAAGTGTTACTTAGACGGTTTTACAATTAAGGGTGTATATTAGATTTTCGTGATAGTTAAGGTAAAATGGATTTAAGGGAAAAATATTTACACAAAAGGATCAAAAATGGATTGTTATTATTTTGCTTGGATCATACCCCGGACTCATGCTGCCAGTCAATTCGGCCTATAAAATGAACTGTTCTGCTGGATGGGCAAGGTTAGTACGTATATGGGCCCAGAACTACGGTAGAAAGTACAGCCATCTTAGGAATCTGAGCCAAGAACTTCTAGAAGTATTTCCCGGCGATCTCCTGTCTTCGAAGCAGCGTCTCCCTCCTCATTACCCTCGTGGTGCGGTAGCGGCGGGGTTTCCGGCGAGCGGCCATCGGGAGCACGGGGAGGGAAGCTGCCGGGAATCGTCTATCGAGTGATCATGCACTCCCTAGCATAGTGGCAAGAGAGTTAACTGTATCTTTTTTTTAGTCTAGTGAAGATTACGCTGCTTTCCAGTCTGAATTAGGGTAGTTCATTCGTAAGAATTCCCTGCACCCGTCCGCTTTGCATCAAGGAGAGCCGGCACGTAGCATTCATCTGCATGCATGTGCACAACAACCGATGCACTAGCTAGTTTAAGCTAAGAGCATCTCTAAGGGCATGTACAATGGTATGAGCCAGGGGCGGATCTAGCGGTGGGGCGGGCGGGGCTCGAGCCCCCCCTATCGTTACCGGACCCATGGAGCCCCCCTGGAGCCCCCCCTAAATTTTTAGCCATAGATGTATAATGTAGAAGGGGCTGAGGTCGAGCTGAAGGTACTTCAGCCCCTCCAAAAAATTTTCCTGGATCCGCCACTGGTATGAGCTAGTTACTAGCTCTAAGCTAACTTCTCCAATGATATTAACTTTTAGCACATAGCTCATAACATGAATAGTCCCACATGACACCCTCATATAATCTTGGAATGTGTGTATGAGACTAGCTCTTAATCAAGAGCTAGCTTTTCTCTCTCTTCTATTAAAATATGAAATAATATGTTTAGAGCTAGCTCATAAGTCACCATTGGACATGCCCTAACAGTATGAGCTAGTTACTAACTCTAAGACAACTTCTCCAATAGTACTAACTTTTAGCACATAGCTCATAACATAAATAGCCTCACATGACACTCTCACATAATCTTGGAATGTGTGTATGATACTAGCTCTTGATCAAGAGATAGTTTTTCTCTCTCTTCTATTAAAATATGAAATAATATGTTTAGAGCTAACTCATAAGTCACTATTGGAGATGCTCTTAGTTGTACGCCACAAAGGAAGCACACACTATATATATGTTTCAACATTACCAAATGCACGGAGAAGAATACTAAGAGAGGAGAGGAATGAACGTAACATCGAAACATATCCTACACACTCAAGATTGTAATGTATTTATCGTACATTTTAACTTAAAAAGTTACAAAAATTCTAAAAAATTTCTACATATATTCTATTATTTATTTCACCTATGTATAAAATTTCAAGTTTAAATTTATTTTATGTTAAGAGCAGTAAAAAAGAGAATTCTAACAAAATTAAACTCTTAATTCTTAACCATTATTAGATTTTCTTTTTTTGTTACCGCTAACATATAATAAATCTAAACTTGAAATTTTATATATAGTTTAAGTAAGTTTAGAAGTACATATAAAATTTTTTATAACTTCTTTAATTAGAGTACATGATAAATACATCATAAACTTGAATGCATATGACATGTTGCCACCTAACATAACCTTTCTGCATCACATGCTGAGAGAAGAGTAGCCATGATTATGAGAGCCGCCAAGCGCTGGGGCTAGCTATCAGGAGAGGCTAGCTAGCCCCTTTCCTTTCTTCTAGACTAGTTGTTCTTCTTGTTCTTCTGATTTAGACCTTATTTGGCATAGCTCCATTTCACAAATGGAGCTGTTTTTTTTACTTCACAAGTGGAGCTGGGTGGAGCTACTTTTTTCAGCTCCACCCAAGGAGCTACTTTTATCTCAGCAGGTTTTAAGGGACTCTTTAGGTGGAGCTATTTTGTCTACCCTGTTTGGCACAAAACGGCTCCAAACAGCTCCCAGGAACTGGTGGTAGAGCTGTGCCAAACGGGGCCTTAATGTGCTACTGTAATAGTATTCTTGGTGTTTATATTGAGGCACATGCGGGTCTTAAAAAGTATCAAATTAATATTTTCTTTAAGTTCCCGGTCCTATCTTAGATACACTAGATGCACCCATTATCTGTGCTAAATTAATGCAATATTTTTTGACTGTATCTTGTGTACACTAGATGTACCTATTAACTGCGGTAAATTAACACAACCTTTTGTTTGACTGTATCTCATTGTACTTCCTCCGAGCCACATTATAGATAGTTCTAGAGTTGGACATAAGAATTAAATAAGTATATAGTTTTTGTCAGATAGAGAAACAGATTTGAGATGAAGTCATTCATCAGATCCGGAGCTATCTGGTAACTATCCGACGGTCCACATTGGCCACACTCGCCGATGGCCTGTGACCCCGACGGCCCGACCCAAACTCAACCGTGTCGCCGTGTCGTGCGTCTGTGCGAGTGCGACTGTGCTGCCGCCGCCGCCAAACCTCCCTCGGTCCTTCCCCTACCACCGCCGCTGCCCTCCCTCACCGCCTAGACTTCCCTCGCAGCACCGGGTCGCAGGAAGCGGACGGCGCGGCCATGGGGCAGCACCACCGCCGCACCTCAAGCCCAAGCCGAGGTCCAGGGGAGGCCCACACGGGACGGGAGCATCGAGTAGCACGGGGAGCTGATTCGCGGTGGCCGGCGTCGAGATCTGTTGTCCCTGGTGGTGTATTTGGATGGCGGCGACAAGCACAGGTTGCAGCTGGGGAACGAAGCAAGGAGGAAGAAGTAGGAGTACTAGTTAACACTGGATGTGCCTGTGTGTAGATCAGAGGAGCAGAGGAACGGAGAACATGCAGAGCAAGCAGTTGGCGAGCAGTACTAGTGCTTGTCTGTAGTGGGTCATCGAAGTAGAGTAGTATTAGTACTACAACGGGCTAGCCGAGCGGCCAATTAGATGGGCCGTGGTGGTACATGAGTACACCCAGATGGAGTATAGGCTGAAGTCCAAGTCGATTGGGCAAAAGAAATGCATCATGAAGATATCTGAATATAAGAAGGATAACTAATGCATGCTTAGGGTAAATACTGGTACAACAACACACTTTATATTTGATCGTAGATCTGGCCACAAGGTTACGTAGATTCGTATATTTTGAATTTAGTATATGTACCAGCTGGGAGGTGGGATGTGTCGAGGGCCCATGTGTGTGTGGTGGCGTCGGGTGTCCGGGAAAGGGTTAGGGGTGCGAGCAAGAGGCGCACAAGCGCGAGTCAGCGTGGTGCGAATGGAGCGTTGCGAACGGCAGGCAGGCTGCGAGAGAAGCTATGGGTGTGTTTGGTTGCCTGAATCTTCTTCGTCCTGGTTGGATGGATCCGTATAATCTGAGAAAGAGCCTGTTTGGTTGCCTGTATGAGTGGATGCAGCCTGCATGAGCGGATGCAAAAATACGCTCTCATCCTGGATGGGTGGATACGCTCAAAATAAGCTTCACCGCCATCTGGATGGGTTGATGCGATGTATCTTATGCGGTTCCACGTGTCGACCTCTCGAGTTTGGTAGATCGCATCCGCTCATACAGCAACCAAACAAAGATCTCGATTTTTGCATCCGCTCATGCAACCTCACCAAACATCTTCTTTTTCTAAAATATGATTCCACTCAGCCTGTATCCACTCAGTCAGGATATACGAATTATCGGTGAACGCGGAAGGATGGGGACACACGATGACATCCCTACAAACCGAGCAACTCAGTTCTTACCATCACATGAATTTTGGCAGAGAAAGATGGATGGTTCTTTTCTTTAGGGAAGAAAGAGCATAGCCGATGGTAGTTAGGGCCTAGCTGATTCGGCCTACAAACTAAGCTGGGCTGAGATTAGGATACTAGCCCTAGAATTAGTTTTGTTAGTTGGGCTTGCGGTATTCCTACAATGATTAAACAATAACTATTGACCCCGATGCTCTAATGGCCTAGAAGTTGACATGCTACTTTTGGAAGGATAAGAGTTTGCAACTTGCTTACCGGCTTGGCAAGCACTATATAGTCTATTTTTCTCAAACTTCACATTTTTCAAACCAACAACTAAATCATGTTTTAAAAGCTTTTTAAGTTGAATCATACCCACATAACCTAGCCTTCTATGCCACAACCAACCCAAAGAGATTTTTGCCATTAAACAAGCTTTTAGACATGAATCACTAGAAGAAAAATCAACTAAATAAAGATTTCCAAATTTAGAACTTTTGAAAACAAGTTCATTTCTGTTTTCTTTTGAAATGGTTACATCTTTAGTAAAGGAGCAAATTAAGCCTAAATCAGATAATTGAGCAAGGATAGTAAATTAAAATTTAATATTTCTACTAGAGATATATTAGAAATGGAAAGGTCATTAGAGATAGTAATTTTTACCAAATCCAAGTACCTTTCCTTTGCTATTGTCCCCAAATGTAATTCTTTCATTGCTCCCACTTTCGAATGTGGTGAACATCTTCTGGTCTTTGGTCATATATTGATTGCACCCACTATCAAGCACCTAATGTTGTCCACCAGTCTTATAGTTCACCTACAAAAAGAAATAAAGCTCTTTTAGGTACCCAAATTTGTTTGGGTCCTTGAAGGTTAGTGACCAAGGCTTTGCACACCCAAATGGCATTCTTTTCAGCACCTAAAATCGAAGTGCCAATAAATTTCGCAATAATATTACCATTCTTATTTTTTTAAGCATGTAACATGAATCATATAAACCAATAGATTGAGTTTTTCCTTTAGGACAATTTTGTTGTTCATGTCTCAATTCCTGCCATTTGTTACAATACCTACATGTTTGCCTCACAAATCTTGTAGGCTTGTTTGCCGGCTTCTTGTCTTTCTTAGGTATGTACCCAAGACCTTCTTTGTTAAATTAGCACCTTTGCTCACTTAACAATTTGTCAAGAGTAGCCTTACCCTTGAAGCATCTCTCCAAACTCTTGTTTAGTTTTATCACTTGTTCCTTTAGGTTTTCATTTTCATTAACAAGCTTATCTTCATATGACATGGATACTGCATTTTTAGAATCAATATTTGAAGAACATGGCATAGCAAGCAAGTCATCACAAGGAGTAGATATGCTAGCTTTTGAAATTTCTACACTAGACATTTCATTTTGGATATCACAAGTAATATCAATGCTAGTGCAATATTTACTTAAATTTTCTTGGATAAGCAAGTCATGAGCTTCTTTTAACTCCTCATAAGATTCTTTTAGAGAGATATGCTCTCTCTCTCTCTCTCTTCAAGACCTTAAATTTAGACTTCTCTTTTCCAAGAAATTCATTTAATTCAACTAGCATATCCATAAGATCATCATAGGAGGGTTCATCGTCATCAAGAATTTTTACCTTCTCTTCTTTTGACATAAGGCATGTTGGAGATGAGAAGAGTGATGGAGCGTCCTTGATGGCAATACCGATAAATCCCTTTTTCTTGGGAGAGTCATCTTCGCTTGACTCGGAATCGGAGTATTCATCAGAATCCCACTCTCCAATGTGGGCTTCATTTTTGCCATTCTTTTGAAGCTTCTGGATAAGCTTCTTCTTGCCGTTGTAGTTCTTCTTCTTGGATGATTTCTCCTTGTCATCCTTCTTTGTAGGGTATTGAGAGGCAATGTGCCCCTTCTCATTACACTCATAGCAACGAATGTTGCTATAACGTTTGTTGGAGGTGTAAGAGTGCCCCTTCTTTGCTTTCTCATAACTAGCGCTTTGGTTTGAGTGGTTTTTCATGAATTTGTTCATTATTCTTACTAGAAGAGCCAACTCCTCCTCGGAGTCCTCCTCATCATCTTCGAACTCTTTGCTTGATACCGCTTTAGCCTTGAAGGCGGCGATCTTCTTGCCCTTTGAGGAGGATTGTTTCAAGAGCTCCTCCTTGTCTTTCTTGTACAACTCATTTGTTATGAGGTTACCTAAGAGTTGCATTGGTGTCATTCTCGTCCACTCGGGTGAGTTGAGAAAAAGAGTCACCAATGATTCATATTTTTCCGGCAAGGCCCTAAGCATTTTTCTTACAACATTAACCTCAGTTAATTCAGTACCAAGGTCTTGAGTTCATTTACAATGTTGTTAAATTGTGAGTACATTTCATTTATATCCTCATGAGGCAACATTGCAAAAGTCTCTTACTTAATCTGAAGCATATATAATTTGGCTTTTTTAACCGTGGACGTCCCTTCATGAATTTCAGAGAGAGTTGTCCAAATAGCGTGAGTAGTTTCTAAGTTGCTCACCTTATTGAACTTGTCCGCGTTTAAAGCTCCAAATAGTGCATTCATGGCTTGGACATCTAAATGAGAGTTACGCCCATCTTGTTCCGTAGGGTGCAATGGATCAAGAGGCATGACATAGCCTTAAGATATATAGACATTCTAATTTTTCAATAAGAGTAATTTGAACCATAAAAAAAGGTGCCTTTCCTATAACAATCCCCTTGCTAGCCATCCTTTCACTCCGGACGGTTAAGTCTAATAAATGAGAGACCGCGGCTCTGATACCACTTGTAGGATCAAGGATAACCGACTAGAGGGGGTGAATAGGAGGTTTTAAAAATTTTCTTGCCTTCTAATTAATTTCTACAATTTTAATATGGCCAAGATTTGAAGCAATTGAAACATACACAATTATAATAAGTTTATGACACTACAAGAATAAATCTCTACAAAAGGCTCTAGCACAAGTAAATAATCACAATATGCAAAATATATAAGAGCTGAAAAAGAGATAAAAGATACCCAATGAGCACACGATGTTTTTACTGTGGTGATCGAAAACTTGCCTGCTTCCCTTAGTCCACGTTGAGAAAAGCCCAAACAAATTGGACCCACTCCACGAATTAAACCTCATGTCCTTAATCCACTAGTGGTAGTCCTTCCCTCACTCCAAAGGTGGTGGACTCCAAACCACTCACAAGTCGATGCCGGGCTTCTTCATAACCTTTTGAAGAAGTCACCATGCAAACTCCATCAAGTTGCTAGGTGCTGGCAAACACCAAGAGTAAAAGATCACACTTTTCGTTTGACGACAACCAAGTGCCAAAAGATGAATCTAATGGATGCAATGCACTTGTTTGGCTCAACCATCTCAAATAAATGCACAATGAGAAAGAGAGGTGTGGAGTGAATGCCCAAAGCTCAAAGATGTTCAATAGGGTCTATATCATTTGTCCTTGAGCAGGTGAATGGGTATTTATACCCTCACTAACCTACACTAGGCCGGTACTTCTGCACCTGTTCTGACACGACAGTAACATCTATATTAGAGCTTCTAAACTTGCCGTTAAAAGTCGGCGTGGAACTACCACCGTTATAAATCCGGTAGTTCTGTTAGCCGGTAGTTCTGGAAAGTTAGCGTAGTACTTCCATTTGAACCGAGGCCAAGAGTTGGCGCTCTCTAGAAAAAAGGTTCCGCTCGACCTTCCAGAGCTTCCGTGCTCCGGAAGTACCGTTTGAGGCTGCAGAACTACCGCTCTACGGTAGTTCCGCCGTTAAAACTCTGGTACTTTCATTTGCCGTGGAGTCATAATCGTCCCGAGGATACTCTCTGGAAAAAAGGTTCCGCTCAGATAGCTAGAGCTTCTAAGTGTCGGAAGTACCGCTCAAAAGGTTCGGAACTTCCGCTCTACGGTAGTTCTGCTGTTAAAACTCCGGTACTTCCATTTTTTTCAAACAGAGCATAGATTTGGCTATCAATTTTAATTTTCAAAGAATGCATGATCCTAAATTGATCCAATGGCACAAGAATATGCTATCAAGCTACTTGCCATGATCCCTCTTTATGGTACGACATTTAACCTATAATTCGGTCTTCCATCCTTTCTCCTAAGACCGGTAAAAATCAAAAAGAGGGTCCTAGTCTACATATACCTATGCCTTGAGCCACTTTGATGTTCATGTTGATCCTTAGCATGCGTCTTGTCATCATTTTAGGGACTAAGCCTTTTAAACACTCAATCAACATGTCAATCCCATATTCACATAAATTCATTAATTACCAAAACCATTTTTAGGGGTCTAGATGCTTTCAACTTCATTGTTGGTCTTCTTAGATCACCCCGATGTGTGGATTCTGTTTGGGTCATTGTCGACCATCTCGTCAAGATGGCTCACTTCATTCCAGTCAAAACCACTTACCCAGCCAGTGATCTTGCTAATATCTATGTTAAGGAAATTGTTTGTCTCCATGGCATTCCTAAAACCATTGTCTTGGATCATGATACCAAGTTTGTTTCACATTTCTAGGAGATTTGCATCAGAACCTAGGCATGAAACTCTACTTCAGTACTGCCTTCCACCCTCAAACTGATGGCCAATCTGAGAGGGCCATTCGCACATTGGAGGATAGGTTGTGTTCTTGCATATTTGCATGGAAGGGTAGTTGGAAGAATCACCTACCTCTTGTAGAGTTATCTTATAATAACAGTTTTCACTCTAGTAGCGACAAGGCTCCCTTCGAGGCACTACACGGTAGGCCCTGCCATTCTCCTCTCCATTGGGATAGGGTTGGGGAGAAGGAGTTACTTGGCTCTCAGCAAGTTAGTGATTGGAAGGAGCAGATCGAGCATACCAGGAACAATATGCTTTCAGCCCAAAGTCGTCAGAAGAATTACGCTAACTATTCCCATCGTCCACTGGAATTCGAAGTGGGTGATCAGGTCATTTTGAGGGTCTCCCCAACCAAGGGTGTAGTTCAATATAGGGCTGAAGGAAAGCTAAACCCTCGTTAAGTTGGACCATTGTCCATCACTGAGCGGATCGAAGGCTTGCTTACCATTTGGAATTACCTTCTTCCTTGGCCAGTGTCCATAATGCTTTCCATGTCTGTATGCTGAGAAAGTATCTAAATGATCCTGATCAAATTTTGAAGTTAACCACCTTGGAGGCTTTAGAGGATATGACCATTGTTGCATGGTCGGTTCGTATCTTGGAGCGTTTGAAGCATCAATTGTGACGCTGAACCATCTCTTAGGTCAAGGTTTTGTGGTCCCATCAAACTGAACGTGAAGCCACTTGGGAGTTAGAGTCCCAAATGCGCAAGATATATCCCGATATCTTTTATTTCAGGTTGGTTCCCATGATTTCCTTCACCTAAATAATTTACTCAAATTTTGTTCATCTTATTCCTTGAGCTAATCAATTCGAGGCCGAATCTTTTCTAAGGGGAGAGCTGTAGCATCCTAAAAAATAGAAAGAGAATTGCAGTGTTTCAAAAATTCACCAATCTCTCTCTCCTATCTCTAACCATATATCTCTCGACCATATCTACCCATCCACATCTCTCCCATCTCTATTTCCATCCAATCTTTCTACTCGTCTATTTTTCTCCCGTTATAATCTCTCTCACACATCTCTAATCTCTCTCTCTCTCGAGCGAAGACACGCCTGAGGTGGTGGTGTGGCTCGACGCGGGTGGCAGCATGGCTAGGCATGGCCGGCGCGGGCGGCGACATGGCTATGTGTGGCTGGTGGCGGCAGTGTGGTGCTGGAAGGGAGTGGCGCACGAGCGTGCAGCAGTGGCTCGACGGCGACGCATGGCGGGGAGCCGGCGCAGCGGGCCCAGGGCAGTGTTTGGTTGAGGGCGGCACATGGCGAGGAGTCGGCGCATATCATAGAGTCATTAGCTTTTCTAATTACTTAATTAACTTTATTCAGTTTTAATGTTCTAAGTACACTGCTAGTAACTCTCTTGCACATAGTCGATCATCAACTTTGTGCACCTATGATCAGGGGCGGCCGAGTGGGGGCCTAGGTCCCCACTCAACGTTGAATTTGTAGTGGAATAATCAACTATTTTAATACTTGGGCCCCCACTCAAGCGGCTCCGACGTTCGGGTCTACTACGGTGTCATCACGCCGTGTGGGCTGAGTGCCCTTAGTCGGTTTTTGTGCTAAGTCTGCCCCTGCCTATGTTATATAATTACAGACGGTTTTAGCCATCACTAATAACATAGACGGTCACATTTATAAAACTGTTTGTGATAATTACAATACTAAGAATCTTTAGAATCGTCTGTGATGATACATCTAGTATAACTTTTTCGATAGTAGTGATGTATCTATGAAAAAGTAAAGTCGGTAGATGTCACACCATAGATATATAGAGCTACGTACATGCATGCCGACTATGCCATGCCAGCCTATTCTGTTCACAAACTACGAGAGACCAAACGTGCAAACGGCAGCAATGCTTAGGGGGAAATTTTATCTATTTGCCACCCTTACGACTCGGGTGGCAACAGATTTACCATCCAGGCCCATTGTCAGTGACTCAGGTGGCCCCACATGTAAGTGACAGAGTTTCGGTGTCAATCTTAAGGGTGGCAAAAAGTTGAATCTCCCGTTTGTGGTGGGCAGAGGATGGGCGGCTTCTAGGCTTGCCCGGTGTTGATTTTTGTTATTTTTGGATTTGTTCACCTTTTCGACTTGGAGTCCCTGTGACACTGTGTGCCCTTATAAACACCCTCTGTAGCCACACAATGAATAGTTGATGCATCATTGTAAATAGTACACTGCTAGAAACACTGCCACATAGTCGATCATCAACTTTGTGCATATGTGATATCTTTCGGTTTGATTTTTCGTCCCTTGTATTTTTTTATTTCTTTATTTTGCCGTGTGTTTTGCACAGAGAGATATAAAGGATGAAAGCCTTTGACTCGGAGAACTTGTGGAAAGACATCTTGTGGACATGCATGATCGATTGGGATGTACAATTAATTCCAGATTTAACTAATGCGTAGTTTCCGAAAGCAACGACTGTACCAGATCGATGGTATACGCTGCACCACAAGTTCACCAACTTGTGTTGGGACTGTTCTTTAACAGATTGTAAAAGCGACTTTTAGTTTTTACTATAGTACCTAAGTTTTAAACGAAATATTTTTTGTAAGACGGGATCTACAAGTTAATTGTAGTATACGTTAAAAGCTCAACATATGTATAAACCAAAATCACAAGTGAGTATCTCTCTCTATACTTTCTATCGCAAATAGTTAAAATTTAAAACTTTCAGCCAAAAACCATAAATCACAGCCATATCAAATAGACTGCATTTAAAGCTAGCAGTCGCTGAACCATAGAAACCATAGCAACAGTGCAACACACTGTAGTGCTATCAAACGCTGCCCTGAGCAACACGCACGCCTTATATCAATCTACAACCACACATCCAGGAAACATCGATCTACGGGGACAAGAACATCTACGTATGCCAAAGTAACTAAGCTTGTCCTGATCGATGCCAGTACAAGACGAAGAGATTATAGGACACATCAAAAATCAAACAGTGACCTGAAATGCAGACAAGAACCGCGGTGCCTATTCATGCACACCACGCTAACAAAACACATGTTGCTGCATGCATGTCGGCAGTACTATTCCACCTTCCATCATGAGACTAAACCAAACCAGAACAGAAAACAGAGCAAACAAAACATCCCCCAAACAAATTACACAGATACAAGAAATTAAGGGTATTCAATCACGTACTGGGTAGCACAGCACAAAAATACATAATAGTAAGGGGATCAACTATTCAACTGGACCTAATACTTAACTATATTGGATAATTGGTGGATAATGTAAAAAAAGCTCACAAAAATGCATAATAGTAAGGGCATCAACTGGACCTAATAGTTAATTACGTTGGATAAAGCTTGAGATTATTGGTACGAGTGTTGGATCATGCACGCTTCATTTCAGCTGCTAGCTTTTGCATTTTTCACGTGCTTGAGAGCATCCACGACTTGTGCCATGGTAGGCCTCTCATCCACATATTCCTTGAGACAATGAACCGCAATCGCGCCAACCTTCTCGAGACAATCTATGTCCGCGGCAGATGTAAATGTCTCATCAAGCATCTCTGTCGCCCTGCTCATCCCTATCTCGTAAGACTTTTTAAAGTCTAATGGAAGGCTATTGTTCGCATTGTACGTCGCCTCCTTCCCTGTTATGAGCTCCAAGAGCACAACTCTGAAGCTGTAAACATCGCTTTTCTCCGTGAGAAGGCCCGTCTGCATGTACACAGGATCCATGTAACCTCTGTCCCCTGCCACGAAACGGCATACTTCTTATCCGTCTATGATAGGAGCTTGGACAGCCCAAAGTCTGAGACCTTTGGTTGGAAGTTGTCATCGAGGAGAATATTGCCGGATTTGACGTCCCCATGGAGGATCTTGCGGCCAGCATGCTGGGAATGCATGTATGCGAGAGCTTCTGCAGAGCCAATGGCGATATCCAGGCGCGCTGGCAGCGATAGAGTGCTACGCCTCGCGGCTCCACGAGCATGAAGCGCATCGAAGAGACTTCCGTTGGGGACGAACTCAACGACCAGCATGGGGACTTCCGTCTCCAGGCAACACCCTAGGAGACGGACCAGATTCGGGTGGCTGATCTGAGACTGGATTATGATCTCGTCCACGAAATATTCTTTGTCGCGTGGCTCCTCGTCGACCTTGACGGAGCGTTTAAGTTTTTTAACTGCAACTCGTTGGTTGTCGTCGTCGGTTCCCGAGAAGACCTCGCCAAAGTTTCCATTTCCAATGCTGGTGCTGTAGTTGTTCGTAATCTTGTCCAGCTGCGCTTTTGAGATGAGGTTGATGTTCAAGCTCTTCAGGATTCGGCCACCATTTCTGTCGAAAAATTCTCTCTGCTGTCGTGCTCGTGTCTTACGCTCCCTGCGAACAAACCATAGGACTACCAAAAGAATGATGGCGCAGAGTGTTGCTGCAAACACAGATAGCATAGATCGATATTAATTCGTGGCGTCATTCGTTGCATTTCCATGCCAACGTGCATGCATGGATGCACATCATCTTGATTGCGTTAATTCAACTAACAAAGGCCAATAAGGTCGGCAGAATCGCGATCATGCATCGGATGGAGGTTCTTCAGCAGGATCACAAAACGTAGGATATAATATCCTATCTGGTTTTACCAAAGAAAAGGATTGATAGTGGTTGGATTTCTTATAAATTTATTTCAAACCAAAATTCAGGTTTTCTGCGATTTAATAGAAAATAGAAAATAGAAATGCTTAAATCTACCATGTATTTCAACACCACTTTATTTTTTAACACCATACTTTTAAAACTTTTATTTAAAATAATGCAGTCCAAAGGAAAAATCATTTGTTATTTATGCAATTATAATTGGCATGAAGAGATAAAAAAGTAAAACTTTACAATTAAATGGACATATACAATTATTTATGGATAATAAATCACTAGAATCGGATAGGATTGAATGGAAGTTTTGATCACGATTCTACAAAATTTAAATAGAATCTTAATAACATTAAGATTCTACTACCAAATTAAAACTCTACCTAGGATAAAATCGGTCCAGTCAGTCTAGGGTTGTAGAATTGTAAAATCATTTGACTAGAATTGAGATTCTGACAACCTTAACTATGAGAGTACGTAGAAGCTAATATTTGTGTACTAATTAAAAATAGAGGTAATAGATTCTATGCCACTGGTGAGTGGTCGGTTCGACAAACTGCCATTGGTGAAGGGTCTAACTACTGTATGTCACCAACCTTGAGATTAGTTCCATTATATACCACTACCGTTAGTTGATCGTTAGGGTTCACCGTTATCTTCTGAAAAAAGACCAAAATGCCCCTCCAAAAGAATAAAGATCCAATTTATTTAAAATAGCAAATAACCTTCAAAAATTATGAAACTTTACAAGGTTGCTATTCAATATGTTATTGAGTTATGAAAAAATATTTCATTGCACTGTTCAAAGAAATTTTTAGATTGTTAATTTAAATGCTAATAAAGGCTACTATTTACAAATAGAGACTAAATGAGGTCTAAAAAGCCTAGAAAAATTCTCACATGCTCCTAAGATGTCAACTAACTCCACAAAATATTATTTTATATTTTTATATAGTGAATTTGTCCCAGTTTAAAAAAATAGCTCAAATAGGCTGATTTTGTTTTGAATTTCAATAATGGAACAAATGGAAGATTCAATTCACGGAATTTTATATTTGAGTTGTACACTGCCCACAATGACCCACAAAAATATTTAGTATTTTTTTCTAAACCAATTTACCCTATATTTAATTTTTATAATAGGGGCATATTTGAACTGAGGGTAAAATCGTCATTGTTCAGGGACAAACGTATCTTAACTGATGGCAATGGCATATAATAGAATTTCAGTTGAATCAAGTGACATACAGTAGTTAAACATTTCACTGATGGCAGTTCATCGAATCGGCCACTCACCAGTGGCATAAAATCTATTATCCCTTAAAAATATGCTCACCTACTGTCGCAACTGCAGGTGCGGGAAATATGGGCTGGCATCCCTTGTTGGTTTTACCGTCCCCTCTTAGCCAAAAATTGCATTTGCACTCATAACCACCCTCCGTATCATGGCATGTGCTACCACTTTGACAAGGATATTGCTTTTCGTAAATCGTAGGATATGATTTTCGGAGCTTGCACTCGTTAATATCTGTATATTGAATATTAGAAAAAAAATAAGTTTAACATCATGTATTCCAAAACAACAACTGTTTGGTAGCGGATGGAACGATAAGTTCAAAGAAAGGTAATGCTAGCCGACAAATTAACTAACTTGTGCATCCGCCGCAGACATAGGGATTGCCCTTGTATCCATCAGAGCAATTGCCGTTGTATTGATGTAGCTTTTAACTAGAGGCTGCCTCCTCAAATTGTTAAGAAACTAATGAATTGTATTATGATCTCGAAACCCTTCCTTTTGTGCAAACTGTTGCTCGAACGGTCTCATCAAGTTTGCTAACCCACAAAAGAAAGTCAATCGAAGATTAATGACTAATTAAAGGGATAGCATAAACGTTGCAAGATTCATATGCAAATTTGATTTTAGGAGATACGAAAAAGATAAAGGGTCTGTTCTTTTGGGCTGAGACTTATGGCTTATGGCTGAAATTTTTGAATTTTGGCTATTCGCGAGAGAGAATATGGAGAGAGAGATAGTCGTGTACGATTTTGACTAATATAAATGAAGTCAGTACAATGTGCACTACAATAAACTATTAGACCTCGTCATGAAAATATATAGTTTGAAAGTTAGTTACTATCGAAAAACCGATAACCGAAGCTGAAAGCCACAAAGCTGTTTGCCGAACAGGCCCAAACTTTCAACTATAATTATCTCTGCCGTCCATGTTTTTCTTGTTTGAATGCTCTTTTTTGATGAAGCTTCCATGTGGAATTTAGCACAATGATAGATGCATCCTTGGAGCCAGCTGTACATCTCCGTTGGAGGTGTTCATAGCAACATCAGATGTCTCCCCTTTTAAAAAGAAAAAGAGAAAAAAGAACACTGACTGACAGACATGTAAGACTACAAATCAGTTTCACTACTTTATTTTCCATCCATTTCGGTTGATGTACATCTATTTGTGTAAGACAATACACGTTAGCTAATAACTGTTTCCCCCATGTTTTGTTTTGTAATTTTTTGAAGACTAATTCAGTCTTGTTTTCAATTCAAATTTGTCAAGAGAGAGAGAGAGAGAGAGAGAGAGAGAGAGAGAGAGAGAGAGAAAAGACGGGAGTTTATCTGGAACTGGTAAATACTTGGTATTTAGCACAAAATAAGCTGAGGGGTTCGTTGTTTTCTGAAAGGAAGAAACAAACAAAGCAAAACAAACGGACTTACTTTTGCATCCACCGGGGACGTAGGGATTGCCACTGTATCCCTTGGAGCAATTGCAGAAGTATCCTGGGCCATTGGTTGCATTGAAACAATTGCTGTGCGCACTCACACATGCGTCTCCGCCGCCGCCCGGATGGCACGTCCCGTTGTTCCTGATGACCCAGTCGACCACGAGAGGCACACCCCGCCCACCAATCCTTTTGGCAAACGTCATGTTGCTGACGACGTCCTGCCGGTTGAAATCATGCCTACAGGATAAGTACATGCGGTTAGTCGTGGTACTAGCTCTAGTAGTCCTGAGCTAATTAAGCAAACATTACAGCTCTTACTTAATTGATTCGTGCGTCAAATCGTTGCTTCTCAATTTTAATCTTTATCAGAAACCTATACTTTTATAGGTACGTACCAGTCTTTCTCGGCCACGAAGGCGTAGCTGCAAGGGCTGTATTCCCACGCAGCGTTGTACGTGTCGGTACCATTAACCCAGTTGACGCCGATTATGCTGAGATCATTGGTGATGGACGTCTCGCAGCAGCCGAGCCCGATGCACTTGTCGTCGTCGTCAACCTTGACCTCGCTCGGGCTCGCGCAGTAGGTGATGCAGCCGGTGTAGTAGGACCCGTTGTCCCGGCCTGAAAGTATGGCGACGGTGTGGCAGCCGAGGGCAGTGAACTTGTTCTTCGTCGGTGAGACCAGGAACGGTGCGGAGCTGGTGAAGTTGATGTACCAGGTTTGGCTTGTTGATTGGTTGATCGAGGTGAAGCAGATGTATGACACGGGCGTGTAGATGCGCATCTCGGCAGTCTCTGTTGTTATACTGATGATCTCCCAATTAGCCGCGTATGGTCTATGAGGTTGAAAGCTGTCGTTGCATGTAATTGGGAGGTTGTCGAAGCCTGGCCAGGAACAGTTGTCGCCGATGCCAAACGGATAAGGGATGGGTACGTCGCCGCATTTGTCTTGGCAGTTCGGCTGTGGGGCCGACACCACGTTGCTGGAGACGACGGCGGCGGTGATGAACATAGCCGGCATCGTCACCAGATAGAGGAGGGGGGAGAACCAGCTGTTCACTTGTGGCATGGTTGCTAACTCTGATTTTTTTCATCAACACCAGCCAGATAGGTAGAGGAGGGAGGAAGAACCAGATGTTCACTATATTTTTGTAGGATTACTTAATTCGATCCTTGTGAACTAGCTAGTATGCTGGCTAGATCATTGTATTTATCACACTACAAATAGCTCTGTGATAGTGTGGCTGTATGCAGCAGGCTCCTCGCTAGGCATGCATATTTATAGGCGCAAGCGCGCGTGCGCGCGTACGTATATGCTGTCGCGACTCGTATACATCTTAAACCTTTTCTTCTCATAAGCTAGTATATGTCCATGCATCGTCCTTAATTCCGGCCCTCTGTCAGCTCTTGGCTAATTCAAACAAAGCCGACCTCATAGTAATTAAACTGCCACTTCTTCTTGGAGGAAGCAACTGAATGGCCTCAGGGTACCTAGCAGAGCAGTGATGTTTTTCTCTTGATCACATAATTAAATCACTACTACTTGCTACGTACGCTGACAATTAATAGTACTACAAAAGAGAGAACTAGGTCAAAAACTGTAATATTCTCTGGTTCAATTATTAAGAAAGTACTACGAAAGTACTTCCCATACTAAAGAGATATTACTAAGAAAACAAGTGATGCCTAGATGCATGTTCATATACATGTATGTTATTGTTGTTGCTAGATTTTACTCGTCAAATGGAGTATTAGAAGCCCTGTACATTGATTGCACCGACTTGAGCATTAATCAATGATGATGTGTCTTTTGAATCTACGAGCTTTACGCATGAGCAGAGATGAAAAGCTCGGTTGGGCTGAAAAGATGTGGCTTGTGGCTGAAATTGCACTGTAGCGACTGAAATTTTACTGTAGCTGAAGGTGACTTATTTGACGTAATTAAAATTTAAAAAATTAAAAATAGAAAAAATATATTAACTCATCATGGACAATGTAAACGAATACGGGAAAAAAGAACCAGTAAAAAAGCTCAAAAAAATAAAAGTTCAGAAAAAAATGAAATTTATAAATAGTAAAAAATATGTCAGAAGCTGAAACGGAAACGAGCGGGCTGAAAACGAGCACTCCTACGGCCATGCACGACTGTTGTGGAGAGACGTACGTACGCCTTTCATGGATCGGCGGTATAAGAGACGACCATGCATGAAAATGATGCGACGGGAGATGTACTCCGGAAGCGTGAGTTCTATTTTTTTTAAAAAAAAAGAGATATTGCCTAGATTTTTATAAACTTCAAAACTATCATGGTATCAGACATACTATGTTTAGAAAACTACAAAATTTATAAACATACTATGTTTTTATACTACAGTATTTTTCAAAAACAGTGGTATTCCCAAAATGTTCAAAAATACTGTGTCCAAACAAACCCTTAACCCCTCGTCATAGAGAGAGTACATAACCCCCTGTGTTGGTTTTGCATACCGGTTTCGCCACTGTGGTTATACACGTTAGAGCAACTCCAGCAGGGCCTCTACTTAGCCCTCAAAACTCAAATTTGAGGGCTTGAGCCAAAAAACGAGCTCCAGCAGAGCCCCTACTAGAGCCCTCAAATTTGAGGAGGCCCTCAAATCACCCTCCCACCCCTCATTCCTAGGGGCCCCCTACTCCGGCTCTCATTTTTTAGCTTTTCTCGTTTTTTGTGGAACATTTGTGCTTTCAATTTAAATTCGGAACAAATTTGAATTTAAATTTGAATATTCGTATTTGAATTCATATTTGAATTCAGAACAAATTTGAATTTAAATTTGAATGTTATGTGATGAACTTTGTGCTTTCAATTTAAATTCGGAACAAATTTGAATTTAAATTTGAATATTCGTATTTGAATTCATATATTTAAATATTGTCCCTCATTGTGAAATCATAAATATTTTATTATGTATTGTGCTTTTGTCCCATACATATGCATATAGTGTGTGAGGAAATAGAGGGAATTGAGAAGTAGGGGCCCTGTTTTGAGGGCTCCTGCTAGAGTGCAGCCCAGAAAACAGGGCCCTCAAAAGTAGGGGGAGCCCTCAAATGAAAAGTAGGGGCCCTGTTTTGAGGGCTACTGCTGGAGTTGCTCTTAGCACCTTGCTGTCATAGAGAGAAAGAGAGGGACACAATACTATAGGGGGCAAGTAGACCTTTTCCATTGGAAAATAAAACAGCAATTAAGCAAAAAGAGGACTAAAGTATAGACTGCTACTCTTCAATTCAACATTTTCTTAATTCGAATTTGATTGTTTGGAGAGCGGTAAATATGAACCTTCGGCAGCCAAGTCGCTTACAATTATAGTTCGGTCGCTATTGAGTTTTAGCCATAAAAAAATTGGTCTTGTATTCATATCTAGTAGTATTGGCCCCATTCATTTTAGCTTAAGTTTCTAACTTTTTTTTCACTATTCATAAATTTTGTCTTTTTTTCTAAACTTTTGGCTATTTGAGCTTTTTTGCCGGTTCTTTTTTCCCATATTCGTTCATGTTGTCCATGATGAGCTAACATATTTTTTCTATTTTTAAATTTTTTAAATTTAATTACGCCAAAAAAGCCACGTTCAGTTACAGTATAATTTTAGCCAGCTACAATACAATTTCAATCATAAGCCATAACTTTTCAGCCCAACCTAGCGGGGCCTACTATCAGTCCCAAAACACTCCTATATATAGTGCAAGAAGTCAACACGTATTCTGTAAGACTCCGGTCCATTTGTATTGCAGTCCATGTGGCCCATGTAGAATTGTGGTGGTAGAATTAGACTCACATTGCTTGTTTAAAGTGAGTTATAGTAACATATAATATTTGTTGGGTCCAAACGTAGCACCTCCGGGTTAACCATTTTACATGAAGTGAGGATAAAAAGTATAAACGGGGTGCTTTGCACGCTGGGCTCGTCACACGGTGGGCTAGGCTTTGAGAGGTTTTAGGGCCAAGCATGTTACAAATAGTATCAGAGCATCAACCTTCGCTGCATGGGTGCATGCAGGACAGGGGCACGGGTATATTGTGTATGGCGCGTGTGGCTCTGAAGTGGAGACATGACATGCACATGTGTTGCGTATTTGTCATGTATATGATGTGTTGCTGAGGGCATCCTCCCTTAAGAAGGGGTGAATGTAGTGCCCGGCTTGTTTGTAGTGCAGTCCTTGTAGAGTTGTGTTAGTGGGATTACTCCCACATTGTTTGGTTAAAGTGAGCTATAGTAGCTTATAATGTTTGTTTGATCCAAACTTTATGCACACGTAGGCTTGCTTCATGGTGGGGTGGGCTTTAAGCGGATTTTGGATCAGAGTGTTACAGCGTCACCTCGTGTTAAAAACCATTTGAGCCTACGTATTGATAGAAATGGCTACTCGTCATATGAGACAACTGGCATATGACACTAGGTGCGTATATTAATTCAATGCAGGAAAAGTAAAACATAGTGTTACAGTCTGCGTCCGTATATAAAACAGCAACATGATCGACATGCTGTAAGATTGTCCATTACTTTCCCCTATAGTTATGCAAAGTGTTTCATGGTACATTCTTTAGTCTCCAGTATTTCAAATATTGCTATCAGTAACTGTGCCTGGCGAAGCAATTTTGCAACTTGCAAAAACTTTGGTGTCACGGTAGCACATGATCGATGCATGAATACCTTTATTATGTCCTAGTGATTTTTCAAAAAAAAAAAAGATAATAGAGATATGGTTAATACAGACGGCATGAAATACCTCGTCTACAGGCCGGAGAACGACTGCTAGGCAGTGATGAGTCACTGCAAACGGCATTAATCTGTTAAGACTAGTAGACCACCATGGAAAACTAAAGTACAGAAAGCAAAAAAAATCTATAAAATTTGACCTTAAACTTTTATTTGTCAGCTCTTAGCTAATTTAAACAAAGACGACCTCAGAGTAATTAAGCTGCCCCTTCTTGAAGGAACCAACTTAATAGCCTCAGGGTATCTAGCAGAGCAGTGATTTTTTTCTCTCGATCACATAAGTGAATCACTACTACTTGCTACGCTAACAATAGTACTATAAAAGAGAGAACTGGGTCAAGAACTGTAATATTCCCTGGTTCAATGCAAGTAATTTCTTCTCTACGGCCATAGATCACGTCATTTTCTCTATTTTTATTAGGATGATTTCACCACGAGACGCAGTTATGAGTATTATATATCTCGCACCGAACTTAGCCGAAATGCCCAATAGATTACGCAATCTTGCGTGACATATATGTATGATTTAGATAGTGAGTTTGGACATACATAGGCAATCTTGTGTAATGAATTGTGTAATACGATACTATTAAAAACTTTGATCAGGAGAAAACGCACACATCGCAAATAAACGGAGAGAACACAGAAAAATTTCTGAATTTCTCTATTCTCTTATTTGCTCCCTCTTTTTCTTGCTTTTCTTACTTACAAATCTGGGCACAAGCCTCCCCAATAAATAGGGATAAAAAACTCCTACTTACATACCTATTCGAACTTCAAGTTAAACTCAACTTCAACTTAAGTTATACTCGGAAATAGACTCTACTACGACATAGAATTTAAATCAAGATTATTTGTAACAGGTGCAATTGCCAATTCCAATTTCAGGTCTAAGTTACAACTGCCGTAATAGCGGTACAGTAATGATGTTCCTAAATTCCATATAAAATTAAGACGCAAACTTGCAACGGCGAATTTGTCGAGCCTAATGTGTTTTTGATAGCAGCTACAGTAATGCTGTACATCGACGCCGCCTTCTGTCATCGCGAGCAGAATAGGCAGCGCAGTGCTAGCGTGTGGCGAGAGGTACCAACGTGTACAGCCATGCACAGTGGCGAAACCGCTGTGCAAACTGCAAAACCACCACACAGGGGTTACGATCCGTTATTATTACATTAGGGGGCACAATACTTGGTATTAGTAGATGAACCAACATACATACTATAGGGGGGCAAGTAGACTTTTTCCATTGGAAAATAAAACAGCAAGTAAAAGGAGGAATAAAGTATAGACTGGTACTATTCAATTCAACATTTTGTTAATTCGAATTTGGTTGTTTGGAGAGCGGTAAATATGAACCTTCGGCAGCCAAGTCGGTAACAATTATAGTTCGGTCGTTATTGAGTATTAGACTATTAGTCCCTAAATATTCCTATATATAGTGCAAGAAATCAACACATATTTCTAATCGAAAGGAAATATAATTCCTAGAGTTGCCAAAGTCACCAACTTTATATAATGGCCGTAAAAAAATATGTGTCAGCCGTCATCTTAGGCCAGAGCCTGTTCTATACTCTAGCTAAGAGTTACTGGATGGCCAAAAAATTGGTGACTAAATTTTATTTTTTATTAGAGCACTAGTCGATCATATCCCATTGATACATGTCCTGGTTGCTTCCTACGTACTGATAGAAATGGCAACTCGTCATATGAGATGACTGGCATTTGACATCAGGTGCATATATTAATTCAATGCAGGAATAGTAAAACGTAATGTAAAAGTCTGCGTTCATATATAAAACAGCAACATGATCCACATGCTGTAAGATTGTCCATTACTTCCCCCTATCGTTCTGCACAAATATTTCACAGTACATTTTTTAGTCTCCAGTATTCCAAATATTGCTATCAGTAACTGATCCTGACGAAGCAATTTTGCAACTTGCAAAAAGTGGTGTCACGGTTGCACATGATCGATGCATGAATACCTTTACTGTTTCATCGTGATTTTTTTAATTCATGGTTTATTCTCTATTGATCTTGTTGCTGATTTAACAAGTGCGATGCACATCTGGCTATAGACATCTCTCAACGGTAGGTAGTTCTCATCCTGATCTCTAGCATACGAGTTTAAAAAAAAAGGACAGTAGAGATAAGGTTAATACAGGCCAGAATACGACTGCCAGACAGTACACTACAACAAAATGAACATATTAAGACGTTTTGTTTAAGACGCTTTGAATCATGTCTCTCTTTTTAGAACCACAATTGAAATAGAGACGCAGTTTGAGACGCTCTAAAGGGTTGCACACTATTAACTTCTATTAAAACGGCTGCTGAGACATTTTGGAGTACGTCTCATGTATAGAGACAAAATTTTAGATGTCTTATTTATCATTTGAGACGTCTTATCTATTATCTCCATATAAGAATATTAAAAAAAACAAAATAGTGTTAGTAACGGTATATATATATAAAACATAAAAAAATATCAATCTCAAAGTTCGAACTCACAACCTGAGACTTTTCTTTCGCTTTTGTCCAGTGGCTGAAAACATAAATGACATGCGCTATTTTTGCATATATTTAGCCGTCATTTTAACTTTATATTCTTCGCATTTTAAGACCATTTATCATCATTTACATATTTTTTCCATATTTAATTGCTCGAAATGGACCATTTTACATTTTTTGTACTCTTTCCGTAGGCCGACGCGAACTAGGCGCATAAACGACAAATTCGGCATTCCAAGACTGCTCCGTACAGATGTACGCGTCGACACGAACGTGTAGGATCTTCCCGCGATGAAATCGGGTTTTCAGAGGGCTAAATTGGAAGAAAACAAATAGAGGAAGGACTGGATTGTGAATGCCGGAAAATGGGAGGACTAAATCGAAGATCGCCAAAATTCCCACCAGCCCACATAACCCTAGGGCGCCGCCGCAATTGCTCTTGAGCCTGGCTTTCTTTCTTTCCTTAGCCCCCCCTTTTTGCTCCTCTCTTCCGCCCCGATTCTTCTCCATCTCCGGTCGCCGGCGAGGCCAGGCCGACTCGCCGGCGCGCCACCCGTGCGTCGCCTCCTTCTCCACTCCCTTCCGCCCCCTTCCCTCGCTTCTCCACCGCCGCAGCCGCTCCCCTTCTTCGCCTTCCACCGCCGCCGCATCCTTCTCCTCGCTCTTCCTCCGCCGCACCCGCGCGCAGCCGCGCCGTCTCCCTTCTCTTCCTCCCTTCTCCACCTTCTCCGGCCACCACCTCTCTCCACCCGCCGCTCTCCCTTCTCCGCTTCCCCCCCTTGCCTCACTTCTCCACCGCCGCGCCTCCATTCTTCTCCTCCTACTTGCCCGCCTCTCCCGTCCTCTCCCACATCCGGTACGCCTCCGCCGCTCCCTTCTCCTTCCATCTCTCTCCGTCGCCGCATCCACCGCGCCACCGTACTCCGTGCTTCTTCCTCTACAGCCTCCGACCACCGTCCTCTACTGCACCTCCACAAGCCGCCACCTCTACTCCCTTCTCCGGCTCGCCGCCGCGTCTCCCATCTCGGCCGCCCATCCTTTCTCCCACTTCCGCGCCGTCCGTAGCCACTGCTCCTCCCTTCACCTCCCTCCTCTTCTCCACCGGTGACCCCTCCAGATCCACGGCCAACCACCTCCACTTCTCCGCATTCTCCACCCGCCACCTCCTCCTCCTGCGAACTCTTCACCGACGGTCCTCGGCGCCGCCTTCCACTGCTCCCTCCGTGCGCCGACACCGACCACCACCTCTTCATCGGCATCACCGGCAACTTCTTCAACCTCTTCAGCGCCGCCGCTGGGCACCACTCCATCTTCTCCACCGACGGCGACTTCACCTCAGCTGCCCTCTGCTACTACTTCTCCCCTCGGTTCACTCCATTCCCCCATCTCATTTACTGTTCTCATTTTTTTTTGCCTGTTGATTTGTGATCTGTGTTTGTGAGATGTGAACTCAGATGTATGCACTGTGCTATGTGAATGTGATCAGTGGATATGTTCATGAGACCTGTTAATTTGAGTTCTGTTATTGTGATATATGTTGTGTTATTGTGCCCTGTTCTGTAATTCTGTTATTGTGATAACTCTGCAATTTGTGTTATGTTAGTAGTTTGGTCAGTGTGTATGCTTCATGTGTATCGAAGTCCTATGCTTGTCCTGTTGTCAGTGTTAGTATATGTGTATGCTTGAGAGTGTCGTCGAATTAGCTAGCTGAAAATCGTTCCCCTCCTTGTGCTGTCTTGACCTTCCCCTTGCTGTCTCGACTCCCTCTTTTCTTCTTTCTGCGGTTTGTCGATGATCATGCCAATATATCTGTACCATATGAACAGACAACTGCCAAGGTGAATTATGAAAATATCACTATTTCAATGAATCAACTTGGCTTTAATAACATGTATATAATTTTGCCCTTTTTATTGTAGCAATTAAGTGTGGAAAGCTCTGCCAAAAGGTCCAAAACAAGTCACAGAAGTGTGGAATCAATGCTGCCACGTGAGCATGGAACCAATGAGGTATATATGAATTAAAAATGCAAAGATTTATTAGTCAACATTGCTGCACTACTTTGGCAACACTGTGTTTTTTACTTTTTATTGCAGGTTTATATTGTTGAACAAGTTGATAATAATACGACAAACAGAGTTGCTATCAACCTTGAGGATTCACATGTCAATGGGAACAATATACCAAATAATGTACGTGTGTTGCAATATTTACTTGATAAAATTTTGGATCAAAGTTTGTCTTTTTTTTACTCTTTCATTTATTATATACCTTGCAGCAGTTATCTTCTATCAGTTCAACTAGAGCTAAGCTACAAAACTTTTGCTGCCATTTTTTTTTGTTTTTGCATTAATCTCTTTGCAACTACTCTCCTACACAATGGGGTTAACGTATGCCCCCTATATTTGTTTTAGAGACATGCTCCAGAGTACTCTATTGTGCTTCAAATATGTTGAAAATATCAGAGCCACATATTTAGCTAGTCAGGTATGGAGCACTGGCAGCTAAATGGTCAGCCGCTACATGAAGCACTATGAACACACGCTGGTTGTGTTGTTGCCTAGACCATTTGAAAAATACTGTACAGTAAAGGATGCAATTGGTTGTGTTGTTGCTTGGCCACGGTTCTACGTAAGATCAATTCTTTGAACTACAAGAACAATTTTCCTACCAGAAATATTTGTCTTGTTACTCATATAATATCTATTGCTTCAGGTAAAAAAGCCTAAACGTTCTATTCGCTAGGTATGCCACTTCTAGTTTAATTAACTGAACTTGTACCGTAAGATTTTTCATGATTGCTCATATCTGATATTTTGTTGTTAATATTGCTATGTTTGCAGGATATGGAGGACTATGAAAAGAAATGCAGAGTGGAAGACTTGATGCACAATTTTCTGATTCAAGAAATAGACCTAATGATTTATTATAGCAGTTTAAAAAAAGATGTGTATCAAATTGGAGGATGTTTTACCGATATGTGTTTATCGCATATTAGATTTTTATTTAGTTGTGAACTCTGTTGATTTAAATGGATGCTATAATTATTTGTAAACCTCTCTTATGTAAACTTCTTCTCTTTATAACAGTATATCTGTTGTGCTACGCCCATTCCTTATATTTTATAAAATATGTACTCAATATTATGGTGCTGCCTAAAAAATTATTATATATACATGATATAGCTAGTATGGCTCCAATGAGTTTGAACTTTGGAGTATATCACTTGGAGCAAGCGTTTGCAACTGCAGGAAAGTGGAAACGGAGGTTTGATGCCGTTCCTTACCTGTCGATTCTTTTTCCACTTTCCATGTTAGTTTCTTTTGCGATGTGCGATGTCGCAAACCAAGCTTTGCCGATCTGCATGTAATCTTATGTCATTCAGAATACGTATTCTCATACGGATACGTATTTGTGTGTATAGAAGAAAATATATACCAATCAAAATAAAAATACATACTACATAGGACATCTTGAGACATCACATAACGTCTCAACGCACGTGCCTATATTAATTGAGACGTGGTGCAGCCGTTTTTATAAAAGCGTCTCTAACTTTATAGGGATACAGTGCAGATGTCTCTAATGAACGTCTCAAATAATATAGGCACGCCTTAGAGAGCGTCTCTATATTTTTGAGACGGTTCATGTAGAGACGTTTCTATGACGCTTTATAAAAGCGTCTCAGTTGTCTGTGGGAGACGAAACAGAACGTCTCTAACCTACAAATATGATGTCTCCCTACGGATGTTTTGTTGTAGTGGTACCTCGTATAGTGCACTTGAAAGCTGCATTAACCTGTCAAGACTAGTAGAACAGCATGGGAAAATGCAATCCTGCAGGTTACAAGAGCACTCTAGCAAATAACTACAGTAATTTTCAGGTATTATAGCAAAATTCCGTAAATTTCGACCTTAACTTTTATCTGTCAGCTCTTAGCTAGTTTAAACAAAGCCGACCTCACAGAAATTAAACTGCCCGGGCCCATCTTCCTCGGACGAGTTCCCACCTAAGATGGCCATAGGTCACGTCATTTTCTCTATATTTATTTGGATGATTTCACCATGAGACGCAGTTATGAGTATTATATATATCGCACTGAACTTGGCCGAAATGCCCAATAGATTATACAATCTTGCGTGACATATGTATGATTTAGATAGTGAGTTTGAGCATACATAGGCAATCTTGTGTAATGAATTGTGTAATGCGCCAATTCCAATTTCAGTACTAAATTACAACTGTCGTAATAGTAGTACAGTGATGATGTTCCTAAATTCCATATAAAATTAAGACACAAACATGCAACGGTGAATTTGTCAAGCCTACTGTGTTTTTGATAGCAGCTATAGTATTTGACCCGAATATGAACCATAAAAGAAAACACCTATTAAACTGGTAAACACCTATTAAACGGTGATAGTAGCAGTTACAGTACTGCCTATCAGCTAACGACGTTAACAGTACCTATCAGCTAACGAGGATTTCTTCTAGTAGTATTCCCCTACGTTCCTTCATATTTTTTCAACAGGTCATACTATAAAAAAAAATCATGGGTCCTTCCAAATTAGATAAGAGGATTCTTACTGATGGCATGGCATGTGCAAATCTTCCCGGTGTCTCTTCTCCTGCTTATTTATCCTTTACCTTTGCCATCTCAGTGTTGAACTCTTCTGCAAATTCATTCATATCCGATCCAACTTTCCAGCAACAACCGCTTCTCTTTCCTTACCTGCGGCTGCCATTCAAATCTTCCAAATCTGCTCCAAATAACCAGTAATCTTTTCAGGCTCATCTTAATTATCAAAACCATTCAATTTACACTCTCACTATAAAACTGTCTAATTTACAACCTTAATTATCAAAACCGGTGCAAAAAAAATGCCCTTTGCTCAATACCACCTTGGTTTCTCGTTGATGTGGCACCTATAACCCTGGTTTCATGTTGACGTTGAGTCTCGGTCATCAACCATCCCAAGTCAGCTGAGTTATTAATTAACTGCTTACTCGCTCTGAGAATTATAATCTTTTCAGCGAGCTCTCCACAAAATTTTCATCCAGTTCAGTCTTCAACCGTCTCGGCGCCGCTGCCCCTTAAGCCTACCTTCTCCCCTGCCGGCCGGACCGCCACCACGGGCCAAGCCTGAAATCAGCGGTGAGCCACTGCATCACTGCAGCTATCACCATTGTTACATAAAGCGGGATCATATCTGTAATGATAATATATGTGATATGGTAGAGGTAGCATTAATTAAAGAGAAGTTTGTCCAACATCGCTTGAAATTGTTTTGACATCAATAGCCACAACAAATGGCGCAGTTTGTGAGGACCGTGCAAGGGAAGACGCTAGAGAAGGCTACCATCAAAGCGCTCATGTCACGAGCATCTCGGATATGCCATAAAACTGGCTTGATCTCCTTGGGGATGATGCTGCCAGTGGCAGTGGCCTACTGTGCTAGATGCTACTGGCGATTACCCCATCGCACCAACAGAGGTGGGGTGGTGCTTCTAGTCATCGGCATCATAGTCTACGCTCATCCGATCACCTAGTGGTCGTAACTCTATCGACACTCGCTTGGGTCGTTACGTCATCAATGCCTCTCCGGCCCCCTTGTGGTTGTGTCCTCGCCAACACTCCTCTTCGCGATACTGCCCATAGGTATTAGTATTACTGATCAATCAAAGATGGTTTGATGGAATGGGCCTGTTCTTTTTGGCTGCGGTTTGTGACTTTTGGGCTGTTTGTGCGAGAGATTACAGAGTAACAAAAACTCACATACGGTTTTTGGCAATATAAATGAAGTCAGTAAAGTATGTACTACAATTAACTAGTAGACCCTATCTTGAAAAGATACTCCGTTTAAAAGCTAGTTACTGTAGAAAAGCTAAAAAGCAGTTTTTAGAAACTGAAATGAACAGGGCCAATATCTGCTTGGCTTTTAAAACAGTTTGGCGACTAGTCTGGACAAACGGAGTCCATCTTTAGGGGAAAGGTGGATTTGGGATTCATCTTGTGGAATTCAGTATTCGTGTATTGTACTAATTTAACTCTTTATTTTCTCATTATTTTAGTGGTCTTAAGGTTTGCTTCATCTGGCAGTTCACCACAGGTACGATTCTCAGCACCTCAAAGGCCGTACTGTTGCACTGGACAACACACTGTGGCTGCAGTTCAAATGTTTCATGTAGCACCTGCTTGTCTAGGTTTTAACTCCACTTGCCTTATGATGCCTCCGTGCACTGTTCAAGGAAAAAATTGCTAACACGTGTGACAAGTTGTTGCATGATATGGCAGCTATATTGCATGAAAAAAATAAAACAAAGAAGCACCTGTAAAATGTGCATTGGTGGGTTGATGATAGTTTGGATTCCTTAGGAGAAAAGTACTACATTTGCCAGCCATCACTCATTTGTCTAGTTGGACGTTCTGAGTTGTGTTGATTCCTTGTAATTTTTCATTGTTTGTGGATCCACTGTTTCTCCATCACTTGTGGTTTCTCCATCACTTGTGTTGATTCCTTGTATTTTTTCATTGTTTGTGGATCCACTGTTTCTCCATCACTTGCCTGCTGTGTTGCACAATGCACTAGTAATCCCTTGTTTATTTTATCTCGTCCCTTCTTAACTTTCCCTTTCCAACTCGTCAACCTTTATTCATATGCCAAGGCAACGAACCATGTTACAAAAGTTATATTTCATTATAATGCTTCTAGCAGATTTAGTACTCCCACTAATTTCTTTCATTGTTTTATAGTTGATTCTGATTGATTCAACGATTCCTCCTGTTGCCTTCTTGCCTCCATGTCCTATCTACTTGAGGCCTCCATTCAGATCGCTTCCTCCACATACTCGGATTTGGTGCTCGACTCTGTTGCTTGATTGCTTGATGCTGCTACCTGGTGGGTTCATGCCATTTTTAATCCATAGTCCATATATTTTCTTTCTTCCACCATCTTGTAATTTGCATACACGCATGAATTAATTAGATTTTGTTTAATTCCTGCATGCATCTTCTACATAGAAATATAGAATAGCATAGTCGTTTGCCTTTTCTTTAATTTTCTTTTGTGACATGATATACACATCACTGCCACAGTTTTGTTCCTTTAGTAATTTCAAAGTACAGGTGGAATTGGCAAAACAAACTACGAAGTGTATGCGGGAACAGTGCAACTTTCTCTACAGTAGCACCTATGGTTAGCATTATGTGGTAACTTGTCTTGTTGCTTCAGAAGCATAAGGCATGTGCAAGTTCTCAGGGTCGTAGCAGGGATCAAAAAACTGGTTCTGGAGGCTTTACCAGCCGGCAGCGGTACCAGTTACCGGAAAAGGGGGGGAAATGGCCAACATTCCAATATTTGAATTTGAAACCGGTAACTGAAATACCCGACGGTTGCCACCCAAAAAACCGAAGAAAAACCACTTAAAACCAATAAGAAACCGTTTTCAAATTTGAAATTGGAAATTCCTGATATATTTATGGCAAAAAGCATCAAGTCAAGCACAGGATATGTATACATTTTTTTAATACATTCTATTAGTGTGAAACTGATTTGACCATCTTCGGTTAACGGTCACATTAGTGGGACTGAATGTATCAGATGATTTTGTGATCTTTGACTTTTGACTTTAGTGATTTGTTTATTTTTTATGCTGTATTATATTGCTAATACCAAATAAAAGATTTTAAGAAGTGATTCATCCTCTCTGAGCAACACTCCATACTGGATCCTATGGCTATCAAACGCTGAACTGAGCAACACGCACGCCTGAAGTCAATCTGCAACCACACGTCCAGGAAATATCGATCTACGGGGACAAAAACATCTATGTACGCCTCAGCAACTATGCTTGTCCTGATCGATGCCAGTACAAGACGAAGAGATTACAGGACACATCAAACAGTGACCTGAAATACAGACAAGAACCGCGGTGTCTGTTCATGCACGCCACGCTAACAAAACACATGTTGCTGCATGCATGTTAGCAAATACTATTCCACCTTTCATCATGAGACTAAACCAAACCATAACAGAAAACAAAGCAAACAAAGCAACATCTTCCAAACAAATTCCACAGATACAAGAAAATAGGGCAATCAATCACGTACTGGGCAGCACAGAATACATAATAGTAAGGGCATCAACTATTCAACTGGACCTAATACTTAACTATATTGGATAATCGGTGGATAATGTAAAAAAGCTCACGAAAATGCATAATAGTAAGGGCATCAACTGGACCTAATAGTTAAGTACGTTGAATAAAGCTTGAGATTATTGGTACTGAGTGTTGGATCATGCATGCTTCATTTCAGCTGCTAGCTTTTGCATTTTCATTTTCACCAGCTTGAGATCATCCACGACCTGTGCCATGGTGGGCCTCTCATCCACATCTTCCTTGAGACAATGAACCGCAATCGCGCCAACCTTCTCGAGACAATCTGTGTCTGCGGCAGATGTAAATGTCTCATCAAGCATCTCTCTCGCCCTGTTCATCCTTGTCTCATAAGACTTTTTGAAGTCTAATGGAAGGCTGTTGTTCCCATTGTACCTCGCCACCTTCCCCGTTATAAGCTCCAAGAGCACAATTCCGAAGCTGTAAACATCGCTCTTCTCTGTGAGAATGCCCGTCTGCATGTACACAGGATCCATGTAACCTCTGTCCCCCGCCACGAAACTGGCATACTTCTTATCCGTCGATGATAGGAGCTTGGACAGCCCAAAGTCTGAGACCTTTGGTTGGAAGTTGTCATCGAGGAGAATATTGCCGGATTTGACGTCCCCATGGAGGATCTTGCGGCCATCCCGCTCGGAATGCATGTATGCGAGAGCTTCGGCAGTGCCAATGGCGATATCCAGGCGGGCCGGCAGCGGTAGGGTACTACGCCTCGCAGCTCCACGAGCATGAAGCGCATTGAAGAGGCTTCCGTTGGGGACGAACTCAACGACTAGCATGGGGACTTCCGTCTCCAGGCAACACCCCAGGAGACGAACCAGATTCGGGTGGATGATCTGAGACTGGATTATGATCTCGTCCACAAAATATTCTTTGCCGCGTGGCTCCTCGTCGACCTTAACGGAGCGTTTAAGTTTTTTAACTGCAACTTGTTGGTTGTCATCATTGGTTCCCGAGAAGACCTCGCCGAAGTTTCCATTTCCAATGCTGGTGCTGTAGTTGTTCGTAATCTTGTCCAGCTGTGCTTTTGAGATGAGGTTGATGTTCAAGCTCTTCAGGATTCGGCCACCATTTCTGTCGAAAAATTCTCTCCGCTGTCGTGCTCGTGTCTTACGCTCCCTGTGAACGAACCATAGCACTACCAAAAGAACAATGGCGCAGAGTGTTGCTGCAAACACAGATAGCATAGATCGATATTAATTCGTGGCGTCATTCGTTGCATTTCCATGCCAACGTGCATGCATGGATGCACATCATCTTGATTGCGTTAATTCAACTAACAAAGGCCAGTAAGGTCGACAGAATCGCGATCGTGCATCAGATGGAGGTTCTTCAGCAGGATCACCAAATGTAGGATATAATATCCTATCTGGTTTTGCCAAAGAAAAGGATTGATAGTGGTTGGATTTCTTATAAATTTATTCCAAACCTAAATTCAGGTTTTCTGCGATTTAATAGAAAATAGAAATGCTTAAATCTGCCATGCATTTCAACACTACTTTATATTTTAACATCATACTTTTAAAACTTTTATTTACAATAATGCAGTGCAAAGGAAAAATCATTTGTTATTTATGCAATTATAATTGGCATGAAGAGATAAAAAAGTAAAACTTTACAATTAAATGGACATATACAGTTATTTATGTATAATAAATCACTAGAATCAGATAGGATTGAATGGAAGTTTTGATCACGATTCTACAAAATTTAAATAGAATCTTAATAACATTAAGATTCTACTACCAAATTAAAACTCTACCTAGGGTAAAATCGGTCCAGTCAATCTAGGGTTGTAGAATTGTAAAATCATTCGACTAGAATTGAGATTCTGACAACCTTAACAATGAGAGTACGTAGAAGCTAATATTTGTGTACTAATTAAAAATAGAGGTAATAGATTCTATGCCACTGGTGAGTGGTCGGTTCGACAAACTGCCATTGGTGAAGGGTATAACTACTGTATGTCACTAACCTTGAGATTAGTTCCACTATATACCACTACCGTTAGTTGATCGTTAGGGTTCACCGTTATCTTTCGAAAAAAGACCAAAATGCCCCTTCAAAAGACTGAAGATCCAATTTATTTAAAATAGCAAACAACCTTCAAAAAATATGAAACTTTACAAGGTTGTTATTCAATATGTTATTGAGTTATTAAAAAATATTTCATGGCACTGTTCAAAGAAATTTTTTAGATTTTTAATTTAAATGGTAATAAAGGCTACTATTTACAAATAGAGAATAAATGAGGTCTAAAAACCCTAGAAAAATTCTCACATGCTCCTAAGTTGTCAACTAACTCCAAAAAATATTATTTTATATTTTTATATAGTGAATTTGTCCCAGTTTAAAAAAATAGCTCAAATAGGCTGATTTTGTTTTGAATTTCAATAATGGAACAAATGGAAGATTCAATTCACGGAATTTTATATTTGAGTTGTACACTACCCACAATGACCCACAAAAATATTTAGTATTTTTTGCTAAACCAATTTACCCTATATTTAATTTTTATAATAGGGACATATTTGAACTGAGGGTAAAATCGTCATTTTTCAGGGACAAATGTATCTTAACCGATGGCAATGGCATGTAATAGAATTTCAGTAGAATTTCAGTTGAATCAAGTGACATACAGTGGTTAGACATTTCACTGATGACAGTTCGTCGAATCGACCACTCATCAGTGGCATAGAATCTATTATCCCTTAAAAATATGCTCACCTACTGTCGCAATTGCAGGTGCGGGAAATATGGGCTGGCATCCCTTGTCGGCTTTACCGTCCCCTCTTAGCCAGAAATTGCATTTGCACTCGTAACCACCCTCCGTATCATGGCATGTGCTACCACTTTGACAAGGATATTGCTTTTCGTACCTCTCAGGATTTGATTTCCAAAGCTCGCACTCGTTAATATCTGTATATTGAATATTAGAAAAAAAATAAGTTTAACATCATGTATTCCAAAACAACAACTGTTCGGTAGTGGATGGAACAATATGTTCAAAGACAGGTAATGCTAGCGAACAAATTAATTAACTTGTGCATCCGCCGTAGACATAGGGATTGCCCTTGTATCCATCATAGCAATTGCCCTTGTATGCATGTAGCTTTTAACTAGAGGCTACCTCCTTGAATCATTAAGAAACTAATGAATTATATTATGATCTCGAAACCCTTCCTTTTTGTGCAAATTGTTGCTCGAACGGTCTCATCAAGTTTGCTAACCCACAAAAGAAAGTCAATCGAAGATTAATGACTAATTAAGGGGATAGCATAAACGTTGCAAGCTTCATATGCAAAAATTGATTTTAGGAGATATGGAAAAGATAAAGGGTCTGTTCTTTTGGGTTGAGACTTATGACTTATGGCTGAAATTTTTGAATTTTGGCTATTCGCAAGAGAGAATATGGAGAGAGAGAGATAGTCGTGTATGATTTTGACCGATATAAATGAAGTCAGTACAATGTGCACTACAATAAACTATTAGACCTCGTCATGAAAAGATATTGTTTGAAAGCTAGTTACTATCGAAAAACCGATAACCGAAGCTGAAAGCCACAAAAGCTGTTTGCCGAACAGGCCCAAACTTTCAACTAAAATTATCTTTGTCGTCCATGTTTTTCTTGTTTGAATACTCTTTTTCGATGAAGCTTCCATGTGGAATTTAGCACAATGATGGATGCATCCTTGGAGCCAGCTGTACATCTCCGTTGGAGGTGCTCATAGCGACATTAGATGTCTCCCCTTTTGAAAAGAAAAAGAGAAAAAAGAACACTGACTGACAAATATGTAAGACTACAAATCAGTTTCACTACTTTATTTTCCATCCATTTCGGTTGATGTACATCTATTTGTGTAAGGCAATACACATTAGCTAATAACTGTTCCCCCCCCCCCCACGTTTTGTGTTGTAATTTTTTGAAGACTAATTCAGTCTTGTTTTCAATTCAAATTTGTCAGAGAGAGAGAGAGAGAGTAAAGACAGGAGTTTATCTGGAATTGGTAAATACTTGGTATTTGGCACAAAATAAGCTGAGGGGTTCGTTGTTTTCTGAAAGGAAGAAACAAACAAAGCAAAACAAACAGACTTACTTTTGCATCCATCGGGGACGTAGGGATTGCCACTGTATCCCTTGGAGCAATTGCAGAAGTATCCTTGGCCATTGGTGGCATTGAAACAATTGCTGTGCGCACTCACACATGCATTTTCGCCGCCGCCCGGATGGCACGTCCCGTTGTTCCTGATGGCCCAGTCGACCACGAGAGGCACACCCCGCCCACCATTCCTCTTGGCGAACGTCATGTTGCCAACGACGTCCTGCCAGTTGAAATCATGCCTATAGGATAAATACATGCGGTTAGTTGTGGTACTAGCTCTAGTAGTCCTGAGCTAATTAAGCAAACGTTATAGCTCTTACTTAATTGATTAGAAACCTGTACTTTTATAGGTACGTACCAGCCTTTCTCAGCCACGAAGGCGTAGCTGCAAGGGCTGTACTCCCACGCAGCGTTGTACATGTTGGTACCATACATCCAGTCGACGCCGACGTAGCTGAGATCATTGGCGATGGACGTCTCGCAGCAGCCAAGCCCGATGCACTTGCCGTCGTCAACCTTGACCTCGCTCGCGCTCGCGCTCGCGCAGTAGGTCATGCAGCCAGCGTTGTAGGTCCCGTTGTCCTGGCCCAAAAGCATGGCGGCGGTGTGGCAGCCGAGGGCAGTGAACTTATTCTGCGTGTGCGAGACCAGGAATGGCGTGGAGCTGAAGTTGAAGGACCAGCTTATTAGTCCTTCTGATTGGTTGATGGAGGTGAAGCAGACGTACAACACGGGCACGTAGATGCGCATCTCGGCAGTCTCTATTGTTATGCTGATGATCTCCACGCCACGCATGTATGGTCTTGGAGGTTGGAAGCTGTAGTTGCATGCAATTGGAATGTGGTCGAAGCCTGGCTCGGAACAGTTGTCGCCGATGCCAAACGGATAAGGGATGGGTACATTGCCGCACTTGTGTTGGCAATAGGGCCGTGGGGCCGACGCCATGTCGCTGTAGACGACGGCGGCGGCGATGCACATGGCCGGCATCGTCACCAGAAAGAGGAGGGGGGAGAACCAGCTGTTCACTTGTGGCATGGCTGATAACTCTGATCTTTTCTTCGGCACCAGCCAGATAGCTACCTAGAGGAGGGGGAAAAACCAGATGCTCACTATATTTTTTCAGGATTACTTTCGATCCTTGTGACCTAGCTAGCTTGCTGGATATGGCTGGCTAGATCATTTTATTTACCACACTACTAGTAGCTTTGTGGTAGTGTGGCTGTATGCAGCAGGCTCCTCTCTAGGCGTGCATATTTATAGGCTGTAACATAGCCTTCGATACACATATTTAACCATTACTGTTTCTAATTATATGTAAGTAAGAATGTAATAATACAAAAATATCTTTGATGCCAAATATATTAATATTGTTTTATGTGGCAAATCTAATAGTTTTGCGTAAATATGTTGCAGCACGTATTCTAAAACAATGTTAAATAAATGAACATAGATAACAGCTCCCTACGATAGTATTGTACCCAGATGGAAATGACCATATTAATTTACCTGCCCCAAGGTCAAGTCTTGCTTTCATACTAATTGCTCACCTAACGATCACAATGGTAAGCTATGACAATGGCAAATGCAACTTGCGCTTAAAGTGGTTTAAATTCCAATTCGATGTGTCGTAACTTTTGTTTGTCTTCGATACAGAATTCGCCATCACTGACGATTAGATAGAGACTGGATCTTTTTCCACAATACAGAATTAGCAATGATACAGAATTCGCCATCACAATGGTAAAGCTCAGTTTGTTCTTAACACGCATTAAAAAGTCAAAAAGTCATGTTCAAGAGACAAAGAATGATGTGAGCACGCCAAATAAACGAGTGGAAGTCATATATAAGAAAAAAGTCCACGTTACCGCTCGCCATCACCAACATGTTTTGCCCTATGGGTGGCGATGACCCCTTAAACCTACCTTCTATGAATCTCAATGCAAATCTAGGAATAGAGAAAGTTACAGTGTAGCTTCAATAAACAAATTAAATGCGTAAAAAGAATAATTAGGACATGCAAAATAAATGAGTAAAAATCATATATGAGAAAAAAAAAGTTGCACTTAGCAAGAAGAGAAAGCACAAAAGGGAAAAAAAGACCTATTCTAACGTGCAAGCTTTCTAACAATCGTGTGTTTTACAAGGAGAGACGGTAACTTTAATTGTAAATGCAGACATGGGAGGAAGAAATGTACAGAGCACAGACCTGGCCCTTCAATTCTCTCAAGCATGAAGCATTAGGCGTGGCTACTTGGTTACTTGGAGAACCCCTCCAATGACTGATATAACTATGACCTCCTGTAAGGTGAGTGTGTTATGGCCCTTTTCAATTTGATTGTAGCTTTTGACTTTTGATTGGAATAATACTATAGCGGCTATTAGTTTTTTCTGAAATATTTAATTTAAGAAAATTGAAGAAACAATAAGAAAAATAAAAAATATCATTATATTTTCTCGGATAATACAAAGAAAAAATATAAAAATTATGGTAAAAAACAACACGTTCCCAATGACTCGTCACTGTTTGAAACAGGGCCTAGAAACATACCAACGTTAGTATGGACTTTCTAATGCCGTACAAATAGGAACCGTACAAATAGAAAAGAAAATATCAGCATTAATGTTCACCTTTTAAGCCCCGCATATACAAGGGAAGCTACACTGATGCTAATTAATGCTCGCTTTAGTTTCCAAATACTAGTATATTCTTCGTTTCTAGAGGCCATTGACTTTGTATGTCTTAGAGGATGCACAATAGTCTATCTCTTAAGATTATCTCTAAGTCTTTCGCTCCATCTAAAAATAGCATTGAAATAATCTCTTCAACAGTAAATCATTTGTCTAACTATTTTATACTATTTTCATCATAACTTTCTGTCTCGTACCCTCCCATAATATAACTAAAAGACATCTCATTATTTCTCCTCACCTTCTCTCTCCACTATATAAGATTTTACTTATTTAATATAACTAAAAAACAGCTAAGATGATACTATTGGATATACCGTCAGGGTAGATGGGAAAAAAGGTATGGACATGTCACGTCTTAAGTAAAATAATTAAGTCGGTGTAGTGAACATCAAAACTGAATGGTGGATTGCAACGCTCTAGGGTCCAAACTAACTTAGGTCTAACCCTATTTTGGATAAGCCACACACGTAACAATTTTCTTACGCTTTCATCTCCGCTTCGCGCAAAACGGTTAACTAGAGGTGTTACCAATGGTGTCTATGGGTTTATATGTTGATGCTTCTCATGCTAAACTAGTAAGGTGGAACTAATCCACACCCTCATGTGCGCACACACACATAGGCCTAATTTCACATAGGATGGGGCGTCACATACACTCCCTCTCAAAGATCCCGATGTCCTCGTCGGCCCAACATACCCACACTGGGGCAAACGACCAGGACCTCCCATCTTAGCACATGTTTGTGCATCCAGTGCTGGCACATATATCATGCCGTGTACTTTCACTCCGGACCCACACGCGCCATGCGTCATATGTCCATGCCCCTGATCTGTACACACCTGTGTAACCGTGAGGGTCTGCTCTGATACCATTTGTAACGCCTTAGAGCCCAAATTGGCTTAGGCCTAACCCAATTATGGATAAGCCACACACATGTAACAACCTGTTTGTGCTTTTATCCTCGCTTCGCGCAAAACAGTTAACTGAAGGTGTTACCAATGGTATCTATGGGTTTATATGTTGGTGCTTCTCATGCTAGACTAGCAAGGTGGAACTAATCCACACCCTCATGTGCACACATACACATGGGGCTAATTTCACATAGGGCGGGGTGTCACGTGGACAAATCATGGTATAGTGAACAAGAGAATTAATGAATTTTTTTAAAAAATAATCTTTTTTATTCGAAAATACAAAATTATACCTGTGTTTTAATTTTTTTTACAAAAGTAACCTCCTGTCGGCCAACCGTTCGGCGACTAGAACCTGTCGCGCAACTGGGGGGCGAGAGCAGGCAGTCACCCAACCGTATGGAGACAGCACCACCAATCGTCGACCATGTTGTTCTCATCGACTACTCACTAATCTTCAACCATGATGTTTCGACCACGTCGTTCGACCGCCTTGTTCTCTTCGACCACTCACTAATCTTCAACCATGTTGTTTTGACCACGATGTTTCAATCACATTTGTCGACCACGTTCTATTGATCATGTTGTTTCGACCACGTTGGTTTGATTATTGGTTCGAACATGTTGGGCAATCAGCACGTATCATCTAACCGTTGGGCGACTACATCCCTGTCGCCCAACGGTAGAGTTACTGTATGTGTGTCGTTTGGCCATTGGACATAGTGTCTAGTAACCCAACGGTCAAGCTATAGATGGTTACTTTTGTAAAAATTAAAACATAGGTATAATTTTGCATTTTCAAATAAAAAAGTATTATTTACAAAAAAATTCAGAATTAACGTGAATAAACAAGATTTAACAAAGCAATCCTATGTTCTAGTGTTTTGCACGGTTGAGTTGTTTTTTTATCTTTTTGGTTCAGAGTAGAAAGAGAACGACACAAATTGTGTCCACCGTGCTGCCAACTCCCAAGTCCCAAATTAATGGACAACCTTTTGTGTCCCGTTTTCTAATTTGTCATGGCACTCATTGCATTGACCATAGAAGGAAAGCGACATTTATTGCATTCCATTTTGATCTTTCTCAATGTCGGCATAGCCTCATCACTTTTTAAGGAAGTTCCACTACCAACCTTTTTACCTCTCTAGAGGTAAGTATGATGATTAGAGAAAAAAAGTTTGGTCAGATTGGAAGCGGTAAAAAGAAGACTTTTGCTCGTAAGTGTTGGTTATGCAATACTACAAAAAGAGTTATACTAGATACATCATCACAGACAGTTCTAAGAAACCGTCAGTATTATAATTATTACAAATGGTTTACAAATGTGACCATCTATATTACTAGTGATAGTTAGAACCATCTATGATACATAACTATCACAGACGATTCGGATTACAAATCGTCTGTGATGTGTTCTGTTATCACAGACAGTTCTTAACAAGAACCTTCTGTGAATTATCACAGATAGTTCTTATTAAAAACCGTCTATGATAATGGAAGACATCACAGATGGTTTTTGTTTGGATGTGTCTATGATAAATTTTTGAAAATTTTCCATCTCCCACCTCGCAACTCCGTCGTTCCCCCAAAATTTCCCAATCTCCCGTCCACCTCTCCTCTACTTGAACACCCCTCCCCTTCCTATCATAACCCAAATCCCAAATCTCCCAAGCAAAGTAAGCATGAAGCAGATGGCGAGGAAGTCGACCGGTAGCAAGGCGCCCTCCCATGCTGCTGTCACCGTCCTCCGTAGTCCCTCCAACGCGGCGGAGGAGGATCCCGTGGAGCTCGAGTCTGGCACCTTCATCCCCAGCTCCAATCCTTTACATGGCCATCGGTGAGTTACTTGCTTGCTGCTACTGCCATAGTGCCATGCGATGCTAAGCCGGGTTCATGAATGCTCTGTCAAATTGTACAGATGGCATCGCGCCGAGGGCAAAGGTGAATCAGCAGCGGTCGAGACGGTTCTGTAAATCTCGATGCTTGTGCATGTGAAAATTAATTGTTGACACCGTAATTAGTTCTTGTGATGATTGATGGATGTCTAGGATTTTGGCCCATGTTGAAATTCATATTTTATTGCAGGATGAAGACATGACTGCTAACAGACTAGGTGCATACGACCACATCTTACGACCGCGTGCCTATGACTATGGATTACGACCACGGCTTACGACTGTGCGCCTATAACCACGGCATACGACCACGGCTTACGACTACGCACCTACGACGACATACCAAAGCAACAAAACAACATCACCCTACAAACTAAACAACTGTTAGCTATAATCTTGTCATTAGTGCATATGCATGTTTATTTTATTCGTGTGCATGTAGTCAAGAATATGTACTAGCATAGGAAGTTGCATTACAGCAGTGTGTGGTGCAAGAGAAGTGTCACGGCGATGCGTGGGAAGCGTACGAGTCGTGTGGATCGAGTCGTGCGAAGCGGCCGGATCGGAGGCGCCAAATATCTGAGACGTGCAACATGAGCTGCATGAGATGTGCATGCTAGCTAGTTAAAAATTAGGAGGTGCATGCATGGTCTTTGCACGTAGCATTAGTTTAGGATCATGGAGTGAGTCACCGTGGAATGGGTCTGCTGTTTGTTAGTCAGTTTGCATGAGTGGTAAAACTAATTGGTTGCATGCCGAGTCGTGTGCGCACAGTCCGGATCGGACTGGGTTGTTAGCCCAGCGCTGCATGCAAGTGTGTGTTTTAAATATCCCAGCATGGAGTTGAATCATCAGAGTGAAGAAACATGAGGCAGTACGTGAGTGTCTACTAGTATGCATTGTGTGAAGTGAATAATAGAAGGAGTTGTCTTCTGTGTGTTTATTTTCTTGTGATCAGTTCATGTGTGCGTGTGTCCACCTCAAAGGTGTTAAGAGCAGCTGCATTTTTCCGTGTGTTGTCCACCCCTGTTCTTGTGTCCAGTAGAGAAAAGAATCAGGCTAGTGAATGTTTGTGAAAAACACAAAGAGTGAGGAAGTGATTTCCAACAAGAGAGGGAGTGATTCCCATCAACAACAAACCATCAAATACATGGCACTAATCATAAATAAGCTTGTTTTGGTTCATCTGCACTACCCGATTGCGCTGTTTTATAACACAATTAGATAATAATAATGAACTGAAGGAGCCCTATTTATGATATCGCGAGAACGCAATCACAGATGGTTCTTAACTAGAACCGTTTGTGATAATAGACTATCACAAATGGTTTATAGTTAGAACCATCTGTGATAATTGTTATCACAGCCGATTCTAGTTAAGAACCGAAAACCGTTTGTGGTGGTGTTTCTGAAATGTCTATAATGAGCTTTTCTATAGTAGTGACTGGTGCGCTATTGCAATTGTTTGTGCATTACCATCTGTAGCTGGAGTTGCTCTACTGACAGCGCTACCTCGTTGTATCCACAGATGGATAGGGAGACGCCTCAATTAGGATTTGCAAATCACAGACATTTATAGAGATGGTGAATTGCTACTGTATGGTCCAAGTTAATTTCTGCTATCTTTTGCTTCTTGAAGATTTTGTCTTCGTTTATATCAACTAGTGGTCGATTATAATAAAAGTTCGTCGTGTTGGTCATCCAATCTGCTTTTCAAAATTTTGTCTAGTCGACTTGCTGAAGGTTCAGTTTAATCTTTGATGTCGTTCCTTAGTGTAAAAACATTGCAGGTGCTTGATGTTGTGGTACCTACAATGTCACATAAATATAAAGAATCTTCAGTCCGAATGTCCCAGACAATAGGAGCCCAATCAAATTTAAACACTGTTCCTGAATGTAAATTCTGTAAACAAGTACCCTGTTCCAGAGGAGACACGGGTTTTCTTTTCTTTTTTTCTCTTTTAGGGGGAAAGTGTTTTCCTTTTATTACTCTAAGACTCACAAAGTCTGCCCCCGGGCGTGGCTGACTCGTTCTTCTTGCTTTGACTCAAGAAAACAAGCGATGAGAAGGCAGACTTTCTGAGTCAACCCCGGGGCTGTGCACGAATGGTGAAGCCTCCCTTGGCTTTCCATTGCGCATTTAGGATGTGTTTCTTATTGATTACTGATCGATCGGTGACCGGCTTGCATAGGCTATCAGCTCGTTTCAGTGCAGACTGCTCCCATGGGCTTTGAATCTGTTGCTCCGTGTTAGGTAAATGAAGCCAAGCCAAGTCACTTTGTTTGGATTTTTCAGCAGCGGTTTGTTCTGTACTGATCAACGTGGGGTAAATGTCTCCATGCTAAGAAAAAGATTACGCGTTACAGCGAACAGCAGGCCACTAATATACAAGGAGTTCTAGGGTTAGGAACTAGGTACGTAACCCCTGAAACATACCTTATAAGAATCTCAATGCAAATCTAGGAGTAGAGAAAGTTCCTGTGTAGCTTCAATGAACAAATTAGTGTACCTAGTGGCTCTCATAGAAAAATAAACTACAACATTATGAACTTGTTGTCTGTTTGGTGGGAAGCTGAGCTTACGATAGTTTGCCATAAAATTCTCATAGGTGAGTTTTACCGACTTAGACTAGTCTTTTGTTACTAGTCGTAAGTCACGGCTTAGGCAGTGCTAAACTTTTTAAAGATAGATCCTACACGTCTGTGAGTCTCTCAAACCAATTAGATGAAAGAAGGTGATGGCACGGATACGTTGACAAGGGCCAGAGTCGTTGAAGAGTATCCTGAATGCTTCAAACGTAGGTCAAAGTGTTTGACGAGAATTTGAGTAGCCTGCATGCTTCATACGTAGCTCAAAGTGTTGGACGAGAATTGTGTATATGTCTCAAAATACGATCACATATGATAATATGCATGTGTATTGAAACGAACCGAAATTTTGCAAAACTTAAACTTTCTTTTTGAATTTGATTCTTGTGTTTTCCCTGGCCAATTCTCCTCTAAATTCAAGCTAATTTAGCCCCAAAACCCTTGCCAAATTACCCTGCCAGCCCTAACTCTTGTCGGCACTGTACACGGTCAAGATTTTTCGCCGATGCCGATATTTCTTCGCCAACCGAGCTCTCTCTAGCACTCTTCCGCACCTTCTCGCGTTCTCCCTTCACTGCTACCTCTGCACCGCCTGACAACAACTGTACACCCAGCCCTGACAAACTCCTGCCCCAAGACTGCACCGCCGACCACCATCTGTGCCACCGCCTCTGGTTTTCGCCGTCGCCCCTTGTTTTCTCCTGCTCAAGCCTTCTCGCACCATCTCATGCTCTCCTGTCGCCACTGCCATGCATCTAGCCAGCCGTTCCTCGTCCCTTGACAACCCTGGCCAGCTCACCTTAGCCTGCAGAGTGCCGACGGGCCGCAATTTGCCACCACCATGGCCCCTCTCGGTGCGGAACCGCCTCCGAGCATCTATAAAGGCCACGGACCTCTCTAAGCTGCTCCCCACACTCCCGTGAAGTTCCCTACGCACCCAATCGACACCTCATCATCCTCACCACCGGCAATCGACAGAAAACCCCAAGTGAGCTCAAAACTCGATTCTCCTCCTCCGGTCTATCTCGGTCCAATTGCCTGTGCCTATAGCTCCCTAAAGCCCCTAGAAACAATTCCAAAAGCTTGCCCTAGCTCCTCGAGCCCTTTCCCTCCCTGCCGGCGAAGTTCGCCGCTCGACCTTAGTGCCTCGCCGTGGCCAGCCTCACATGGTCTTTCCTAGCCTAAACCGTCGCTCCCATGAGCTTGCCTTAGCCCTATGGATGCTCAAACGCCAGAGCCTTGACCCCCTTAACCCTAGAAACCCGCCATTGCCATCAAAAACCATGCTGAGCATTTGAGCTCGCCGCCGGCGAACGCCGCCTCCCCGACCACCGCCGACCCCAAAAATGGGTTCTCAGCATCCCTAGGAGTCTGTCCATTGCTTTATTTTCCGTCATAGCTCACCCTTGCGCCGTCATTAACTCCCACCGTTGTCCTCTGCTTCGGCTGCACGCGCGCGAGCGGGAGGTTAAAGACGATGCTATAGACCTGGGTCGAGCCACGCTGGGCCGATCAGAGGCAGGCTGAAAAAGCGAAGCAAGCTGGGCCGCCAGCGCAAGGCAGGTCAGGCCGCTACCGGGCGCGAGCGTGAGTAGGCGCAGGGCACTGTAGCTCGCGGGTCCAACTCGCGCGAGACCCAAGACCCGCGGTGAACAGTAAACCCATTAAGGTGCCAGACCCGTTAGCAATTGAAAAGCCCAAAAATGCAAATAAATAGCATATAGTTAAATAGTGTTTCCCATGTGACTTGTTGAGTACGGTTGATTGTACTCATACTTGCTAAAATCATTACCAGATAATGCTTGTTAAGAAAATGAAGAGGTTTACCAACACGACGCCGAACTCTACGACGTAGACACTGCATGGTGTTAGGGTTTAGTTCTATACTCAGGCCTACCTGTGGACTTCTTTTGGTAATGTAACTTTGGGTTGTACGCCTCTTTATGTAAAACTTGGCTGCTAAGCCTTACTTCTGTAATAAAATTTGGTTTTTATGCTTAAGTTTGCTTTTGCAATGGTGTACACTCATCTACAGTACTCGCAACTGAACAGTCCTGGGCAGTTGTGAGGATAACCTAACGTCCCCAGAAATGGAGGTGTTACATGTATCTCTATACATGTAGAGTAGAATACAAATACTCATGACAAGATAGCATGTATATATGTGTACGTACGAGCCAGAACCAAGTACTGCTGTGTGGCCGCATGCTCATGCACTAATCAAATGGTTAATGGTTAATAGTTAATTACATGCATGCATGGGTAGTGCGTTGCTGAGCCCATGGGCCAATGGAGTCGTATACGAGTCAGGCCTTCACGCGTGTACGCGTGCATCAAATGGTTGCTTATCAATTTTAATCTTTATCAGAAACGCACTTGTGACCTAGATCATTGTTGCAAAATTACTTAATCCGATCCTTGTGACCTAGCAAATTTACTTGCTGGCTATATCATTGTAATTGACTACACTACTAATAGCACTGTGGTAGTGTGGCATTATGCAGCAGGCTCCTCTCTAGGCATGCATTTTATAGGCGTACGTATATGCTGTCGTGACTCGTATACATCTTAAACCGTTTCTTTTCATAAACTAGTATATGTCCATATATTGTCCTTAATCCCTCTGTAGTAGCATATAATGCTTAATGGATTCAAATGTAGTACCTTCGAATTAACCTTTTTACATGAAGTGAGGATACGTGAGCTTGCCTCACGGTGGGCGAAACGCCTTGAGGGGGGGCGAGAGGGCGGTCGCCCCGGGCCCCCAAAATCCAGGGGCCCTCCATATACTATGTAGAGTATATACATGCAACAAATAGAAGGCATGGTTAAATACTTTAATACTTATAGAAATGAAGGGTTTGCTTTGAGTATGATCATTGCCAAAGATATTGCAGCTCAAATGAATGTAGAGCCATCATTTCCAGTTAAGCGGCGTGTTCTTAGGAAGAAATAGTTTGATGAAATTGATTGTGATGAAGCAGTTTTGCAAGCTGAGAAGGAATTTGAAGTTAATTATTTTTTTGTTATGGTTGATATGGCAATCAATTCATTGAAAAGTAGATTTCAAGAACTCCAAACATTCGGAAGTATATTTGGATTTTTAATGAGTTCAACAACATTGAAGTCATTGGATCGAACTGAATTAAAAGAATGTTGTACAAAATTTGCAGAAACTCTCTCTAGATGGTTCCTCTGATGTTGAGTTAAACGATCTAATTTCTGAGTTAAGTGTTATGCAATTAACTTTATCAGATAAACCAATGTCTGCTATGGAGATCTTTGAGTTTGTCAGAGAAGCGGATTGTTATCCTAATATTTCTATTGCTTATCGGATTTTATTTACTATGCTGTGGATCGTGGCATCAGCTGAAAGAAGCTTTTCAAAGTTGAAATTGTTGAAGAATCATTTAAGGTCAACAATGTCTCAAGAGAGGTTAAACGGTTTGGCAACTTTATGTATTGAGAAGAAATTATTGGATGAGATTGATATCAATATCATCATCAATGACTTCGCATCTAGAAATGTTAGAAGAAATTTTAAGGTAATATCTATGAACTCTTTGATGTGAATTTTTCTTTAATTAAGTGTTTGTTGGTAAAATTAGATATATATATATATATATATATATATATATATATATATATATATATATATATATATATATATCTTTACTATATAAAAGAAGGAGTTGGTGGTTGGTGCGGCCTCTCCCACCACCACCCCTTCTGACAACAAAAGGTAATCTGACATGTGAACCCACCCGACCCACCAACCGCCCGTGCGCCTCCTCCCCCACGAACCCGTGCGCCTCAACCGCCCGCGCCGACGCTCCTCCCTTCCCTCCCACCCCGCACCGACGCCTCCTCCCCTCCCTCCCACCCCGCGCCGATGCCTCCTCCCCTCCCTCCCACCCCGCGCCGCCGCCGCTGCCTCCTCCCTCGCTCCTCTGCGCCGCCGCCGCCTCCTCCTCCCCACCCCGCGCCGACGCCTCCTCCCCTCCCCACCCGCGCCGCTGCCTCCTCCACCCCGCTTCTCGCTCCGCCGCCTCCCCCGCTCCCACCCCGCGCCGCCATCTCCTCCTCCCCCATCGCTCCGCTCCGCCGCCTCCTCCCCCGCTCCTCCACTCCGCCGCCGCCTCCTCCTCCCCCCACCCCACGTCGGATCTGGGTTGGGGCGGCGCGGTGATGGCGGGATCCGGCGCAGGCTGCTCGGATCCGACGAGGCAGCGGCGCCATGGTTGGCGGAAAGGTGTCAGCGGCGACCAGAACCGAGGCGACGACGGCCGGATCCGGGCGGGAGACAGCGGTAGGATCCGGCGGGGCGGCTAGATCAGCGTCGGGATGGAGTGGCATCGGGGCAGAGGCGGTCACGGTGGCCTGCACCAGTTACCACAAGCCAATTTTATCTTGTGTGTGATTTGATCCTTAATGTGTTCCCCTCCATTTTTCTTCAGTTGGTGAATTTCATGACATTAGATTATCTGTTGTCTGCTTGATTTTTTGCCATTGTGGTCCTCCTCCTCGCTTTCTTCGCAAGCGGCGCGGATGAATCCGGCAATCTGAAGCTCTAGCGTTGCGGGCCGTCGCCAGTTGCTGCGAGTGACGGAGCCATTGTTGCCAGTGCCGTGGAAGAAGAGGAGGTGGGACCCGTTGCACTCGTGGCGGACGACCTCGCCGCCTCCCCCACCGCAAGAGAGAAGCCACCGCCCCACTCGCAGTCTCTCTCAGCCCTTCCGCGATGGCGGCGTCGATGGCGTCGCCGCGAAGCGATCGATCCGGGGCGGTCTTTGAGAGCGTGGCGGCCTACTACCAGCAGCAGCGGATGAAGCGCAAGTTCCGCAAGAGCCTCTCCTACGCCGGCGAGCTCTCCTTGGTGGGCCGCGCCCGCGGGGAGGGCGCGTCCTTGTCGTCCTCGGCCACCTCGCTCTGCGGTCCCGAGGAGGACGAGCCCTTCTGGGAGGAGGAGGAGGGCACCGTCGAGCTCGTCCAGCTCGGCGCCAACTGCGCCAAGAACGTCCTCATCCTCATGAGCGACACCGGCGGCGGCCACCGCGCCTCCGCGGAGGCCATCAAGGACGTCTTCCGCATCGAGTTCGGGGACGAGTACTGGGCGCGATATTGATTTTGCTGTGAATTTTTCCTGCCTTTTGTGAAATCGAGACAGTTATAGGTTCCAATCTGTCAATTGGCACTAAAGATTTTGGTTTCTATTTGGGCATGTCAGGTCTTCGTGAAGGATCTGTGCAAGGATGCCATACTTCCACTCAAGGCGTTCCTGGGGTTTCTTCAGAAAGAGGACACGATTGATCTGCCGCAAGTGTGGTGGTCATATCGGTAATGCGTATGAGGATGAGGTTTCCATCTTGTATGATGGCTCGGATGACACACACATGAGCTCAGAGGCAGCAGCATGGCAAGTCGAAAGAAATATGTTATTAAGATTAATGCACTACAACCCTCATCGGACGACTCCGTTGTTCCCGTCACCCTGTGACGGGAATATGAACTGCTGCAATGTGTACCTTTTAAATCCTGGTTGCTCGCTCTGATCTTTGGTGTGACTCGAGTTAATGCAGCACCAAGAAGAACTTGATATAGTGAGAGATTTCAGAGGAATTTGCCATCATTATGCTATTTGAGTCATCCTTGTGTGCATACTTTATAGTGTTTTTAATTTCCTTTCTGCACTTGATGTAAGTGTATATTTTTTTACAGGATTACTGAATTTTGCTTGTGTTAATATTATAAAATGAGAGGGTTTGTTGTGTGTACTTGTGTGTATCTTGCCTTGAGTGTTTGCGCCATGTTTACGATTTTGAGTAATCTCCTTGTATCAAGTGTTTAGTTTCACATATCGGCGTGTCGAGGATGTTCGTGTGTGAGGGTATCCACATATTTAGGTATCGAAGGAAGAATGCCTTTGAAATACATGTCTCTGTCTATTGAATTTTGTGTATCGAAATGATAAATGTTCTCTTGATTATTCAGTAAGAGCGGACTTTTAGTTTATATTTCAAAGCCATGCCGATATGCAGATCTGTTTGATATTTCTAATTTGATATGCATTTCAATCTAACTTCATATACTTATTTCATTGTTGTTCGATGAGCTATGGTTCAGTAATTTGTATCATGTCGTTTCATGACGGGTTATTCGTTTATTTGATATGTTCTGCAGAATTGAAGATGATAGACAAAAGGCCTTTTTTTTGCGGTTGTTGGTTTTGCTACGATGGTGGTTTTTGCTTACGTTTTCGATATTGCAGCGAACGACATAGATGTTGACGTGAACATGACCGTGATGGTTGCTGCGTCTAATACCGGACATGGTTTGGTTGGTGGGTGCAGACACACCAGTGGGGTGGAGGATGTGAGCTATGAGCGAGCCGAGGCTACTCTAGGAGACCGAGGCGGCCGTGCGGTCGCTTGACAACGCCGGTGTGGCGATGGATTTCTCATTTCTCGGGTTGGATACCATCACGGTGAGGAACACAAAATATTCCATGTTTCGCAATATACGCTATATGCTTACGAAGTTGCTATTTCGTAAGGTTATGTAGTTGCCTACTAAAATTCTTACTAACATTCATAGAAAGAAACAATGGAATTGAACTAATAGTCTAATACTGATGTTTCCCGTGATTGGCATACTGATTAAGGTCTATAATGTGATGTGTTTTGTATTGGCGTTTTACTATTTTTTTGTCCAACGTAAGTTTTCTACATCTCTAATGTTCAGAACCTTGTGATAACTCTGCTATGCGCATATGCCTATGTGAAGTAAATTCAGTACTAAATCATACATGTGTGCAAAATATTATCCTATTGTTTGGGCGCTTATGCACATTACTTATCTAACAAATAAATGTCCAATCATATCACTCTTTTATTGTGCATCTGCACATATTTTCTTATTGTGCTAAGCCCTTTTTTGTTTATGTTGTAGCTTCGGCTTCACCAATCATGGTAGAGACTCTTCACTTTCAGTATGATGAGAGGATTCAGTTTAACCTTCAATTGGTTGGAGAGATGAACCATAAGTCATGTCCGAAGCCCATGCCCTAACCAAAGAGATCTGCTGTTACTGATGCCAAACCACATACAAGGAAGGCCAGTTATGCGATGGAAATAGAATCAGGGAAATTAAAACGCAATGCCCAAAAGAGAATTCTGTCATGCAAGTTGAACCTTCTCAAACAAACACTGACCTTGGAAACTGAAAAATCAAATATTGAGAACACGAGATTTAATGTAAACGTTGTATATGTAAATGTTGTATTTCTTTAATGTAAACCAAACAACTTGCTAAGTTGTATATGTAAACGTTGTGCTTCTTTATAAGCCATGCCAAAAATGACTAATTCTTTGGAATCTATGCTTTCATACTTGGAATTTTAAAATGCTTGAAAGGCACGGCAGTGTTAACATATGTTATTTTTGTTTCGTCTAGCATTTAAAAAACTTAGTTATATTCTTCATGCATACTCATGTAAGGTTTAAAATTCCGTTGCAACGCACGGGCACTCTACTAGTATATATATATGTGTGTGTGTGTGTGTGTGTGTGTGTGTGTGTGTGTGTGTGTGTGTGTGTGTGTGTGTGTGTGTGTGTGTGTGTGTGTGTGTGTGTATAGATTTATATTTAGATATTTATACTAAGGCCTCTATTTCTAGTTTCGTCCCGGGCCCTTAAAATCCTAGAACCGGCCCTGACGGTGGGCTCAGACTTTGAATGGATTTTGGACAAGGTGTTCAGTGTCACTCCCTATTGAAAACCGTTTGAGCCTACATATTGATAGAAATGGCTACTCTTCATATGAGATGACTGGCATATGACACCAGGTGCATATATATATTAATTCAATGCAGGAATAGTAAAACATTCTGCTACAGTCTGCGTTCATATATAAAACAGCAACATGATCGACATGCTGTAAGATTGTCCATTACTTCCCCCTATATTTCTGCAAAAAAAAATTCATAGTACATTGTTTAGTCTCCAGTATTCCAAATATTGCTATCAGTAACTGTGCCTGGCGAAGCAATTTTGCAACTTGCAAAAACTTTGGTGTCACGGTAGCACATGATGGATGCATGAATACCTTTATTGTTTCCTAGTGATTTTTCTAATTCATGCTTTATTCTCTGTTGATCTTGTTGCTGATTTAACAAGTGCGATGCATCTGGCTATAGACATCTCTCAAAGGTATGTAGTACTCATCCTGATCTCGAGCATACGAGTTAAAAAAAATGGATAGTAGAGATAAGGTTAATACAGACGGAATATAATACCTCATCTACAGGCCGGAATGCGACTGCCAGATAGTCACGCATGACCTCGATATAGTGCACTTGAAAGCTGCATTCATCTGTTAAGACCAGTAGACCACCATGGGAAAATGTAATCCTGCAGGTTTTCAGGTATTATCAAAATTCTGCAAATTTTGACCTGAAATATTTTCTGTCAGCTCTTAGCTAATTTAAACAAAGCCAACCTTATAGTAATTAAACTGCCACTTCTTCTTGGAGGAAGCAACTGAATGGCCTCAGGGTACCTAGCAGAGCAGTGATGTTTTTCTCTTGATCACATAATTGAATACTACTACTTGCTAGCCTAACAATAGTACTACAAAAGAACTGTACTATTGTTAACACCAATTTTATCCGGAATTTTTACGGCATGTTACCTTCAAAGATTTTTTGCGTGCCATACATATTACATTTGAGCGGCGAATTTTTATGGCATGTTTGTGGTGCGAATGAAAGTCTCGTGTCAAATTTTCAGTTTATTCGGAGCACATATGCTCACTCGAATAGGATAATACGGCCGGATGGCGTACGCAAAGCACAAGTCCACCTTCCGGGATTTTTTCGTGTGTGCTACATATTACCATCAAGTGGCGAATTTTTATGGCATGTTCGTGGCGCAAGTGAAAGTCTCGTGTTTAATTTTTAAGTCATTCGGAGAACAAATGCTGCTCAAATAAACTGCTGTACCCTGAGCTAACCTGTGCATGCATACATGAATTCTGATACTTGAGCAAAGACCTACACTTAAGCCCTTAAGCCCACATAACAATCAGTCACCAGTTAATTGAGTAGCGTTTTTTTTAAAAAAAAGTCAAATAATTAATTACGAAGGGCTGGTAAGCCACACTTTAAGCAGGCATTGGTAGCATCTCTCTCACGTTGTAAAGAAAAATGGTGTCATGGTAGCAATGCATGCATGAGTTAAACACTTCTCTGACTAATTAGTCATCAATAATCATGGCCCACATAGCTCCCATAGTTTGCTATGGTACTAATCCCACGTCACAGAGGAGTGGTTGCATGCATCAAAGAATTAGTTATCTTCTTAAGAAAGTGGTTGCATGCATGCATCAAGAAAGTGGTAACCTCCTTGATCGTGTGCATGCATGAAGTAGGAGCTTCTCTAAATGCCCACGTATTTGCTTGCTTGGCCCAAAAATCTGCATGCTTGCGCGTACGTAGCCTAAAGGCTGAAGTTTTGATAGCAAAAACAAAATTAGAGAAAAAAAAAGAAAATCAAAGTGGGAAGTTGCCATAACTTCTCATAAACCACCCCTCATCCTTGCTCTATAAATAGAGGGTAATGGTATGGAAAGAGGAGGCTTTTGGAGGAAAGAAAAGAAGGGAAAGGCTGTCCATTTGGAGAGAAAAAGAGAGCTTCGGCAAACACTAGAGAGGAGGATAAAGATCTAGAGAGAGATAGAGGGAGAACAGGTGGGTGTTTTGAAGAAAAGGTGAGATACTAGCCCCTTCTCTTGATGTAGCCATGGTGGTATGAATTAAGAAGCTTTCTTTTTCCTCTATCCCTTTGCTTTTTTTTTCTCTTTTATACTTTTTGCCCCCTTGGTTCGGTCCCGTTAGGCGGATACAAACCCGAAGAACGAGTGCTCGATCCCTCGTCTCTTAGGTTCGGTCCCCTACAAATGGATACAAATCAAGGCGAGGCATGAAGACCTCATTTTCTCGGTTCGGTCCCGTTAGGCGGATACAAACCCGAAGAACGAGTGCTCGATCCCTCGTCTCTTAGGTTCGGTCCCCCTACAAATGGATACAAACCGAGAGTGAGAAGATTAGAAACCCTATTTCCTCAATTCGGTCCCCTAAAATGGATACGAATTAGGGGTGGATGTATGCTGCAAAAATAATAAAAATGCATGAACAAATGTTAAAAATATTAAAACAACAATCTTCGCCTCGGTTACGCTACATGTTAGTGGTAATACGAGGTGGAGCAAAACACTTAATCTCTATTACATAACATACCCAAAATCTATGGCATGTTAGTAGTAATATAAATATCATTACAAACAACCTTCGCTTTGGTTACGCTACATGCAAGCGCTCAACATTTGCAAGCGCTATGCAATGTTAGTAGTAATACAAGGCGGGGCAAAACAATATAATAATTAGTCCTAAACTTTCATACACTATGTGCACAAAATCCATGGCGCACTAGTAGTAATAAAAATATTACAAACAAGCTTCGCTTTGGTTACGCTACATGCAAGCGCTCAACATTTGCAAGCGCTATGCAATGCTAGTAATGTACGAGGTGAGGCAAAACAATAAAAAAATATAAAATGACAACATACTTTTATTACACTACATGCCTAAAATATATAGCATATAGCAATACAAATGTTAAAGAAACAAACTTACCTCGCTACGCTACATGTTAGTGGTAATACGAGGTGGAGCAAAACACTTAATCTCTATTACATAACATACCCAAAATCTATGGCATGTTAGTAGTAATATAAATATCATTACAAACAACCTTCGCTTTGGTTACGCTACATGCAAGCGCTCAACATTTGCAAGCGCTATGCAATGTTAGTAGTAATACAAGGCGGGGCAAAACAATATAATAATTAGTCCTAAACTTTCATACACTATGTGCACAAAATCCATGGCGCACTAGTAGTAATAAAAATATTACAAACAAGCTTCGCTTTGGTTACGCTACATGCAAGCGCTCAACATTTGCAAGCGCTATGCAATGCTAGTAGTAATACGAGGTGAGGCAAAACAATAAAAAAAATATAAAATGACAACATACTTTTATTACACTACATGCCTAAAATATATAGCATATAGCAATACAAATGTTAAAGAAACAAACTTCGCCTCGGTTACGCTACATGTTAGTGGTAATACGAGGTGGAGCAAAACACTTAATCTCTATTACATAACATACCCAAAATCTATGGCATGTTAGTAGTAATATAAATATCATTACAAACAACCTTCGCTTTGGTTACGCTACATGCAAGCGCTATGCAATGTTAGTAGTAATACAAGGCGGGGCAAAACAATATAATAATTAGTCCTAAACTTTCATACACTATGTGCACAAAATCCATGGCGCACTAGTAGTAATAAAAATATTACAAACAAGCTTCGCTTTGGTTACGCTACATGCAAGCGCTCAACATTTGCAAGCGCTATGCAATGCTAGTAGTAATGAGGTGAGGCAAAACAATAAAAAAATTATAAAATAACGACATACTTTTATTACACTACATGCCTAAAATATATGGCATGTAGCAATACAAATGTTAAAAAATAATAAAATACAATAAACTTTGCCTCGGTTACGCTACGTGCAAGCGCTTAATATTTGCAAGCGCTACGCAATTCTAGTAGTAATACAAGGCGGAGCAAAACAAATAAAATAATGAAATATTTCTAAAATCCGTGGCATGCTACTTGTAATAGAAATATTAAAAACAACCTTCGCTTCGGTTATGCTACATGCGAGCGCGCAATATTTGCAAGCGCTATACAATATTACAAGATGAAGCAAAATAATAGAAAACTGAAATAATTAAACTTTAATCATGATACATGCATAGGTTCACTAAAAAATAAAATCATATGCCATGTTAGCAAAATAATATAAATGCAGCTAAAATACCCTCGCGCAAGCATCCATCAGCGACGCCAAGATTGAAGACATTTTCTTTTATATTTTTGTAATAGTCATATGTTGTAATTTGTTGTAATGTTTATGTTGGAATTCTTAATCAGGGGTTTTCTCGCAAAGAGATGTAATTAACAGAATTTTTATGTAAATGTATTAATTCTGGAAGTAATGGACCCGCAATACCTGATTCCTTTGTCTCATTCTCAATTAAATTTAATTAACTTGTCTCTAATGACGCGAACGCGGGTTCCCGCCCATTTTCCCGTCATCAACTATTCTCTGGTTCAATGCATGTAATTCCTTCTCTACGGCCATAGATCACATTTTTATTTGGATGATTTCACCTCGAGACGCAGTTATGAGTTTTATATATCTCACATCGAACTTAGCCGAAATGCCGAATAGGTATTACACAATCTAGTATGGCATATATGTATGATTTAGATAGTGAGTTTGGGCGTACATAGACACTTTTGTATAATGAATTTTGTAATGCGGCACAAATGCCAATTCCAATTTCAGTACTAAATTGCATCTATCGTAATAGTAGTACAGCAATGATGTTCGTAAATTCCATATAAAATTAAGACACAAACATGCAACGGCGAATATGTTGAGCCTACTGTGTTGTTGGTAGCAGCTATAGTATTGGATCCGAATATGAACCATAAAAGAAAAACCTATTAAACCGATCACAGAAACACCAGTTTCAGTATCTATCAGCTAAAGACGAATTCTTCTATTAGTATTCCCCTACTTTCCTTCATATGTTTTCAACTGGTCGTACTATAAAAACAATCATGGATCCTTCCAAATTAGATAAGAGAATTCTTACTGATGGCATGTGCAAATCTTCCCTGTGTCTCTTCTCCTGCTTATATATCCTTTACCTTTGCCATCTCAGTGTTGAACTCTTCGACGAATTCCTTCATATCCGATCCAACTTTCCATCAATAACCAACTATCTTTCCTTACCTGCATTTGCCCATCTCAGCCCAGCCGTCTCCCCTCCTCTTCTTCCTTTCAGCCCAAAATCCAGGCCAGCATCACTTCCACCGCGTCACTGTCACTGACTAGTGGGTCTGACCCCAAGCCGATCTCTCTCTCCCAACACTACCGGAAAGCTGCTATATGCCGAGTGTCTGGAGTTTTGCCGAGTGCAATAAATCGGGCACTCGGTAAAGAATAACTTTGCCGAGTGCCTACATCTAAACACTCGGTGAACTCAAAACACTCGGCAAACAATATCTTTGCCGAGTGCTGCAGAGTAGACACTCGGCAAACGAGGATCGTTGCCGAGTGCTGAAAAAAAACACTCAGCAAACATAAAACACTCGGCACCAACCGCCGTCCGTTAGAGGTCAGCTGCCGCCGTTAAAACTTTGCCGAGTGTCTGGAGCTGACACTCGGCAAAGATATTGTTTGCCGAGTGTTTTTTTTGGGCACTCGGCAAAGTAATAAAAACCTTTTCCTTTCCTACCCTTCAAACTTTTTCTACTCTGCACATACAACATATGGTACTCCATTGTAAAATTTGGTATATTTTTGTATTAGTTTGCTATATTTAATTAATTAATTGCATTTCAATCAATTTTTTTGAATGAAGTCAAATTTGAACTGCAAGTGATTCAAATAATAGGAATAAATGAGTAGAAAAATGATATTCATGTTATTCAGCTTGGTTTGAGGCCTTACCTGTGAAAGGAAAAGGAATTTCGAACATCTTGTTCAGGAAACACGACCACGAACTTGTGGCCGAACGGTTTTTAAATTTTGAAAAAAGCAAACGAAGTCTGAAAATCATGAGATTTGTCAAGATGTCCTGATATCATACATGGAGACTGTGGTAAAAAATTGATAAGATTTCGCATAAGTTGTCATGTACGATGCTTACAAACCGAAACATTTCTGAGGAAGAAACGTAGAGTTGAGAAGGATCCGGTAAGATTTGGAGTCAAAATGACGGTCGAATTGTGGTTTGACTACAAACATTTTTGTATAGGCAATAGACAACAGAGATTGTTTCATGTGAAATTTTGGTAATTTTTCGGATCCGTTTGATAATTTTAATTTTTAAACTGCAATTATAGAATTTTAATTGATACAAATTGAATTTGAGCTATAAAGGCAACCGTAGCCTCGACGAATTCGCAGCTACATGGGTACGCGAATTCATTTCTTTATTATAACGCTCAATTCTGCATAATTTCTAATCATCTTGCTGTTTCTTTCGCAGTCGTCGTCACATGGTGGCCAGCCTTGCTCCCAGTTCAAGGCATGGGCTTTGGCCCACAAGGGCAAGCGACGTCCGCGTCGACTACAACCGGAGGACCGCCCTCGGTGTACAGCAATGCGACCGTCCACGGCCGCCTCGGTGAGTACACATCGATGGCAAGGGCGGTCCATGGGCGAGTACGATCCGAGCACCGGGACCTTGATGGAGAAGTCGTCATGAGGGTGGGAGGAGGCAAGAAGCATGGGCGATCTGGATTGGCGACAGCACACTCGACACGGCCACTACTCCCACCCTCACCCAGTTCGAGCAAGGAGCACGAGCTCAAGCCCGACCATACGCCCACGGTCGGACACCGCACGATCCGGATGGAGGCACTCCAGAGTTATTTCTGTTTTATTCGTCGTTCATTAATTTTTACATACCTTTGCTTTGCATTGTAACATTGGGGTGAAATATTGTAGGCCCAGCTGGAAGAAGAGAAGAGGCTGCGGGAGGAGATGGCGGTGAGGATGGAGGCCGATCGGCAGAGGAATGAGGCCGAGTGGCAGAGGATGACGCAGATGTTTCAGTGGATGCAGAGTCTTGGCGAGAGGATGGGTCAACCTCTGCCACCGGAGCTATTCCCTCCACCTCCTCCTGCAACTACTCCTGTGAGTTTCTAGTGGAGTATGAATGTTTAAGTTTGAATGTTCATACCTTAAATCTTGCCTCACACATGCAATCTCTTCTCCTTTGTGCAGAATCAATCAGCGGCTTCGAATAACTTACCTCATGACCCACCACATCAGTCGGAGTGACTAGCTTTGTGGATGATACTTGTGGTTGTGATGTTTATGTGATATTGTGGTTGATACTTGCTTTAAGTGTCTGGATTTGCATTATATGTGATATATTGTGATTCCACTTGGTGAATGATTGTGAATGACACTTGTGGTGATTAATTTTGGACTATATGTAATATATTATTGATATACTGTGATATATTGTGACTTGTTTGAGTGGGGTGCAATAAACATTTAAAATTGGGAGTTTTTTACTACTTTGCCGTGTGTTACACTCGGCAAAGGAGGCTTTGCCGAGTGTCATGGTAAAACACTCGGCAAAGTAACGTTCGGGCATTCAGGAACATACTTTGCCGAGTGTTGTGGTTTTGCCGAGTGTCATGGTAAAAACACTCGGCAAAGTAACGTTCCTGGGCATTCTGGGAACGTACTATGCCGAGTGTTGTGAGTTTGCCGAGTGTCGTGGTAAAAACACTCGGCAAAGTTTTAATCTTTGCGAGTGTCTTTAGCATGACACTCGGCAAAGTTTAACCTTTGCCGAGTGTCTTTACCACGACACTCGGCAAAGTATAAATCTTTGCCGAGTGCCATTCCGTCCTGGCACTCGGCAAACGACGCCGTCACCGTGTTATCGCCGTCCACTGTCCTTTTTTTTGCCGAGGTCGTTCGGGCGCTCGGCAAAGGCTTTGCCGAGTGCTCGATAAAAAGCTCTCGGCAAAGAGCTTTTTGCCGTCAGAAACTATGACGTGTGAGCTATGCCGTGGGTGGCACTCGGCAAAGGCTTTGCCGAGTGTTTCTCGTGCTTTGCCGAGTGCCACAGGCACTCGGCAAAGCTGCTGAACCCGGTAGTGCAAGCCCTTCGTAGAGAGGCTGGAGCCGATCTTTCTTCGCCAAAACTGCTGCCGCGCTTGCCGCAGCCCTTCGCACTCACGCCACGGCCCATCCCAGTGCGTGCCATCGCCGCTTGCGAGCTCACCGCCGTCCGTACTTTCCGTTTTGCCGCTCGCCAGCACTCGCCGTCGCTCGCCATGCCGGCATCAAACTCAGCCTGAGCCGCGCTCATGGCCGACTCTACTCAGCTCCCTCTCTGTTCGAATAGAAGGGCAGAAGAGACGAAACCATGTGGCCATAGTAGCTAGAGGATTAATTAGGTATATATCCCCACATGACTAGTAAAATCTAATTAAAACCGGACTATAGGAACGTACCAATGACAGGTAGGCCCCATGATTTAATAGGCCGAATAGATTAGGTCCATGAAAAAAGACATTGACATGTGGGCCTATGGCCTTGGACCGTTTCAGTTGGGTCCAGTCCATATGAATTGTGTCCCCACATATCAGTCTCCTTGGTTCCCTTTCATAAAAATAATCCAGCAGTGAATGAAAACACTTAGGCCCCACCTGTCAGGCAGTGGAGACTTTCCCTACAAAAAATAATAAGGAATAATAAATTATAAACCGACTGTCCCACCTTTTAGAATTTTTCAAATTTTTAGAATTAACATACAGATTCAAAGTTCAGAGAACTTGTTCTCCCTTATTTTAAATCCAAAAGACTGGTTTGTGTTTCTAAATTCATTTAAATTCAACATATTTCCAACAGTACCATACTAATTTGCGCTTGGTCTCTGTGTTGCCGCCGTGCTAGGATCGGAGTAATCGAAATATATACATATGAGACATACGTACGTATATACATACAATACGATGCATACGTGCAGTTGCGTACGTGAGTAGAGCCCAATAAGTTGCCTCATCCAATTAAAGTGTGATAACTATGCATGGATGTCTTATGCGGTATGCCATAATTAAACACTCTTTTTTTGTATGAAGTTTGGACTTTACTTTTCAAAGGCAATGCAGCAGCAGGTGCCCACACATTTTTTTTGGTGTGACAAATTTGATGGTGATCGGTTCGGCTGAAAAGCTCGTGGCTTATGGCTGAAAACATCAGAATCGGCTGAAAAAGCATCATGGTGTGAGGCTTATTTAGCATAATTAAATTTAAAAAAATAAAAAAATAAAAAAAATATGTTAGCCCATTACATATAATACAAACAAATACGGAAAAAAAAGAACCGGCAAAAAAGCTCAACAAAAAGCCAAAAGTTCAGAAAAAGACGAAACTTATGAATAGTAAAAAATAAGTCAGAAGGCGAAACCGAGTTGATCAAAGCCTATAAAATCTCACGGAACGCTAGTCCCTTCGCTGATGTGGTGCAATAAATAGCAGACGCTGCCCGGGATACACGTGGTGAAAAGATAGAAATACCCTGCACATTATTGTTTCCCATTCACCTATTTGCCTTGGAATGCATGACATATATACCATATATATTTTATATCATTCTTGAGAACATATTGGTTTGATTATTAGAATGTTATGTTTCAATACCGGTCTATACCAGTGTACCGTTTAGGATTTAATATAATAATATGAATATACATATATATATATATATATATATATATATATTTGTTCAATTATATACACATCAAATATTATTTATAATACATAGTATCGGCCCATACTGACCGGAATGGAACGGTATTGATTACTTTGATACATACACACAAGCGTCGGTATTAATCTTCAATCCGCACAGTACCAAATGACCGGTATTTCGGTCTCTTCACTTAGCATGATGTGAGCACTGGTGATGCAGGAGCTGATGACATTGGCAGAACTTACAGTGAGGCCGACCAGGTTTGCACGGAAGCAAAGGCCGGCCCAAGCGCGGCAGCGGGCGGAGGCCCACGGCCTAACACACGATTTGTCGGTCGAATGGATGAGCGCGCGTAGTCGTTAGGGAGCGCCGCCTGCGTGCGGATAAAGCAAGGCGGAATGCCGTGTAAGAACTATGAAAGAACACAACAAGACATTCCTTCCCTCTGCTAGTTCTTCCCCATCCTAATTCCTTCCTACCTTCCTCCTCAACTGATGCTAACATAATTGGTATCAGAGACACCGATCTGGAACCCCACAATATCCATCACACCCACTTCACCCGCTTCCGCAAGCAAATGGGAGCGATGGATCCCAATCTTCAACTCATCATGCAGGAATTGAAGGGCATTCGTGGTGATTTCTCCGATCTTCAGTCGTCTTTGTCGCAGCGCATCGATGCTGTGGAGAAGACGTTGGCGGATCGATTTGGTGCCATGGAGGGCGCGGCCAAGGTGTTCGATGAGTGGAAGCCTCGCGTCGATGCTACCGTGGAGGACCTCCGCGGGGAGATCGGGGCGCTGCGCAAGACGGTCCAGCGCGTGGTGCTCGATGGCAATCCAGCTACATCGGCGGGCATCTTATCCAGTCCAGTGGCGACCGCGGCAGCTTCATCCGCCGGTAACCCGATCGCCGGCCCAGGCGGGCACCGCGTTGCAACCAATCACCGGGAGACTGGGTTCCACACCCACCTCCCGGTCAAGGGTACGCAGGACCTCCCTATTCCTCAGTTGGGTCGTTCTTCTTCCTTACCTGCATTTGAGACTTCGGGGTCTGGGGGATTTGAGTCGCGGTCTGGTGGGGAGCGTCATCACTCAGCCTACCACCAATTACCTAAAATGCATTTTCCGTCTTTTGATGGGGAGAATCCTAAGTTGTGGATTTCGCGTTGTGAGGATTATTTCGACATGTATTCTGTTGAGCCGTCCTTATGGATCCGGGTGGCGGGTATGCATATGTCTGGGGCGGCGGCGCGCTGGTTGCAGTCCGTCGAAACACGCGTTCGTCGTATCCTGTGGTCGGAGTTTTGTCTGTTGCTGATGGAGCGTTTTGGCAGAGATCAGCATGAATTGTTGATTCGTCAGCTATTCAGTATTCGCCAACAAGGTTCTGTGTCCGAGTATGTGGAGAGGTTTTCGAGTTTAGTTGATCAGTTGATTGCTTACGGCCGTCAGACTGATCCTCTTTATTATGCTATGCGTTTTGTGGACGGTCTTCGTGATGATATTAAGCACGTTGTTCATATGCATCGACCTTCGAATTTGGACTCTGCCTGCGCTCTTGCTCTGTTACAGGAGGAGATGGCGGATCCATCCAAGCGCAAAGACAACCGCAAGCCGGAGTATTCATGGACCTCCCGGTCAAGTCCGCGCGGTCCCCTGCCGCTGCCTCCACCTCCTCGTCCGGACAAGATGATCGTGTCACCATCGCCGGGGGAGGAGCGGCGGGGTCGTCCTATCGACGACAGGTTGGCCACTCTTCGTGCTTACCGCCGTGCTCGTGGCCTCTGTGTTCGGTGTGCAGAGAAGTGGTCTCGGGATCATCGCTGTCCAGAGAACATTCAGTTACAAGCTCTACAGGAAGTATGGGATCTTTGTCATTTGGATGAGGCTCATTCTGACGCTGGTGAACCGATGGTGGATGGGGATTCGCAGTTGTTTGTTTCCATTTCAGTTTCGGCAGTACAAGGCCCTCTTGACGTTCGCACAATGAAGTTTCAAGGGACTATTCAGAACCGATCTGTCTTGATTCTTCTGGATTCAGGCAGTTCGCACTCTTTTATCAGTCCGGCAGTGGCTGCTTCTCTGCGGGGTGTTCAGTCGCTGCCCACGGCAGCTATGGTAAGAATGGCAGATGGTAACCACGTGGCTTGCACTTCCCATATGCCGAAGGCCGTCTGGTCCGTTCAAGGTTACAAATTCACTTCCCAGTTGAAGATTTTTCCCTTGTCCGTCTTTGACATGATTGTGGGTATGGACTGGCTAGCAGATTTTAGTCCCATGAAGGTCCACTGGCGTGACAAGTGGCTTCGTATTCCTTACAACGGGAGCTGGGCTGAGTTACACGGGGTAGATGCGCAGTTACCTGTGGGTTCCGTGGTGCAACTTTCCGTCCTCTCGTCACTGCCTGCTGACAATTTGGCTCTGTTGCCTCCCGCATTGCCGGATCTCTTGACGGAGTTTGAGTCAGTATTTGCCGTTCCTTCTCAACTGCCACCCCGGCGTACCTGTGACCATACAATTCCTTTGCTTCCCGGCGCCACACCAGTTTCGGTCCGCCCATACCGTTATCCTCCGGCTGTCAAGGATGAGATTGAGCGACAGATTCAGCAAATGCTCCAGTCAGGTGTGATACGGCCCAGTACCAGTCCATTCTCTTCGTCCGTGCTTCTCGTCAAAAAGAAGGATGGCACCTTCCGTTTTTGTGTTGATTTTCGGCATCTTAATGCCATTACCGTCAAAGCCAAGTATCCGGTGCCAATTATTGAAGAGCTGTTGGACGAGTTAGCTGGGGCTAGTTGGTTTTCATGCTTGGATCTGACGGCGGGCTATCATCAGATTTTGCTCCGCCAAGGGGAGGAGCATAAGACTGCGTTTCAGACGCATACCGGCCATTACGAATTTCGTGTGATGGCCTTTGGTCTCTCGGGTGCACCAGCCACATTTCTCAAGGCCATGAACACGACTCTGGCTCCACTTCTTCGCAAATGTGTTTTGGTTTTTTTTGATGATATCTTAATTTACAGTCGGACCTTCGAGGAGCACTTGCAGCACCTTCGGGCCGTCTTTCAGCTGTTGCGCACCGATCACTGGTTGGTCAAGCGTTCCAAGTGCAGTTTTGCTCAGCGCGAACTCAAGTATTTGGGGCACATTGTTTCCGCAGAAGGGGTAGCCACGGACCCAGCGAAAGTGCAAGCCGTCCTTCAATGGCCCCAACCGACTTCAGTGAAGGAATTGCGCAGTTTTCTGGGCTTAGCCGGGTACTATCGCCGGTTTGTGAGGCATTTTGGTATTACATCTAAACCTTTAACACAGCTCTTACGTAAAGGATGTTTATTTGTGTGGACTGCTCACCATCAGCAGGCGTTTGAGGCCCTGAAATCTGCTCTCACTTCGGCTCCAGTCTTGGCGTTACCGGATTTTCGTCAAGTTTTTGTGATTGAGACGGACGCTAGTGGCAGCGGCATTGGTGCCGTGTTGATGCAGGCTGGACATCCACTGGCGTTTCTGAGCAAGGCATTGGGTCCTCGTTCATCGGGGCTTTCCACATATGAGAAAGAGTACATGGCTATTTTGCTCGCGGTGGATCATTGGCGAAGCTATTTGCAACTGGCGGAGTTCCACATTCTGACGGATCAAAAGAGTCTGGTTCAGCTTCAGGAACAGCGGCTGCACACACCATGGCAACAAAAGGTGTTCACCAAGTTGTTAGGCTTGCAGTACAAGATCATCTACCGTAAGGGCGTTGACAATCGAGTGGCGGATGCCCTGTCTCGTTGCCCCAATTCTGATGTTCAGTGTGCCGCTGTCTCTGTCGCCACCCCGGCTTGGACTCAACACATCTTGGACTCCTATGAGTCGGATCCATTCTCTCAACAGCTCCTTACTAAGTTAACTATTGCTTCCAATGCGGTGCCACATTTTACCCTGCAAGACGGTTTGCTTCGTTACAAGAATCGTCTGTGGATGGGGGCCGATACATCTGTGCATCGTCAGTTGCTATCTGCGCTTCACTCTAGCCCGGTTGGGGGTCACTCTGGATTTTCGGTTACTCTTCGCCGTGCCAAGCAGCTGTTCGCATGGAAGGGTATGAAGGCATCAGTCAAATCATTTGTTGCAGCCTGTCATATCTGTCAGCAAGCGAAACCGGATCGTAGTCGTCTTCCGGGGTTACTTCAACCGTTGGAAGTCCCTGACAGAGCTTGGAAGGTTATTTCCATCGATTTCGTGGAGGGTTTACCGTTGTCAGGTCGTCTCAATTGCGTCTTGGTCGTTGTTGACACATTTTCCAAATATGCACACTTCGTGGGATTGCGCCATCCTTTCACTGCCATGTCGGTGGCTACGGTTTTCATGCAGCAGGTGTATCGCCTCCATGGTTTACCTTCAGCCATTGTCTCGGACCGGGATCGCATTTTCACAAGTCAGTTGTGGTCTCATCTGTTTAAAATGACGCATGTTCAGTTGCGAATGAGCTCAGCATATCACCCGCAGTCGGATGGCCAAACGGAACGTGTCAATCAATGTCTGGAGACGTTTCTCCGTTGTTATGTTCATGCCTGTCCCAACAAATGGAGTGCATGGTTGCATCTGGCGGAGTACTGGTATAATTGTAGCCATCATTCAGCTCTGGGTCGCTCACCTTTCGAGGCTCTGTATGGGTACGCTCCCTCTCACTTTTGCATCTCTGATTCGGATGTGGTGCCTGTGAAAGATCTTCAGGTCTGGGTGGAGGAACGTCAGTTGATGACCGACCTCATCCGTCAACATTTGGTTCGAGCTAAGGCGCGTATGGTTAAGCAGGCAAACCAGAAACGCTCTGAGCGGCAATTCGCAGTGGGCGACTGGGTTTATGTGAAGCTCCAACCATATGTCCGTTCGTCGCTGGCACATCGTGCTAGTCAGAAGTTGGCTTTTCGTTTTTTCGGCCCTTATCAGATCATATCTCGCGTCGGCGCCGTCGCCTATCGCTTGGCTTTACCAGCCTCTTCCCTGGTGCATCCGGTCTTTCATGTTTCCCAACTGAAACCGGCAGTCGGCAATCTGTCTGGGGTGTCTTCAGTTCTCCCAGATGACACCGTTCAGTGGAGTGTTCCGGCTCGGATTCTGCGACAACGATCAGTGGTCCACGGTAATACTACTACTCTTCAGGGTTTAATTCAGTGGTCTAATATGCCTGCTTCCCTGGCGACATGGGAGGATTTGTTACCTTTACGGCAGCGTTTTCCTCGGGCTACTGTTTGGGGGCAAACAGCTTCTGAAGAAGGAGGGGATGTGAGCACTGGTGATGCAGGAGCTGATGACATTGGCAGAACTTACAGTGAGGCCGACCAGGTTTGCACGGAAGCAAAGGCCGGCCCAAGCGCGGCAGCCGGGCGGAGGCCCACGAAGCCTAACACACGATTTGTCGGTCCAGAATGGATGAACGCGGCGTAGTCGTTAGGGAGCGCCGCCTGCGTGCGGATAAAGCAAGGCGGAATGCCGTGTAAGAACTATGAAAGAACACAACAAGACATTCCTTCCCTCTGCTAGTTCTTCCCCATCCTAATTCCTTCCTACCTTCCTCCTCAACTGATGCTAACACATGAGTCAACTAAATTTATAGAAAAACTAGTCAGCATCCACAACATAAGCGAGCCAAGAGGGGAAGTTGGGAGAACAAATTGCTGATTAATCCTAGGAAAAACTAGGTAAAATGTAGTGTAACTTCGCTGCAGCTGATGCTGCTCTGTTCTAGTGCAACTGTGATCCCTGTTTGAGGAGCCGTAGCTTTCTAGCTTTTCAGCCATAAGCTACTTGGCTTTCTAGCTGAAAAGCAGCTGTAGTTGATGCTTGTAGCTTTTCTTGAGAGGTCTTTTGGTAATCTGTCTTTTTGTTGGACTGGCTAGCTACTTCAACTATGAACAAAGATTAAAATATCTAAAATACCCTCGAGGGTTTTGAAGACATATTTGTGTGCTGATTTTGCGTAAATGCACAAACGGTTGATTTTTATTCTTTTTGCAGAAATATTGATGAAACTTAATTTTACCAAGTTACAGACAATTGAGCTACATTTTGCAACATCTAAAGTCACACGTAGAAGGTGAAATGTAATAATTTGCTACATTTGCTGCAAAATACAAATTACATCTTAACAAGAGGAGGAAACAGGAACATGCTGGTGGCAGATACTTACATTGTACCGAACCAAGCAACTCCAAACATTTTAATGTTCCAAGTCACTACATTGTTACAAAAACAACTTGCATGACCACTAATAAATCGCATAGTAAAGACAGAAAATGTGATAGACTTCGACACTTAATGAGATATTCCAGATCAATTCTTAGTAGTGAGAGCATTGTTTTCCTCGATCCGAGCCCGGTTGTCCAACTTGACGAAACCTTTAAGGTCTTCGTAAGGGAGTGTCTTGGCATCCTTCCTCCGCAGTTCACTCAGCACGGGACGCTTGTCGAGCAGGTGCCACAGCCAGTCAAGATACTCGGAATCTGGTTGAATCTTTGGATCAGAACCCTCCTCTCTGGATCAATTCACTTAGTGAGGATACTCGTAATCTGGCTGAATCGCAAAGCCTATGCTCCCAACCAATTGAGCTGCATCTCTTGGAATAACACCACGCTTCAATACTTTTGTCCAACACATTGCCATTCCTGGTTGATTTTTTCATTGCATATATCAATCATCGGATGCTACCAAAAAAGTTCAGAATCAGAAAAAGAACTGGTGCCAAAAAAAGAACTAATTGTCAACTGATTTTACGTTATATTCTACACTTTACTATTAACCTTTCTGTTTGTAACTTTGTATACAGAGCATTTACCTTAGATATGTGCCTTCTCCCTACTGGTAATTCACTGTGTACTTACTTCACACAGATATTTCCAGTTTCGGTTAAGAAAAAGGAACCTATAAGTGCTATGTGAATATATTACAAACAGAAGAGGGATTGGGCAAAAAATATATGCAAGGAATAACGGTCTCCCAATTCACAAAGCCCAAAGTAACTCTGGAAGGGTTTTTATCCTTGGCAAAGCTAATATTAGTACCTAACAGTGTAGCCTAGGCTAAGGTGCCAAGCTCTCATATTAAAAATGCTAAGAGCAGCAAGTCAATACATTGAGGAATGATTTTCTCACTGTTAGAAGTAATCTTGTTTTTACCGTATCCGAGTTGCTTGCCGAGTATACGAATACGTATACGAGTTGTATATCTGCGTCCGTTTCCGCGTGAGTTAATGAGTCCGGTTTAGACTTAGAGTCGGGGTCTGTATGGGCTTTAAAGAGCCATGCAAGACGTGAGATTGTAAGCAAGAAGTTGTGGAGAGAAATAAAGAGGGACAGAGTAGAAGAGAGCAAGTCGTGAGAAGTAAGCAGTAGAGAGGTTGTGCTCGGTGTGATTGCAGAGAAGAAAGAAATAAAGGAGTTCCCGGGAAAATCGATCTGTTGCAAGAAGGCGCTCGTTGGTGTTCTTCATCCATCAGACGCAGGGCAAGGAACATCATGTGGAGACGCTGCATGTGCTCCTTCACATGAAGTTCAAGGAGGCTTGGGTGGTCTAGTCCTCGTGTACAGGTGCAGGTGCAGGCGCCTCGTCGTCTCTGCGAGGCAAGGGCCGGCAGTTCCGAGACGTGTCACACGGAGAGGTAAGGGAACGGAGGGAGTCTTTGGAACGAGCAGCGAAGGGTCGCGGAAGCAAAGTCTAACAAGTGGTATCAGAGCATGGGTGACAAGGCGAAGGCTCAAGGTGGGCTAATCTCCCTTCAATACCCTCTCCTGTCGATCGACAACTACCCGGTATGGACAATGAAGATGAAGGCGAACATGCGCGCCCAGGGAGTCTAGTGTGCAGTCGATCCGAAGGGGAAGGACAAGGAGGTGGACGACAAGGTAGATCAAGCGGCTTTGGCCCTCATCTACCAGGCGGTGCCAGACGCGATGATGCATTAACTCATCGGCAAGGAGATGGCACGGGAAGCGTGGGAGGCGCTTCAGATGATGCACGAAGGAGTTGATCGTGTCAAGGAGGTGCAGCTCCAAAATTTGCGGAGCGAGTTCGAGGATCTGAAGATGGAAGAAAACCAGTCGGTGAACGAGTTCGCCGGCAAGCTAAGTTCGTTGTTCAATCAGATTAACTCTCTTGGCGACAAGATGGAGGAGTCTGTGGCGGTGAAGAAATACTTGCGTGTGCTTCCGGAGAAGTACATACCTGTTGTCACAACACTTATGTACTCCCCCGATCTGGACAAGAAGAAGATAGAGGAGATCACCGGATCTCTCAAGGCGCATGAGGAGTTACTGAAGGGGTTTCAATCGCGCAAGGAGCAAGGATCTCACAACGAGCAGGCGTTGTTAGTAAGGGGAGATCCGAGAGATGGTTGTGGCTCATCATACAACCGCGGGAGGTGGCGCGGTCGAGGTGGCCAGAGTGGTCGAGGCGGTAGGGGTAGCCGTGGAGACAATGCTGAGCAAGGAGGTGGTGAGAGATCCTATGATTTGTCACATGTCAATTGCTTTGAATGTGGCGAATACGGGCACTACGCGATAAGATGCCGCAGCAATAAAAAGTGCTTCAACTGTAACGAGCTTGGGCACTTTGCATTAGATTGCAAAAGCAAGAAGAAAGACGGGGAAGTGAACCTTGCTAAAGACGAAGAAGAAGATGACGGAGAGCTAGTACTTCTCTCCTCATATGTTGAAAAGGAGTCGGCCATGGTGGAACTGAATGAGGAGAACATAGTTCCAAAACTACGTACGAAGGAAGGAAGTCATGATCACACGGATCAATGGTACTTGGATAATCGAGCAAGCAACCATATGACGGGAGGTCGCTCCATGTTCCACAAGCTCGACGAGAAGGTTTGGGGCAATGTCAAGTTTGGCGACGGCTCTACGGTGGAGATAAAGGGTAAAGGGACGATGATGCTGCAATGCAGGAACGGGGATAAGAAATTATTGACAGGAATCTATTATATACCAAGTCTATGCAACAACATACTAAGTCTTGGGCAGATGACGGAGAGAGGGTGCAAGGTGGTGCTGGAGGATGAGTTCTTACGAGTGTATGACAAGAACAGAGATTTGTTGATGAAGGCGAAGCAAAGAGATCTCGAAATAGGTTGTACAAGATTCCTTTGAAAACTTGTAAACAGGTTTGGGTGGAGAGAGGCACAGATGGACGAGGTGCAGAGACAGCAGGAGGCAAGCCTGACGCACAAGAAGTCATAACGAGAAAGGAGACCGAGTCGGCAAGGAAGCAAGACAAGGTAGAAGGCATGGTCGTAACGAGGAGTGACAACGGCAAGCATGGCATGGTCGTAGCGAACGGCGCAGGAGGCGCACACAGGCGTGCAGCCGACTCCGGACGAGGGCATTCAGGCGGAGAGAAGCGGAGCGACGGCTCGAGTGATCGGCACAGACCACATGCAACAGGCATGGTCGTGGCGAGCAGAGGCTCAGGAGGAGCTCTCACGCGGGCAGCGGAAGGAAGTCAGAGATGGGTCCCGAGGTGGCGAGAGGAAACACAGCGTAGAGGACAGTGGTTGAAAGCAATGGCACACGACAATGAGAGGAGGTGCTCATGGAGGAAGAAGGAGCATGTGCTCCAGCCCAGGAAGGCATGCAAGGAAGAAGTGGAAGCAAGAGAGAAGATCGACATGATCAAGATGAGGAAACAAGATTAAGGAGGTGATTGTTAGAAGTAATCTTGTTTTTTCCATATCCGAGTTGCTTGCCGAGTATACGAATACGTATACGAGTTGTATACCTGCGTCCGTTTCCGCGTGAGTTAATGAGTCGGTTTAGACTTAGAGTCGGGTGCAGTATGGGCTTTAAAGAGCCATGCAAGGCGTGAGATTGTAAGCAAGAAGTTGTGGAGAGAAATAAAGAGGGACAGAGTAGAAGAGAGCAAGTCGTGAGAAGTAAGCGAGTAGAGAGGTTGTGCTCGGTGTGATTGCGAGAGAAGAAAGAAATAAAGGAGTTCCGGAAAATCGATCCATTGCAAGAAGGCGCTCGTTGGTGTTCTTCATCCATCGGGCGCAGGGCAAGGAACATCATGTGGAGGCGCTGCATGTGCTCCTTCACATGAAGTTCAAGGAGGCTTGGGTGGTCTAGTCCTCGTGTGCAGTGCGGTGCGGGCGCCTCGTCGTCTCTGCGAGGCAAGGGCGGCGGTTCGAGGCGTGTCACACGGAGAGGTAAGGGAGCGGAGGAGTCTTTGGAACGAGCAGCGAAGGGTCGCGGAAGCAAAGTCTAACAAGTGGTATCAGAGCATGGGTGACAAGGCGAAGGCTCAAGGTGGGCTAATCTCCCTTCAATACCCTCTCCTGTCGATCGACAACTACCCGGTATGGACAATGAAGATGAAGGCGAACATGCGCGCCCAGGGAGTCTAGTGTGCAGTCGATCCGAAGGGGAAGGACAAGGAGGTGGACGACAAGGTAGATCAAGCGGCTTTGGCCCTCATCTACTAGGCAGTGCCAGACGCGATGATGCATCAACTCATCGGCAAGGAGACGGCACGGGAAGCGTGGGAGGCGCTTCAGACGATGCACGAAGGAGTTGATCGTGTCAAGGAGGTGCGACTTTATTCATCGGGTGGTGAGTGGGTAGCCCTATCATTTTGGCTTATTTCGGTGTGAAGTTCCAAAATTTTTTCTGTACTTCACTATAAAAAGAGAGGCGGCACAGTGGTCCTGTTCTGGATGCATCCTTGAAAAAAAATCTCACCTGAAATGAGAAAACATTTGTGTTTTTTTAATACATAAGTCCCTTCAATGTCTGGTTTCTCTTGTAGAAAAAAAGAAGTCATGAACTGTTTGGGTGAATGGGTGCAAGGAAGGAATAAATAGTTGTAGTTTGTTATATACCCATGGGCCAAGAACTAACCAAAACGGGCACAAAAACAGAATAAGATTTGGTGCCAAGTATAGAGCGCCTCTGCAGTTGATAACAGAACAAAACCCGGCGATTGTATTAGCTGAACAAATCAAGCAGTAATGTGTAACAACTAAAAAGGTACAATCTCTAAGTCTATTACCTGAACAAATCAAGCAATCAAGTTTCTTCGTGACACCTAAACAGCAAGTATACGCCGATCCGTGGAGAATCATCATTCACAATAGAATATGAAGATTGTACTATGGGAAGTATTCTTGCAATTGGACTTACATCTTGTACCTATATCAATCTTATAAGATAAAGTTGTCCTTCAGTAAGTCCTTGTTCGTCTTTAAGACTAATGGCCAAAAGGAAACTATGCTAGAAACAGATCAATTTGCCCAAGTTTGCGTTTGTTTGGGGAAACGACAAAGAACGCCCGCCCCCACCCCCACAAGGCCACCATCACAAGGGTTCCTCGTAGGCAAAACAGCGCACACTTCGCAGGCACAGATGCCGCTCACCAGTCACCCAAAATGCCACACATACAAGTAAACTGGAGACGCTTACTAACGAGAGAGCAAACAAGCTGAGATTATGTATACGAGAGTTGGAGGAGGGATGAATGCTTGGAGGCGACGAGGAGCGGAGCGCGCGAGCAGCGGCCAGCCAGGCACTTGCAGGGGCAAGCATGGACTATTCCATCATCTCCTCCCAGATCGCCGCAGCTTACGGCAACGTCGGCTGTACCTAGACAGAGCCTATGCCACGACCGCGAGGACGACGGTGGCTGCTCCGCCATGAGAGACAGCCTTGAGGTGGCTTCTAGCTGTTGGTACCGTCCGTTATAAAAAACCGCGCTGCAAATGATGATCGCTACTGGCTAGCTACATGTTGCAACTCAAGAATTTCACAAAAACCTCCTCGAGGAATCTCACAGGAATTTTATAGTAATAGTATTACTTCCAAGTGTAAATCTTATAAAACTCTCTCGATACAGTTGGGGCCACATGATATAGTGGGCATATTTGAGGAAATAGAAGTCTAGCAAACTATCTCCATGAAGTGGCATTATATGTCGGATACTGAAAGCAGATTGATAAATCTCACAGCGAAGGAAATTAAATAGTACATTACAAGCATAACTAATACAATCTAACTTGACGTTAATAAGGATGGATCTCTATAGAAGAAAGCCATAGCTTATAATGAAGTACCCTGGGATGGCAAATCAGAGCATACTAACTGACAATGCTTTGTATCGTTAATTTCATCTACATGTTCTCGCCCGCAATTTCAGCCTTCGCGGGCTCTTAATTGTGCCAGCTTGAGTTCTTCCACCACTTGTGTCATGGTCGGTCTCTCGTCCACTTCTTCTTCGAGACACTGGACTGCGATGCCACCGATCCTATCAAGGCACTCCATATAGTGAGGCTGAGCAGCAGACAAGATCTCTTTATCATACATCTCCCTTCTTGTACCCTCGTCATTGTAAGACTTGACAAAGTTTATTGGAAGGCTGTTGCTCCCATCGTACTTGGCCTTCTTCCGGGTTATGAGCTCCAAGAGCACAACTCCAAAGCTGTAGATATCGCTTTTCTCCGTGAAATGCCCTGTCTTGATGTACACGGGGTCTATGTAATTCATATCCCCCATCACAGACCAGTTGGCATACCTGGTTACTGACACGAGCTTAGATGACCCAAAGTCCGAGACCTTTGGCATGAAGTTTTCATCAAGGAGAATGTTGCCAGACTTGACATCCCCATGAACAGTGTTGTGGCCACCATGTGAGTGCATGTAGGCGAGTGCTTCCGCAGAGCCAATGGCAATGTCCAAGCGTACCAGCAACGACAGAGTATGCTTTTCAGCTCCATGAAGCACATGGTAGAGGCTTCCATTGGCGACGAACTCGAAGACTAACATGGGAACTTCTGTCTCCAAGCAACATCCGATGAGACGGACCAGGTTCGTGTGGCTGATCCGAAATTGGATGGTGATCTCGTTCACGAAATCATCTTGCCGGCGCGTCTCGCCTTCTACAATTGAGCGTTTGACTGCGACTTGTTGGTTGTCGTTAGTAGTTCCCATGTAGACCATGCCGAAGGCACCATTTCCAATGGTGGTACTGTAGTTATGTGTGATCTTGTCCAGCTGCTCTCTCGTGAAGGTTTTGATGTTCATGCTCTGCAGTATTTGGCCACCGTTTCTGTCAAAAAACCCTCGCATCTGTCGTCTCTTATGCTCCCTACAAATGGACCACAATAGGAATCCCAAAAGAACGATGGCACAGACTGTCGCTGTAAACACAGATAGCATAGATCGATATTAATTAACCATGGTATTTGCTTGCCAATATGCATGCATGTATTCACGTCCATAAATAATTTAGTATGAGTAGAAGCTACTCTTTCGGTTCTTTTTTACTAATCATTTTAAACATTGACATAGTCTCCAATATACACATTATGTTTGATAAATACCTTTTTTGTAATTATATGTCAGTACAAATTAAAAAACAATGATATGAAAGCACTTCTGATGATAACTATACTAACATCATATCTATGTGGCAAATATAAATAGTTTTGTGTATATTAATGATTAAAGTTTGTAATGGAGAAAGTAGTGTAGTAAGAATGCTCACCTACTGTCGCAACTGCAGGCGCAGGAAATATGGGCTGACATCCCTCGTTGCTTTTTCCATCCCCTCGTCGTCCGAAATTGCATTTGCACTCGTAACCACCCTCCGTATCATGGCATGTGCTACCACTTTGACAAGGATATTGCTTTTCGTACCTCTCAAGATTTGATCTCCAGAGCTCGCACTCGTTAATATCTATATATTGAATATTCGAAAAATATGTTTAATAGCACGAATTCCAAGACAACAACTGTTGGGTAGTAGATGGGATAAGTTCAAAGACAGGTAAAATGCTTGCGGACAAACTAACTTGTGCATCCGTCGGTGACATAGGGATTGCCAGAATATCCGTCGGAGCAATTGCAACGGTACCCCTGCCTTCCTGTGGCGTTGATGCAATAGCTGTGGGCGCTGACACAGGCGGGAGCCACTGTTTTTGCTGGCAAAGGCGGGCATGTCCCATCGCTCGTTATGGCCCAGTCAAGCACCAGCGGAGGAATACTTCTCTTACCAACCCATCTGTCGTAGACCATCTCACTTGTACCGTTCAGATCTTTTCGGCTAAAATTATACCTAAATTATAAACAAGTTAACTGTTACTTGCTCCCATAGAAAAAAACTTAATAATTAACTTCTTTACATGTCATGGTGCAAACTCACACACACAAAGCACAAGATTATCGATGGTCAAATTAGATACAAAATTCATCTATTTATTTAATCACAAAAAAATCATCTATTTATAATAATACTATTATATATATATACACACACACACACACTTTTCAGATGGGAGTCAAAAGGAGGCACGACGGATCGAACTCCCCCTTTATGACAGTGTATGTATGTAGATATAGCACTTGCAACTTGAGACACTAGCATAACGGCGCGCGCTTCAGTTGTACGTACGTACCAGCCTTTCTCAGCCACGAAGGCGTAGCTGCAGGGGCTGTATTCCCACGCACGGTTGTCAGCGATGGCACCGTTGCTGTCGTTCTTACCCCAATAGACCGTTATGGTGCTAAGGTTGCTCGGGATGTACGACATCTGGCAGCAACCGAGCCCCGCGCACGGGTTGCCGTCGGCGGCGGCGCCATTCAAGCTCGCACACGTTGTGATGCAGCCGGTTAAGTAGCTCCTGTCTTCCTTGCCCCCGAGGAATGCCTCGGTGTTGCACCCGATGGCCGTTAACTCGTTCCTCTTCGGCGAGATCAAGAACGGCGAGACGAAGTTGAGTTTCCAGGCGGTTGCATTTGATTTGATGGTGTTGGACGAGTTGTAGCAGATGTGTGATACGGGAGAGACGACGCGCATCTCGGCAGCCTCCAACGTGATGTCGATGACCTCGATGTTGCCTGTGTATGGTCTCGGAGGGTTCAAGCTATTGTTGCAAGTGAGGGTGAAGTCATCCAAACCTGCCTTGGCACAGTCTTCGCCGATGCCGAATGGGTAGGGAATGTCTACGCCGCCGCACACTCTAGGGCAGCCCGGAGGTGGAGTCGGCATCGGTGAGGGCGCCATGTCGAAGACCGTCGGCACCGGCTGGGAAAGTACTAGGGCGGGAGTGAGGAGAAACCACAGCACCAACTGTGGCATGGCTAGCGCTAGGACGCATTTCATCATGTTGGTAAATAAAGAAACTAAGAGCTTGTTAACTTTGCTAATCCGAGCGTGTAAGCCCGGCAGCTCTCAGCATGGGTATTTATAGGCGCCCGTACGTCAGGATTTTCCCCGCGCCCGGTGTACTTGTCTGTCAAGAAACTTTTTTTCTTTGACTACAACAAAAAAGCGCACAAACATCACAACGTATGAACACGCGCGAGTCCACTATTTAGCACACGCTTAGAAAGATAAAAGCCACAGATAAATATATAACTTTACAAAGTTTCTACTAAAATGCACCCATGTGTATAAAGGATGACTACCAAAATTTAAAATATTTGTAGATAGAATCGTACATCCACAAGTCTACTGCCCACCACCAAAAGGTGGTTCTCACATGTCACAAAACTTAATCATCCGCGGCCTTTTATTATTCTTGAAAGTAATATATAGTATCTTAGGTTGATAGCAAACCTAGATTGTTCTAAAATCTGAATCCTTAGTAGAAAAAAAAACTATCAGATGAGATCATTGTCAAACTATCTTGCATGCGTGGGACAAATTAAGTTACTAGGTTGTTTCCCATGAAAATAACTCTTCCAAGGTCGAACGTGACTTCTTCCTGTCGTTAAGGGGAAAAAATCGTGCGTGTCGTACTATTTTTGAATCATCTTAGTTGAATTTGATGGCTACCCTGTCACTGTCGTAGTAGATACAAATTACAAAACGGTCGTATGTGCAAATTAAGTCACCACCGGTTCTACTCTTGACCAACTCATGTATTAATTTGGCGCTAGTGCATACATGTATTAATTACAAGAGAGTACATCTCATGTATCAAATGCGAAACTACTGCACGCGTATGCATGTATATACAGGCAACATCTCGCCGTGAAATTTCTCTACACTAACAACCGCTGTCAAACAAAGCTAGCCCTGTAATCGAGTTCCATATGTGTTAGATGGTAAGGACATTTTTATCCCCGGAAGCTAGCCCTGTAATCGAGTTCCATATGTGTTGGACGGAATAGGCCGTTGTCGAAGGCCCTACACTTTGGTCGGAACGGCGACTTGGCTGTGCTTGGAATTGACGCAGTTGCCTCCCACGGACCGAGGAAGAGAAAGAAAAACGCGTTGCTTTTTTCCATCGTTGACCTGGCTATGCGCGACGTCATCTTCTCCCGGATCGCGGCAACCTACGGCGTCGACGGCGACGACGATGGTGCCTGCTCCGAAATGGGAGACAGAACTCTGCGGTGGCAGCTCGGACGGGACTGTCCGATCAAAAACAAAAAACAAAAAGTTCCCCGTTACATATGACCGATGGATCGCCACGTCTTACACTGTCCCATTAAACCATATATACTAGCTGGTGCTGTGTACATAGAATCAATGTTGCACGTTGCAACACCGGAATTTTATCGGAACTAGCTAGGTGGCTCATGTATTTGTACGGATTACCTTTAAAACACTTTTAAATAACTTAATAATATATATGTAATTTTACTTTGTTAAAAATAGATTGTTGAATAACTTCATTTATGACATTTTAATATTATATATTATAAGAAGAGAAAATACTCACTTTGCTCTCCAATATTTGTCACACGTGATCAAAACTTTTTTCCCCACATACATTTTTATGGAAATATTTACATAGCAAACAATAAATATAGTATTACATAACATTTTTATTTATATCATCATCGTTTTTTATTATTGAAATACTTGTCTGCATGCTCATAACGCACATCATATAGATTACATCGGTATAGACGAGTGAACACTCGTCAATGATCTCACTCTCAATTCATCTATCCTGTGAAGATCCATCAAACAAATGGTCGTAATGTTTTTGTTTTTGTGAGAATTTTTAGCATTTATTTTTTTCTTAACGATTGTAAATTATCTGTCATTAATTTTTATTATATAATAGATTTTGATTTAAACATCTATTTAGATTTTATTATATAAGCACACGCGTGAATCCGCATCCTAGAAATGCTGAGGTGGAATGATGCGAGTATCTAGGTTGTGAGATTTCCTAGCTGTAGCACTATGGGACTATTGGACGCTGTAACGGTTGTGATCGTTTCGGTTTCAGCTTCTGGCTTATTTTTTACTATTCATAAATTTTATCTTTTTCTGAACTTTTGGCATTTTGTTGAACTTTTTTGCCGGTTCTTTTTTTGTATTTGTTTGTATTATACGTAATAGGCTAACATATTTTTTAATTTTTTAAATTTAATTATGCTAAATAAGCCTCTGTCAGCTACAGTGTTTTTTCAGCTAGCTACAGTGCTTTTCAGCCATAAGCCAAAAAAAAGCCCAAATGATCATGCAGAGCAGATACTACTAGTCAATGCAATTAATAATGGTGATAATAGTCACCGGTCCTTGTGATATCACTTGGGTGTATATGACGTCACGGCCACATCATTCAGTAATCCATTAGCAGCAGATTAGCTATGTCTTGACTCGCTGCGATGCCGTGCAGATTAGTGTTTTCAGTACGGTTTTATTTTTGATACCGAACTGAAAATACTATTTATTTATCTAATTTTATTGTAGTAGACGATTAAGCCGCCCGACCGGTCAGACCGCCATTTGTAGGCCAGTCAGATCGTCAGGAAGTGTTAGCTTCAAGGTTTTGTGTTTTTGAGTTATTTAGCTTGAGTTTTTGGATGATTCTATTTTCTACAACTCTATAGTTGTGTAAAAATAGAATCTTAAATATTTAATAAAAATCTTAATCGATATCTTTCAATATTGCTCAGTGTCACACTCACGACCACATCGCTCGTCGTCATGGAAAAGCCAACTTCTTGTCGTTAAAGAAAAAACCGTGCATGTCGTAGAAGATACAAATTACGAAACGGTCGTACGTGCAAAGTCGCCACTGTTTCCTGCTGCTTTTATTACTGTGCGTGGCTTTGACTCGGCCTCTGAGCCGGACCGCAGCTGACTCGGTTTTCTGCCCTCTGTTCGCTCGGACGCGCTTGAAGCTCTGTCTTTACTCGCCGCGGTGCGACACTTTGCTCGGAACGGCGACCTGGTTGTGCTTCGGATTGACGCAGTTGCCTCGTACGGACCGATCGAGGAAGAGAAAGAAAAACGCGTTACTTTTAAAATCGGTTTTTGATCTTTACTATAATATCTAATTTTTAAGCAAAATATTTTTAAAACAAAGTCTATAAAATAATTATAGTAAACATTAAAAATCCAACATATACATCATCCAAAATCGCAAACGAGTATCTCTTCGTAATCTCTGTCGTAAACAGCTAAAATTAAAAAATTTCAGCCGAAAACCATAAGCCACAGCCACAAAGAATAGACATGGTGGTCTTTTATTATTCGTAAAGGTAATATATAGTATCTTAGGTCGTTGTTGACCTAGATTGTCCTAAAATCTGAAACCTTATTAGAAAAAACAATCAGATGACTAGATGAGATCATTGTCAAACTATCTTGAATGCATGGGACAAATTAAGTTTGTGAATTTGATTGGTTCCCCTGCCACTGGCGTAGTAAATACAAATTACAAACTAGTCGATCGAATTCGAATTTCATTTCGGTACCGTATCGTTAAAACGTTTAGTTACTCATCGTCGTCAGCAGGAGCATTCCGGTTCGTGTCCGCAAGGATCTCTCCGCCCGTGTCTATACCAGTACATCAGTAGTCCATCAGTCTTGACTCGTTGTGATGCCGTGCGGCACTTTGCATGGAACGGCGACTTGGCTGTGCTTCGAATTGACGCAGTTGCCTCGTGCGGACCGACCGAGGAAGCGCAAGAAAAAGGCGTTGTTTTTTTCTACTCTCGCTGGACGCGGCGGCAAGAATACGACCGGTACTGCTGCTGATTCGCGCGGATCGAGGAAGAGAGAAGCATGCCTCTCGGCTGCTTCCCATCTGGTTGCGCGCGATCGGTTTTTGTCGTGTGTCCCGCCATGCGCGTCGCCCGAGACTGAGACGAGGCTCCATCGGATCGCGTCGGCCCTGAAGAAAACTTATACATCACAAGTAAATACAAAGAACTTAACAAAATTTGCATGTGTCACAATAACGTAACTGAGTTTCCTGAATTTATTTATTATCTTACTTATTTTTCTATTATAAAATTAGTTACAAGTATCCTTATTATATATACTATAGGATCGGATACACAACAGATAGGAGGTGATTGGTGCCTTAAAATTTTTTTATTAAGTATTCACTTATCCTTTATTCCGATAGCTACAAAGCTTAGGATAGCAACTTCACTGGAAAACTAAAGACTCTCAAAATTGAGCAAAAATAGTCAGGAAAACAACGTGGTCGAAATTCGACTACGTGATCAGAAGTCGACTGCGTGCTCGAAATCGACTACGTGGTCGGAAGTCAACTGCGTGGTTAAAATCGACTACGTGGTCGGAACTCGATAATATGGTCGGAAGTTGACTACATGGTCGAAAACCAGAGACCCGACGGCCCAGGGTACATGGTCGGACAGACGTCGCCGATGCCGAATGGGAAGGGAATGTGTACGTCACCGCACATGCTAGGGCAGTCCGGCTGTGCAACCAGCGACGCATCAGAGACGGCTACGGCGAACGACGGCGTCGGCACCAGCTGGGAAAGTAGTAGGAGTAGCATGGCTACTAGGTAGGAGTATTTCATGCTTGTAAATTAACCAGTCTGGTCGAGCATGCATGTGTTTATATAGGGGGGCGCGCGTCTGCATGCGATGCATGCTGCTGATGCCGCATCTGTGACGTATCGGGAAAACTTTTTTACTTATTTCAGGTGAAAAGCCACAAAATGTAAGTAGTAAACAAATTCAAGTATGGGATGGTCGACAAATGCTGAGTTGTAACGGTGCGACAGACTCACTTTATGTATCCACGTAAATGCAAACAGTATGTCAACGAGTGAAGGCAAGTCAAGATAAATTAGTACTAACTCTGCCAGTAGCGCTCGCGCGATCTGGTTAATTATTGAGCACGCGGCATTTTCATATGTGAAATCACTGCGCGCGTGCATGTATATACAGGCAACATCTCGCCGTGGAATTTCCCAACACTAACAACCACTGTCAAACAAATCTAGCCCTGTACTCGAGTTCCATATGTAATAGTCCTTATGCCATCCATAGCATAGCCCATCATGAAACTGGGGATATGTAGCAAAAGAAAAATGGCATCTAAATTACTAGGGAAAATGCAGCTGTTCCAAGCTTCCAGTGAACACATATACTCTCATCATGCTTCACCCGAGCAAGAGCAACACACACTCGAAATCATGAGGGTATCACATGCCCAGAAAAACAACCATCTAACCTGACAAAAAAAAGTTACCATGCCTGAGCAGCTAAACTTATAGTGATGGCTGATGCCACTCGATAGAACGTGCATGCAGCGATTACAGGACTGAATGATGACGACTCCATTTCCATGTGGTGCAGCTATCCAACAGTAATCTCGACAGCTAAATGTAGTACTTACTCCCTGGATGCTGCTTCTCTTGAAGAAGTTGGATGTTCCTTGCTGGCAGCATGAGAAAATCCTACTGGCTCTTCAACATGTCTGCCTCCCTTTCCTGATACATTGCTCTGCTGAGGCCTTGATTGGCTGTTTGCTGCATCGTGTACTTCCTTGGCTGCTGCTGCCCACTCTTGGTGCACTGATGCAAGTGAAACATCCCAAAGCATTATACTACCCACAGTAACACCTGCAGCAGACGTAACTTGGGCATGAATCATAGAACTGCTAAAGACAACACCTGCAACTTCTGTTTTATGCACACTTGAAACTTCTGCTGTATTCTTCTCATTACCAAACACAGGTGGTGATGCAGGACAAACTGCAGCAGCATCCCTCCTGCTGTTCTTGTTTCTGGTCGAGAGGTCCTCATGAGGTTTAGATTCAGCACTCCATATGTCTGCAGGAATCTCATTAGCATATTCTGTAATTTCAGCAATCTTTGACCTCTCCTTTATAATTCTCACCAGTAAATCAACTTGCCATCGCCTATTCTCCATCTGCCAATGCTTTAGAGCACTGCTGTCATGTGACTGTGAGAAACTTTCGTGGGCATTGTGTTCCATTATGTTTATCTTTGTGTTCTTGGCTGAAGACATGACATTATGAATCAAAGAACCTTTACTAACACCTGCAGTATTTGATGCTGAAGTGGAACTGATGGGAACTGTAATATTCTTGAGTCCATTAGCTGGCAGAGGCAAATTAAGACTCTCAGCGGAGACAATGCAAGATGTATCTGCTGTTGAAGTATCACGTTTAGTAGCTCCATTGCCTCCAGCTTTTTGTTTACGATGCAGATTATACATCGCTCGGGTTGCATCACCTAACCGACTCTATTGATGAACACTGTCCAATTCTTCCAGATTTTGCAATAGCTTTTGCATTTTGTTGACTTTTCCAATCCTCTTCCTCCTGTAGTTGTTTTACACGCTGGCGACAGCTCTCTCATTCTTGGTCTTTGAATGCACCAAAAGAAACACTAGTTAAACAACAACCAGGATACAAGATTCATGGACACCTCAGTGACCTTTCTGCACTATTTCTTGTCTAGTTTGAACATTTCATATATTTATATGTGCCATTTTTTAGGCATTGTGTATAAATAAATCTGCAGGTAATAGAAATAGAGTAACATTATAATAAAAAGGATGTGCCCAAATAAAATGTGGGGAACTCTAAAACTATACATGGAAGAATCACACCATATAGGGAAAGAGTGAAACATTTGGAGGATAGGCATCTCACATTAACAAGATGTAATAGATACAAATGAATTTATCGATAAAAACATTCCTGGAAGTAACAGAAACATCTCTGTTATTATACGTTTATTTACTTAGTATGACATTTCAATGTAAACAGGTCTCATTATAACAAAACATTTGAGTGGCCTTGGTAACATTTTGTGAAAGCAAGTATTCCTAATCAAACAACATTTATTTAGCATTGGCTCAAAATTTCTACCATGGGCATCATATAAACTGACAGCGTATCATAGTATGATATAAACTTAGAAGGTTAAAGCAGTACAAATAGAAGAAACTGATAGGGAAACTTTTTGAGGTAGAAGAGTCAATCTTGATCATTATTCAAAGCATTTGTGATAGTTCAGGATAGTCCTAAAAGGATATCATAATAATCTACAGACCGAATATTCTTTCTTCGGTCTGGGATTATTATGATATCCTCTCTGCCTTCGGTCTGTTGTAGTTTTAAAATTTTATTTAGGATTTGGATTTTCATTTGAATTTGGATTTGAACTCTTGAGGAGTTTTTGCATGAAGAGATCTTTGGAAATTTTGATTAGCACACAAATTACTTTTAGAAATTTTCAAACTTGTTTTTTGGGCAAAGAAAATTTATTTCGAAATTTTAAATTCAAGCAAGGCTTTTGGGAAAATTTTAAACATGCACAAAAAATTTGAAACTCATGAAAATTATACAAGTTTTATTTGGAAGCCAATTTTGGACTGTTACAAAACGTACCCCTCAAAAGGAATCTCGTCCCCCGAGATGAAGAGGGGAAGAAGGTTCTCCCTCTCTTCTTGGTGGAGAATAAGTGAGTTTAAGCACACAGTAAGTCTGGCATTAGGCCAACTAACGCTTGAGCTGACAGATTCACAGGCGCCTTTACCTCCCACTCCTTTTTTACATCCCTAGTGGCTAAATAGACTTCAACTTAACTAAATTATCCCTAGCTCGTTTCGATTAGTGTAAGGTTGCAGTCTAAACGTCAATAACTTCCATCTAGTTAGCATAAAAAGACAAAGCAAAATACAAACACAACAAATAAGAAAAAGCAAAATTGGATAAAGATGGACCAATCGTCCCTGCCACATCAGTTGTAGTTTTCCCTAATTCCCTTTAGCAATCACCAGAGCAAAGATGGACCAGAAAACAAAGCGCCAATGATTTCCTCTACCGCACCACAAGTAATTTTCCCCGCAATCTCTCCTCACAAATTCTCCAAAATTCTACAACATGCAACCACTAAACTTCCCCCAAATCAACGCGCTCCCAATTCTCACATCTAAAACCCGAGGAATCGCTGGTAAACAACCAAATCAAGCGCAAACACTAGGTACCGGGAACCAACATTAGGTCGCGGGCAGGCAAGCAAACTGACGGATCCGTCACGGAGACGACATTAACGAGGAGGAAGCCGCAGCGGCAGAATTTACCTGCGGCGAGCAGGACGGTGGAACGCGAGGCGGGCGAGGAGGAGCACACGACGCGGCGTGCGCTCGGCGCCATCGATGCAGCCCGCAGCGGTAAGAGGAGCGTCCAGCCAGTGCCTGCACCACTCCTCCGCAGAGGTCGAGTCGCCGGAGGGAGAAGGATCGCCGGCGAGGATGAGGAGGGTTAGGGTTAACAAGGGAGGAGGAGACGGGGAATTTTGTATCTGGATGAATACAAAGTACAAACAATGTGGGCTTAGTTGGGCTCCATAATGGGCTTATCTGGGCCGTCGACAAAGCCATGTGGAAAAGAACTCGCCTACTACGGCCCAGGAATTTTCCAGCATTTTGCATTTCGTCATGGCATCTATTCTTGCACCCGGCGATGTAGTAGCTTGGGTCATTGAAATACGTCTCTCGAGCAACTACACAATGATGCATTGCAGCATCCGCAACCCAATTATTAGTACACACAAAATTAAGTAAGATTTATCGATATGTTAATTAATTTGAACACCAGCATGGGGCAAAAATGTAGAGTAAAAAAATTAAAGGATGTTCTACGTACGTGCACGACAAGTGAGAAGACAGAGTGAGAAGCTGGTAGACATGAAGATCACAAGAGCTATGAAAACAATAGCCATGGAGGACACGGTCCTCGTCACATTGCTCTTGACGAGTGCCATCAGGAGTTTAGGGAAAATGAGTGGGTTAGGGCGAACACTTTGGCGTGCTCGGCCGGGGCTCAAATAGAGGGGAGGGAGATTGGCTTTGGGTGCAAGGGAGCTGAGAGGGAGAGAGCACGTGAGGGTAAGAGAGAGGGCGAGCGGCGATGGGACGAGGTCGCGGCCGCGCAAGGCTCGAGATAGCAAGGTTGACGTGGCTGTAGCATGAGCGGCGCATGCGTACGACAGCACAAGCAGGAGCAAGAGAGAGACGGCGTGGGGAAGAAGCACAATGCTTCTCTCCATGCTACAGGTGGGCTCGGGGCCCACTCGTAAGTGAAACGGGGAGAGAAAGGGAGACCAGGCTGGCAATGCGCGTGGGCAATTGGGCTGGCACACGGTGTGCTAGGCCACGGGAAGGAAAAAGAGGAAAGGGAGAGCAAGCCAACGGGGAGAGAGAAAGGAAAACAGGCTGGGTCAATGGCTGGGATTCGGCCCGAAGGCGAGGGAGGGAAAGAAAAGATTTAAAATTTTATTTAGGATTTGGATTTTCATTTGAATTTGGATTTGAACTCTTGAGGAGTTTTTGCATGAAGAGATTTTTGGAAATTTTGATTAGCACACAAATTACTTTTAGAAATTTTTGAACTTGATTTTTGGGCAAAGGAAATTTATTTCAAAATTTTAAATTCAAGCTAGGCTTTTGGGAAAATTTTAAACATGTGCAAGTTTTAAAAGAATCTCGCCTTCGAGCTGAAGAGAGGAAGAAGGTTCTACCTCTCTTCTTGGTGGAGAATCTTAAGTTTAAGCGCACAGTGGGTTTGGCACTAGGCCAACTGACGCTTGAGCTGACAGGCTCACAGGTGCCTTTACCTCTCACTCCTTTTTTTACATCCCTAGTGACTAAATAGACTTCAAGTTAGCTAAAATATCCGTAGCTCGTTTCGATTAGTGTAAGGTCGCCGTCTAAACGTCAATAACTTCCATCTAGTTAGCACCAAAAAAAACAAAGCAAAATACACACATAACAAATAAGAAAAAGCAAAAGCAAAATTGGATCTAGAACAAAGATGGACCGATCGTTCCTGCCACATCAGTTATATTTTTCCCTAATTCCTTTTGGCAACCACCAGAGCAAAGATGGACCAGAAAACAAAGCGCCATTGATTTCCCCTACCGCACCACAGGTAATTTTCCCCGCAATCTCTCATCGCGAATTCTCCAAAATTCTATGACATGCAAACACTAAACCGCCCCCAAATCAACGCGTTCCCAATTCTCACATCTAAAACCCGAGAAATCGCTGGTAAACAACCAAATCAAGCGCAAACACTAGATACCGGGAACCAACATTAGGTCGCGGGTAGGCAAGCAAACCGACGGATCCGTCACAGAGACGACATTAACCAGGAGGAAGCCGCAGCGGTAGAACTTACCGGCGGCGAGCAGGACGGTGGAACGCGAAGCGAGCGAGGAAGACCCCACGACGCGGCGTGCACTCGGCGCCATCGATGCAGCCCGCAGCGGTAAGAGGAGCGTCCGGTCGGTGCCTGCACCACTCCTCCGCGGAGGTCGAGTCGCCGGAGGGAGAAGGATCGCCGGTGAGGATGAGGAGGGTTAGGGTTAGAGCAACTCCAGCAGGGCCCTCAAACAAGCCCCTAAACCAAAATTTGAGGGCTGAGGATAAAAACACAGGTCCAGCAGGGTCCCTACTTAGGCCCTCAAAAGTAGACCTCTACTTTTGAGGGCACGAGTAGGACCTCACTGACTGTGTTTTATCCTCAGCCCTCAAATTTTGGTTTAGGATGATGAATGGGTCCCACATGGCAGTGTCTATTAGGATGAATTTGAAGGCTCTGATTTGAGAGCTGCTGCTGGAGTAGATACAAAAAAATCAAACTCTCAAATGTTAGGAGAGCCCTCAAATCAAAAATAGGGGCCTTGATTTGAGGGCTCCTGCTGGAGATGCTCTTAGCAAGGGATGAGGAGTTGGGGAATTTCGTATCTGGATGAATACAAAGTACAAACAATTGTTATGGTGGGCTTAGTTCGGCCTCCATGCTGGCCCATCGCTAAATCCATGTGGAAAAGAACTTGCCCACTACGGCCCAGGAATTTTCCAGCATTTTGCATTTCGTTATGGCATCTATTCTTGCACCCGGCGATGTAGCAGCTTGGGTCATTGAAATAAATGGAGTAGAATTTATTAGTCACAGTAACGTCTTGTTTTTTGATTTTGAAAAGTAAAAAACGACTGGTTTTTTTACTAGAGGAGTACTACAGTATGACTTCACCATATTTATTTGGCGTGCGTACGTTGCGTACAATTAAGTAGCCGCGCTAGCTAGCTGATGGCTATATATATAAACACAAGCAGCAGCTAGCTAACATCAAGAGTTGCCACCACATACCGATCATCTCTAATCTGCTCGGTAAGTTGATTAATTCACACGATGATTGCTTCCTCTTATTTCAGATGTTTTCCGCTAGCAATGGAATGCTGCAGCCTGCTTCTTATCGTCGTCACGAGCAGCTGCCTGCTGTTGGTCGGCTGCGACCCCTCGGTGACCCAGCAGCAAGCGCCGCCGTCAACGATGAGAGCGCGATGATGGAGAGGTTCATCCGGTGGATGGCTGCACAGAAGCGGTCCTACTCCTCCGTGGAGGAGAAGCAGCGGCGGTTCAAGATATACGAGTACATGAGGTACATAGACGAGGTGAATGCCAAGGGGCTCTCGTACGTGCTCGGCGAGGGCCCGTTCACCGACCTGACGCATGAGGAGTTCGTGGCGCGGCACACCGGCATGGTTGTTGACAATGGGGTGGTGGACGCCGAGGCGGCTAAAGCTATTGACCGTTTGTCAATAGCTTTTTTAATTTATCTTTTTTTAATTATTTTTTGATTTTTTATTTAGAAAAAGCAAAACAGTCACTACAATGCATTTGTCTTACAAAAAAAGGCCAGAAGCCCACAGCGGCTGTGAGCGGGGGTTAGCGTTGATGATGCTTTGAATGTGAGAAGAACCATCACATTGAGACTTGGGTTGATCTTTGCTAAATATGTTGGATTATGTGGGCCAAGCCCATATAATAAGGATAATTCCTATTAAATCTCAAAGGCCCACTCATGCAAAGGAGGCATACATGAGACCTTTAGTACCATATTGCTAGTTCTAGGAGAGGAAGACCACCTTAAAAGGGATGGTGCACTCCTAGCCACTTGAGGCATGGGTGGGAGAGAACTAGAGGATAACACGCGCGCGCTCGCTCGCCTCGCCTCGCCGGGCCGGGCCGGCGGGCGGCGGCGGCGCGCGCCACGGCACTGCGTGAATGGTCGCCAAAATCCGCTCCAGTGCTTGCGCGACGCGCTTCTTTTTGCGTTTTATTTTGCTGTTTTGAATGGCGGTGAATCCGGATCGATTACGGTTGCTAATCCGGTTCGATTCACGAGTTATGGAGAACGTGCGGCGTCTTGATCACGCGTCCCGGTTTTCTATAAATACGGAGTTGCCGCCTCCATACAGCATTACGCGAAAATCAATCTAGGTTTTGCCTCCTCCATCCATTGTGCTGCGCCGTCCCACGTAGTCTACTCCGTCCGTCTGCGGCGTGCACCATCGTTCGAGAGCGGTCTCGGGCAACCGCCGCCAAGTCTGCACCGGAGAGGCGAATAAGGTTTTGAGAAGCGCTCGCGATCGCTCGCTGTAGCTCGCTCGTCTTCCTCGTCATTCGGCCGGCGAATCGTCATCGACTTCGTGTCATCCTCACCGTGCTGCGGCGTCTACATCGGCAAACCGATCGAACAGAACCATCGATGCGTAACGATCATGTTCTCCGTATTAGATCTGTTCATGTACGGTTTCTGGTTTACATGTCTATATCTTTTATGCTGTGATGGTTACTGTTATTTTGCGTGCATGATGTCATGATTTATTTATGGAATAAATTAAACCTACATGTGCTTATATATTCAACAATCCAAAAACCTTATTGTAGGCACCGTGGTTTTACTATGGCTGGATTTGCCGATGCACGAGGCGGATAAATTCTCGGTGTGCACTTTAAGAGATGGCGATCGGGGTCACTCGTGGCTTCTTGCTATGAATGTATTCAGGTTAGTAATGGCAAGCTGAAGGTGTTCTTGATGCTGAAAAGAAAAGAATTCGAGACGCCACTACTCTCTTTGTTGGATGCATTCTTAGTGTTCTTCTTGACCGTCTGTGCGAGGTGTATATGCACATGACAGACGCGAAGGAGTTATGGGATGCATGAATTCCAAATACGGTGCTCACGATGCCAGCAATGACATGTATGTCATGGAGCAATTTCATGACTACAAGATGGTTGATAACCGTTCGTAGTAGATCGGGCTCATGAGATACGAGGCCATTGCCAAGGAACTCGAACTCTGAAGTGTGCCTTACCCGACAAGTTTGTGGTGGATGTATTATTGCGAAATTACCTTCTTCATGGAGGAATTTCGAACAAGCACTCAAACACAAGAGACAAGAATACTCTGTTGAGAATCTGATTGGGTCTCTTGAAATTGAGGAGAAAGCTCGGGAAAAGGACGCTGTGTCTAAGGGTGATGGAGGCGATCTAGTGCCAATGTGGTACGAAACCCTCAAGCAAGAACAAAGGGAAATTTGTTAAAGCCCAACAGACAACCAACTTCAAGAAGAAGAAGAACAACAACAATCGGGATGATAGAACTTGCTTTGTGTGCGGTGAGCTCGGTCACATGGCCAAGAAGTGCCCACAACGCAAAGGAAAGAAGGCACTGCAGGATGGACTTCTAAGTCATCAACGTGACCATTGGCAAGGCGGAGATGGGACTGGGTATGGTAATTTACCTCTTGTTCTTTCAGTTAGTCAATCTACCAATTGGTGGATTGATACAGAGCTAATGTACATGTGTGTGCTGATATTTCGTTGTTTTCTTCTTATCAGTCGCCCGAGATTCCTCCATCCTAATGGGGAATGGGTCACATGCTCTTGTTCATGGTGTTGTACGGTAGATCTGAAGTTTACTTCGGGAAAGATCGTGCGGTGAAGAACGTGCAGCATGTCCTTCTATAGACAAGAATCTCGTTAGTGGCTCCCGTTTATGTAGAGACGGGCTTAAGTTGGTATTTGAGTCTAATAAAGTAGTCGTGTCTAAACATGGACATTTTATTGGTAAAGACTATGAGTGCGGAGGCTTGTTCCGCTTTTCCCTATCGATTTCTGAAATAAGATCAGTAAACCATATTTGTGGCGGTGTGGATGATGAGGCTAATGTTTGGCACTCACGTCTATGTCATATTAATTTTGGTTTGATGTCTCGGCTTTCAGATGAATTTAATTCCAAACGTTTCCATCACCAAAGGTTCTAAATGCCATAGCTGTGTGCAATCAAAGCAACCTCGTAAGCCTCACAAGGTCGCGAGGAGAGAAACTTGGCACCACTAGAACTCCCGCATTCAGATCTTTCTGAGATGAATGGCGTGTTGACGAAGGGTGGAAAACGATATTTCATGACATTGATTGATGATGCAACTAGGTTACATTATGTGTATTTATTGAAAGCGAAAGGTGAGGCTTTAGACTATCTTAAAATCTATAAGGCGAAGTTGAAAACCGCTTAAATAGAAAGATAAAAGACTTAGGTCGGATCGTGGTGGAGAGTATTTCTCAAGCGAATTTGACTTATTTTGTGAGAACATGGCATTATACATGAGAGGACGCCTCCTTATTCCCGAGTCAAATGGGATTGCCGAAAGGAAAAACGCACGTTGGTCGACTTGGTGAATGCCATGTTAGATATTGCGGGATTACCTAAGGCATGGTGGGGAGGCTTTGCTAACGTCTAATCACGTATTAAATAGAGTTCCTAACAAAATAAGGACAAAACACCATACGAGGTATGGATTGGGAGAAAATCATCACTTTCTTACTTGCGTACATGGGGTGCTTGGCGAAAGTTAATGTGCCAATAACTAAGAAACGCAAGCTTGGACCTAAAGCGTGGATCAAGCGTTTTTACGGGATATGCTAATCATAGCATTGCCTATAGATTTTTGATAGTTAAAACTGAGGTACGACATGCATGTTGGTACAATTATGGAGTCTCGAGATGCAACATTCTTTGAGAATATTTTTCCTATGAAGGATACACATAACACTACTAGTCAAACTTCTGAAATAATTCCCAGTTCAATCACATCACTGAACCTTTTGGACATACACATGAACTTGTCAATGAGGAGGATGACAGTGGAGCTCCTAGAAGGAGCAAGAGACAAAGGATATTCAAATCCTTTGGTGATGATTTCACTGTGTACCTTGTGGACGACACTCCCAAGTCTATTTCGAGCGTATGCATCCTCGATGCGACTCTCGGAAGGAGGCTGTCCAGTAGTGAAATGGATTCCATTATCGCTAATGGAACACGGGAGCCGACAGATAAACCTTATGGGTGCAAACACAGTAGGGTGCAAGTGGGTGTTCAAAAAGAAGCTTAGGCCTGATGGTACTATTGAAAAATATAAGGCTCGGCTTGTTGCCAAGGGCTATACTCAGAAATAAGGCGAAGATTTCTTTGACACTTACTCACTGTTGCTAGGTGACCACAATTCGAGTACTACTTGCTTTGGCTGCCTCACATGGTCTTCTCGTTCATCAAATGGACGTTAAGACAGCTTTTCTTAACGGAGAGCTGGATGAGGAAAATTACATGGAACACTGATGGATTTGTAGTAGAAGGTCAAAAGGCAAGGTGTTAAAGCTGTTGAAATCTTTGTATGGTCGAAACAAGCCCCTAAGCGATGGCATGAGAAGTTCGATAGAACACCGACATCTGCGCAGCTTTTTGTCAATGAGGCAGATAAATGTGTATACTATCGTTATGGTGGGGGTGAGGGAGTTATTCTATGTTTGTATGTGGATGACATCTTGATTTTTGGGACAAACATTAGTGTGATAAATGAGGTCAAATCATACTTATCTCAAAACTTTGATATGAAAGATCTGGGAGTGGCTGATGTTATTCTAAACATTAAATTGGTTAGAGATGAGGATGGGATTACACTTTTGCAATCTCATTATGTGGAAAAGGTCTTGAGCCGTTTTGGCTTTTCCGACACAAGCCTTCTCCAACACCTTATGATCCTAGCGTGTTACTTCGTAAGAATAAGAAAATTGCTAGGAATCAGCTGGAATACTCCTGGATAATTGGCTCACTAATGTACCTAGCTAGTGCAACAAGGCCGACATCTCCTTTGCTGTGAGCAAATTGAGTCGGTTTACATCTAACCCGGAGATGATCACCGAAGGCGCTTGAGCGAGTGTTGCGCTATCTCGAAAGGTACCTCGAACTTTGGACTTCACTATACTGGGTACCGTCGGTCTTTGGAGGGTTCTGATGATTCCAACTGGATCTCGATGCTGATGAGATCAAAGCCACTAGTGGATATGTTTTCACTATTGGTGGTGGTGTTTGTTTCATGGAGGTCTTGCAAATGTACCATTTTGACGAGGTCAACCATGGAAGCGAGCTTGCGGCACTAGACACTGCTATTGTTGAGGCAGAATGGCTATGAGATCTATTGATGGATCTACCTACGGTGGAAAAGCGATGCGCCTATCCTTATGAATCTGTGATAATCAAACCGTTATCGCTAAAGTGAACAGTTCTAAGGATAATATGAAATCGTCTAGGCATGTTAAGAGACGATTGAAGTCTGTCAGGAAATTGAGAAACTCCGGAGTTATAACCTTGGATTACATCCAAACAGATAAAAACACGCGATCCCTTTACAAAGGGACTATCACGGAATGTGATAGATAGTGCATCGAAGGAGATGGGTATGAGACCCATGTGAGTTATCTATGGTAGTAACCCAACCTATGTGATCGGAGATCCCGTGAATTAGGATCTGGGAAAAACAAGCCATTAGTTAACTGGAGGAGAGTAATTTCAACCCTCTCTATGTGAAGATGCAATACTCTCAGAAACTGCAAGGCAGGTTGACTAAGGTCTTAATGTGTTCCATTGGCTTTTAGAAGCGAAGACGCTATCCTGCAGAGCGTTCTTGAAAGAACACACCTATATGAGCCCGACTGTTAGTCGCAGTCTATGGAGATCTTGGGTAATCTCCTACTAAGCTCATGAAGAGACCAAGGAGTATGACTTATACGCTCCAACCGAGGGTAGCCTCATCGGCGCCTAGTATCGATTAAGTCTTTAAGTGAAGCTTGCTTGCACCAAACTTGCAATTCAAGGCATAGTCCATTGTTCAAGTTGTGAGTAAGTGTAGCTTGAGTTCTAGGTGGATGTTCAACCTTAATCGGTCTCCATCGAAATACTTGATATATAAACAAGACATTGGAATTCGGCAAATCTCTGTGGGACTTTGAGATCGGTGGGGATTGTTGGATTATGTGGGCCAAGCCCATATAATAAGGATAATTCCTATTAAATCTCAAAGGCCCACTCATGCAAAGGAGGCATACATGAGACCTTTAGTACCATATTGCTAGTTCTAGGAGAGGAAGACCACCTTAAAGGGATGGTGCACTCCTAGCCACTTGAGGCATGGGTGGGAGAGAACTAGAGGATAACACGCGCGCGCGCCTCGCCTCGCCTCGCCGGGCGGGCCGGCCGGGCAGGCGGGCGGCGCGGGCGCACGGCACCTGCGTGAATGGTCCGCCAAAATCCGCTCCAGGTGCTTGCGCAGACGCGGCTTCTTTTTGCAGTTTTATTTTGCTGTTTTGAATGGCGGTGAATCCGGATCGGTTACGGTTGCTAATCCGGTTCGGTTACGAGTTATGGAGAACGTGCAGGCGTCTTGATCACGCGTCCTGGTTTTCTATAAATACGGAGTCGCCGCCTCCATACAGCATTACGCGAAAATCAATCTAGGGTTTTGCCTCCTCCATCCATTGTGCTGCGCCGTCCCACGTAGTCTACTCCGTCCCGTCTGCCGGCGTGCACTGTCGTTCGGGAGAGCAGGTCTCCGGAACCGCCGCCTTCAAGTCTGCACCGGAGAGGCGAATAAGGTTTTTGGAAGCGCTCGCGCGATCGCCGCTGTAGCTCGCTCGTCTTCCTCGTCGTTCGCCGCGAATCGTGATCGACTTCGTGTCATCCTCACCGTGCCTGCGGCGTCTACATCGGCAAACCGATCAGAACAGAACCATCGGTACGTAACAGTCATGTTCTCCGTATTAGATCTGTTCATGTACAGTTTCCTGGTTTACATGTCTAGATCTTTTATGCCTGTGATGTATCTGTTATTTTGCGTGCATGATGTCATGATTTATTTATGGAATAAATTAAACCTACATGTGCTTATATATTCAACAAAATAAACTATTGAATTTCATCAAACTTGTTAAACTGAGTTATAGAAATGTGAGCAGCTCTAGCCTCCTGAGTGACAATAGTAATGGATTTATCCTTTTTGTTAAACAAAAAAAAGGCATTCCTAGCCTTCCATATGAACCATAACAGATGAAAGATGGATTCTCTATCTTGTCGGTTATAAACTTGGGTAAAAATAATAATATGCAGAATTTGAGAGCAGCATTTACCTTGAAAGAGAGGGTTATCTGTTTTAAGAGCAAGGTAGCTAACACAGGTGCCGTGCAGCACCCATGAAGCACATGCACCTGCCTAGGTACGTACATACTTACATATGCACTTGCTCTCCTCAGTGCAAATACAATCTTGTACTACTGTCGTTTCTTTTTCACCGGCTATACATAGTGTACTGCTGTCTTACAACATGTACATTGTTCCATGACGTTGCCTCGGGCTGCAGCAGTGCACCTGGCGTTGGCATCGAATCGAGCGTGTAGCAGCCGGGGCCCGCGTGGGCGTGCGACGCCAAGCCTGCGCCGTCAGTGCGCTGCGCTCCGCACGGCATCGTCGCGCCGTGCCTGAGAACCGCCGACGCGCTGCTAATTGTGAGTTTCTATACTGTATCATCACTCTAGACATTAGCGCATGCTATGCATAATAATATTATCTTGTGGAACGTATTAATATTATTAAATTAATATTTACGAATACTTGATGTCAGACTGTACGTAACTAATTAATTTCAGCTGCAATCCCAACACAAATTTCGCCCGTGTATACCCAGCAGTTCATCAGATTATGCCAAAATGTAAAACGAATAGACGGATTGATTCATATAAGAAGAAGAAGAAGCGCCCTCGAGCGGGCGAGGCGGGCGAAGCCTTGGATCCCATTGCAGCGCTGCGAGCCTGCGAGCGATATCTCCTGGCACTGCTTCGGAGCGTTCGGGCGGGTCGGGGTCTGGGGCGGCTGTAGGTGACGACCCGGGATCGGATGTTGAGAGGCCGCCCGCAAAGCGCGCTGCACGCCCGTCTCCTCAGCCTTCTACGGCCGATGCCGCGGCACAGGATGGCCAGGAGTCGGGCGGTCAGATGGGTGTAAATACCTTGCCAGGCTCGACCCCGAGGAATCATCTGCGGGGAGCAGCCCCGGAGGCCGCTCGCTTGCACGAAGGCAAAGCCTCCGACTCCTGGGCGCGACTCTGTCGGTGAGTTCGTCTTTTCCTATTCGTTTTTGCCCCTTTTTTTAGGTACCTAACTGTCTGCTTTTTGCAGTGTCCTAGGGGGATGATGCGGAGGTGGGCGGCGAGGGTAGCTCGTCCTCTCGAAGCTCCGCGGGTGCTGAGTCGGGTGCTGCGGCTTCCGTGGATGTGGGTTCGCTAGCTCTGTCATGTTATCTCTGAAAACTGCACTGCCGCTCGTGGACCAAGCTGCCTAGGGCTGGGGGGCCATGTTGTCTCTGGAAGAGGCCGTGACGGAAATGGGCGTTGTTCCCCTGGTGCACTATCACGAGGCCGCGGATGTCGACGTGACTTTGCAATGGCTGAAGTACGCAAGGGGTCACTTGACATGCGGCCTTCACCACCATGCATAAGGCGGGTTGTCAGCACCTCGAAGCAGTAGCCATCCTCTCCACAGCTATCGTGACCGCTGAAGAGGTGTATGGGCCGTTTCGGCGCACGCATCGGGCGAGCAACGCCTTTCTGTAGGACTTCTGAGCCATGCGTAGACAGGATGCACGTGGTGGCTACAAGGTGTCCACGGGCCACAAGGTCTGATCCTTGGGTCGCTCGTGGTGGCTACTCCCTTAATCCTCCCCCCTTTTTTTGTTTTGGTTCATAGGGTAGTGCCCTTCGGAGCTTTATTTCTTGCCTGGCTTTGATTTCGTGACTGCATTCTTTTTGGGCCGCTGCCCGCTGGCGCTAGACTCAGGAGGGGTGTCTGTACTTCGTTGGCTTTATGTAAAGACATCCTTTTTTTTTCCGAAATGGAATGGAAAGTTCTAGCCGCTTTGCACTTGTCCGTGCATTGCCCCTTATTTCTATCCTCCGTCGGTTCACGTTTTTAGGGGTGGCCACCGCGGGTACAAGTGCACCGCCATAGAGGGGTCTCTAACATGTAGCTTCTTTTTTTGGTTATGATTATATGACGGTTTGGAAATCGTCATGGTCTGTAACATGTAGATTTAACTATCACTTTTTATATTTATATGTTAGTAAAAACATAAAATTACTATATTATAAAATACTTTGCGCAACAAATCTCTAAAGATACTCCCTCTGTTTAAAAAAATGTCTATAGTTTTTTATATTGTTTCAAAATATAAGGAGCACATGTAAATTTAGTGACTTCCTCTCATCTGCCCTCGTGTCTCTCTTTTCTCTTCAACATTTATGCGTAAACACCCATGCTAACTATTATCTCTCTCACCTAGGCCCTCTAACACAGCTTACATGACCACTGGGCCGGATCATGGTTCAGGTTGGGCTGCCTCTCCCTCTTGCGTACTTCAGTTTGAGCCTTGGCTTCCTGGCCACTGGTGGTCTCCCCGCACATTGCTATGGCTAGGCGCCGCCGTGACATCATCGGCCGCCTGACATCGCATCACTCTTGGCTCCACCAAGAGTATAGTCCTCTTCTTTTATTTTTGTCATCTGTTTCTTTTTTCTTCGAAAGTAAAAAAAAAAGACGTCACTGTTCTTTAAACGGTTTTTCAATCCCAAAAACATATGTGTCATTAGTGTCGACGTCTCCATCATCTGTTACCATATCAAAAAACACAGAAAAAACCACCGACCACAGTAAAAAAAACACCTCAAAATCTACAGTCCGTTCATCTCGTCACGCTTACACCACTGAGACGCGAGAAGCAACTAGTTACACATCGTTAGAAATGGAAACGCTACCCAACGGCGAGTGCGCTATAGAGGCACAAATCATCCGTATATTAGAGAGCCTGTTCTCTAACGGCTTCTAAAAATGGCTTTTAACTTTTGCTACAATATCTAACTTTTTAAACATAGTATTTTTTCAAGACGGAGTCTACAAGTTAATTACAGTACACGTTAAAAGCCCAACATCCGTATCAATCAAAATCGCAAGCGAGTATCTCTCTCCGTAATCTTTGTCGCAAACAGCTAAAATTTAAAAATTTCAGCCAAAAACCATAAGCTACATCCATATTGAACAGGCTCGATGGTGAACTTTGGCTTCTCCATGCCACGTCGCCTTGCCATGCTCATTTGAGTTTTTTTGTGGTTTATAGTTTATTTTTTATTGTTTGACATTGTAGCTGATTTATTTTGCATCGTACCTGTTGATAGTTTTTTGATGTAATTAAATTTAAAAATTTTAAAAAGAAAAAACAGATTAGCCTATTACAAACAATGTAAAGGTATATGAAAACAAAAAGAAAAAACCAAAAAAATAAAAAATCAGAAAAAAACGAAAATAATGGGAAAGTAACTAGAAATTAGAAGTGAGAAGTTGAAGCTGCTCAATGCCGGATAATGGGCCGCGGTCTCCGCTTGCAGTCGTTCGTCGTCCGCCTCGCTGCTTACAGGCCTAGCGGCTACACCAGCTCGATTCGTTTTCGGCTCGACGTGTGTTACGACGGTTAGGCGCACGAATGCTTAGCTTCCAGAAAAAGCTTGCCAGCGAAGCCGTCCTCGCCGTCGATTGGTGGCTTCGGGATTGTTTCTTTCTGTTCGCCCGTTTTGTTACGACGCTTTCACCCAGCCTGTGCCCCACTTATTGTTCTCTCTCTTATTCCTATTACATTCATACAATGGATAGCAAGGTAATTTCCCCCCAACTATTATCTTGGTTTCATGGCTTCCTTAATCCTCGTAAATGGAGAGAGAATTTTCACATGAATAATCCAAAAGGTATTTTATATATATATATATATATATATATATATATATATATATATATATATATATATATATATATATATATATATATATATATATATATATATATATATATATATCAATCATATCTAGTACTAATGTCTATTTCAGTGGTAAGGTGCTAATGGCGACGTGGATCGTCCGATCTAGATTGCGTGGCTCAGATAAAAGTGGGTGGGAACTCCATCCCACTTAAATACTTTTACAGAAAACCCTCTGCACTTTTAACAAAAACTCATCAAGTCCATAATTGTTATTGTATATTGTAGCGTTTTCACTTTAAGTGTAAAGTGTAGATACATAGACGAGGTGAACGCCAAGGGCCTCACGTACGTGCTCGGCGAGGGCCCGTTCACCGACCTGACGTACGAGGAGTTCGTGGCGCGGTACACCGCGCGGGTTTAGGGCATCTGCTGTCGATGCTGTTGACGATGGTCCTTTTGGTTCTATTGCTCATATATTGACTAGTAGTGTGCCCGTGCTAACGCTACGGTAAAATACAAAATAAGATAAAATTTGTAAAAAATAAAACGAACAATCAGATTCATTAAGATTCACGTCTCATATATTGTATAACCAAATATTTTTGTCACATAATGAATGTCACATAATGTCACATATCAGTTTTTTAGAAATAGAAGAAGATTAATCTTAAACCTAGAAGCAAACTATCCGTCGGTCGCTAGCGCCTAGCGGCCAGTTGCACTTGCCTGCCTCCGCGTGGACGGGCGGACGGAGAGGCGACGAGGAGTCGAGGATCAGACGTCAGAAGTCGAGGCCGGCGTAACCGATCGAGAACACTACGCGGCCAGATGCAGATCATGGACCACCTCAACGTCGCCGCCTTTGTCACGAGCAGGGAGTCCCAAGCCCTGAATCATCAACGTCGCCGCCTTTGTCTGCGCACGTGACGTCTCGGTCGGTTGTTATATCACATTGGGAATAACTCTGGAACTTTAAGTTTCAAAGATGATCAAAGTGATATTACCCTTTTTTATCCTCTTAAGTGAAAAATGCACATCCATTCACTCCCGTGCAAACAAACGAAGGCCTAACGTAATTCAACATTAGATATGCATGTACCTCCTACACGTCGATCATATATCAATGAAATGGATGAGTATTTAGCCTTGAAAGAAATAAGGATTTCAATCCATGGAAACTGGAGTGTAGGAGAAGAACACATACATTTCGAGGATTACTTCGGACAAGGTCAACTGCTTCCTGATTGCCGAGGTGCTCCCATAACCCATCAGAAGCAAATATAACAAACTGATCATTTGGTTGTATTTGGTGTACAGCAATTGCAGGTTCAGAACTAAGAATAGGCTTCTTCAAGGTTTCCCGAAGCCGAAACTTGCTATGAAGAGGTTCTCTGTTATACTCTGGTCTTTTAAGATATACATCTCCGATAGATCTCGAGATCTGCAGAATATCATTTTACCTCATAAGTTGTATTATTTTGAAGAAAAATAGTAGGAGAGTATCCTACTGCATATATATTAATATAATATAAAAAGAGGGGATTATTTACATGAAGAGATATAATATAAGTTGTATTGTGCATGCAAAGTAATATGATATGACAAAAATCCCCAACAGGTACTAAGTGATGTCGTTAAATAGTTAAGTGGAAAAATATATATTAATGGAAAGGAACATGTGTGCCTGCAGAATGCATCGATTTCTCCTGTATATAGTGGCATGCTTCCCTTTTATAGAAAGCATAAACATTAAGCTAATATGGCCATACGGGAGGAGGACAAGAGGTATCAGTCATGGAGAAACAGAGTCTCGCACCTTTCACCATGTGCAGCTCTGGACTATATTTTCTAATGGTGAATGGTAACTTCTGAAAATGCACAGCAATACAACAAGGAAAGAATTAGCTACAGAATGGAAAGGATCTTGCAGGATCAGACAAGCAATTGGCTTGCTATACATATACCAATCAGTCTTAACATTCTATATTTAACATGCCTCCTCAATCACAACCTGCCAAGGTTGAGATTGGCCTTGAACCTCTCAAGCAATGCAGTCGGCTGTGATTTAGTAAATCCATCTGCCAACTGATCATGTGAAGAGATAAATCGGATGTCAAGAACTTTCCGAGCTACTCTTTCATGAACAAAATGATAATCGACCTCAATATGCTTTGTTCTAGCGTGTCATTGTAGGCGTGGGCAAAAATTCATGATCCCGGATCCATTAGTTAGCGTCGCAGTTTTGTTATGTAATCTGTTTTGTATTGTTTGATTGGCATAACGAGAGAATACTGAAAATTGCCCCAATTTCTCCAGTCTTCGGTTTTACTCGCTGTTCTCTGAACTTTACTGTAGCACGTCTGAACATTTTTCATATAGATGAACCTACTGGAGAAGGTTTCTTTACAACAGCTAGGAAGCTCAATGCTCAGGATTCTAACAAAGTGCAAATATGATTTTTATTGTTTAAAAGTATCGAAATGCACAAATATGAGTGTGCTACAAGAGTTAGGATGCCCCAAGACCATATTGCATAATTGTACCCTAAAAAGGCATTAGTTGTGATACTAAGATGAAGTGATGACTGATGAACAAAATGATAATTAATGTTGGTCAACCTTGGTGAACAAAATAACACAAGCCTGTAGCATGAAGAAGATCCACGATCCATCTGGAGAGACTACCTCTTTTGTTAATCATACGTACAGCGGTATAGATGTAAAGTATACCAGATGACAGTGATTCACTTTTTAAAATTCTGGATGTCCATCTGTATGTTGTATATACTCTAACAACAGTGTGTAGACGTTGGTTACTTATATACTTCTGTACGTTGCTTTGCTCAAAACCAGCAATGCTCTAGAATTTGATTGTATCGAAACAAGGTAAAATGTAGCCTACAAAGAAATAACAAAGAAAATACCTCATTGTAGGTTGTTCTCCCTTTGCTTTCGACTTTCTCGCAGACTGAAAAGAACAAATGAAACATTTCATGACAACTTTTAACACTAATATTTAGTTAGATATGACTAGTTAAACTGACTCCCCCAAATATCAATGAAGCAAATAAGAAACTATCGATGATGATTTTACATCAGAAAATGGAGTAAACAGATTTATCTAAGTTGCATTTTTGATTATGCTTCCTATGAAAAGATGACTGTCACAGAGGCAACAAGAGGGAAAGAAAAGTATCAACTCACCTTTCATACCTCTACGCGTTGGGCGGCGAGATGCAGATCATGGATTTGTGTAATAGAAGTGTATATACTAAGTATTTTGTTAATGTATTTGTGTAATAGAAGTGTATATACTAAGTATTTTGGCAAAAAATTTGGTGTACAGCTATACCCATGCACCTTCATCAGCTCCTCCACTGGACTACGACAAGACAAAGGAATTATGTCATACAGATATACACGTTTGGGTAATGACAGAAACCGAAGGTAATAAAAGAGATACAACGATAGGTAATAATCATGTAATTATATTGGGAATGTAATTAGGGCATCAGTTTTCAAGACTTACACACTTGGTTATACAAGAATAGTCAGGCATGCTCCTCGACTATATATTGGTGATGCGGTGTTATTTTTTCCAACAATAAAACTGTACTGACCAGTTGTACATTGTGGGAGGGATACTATTATCCCTATATGTGATGCAAAATTGTGAAATTGGAATATGTAAAGAAGGAGATGCGGGGTGGGGAGGGAAGGAGGCGGCGGCGGCAGGTGGGGAGGGAAGGAGGAGGCGCCGGCGCGTGGGGGCGGAAGAGGAGGCGGTGCTGGATGGGGAGAGGGAGATGCGGGGTGGGGAGGGAAGGAGGCAGCGGCGGGTGGGGAGGGAAGGAGGAGGCACCGGCGCGTGGGGGGCGGAAGAGGAGGCGGTGCGGGATGGGGAGAAGGAGATGCGGGGTGGGGAGGGAAGGAGGCGGCGGTGGCGCGTGGGGAGGGGAGGAGGAGGCGCCGGCGCGTGGGGGGCGGAAGAGGAGGCTTTACTGGATGGGGAGAGGGAGATGCGAGGTGGGGAAGGAAGGAGGCGGCGGCGGGTGGGGAGGGAAGGAGGAGGCGCCGGCGCGTGGGGGGCGGAAGAGGAGGCGGTGCGGAAGAGGAGGCCGTCCAGCAGTTCTGGGTTCAATGATGTGCATGATCCGGATGATTTTGGCCTTAGGATCTTCAATGAGTAAGAGAAGAAGACTTGAGGAGAGATCCAGGCCATTCATTTGTATGAAGTTGGATTACTTTGGTACATAAATCTGGGTGGACTTAGATTAGGCATGATTGTGGGGGTGGTTGAGGGGGTGGATTTAGTAAAGAAAATTTTGGTGTATTATAGAGGGGTAGAGATTCTTGTTTTGGTGCTATTGCTATGGTCCTTTTGGTTGTGTTTGTTCACAGGCGCAAGCAAATCTTGGATGATCATTCTTGCCATTTTATTCGCGCCTACATTAATGATTTTCATTAAATATATCCCTGCAAAATTGTAGATAAAGCTGAGCAACCTTAAATTAAATCGTCTTGAATAGCGCTCTTTTTTTCCTTCTGTATCTTAGTTCTCAAAGTGTACCTTTTGATTGTTAGTTATTGGTTGATATCCTCTATGCATTTCTTTTCTTTTTTGTTTTGAAAATCATTTTTTCATTTATTTGACGAGTTATCAAACTTTTTCACACAGATGCTGAATTTACACTGGGCCGTACTGGGCTGATTTTGACCAGTCTGGTTTCTTAATGGGCCTGGCCCATCTACCATCTATATATCTGGTTTCTGGAGAGTTTGCAGGCGACTTTTTTATTAAAAAAATTTGGATGACAACTCTGCTTAAGTTCGACTAAAAAGATTTGTCACATTTTTTTAAGGATAGCTGTCGCATATTCTTAAGAGCTTAGCTTTGCTAAGCTTCACTCCCATAGTCCCAGGCATGCGTTTTGCATAGCTGTAACATATAGGAAAAGGCAAATTAAGAGTCAACAATTTAAAATTTTATAGAGGGCAATAATATCCAGTCTACTTCTTGTTCAGCATGCGTTATTACAGAAGATATGTAGATGCAAGAGCTAGGATCAGTGTCGATCGAAATTATTTGGAGATATCCTTTCTGAAAAAAAGAAAGAAGGAAAGAAAGAAAAGAAATCATTTGGATATCAGAAATCGGCGCGCGTCCATGGTGATGCTTTGCGCGCAGCAGCAGACGGGTAATCCCGCCCGGCTTGCGAGACGTCCGAGGGTTGGTGAACCCCGCTTCGGCGATGCTCGACGCGCGTCGTGTCGCCGCACGGAATGATCGTGTGGCGCTTATCGCCGCCTATGCAAATGCGATGCATAGATCCAGTTAGCTTAGTACATGCGTATGTATGTATGTACACACTAATTAAATCAACTCCAAATATTATTACCTTGTGCACGGCAGATGGAAACAGCGTAGCCATGACGACAAGAGCCGCCAGAACATAACCTGCAGGTATTCTTTTCGAAGCGCCATGATCGACAAGTTCAGATCATGCTAGCCGCTAGCTAGCTAGACTTGCTAATTCTCTTGTGTTTCCAACTCTTATGTTTTGGATGTGTATGTGCTCCTTTGGACCTTGTTATGTAGATGCAGAAGGTGGGGGCTAGCAAACATCTTGGGGATCAATTTCTATTATGTAACGCATTTAATATCTTGTTAATTTGCTTTGATATATTGTCCCGGGTTCAGTGAATTAAACTAGAACAAATCTTGTTTTCAATTGATACTACCTTAAACCATATCGTATCTTTGGGGGTCGTTAATTCTTTTTTAGTGGATGGATGCCATCAATTGGCTGCTAATTAAAAGCTTGATGTATTGGGCCGACCTTCTTGCAACTGGGCTTGGACAAAGAGGCCGTAAGCCCATATTTGGACACCAAGGTGACAAGGCCGCACACTATTACGTACAATATTTTTTCAAATATATACATCCGGAGTAGAAAAAGGATTACTATACCATATGAGAAAGACTACATAACGTATAGCGTTCGGATCCAAACCAACGGGATAGACGATGATCATTGGATTGTCTCATCCATAACCGTACATAATAACTTTTACCGAGGCCTCATAAATCTCATCTATCCAGACACAAACTCCTTTCTTGCTTTCTCTCCACTCACAACCTCCACCCTGGCCACATAAATCTTATTCATCCAAACATAAACTCCTCTCTCGCTCCAACTCTATCACACATCGACTAGGATTGGGCCACTCTCGGGTAGACAGGGTATGTGTTTGCTCTCTAGTGTGTGATTTACTGTCAGCTGATTGTCCTGGAGTCATATGGGGTAGATGAGAGTCAGTTTGAGCCGTAGTTGTCTCTATATCTTATCTATATTTTAAGGACTACCTGTTTGGTCTTATTTGCCAGCTTCTCGATTTTATTGCTTTGGTTCAGGGAGAGTTCATTTGGGAGCTTCTGGAGCTTAATTTTGACTTAACTCAACTTGAACTAAAAGTTGCATCTCATGTTGAGGGGGAGCTGGATTTTCCTGCATTTTAGCATTTAGCATTGTAATGTAACTGCTTTGAGCCTTGATTATTATCCTGTTATTGATGACGGGAAAATGGGCGTGAATACGCGTCCGCGTCATTAGAGACAAGTTAATTAAATTTAATTGAAAATGAGACAAAGGAATCAGGTATTGCGGGTCCATTACTTCCAGAATTAATACATTTACATAAAAATTCTGTTAATTACATCTCTTTGCGAGAAAACCCCTGATTAAGAATTCCAACATAAACATTACAACAAATTACAACATATGACTATTACAAAAAATATAAAAGAAAAGGTCTTCAATCTTGGCGTCGCTGATGGATGCTTGCGCGAGGGTATTTTAGCTGCATTTATATTATTTTGCTAACATGGCATATGATTTTATTTTTTAGTGAACCTATGCATGTATCATGATTGAAGTTTAATTATTTCAGTTTTCTATTATTTTGCTTCATCTTGTAACATTGTATAGCGCTTGCAAATATTGCGCGCTCGCATGTAGCATAACCGAAGCGAAGGTTGTTTTTAATATTTCTATTACTAGTAGCATGCCACGGATTTTAGAAATATTTCATTATTTTATTTGTTTTGCTCCGCCTTGTATTACTACTAGCATTGCGTAGCGCTTGCAAATATTAAGCGCTTGCACGTAGCGTAACCGAGGCAAAGTTTATTGTATTTTATTATTTTTTAACATTTGTATTGCTACATGCCATATATTTTAGGCATGTAGTGTAATAAAAGTATGTCGTTATTTTATAATTTTTTTATTGTTTTGCCTCACCTCGTATTACTACTAGCATTGCATAGCGCTTGCAAATGTTGAGCGCTTGCATGTAGCGTAACCAAAGCGAAGCTTATTTGTAATATTTTTATTACTACTAGTGCGCCATGGATTTTGTGCACATAGTGTATGAAAGTTTAGGACTAATTATTATATTGTTTTGCCCGCTTGTATTACTACTAACATTGCATAGCGCTTGCAAATGTTGAGCGCTTGCATGTAGCGTAACCAAAGCGAAGGTTGTTTATAATGATATTTATATTACTACTAACATGCCATAGATTTTGGGTATGTCATGTAATAGAAATTAAGTGTTTGCTCCACCTCGTATTACCACTAACATGTAGCGTAACCGAGGCGAAGTTTGTTTCTTTAACATTTGTATTGCTATATGCTATATATTTTAGGCATGTAGTGTAATAAAAGTATGTTGTCATTTTATATATTTTTATTGTTTTGCCTCGCTTGTATTACTACTAGCATTGCATAACGCTTGCAAATGTTGAGCGCTTGCATGTAGCGTAACCAAAGCGAAGGTTGTTTGTAATATTTTATTACTACTAGTGCGCCATGGATTTTATGCACGTAGTATATGAAAGTTTAGAACTAATTATTTTATTGTTTTGTTCGCCTTGTATTACTACTAGCATTGCATAGCGCTTGCAAATGTCAAGCGCTTGCATGTAGCGTAATCGAGACGAAGTTTGTTTTTTTTTAAACATTTGTTCATGCATTTTTATTATTTTTTTGCAGCATATACCCACCCCTAATTCGTGTCCATTTGAGGGAACCGAATTGGGACAATGGGGTTTTCAATCTTCTCACTCTCGGTTTGTATCCATTTGTAGGGGACCGAACCTAAGAGACGAGGGATCGAGCCCTTGTTCTTTGGGTTTGTATCCACCTAACGGGACCGAACCGAGAAGATGAGGTCTTCATGCCTCGCCTTGATTTGTATCCATTTGTAGTGGACCGAACCTAAGAGACGAGAGATCAAGCACTCGCTCTTCGGGTTTGTATCCGCCTAACGGGACCGAACCAAGGGGGCAAAAGCATAAAGAAATAAACAAAATGAAGTCTTGATTCGAATTGCAATGATCAAATCTAAGAGTGAAGAGGGATAGGAAGAAGAAAGCTTTTTGATAGGGTATCACAATGACCAAACCTTTGCACGGGCACACCTTCCTCTATCTATTTCCTTCTCTTTTTCTCACAAGTGTTTGCTAAATGCTCTCCAAATGGGCAGCGTGTCCTCCCCTTCTTGCTTCCAAAAAGCTTCCTCCTTTCATACCATTACCCCTATTTATAGAACAAGGATGAGAGGTGGTTTATGAAGAGAAGTTATGGCAACTTCCCCCTTTGATTTTCTTTTTCCTGATTTTTATTTTGCTATCAAAATTTCTACACACGCACAAGCATTCAAATGTATAAGCCAACTGCTGCTGGACGACGTGGGATTATTCATGGACGTGGGATTATCCTTTCATACCATTACTCCTATTCATGCATGCATGCACACGTTTAAGGTCTTCATGCATACATGCATATGGTTGTTAGTTGTAACTCCCAATTTTTTATTTATAGAGAAGGCAATTAATTCTCATAAATATTTGATTTTCCTTTATGCATGCATATAGCTTGTGAGCGTATATGGCTATTGCCATGGATTTATTATTATTTTTTGTACGTCTTCTGACTATATCAATTTATTCGAGTAGCATTTGTTCTCCGAATGACTTAAAAATTAAACACGAGACTTTCACTTGCACCACAAATATGCCATAAAAATTCGCCACTCGATGGTAATATGTAGCACACACGAAAAATCCTGGAAGGTGGACTTGTGCTTTGCGTACGCCATCCGGGCGTATTATCCCATTCGAGTGAGCATACGTGCTCCGAATAAGCTGAAAATTTGACACGAGACTTTCACTTGCACCACAAACATGTCATAAAAATTCGCCACTCAAATGTATTATGTACGGTACGCAAAAATCTTGGCAAGTAACGTGCCGTAAAAATTTCGGACAAAATTGATGTCAACAAATGCCCCCTCGAGGTCTGGGTGCAAAAGTATTTGTTTTTGCATCTGGAACTCGATACGCCTCATGTTTGTGTATTTATATACGTATATGTATATATATATATATATATATTGGGTGTATTTATAAGACATGCTTGCTACGAAGATACATTTTAGAACGTGCATATGCATGCAGCCTTGCATGTGTTAGTTGTTTGCTAGCTTTGAGGAATAAGCCTCATATCTATAGCTAACTGACGCCAACGTGAAGCATTGAAGTATTATCTTTTATTTTGTGAGCAAGATGTCAACGTGAAGCATTGAAGTATTGTCTTTTATTTAGTGAGCAAGATGCCAACGTGAAGCATTGATGCTTTATTTACTCACTTACAATTTATGATCTACAAGTTTTAGATCTCTTTTAGTTATTTATTTTCATGCCATTGTCATCAGTTTAGGCTCGTTTTGAAGTGCTTATTCATTTTTTTTACGCCACAGTTTCGGCTCGTAAGACGTTGGAAAGCTTATTATTGTTTTGCGCCATAGTTTAGGCTCGTAAGGCGTTGGAGCGCTTATATATTTTTTATTATTTTTTTACGCCACAGTTTAGGCTCGTAAGACGTTGGAGCGCTTTTTTTTGCACCACAGTTTAGGCTCGTAAGGTATTGGAACGCTTATTATATTTTTTGCGCCACAGTTTAGGCTCGTAAGGCGTTGGAGCGCTTATTTTTTTTTGCGCCATAGTTTAGGCTCGTAAGGCGTTGGAGCGCTTATTATATTTTTTTTTTGCGTCACAGTTTAGGCTCGTAAGGTGTTGGAGCGCTTATTATATATTTTTTTTTGCACCACAGTTTAGGCTCGTAAGGCGTTGGAGCGCTTTTTTTTACGCGTAGTAACGCTTTAGAAATTTCCCATTTATCGGTGGTGGGGAATATTCACCATCTGGGGAAATAATTTTATATGCGCCACTAGAATATACTTCTTTTATGATGTAAGGGCCTTCCCATTTAGGCTCAAATTTTCCTTGCATCCGATGTGTAATATTCATGGGGCGAATAACAGCAAGAACTAAATCTCCCTCTTTAAATGACCTCCTTTTGAGGCGCTTATCAAAAGCTCGTGACATTCTTGCCTGGTACGCTTCTAAGTTTTGTAATGCTTGAAGACGTTTCCCTTCTAGACGTTCTAATTCCTCTAACCGTATTTTAGCGGCCTCCTCTTCTGAGAGTTTCTCATGCATAGCGACCCTCAAAGAATTAATTTGTACTTCTAAAGGTAAGACCGCTTCTCCTCCATATACCAGGGAGTAAGGAGTCATTCCAGTTGGTGTGCGTGTCGTGGTCCTATACGCCCACAAGGCTTCGAGCAGTTTTTCATGCCAATCTCTCTTGTTCTTTGAGACCACCTTCTTTAATAATTTGCACAGGGTTTTATTAAATGCCTCAGCTTGTCCATTGGCCGCTGCATTATATGCCGTAGAAAAATGATGTTTTATTTTAAATTTTGCGCACAACTTTTCCATCTGTCTATTTTTGAATGGTGACCCATTATCAGACATAATTCGCGAAGGGATGCCAAAGCGATATATAAGGTGAGTTCTTATAAAATTTTCTACATTTTCTGCCTTAACTTCTCTTAATGGTATGACTTCCGCCCATTTAGAGAAATAGTCAGTCGCTGCGAGAATAAATTTATGCCCTTTGGATGATGGCGGCTGAATTAGTCCAACTATATCCATTCCCCACATTTCAAAGGGCCAGGACATGCTGGTGGGGTGCAGTGGCTCATGTGGTTGATGGATGAAGTTAGCATGTACCTGACACTCATGACACTTTTTTGCAAATTTCATAGCATCCTCAAACATTGTAGGCCAATAATAGCCCAAATGCTTTAATTGGTAATGTAGTTTGGGACCAGATTGGTGTGCACCGCAAACTCCAGCATGCACTTCCCTCAATGCTTCCATCACCTCATTTCCAGCGAGGCAACGCAGCAGGATACCATCATATGAACGCCTATAGAGCGTATCATTTATGCATGTGTAGTGGACTGACCTTCTTCGGATTCTAGTCCTTTCGCAAGAATCGAGAGGTAAATAACCGTGGAGTAAATATTCGAGAAATGGAGTCCGCCAATCTCCTACTTCAATTTCACAAATATCCGCTGTCAATGCTATAGAGGATGTTGTTTCACCTTCCTCAGCGAGTATTGGCAGTACTCTCCGTTCCTCTATGCGCACGTCCATTATTTCATAAGAATTTATTGACATGCTAGCTGCCAAACCTGCCAACGCATCAGCCTTTTCATTTTGGCTTCTAACGATATGTTGTATACTTAAGTTAGTGAACATAGACATAAGCTCTTTTGCTCTCAGAAAATATGGCATTAATTCCTCTTTCTTTACCATGTAAATCCCTAAAAGTTGGTTAATAACTAATTGGGAATCACCATACACCGACAATGTGTCTAATCCCATATTTAAGGCTATTTCCAGCCCTATAATTAAAGCTTCATACTCGCAGAATTATTTGAAACTCTGAGGTTAAAGTGAATGAATATGGAATTATTTCTCCACTAGGCGTAACAAAGATGATGCCGGCGCCCGCTCCCGATCGCCGACAAGCACCATCAAAATATATTTGCCATGTTGGATTGGCGATCGATGTGACAAATATCTCTTCATCTGGTAAATCATCATCGATAGGAAAATCATCAGGAATAGGGTGAGCAGCTAGAAAGTCTGCCAAAGCTTGCCCTTTCGTAGCTTTTTGTGGTACAAACACAATGTCAAATTGTGACAGGAACATCGCCCATTTAGCTAATCTCCCTGAAAGAACCATTTTATTTAAGATGTATCGGAGCGGATCTGCTCTCGAAATGAGGTGCATAGTGTGCTCTAGCATATAGTGGCGCAATTTTTGTGCCACAAATACCAATGCTAAACATATTTTCTCCATGTCTAGATAATTGCATTCTGCCCCCACAAGGGTGCGACTGAGATAATATAAGGACATTTCTTTTCCTTCATCATTATTCTGCGCCAAAAGAACACCTAATGATGTTGGCATGGCTGCCGTATAAAGGATTAATGGTCGTCCTTTAATTGGCGCACTCAAGACAGGGGGATTTATCAAATACTTCTTTATATCTAAGAATGCATTTTGGCATGCTTGATCCCATTGGAAAGGAACACCTTTTCTCATAAGCCGAGAAAAAGGTTTGCATCTCCCGGATAAATTCGAGATAAATCTCCTAATATATGCTAAATGACCTTGGAGGCTCTTCAATTTATGAAGGTTTTTAGGTGGTGGCATTTTAACAATTGCCTCTATTTTACTTGGGTCAATTTCGATCCCACGCTTTGTAACTATAAAACCCAGAAATTTTCCAGAAGAAACCCCAAAGGCACATTTCATTGGGTTCATTTTCAGATTATGTTGTCTAAGGCGTTCAAAAACCATAGAGAGATGCTTTAAGTGATCTCTTTCATGTTTTGATTTTACAATAATGTCATCTATGTAGCACTCAACGATGATGTGCAATAGTCCATCAAAGACAATTGTCATGGCTCGTTGATATGTTGCGCCAGCATTTTTAAGTCCAAAAGGCATAACCCTATAACAGAATATACCTTTAGGTGTTCGGAATGCTGTTAACTCCTCATCTTCTGGTGCCATTTTTATTTGATTATAACCCGAAAAGCCATCCATAAATGAAAATATTTCATGCCCCATAGTAGAATCAATAAGTATTTCAGAGATAGGTATTGGAAAATCATCTTTAGGGCATGCCCTATTCAAATCTCTAAAATCTACACATACACGAATTTGCCCATTCTTCTTCTTGACAGGAACAATGTTGGAAAGCCACTTAGGATATTTGACTTCCCGAATAAACCCAGCTATTATGAGTTTATCGACTTCAGCTTCTATTTTTGGGAGTATATCTGGTCGAAACCTCCGTTGTGATTGCTTGACTGGTGGAATGTCTTCTTGCACGGCGAGTCGATGTACTGCCACTGCTGGATCCAACCCTGGCATTTCTTCATATGTCCAAGCGAACACATCCCTATTTGTCGAAAGAAATTTATGATATTTTTCTTTACTTTCCTTAGATAAATGTTTGCTAATATAAACTGGACGAGGCTCGTCAAGCGTCCCAATATTGATTTCTTCCAATTCATCAATGGTGGGTTGATTTCCATCCTCCATTTGTGGAGCCGCTGCCGTTGTGTCTATAAATTCAGTCGAGGTCATACAAACATCATACCCCAACCCATACCTCTTTTCCTTTAATGTTTGATCTTCGTGTAGGGCTTCAAGTTGTGCTTGGGACAGCGCCTTTTCAAATGGTGCAAGCTGCCCCCGGCCATTGCATAGAGAAGGGCCTTTAATGATATCATAACCCATTTTCTTTATCAGAGGATGATTTATTCACAACACGAAATATTGGATCTCCTTTCTTCCTCTGGCCACTTGGTATATATTGGTATATCTTTGTTGTTGATGCGGATTTCTCAATACCTTTCTTTATAAAATTCGACTCTGGTACAAACACTGACTTTGGCTTGCACACTTTATCGACGGGCTCGAAATAGAATTTGGCATCAGCATAGAAAGCTTCAGCTATTGTGAATGGCCTTTTATCAGCAAATATCCGTATTGTCTCCCCTGATTGATCTTTGTATTTAATGCATTGATGAAGCGTAGATGGTACGACTTGATTTTCATGCAACCATGGGCGGCCAAGCAGGGCATTATATGAGGTAGCCGCATCGATCACGTGAAAGTTCACATATGTGCATAGTGTTTCCAACTTTAAAACCAATGATATGTTACCCATAGCTTCCTGACCAGATTGATTGAAGCCATGAATAACCACATTAGATTGGGTCAAGTCGTTTTTGGAATATCCAATCTTTTTTAAGGTACGCAAAGGTAATAAATTTATGGCAGATCCGCCATCTATCATTATGCGATTTACGGGCGACTCATCAATTTCACCAAACATGAGAAGTGGCCTGTTGTGCTTCTTAGAACCTAATAGCATGTCTTCCTCAGTGAACGTCATATTTAAAATCTCAGCTACTTCTGTCTCTGTTTGTGACACCTCTACCCTATAATCCTCAGGAAAAGAAAGTGCTGTAACAAAAGCCTTGCGCAAATCAGACGAAAGACACAAAGCATCATACACAGAAAGCATAGCTGGTATTTTCTTCAAGTGAGAGATTACATCATACTTGACTGACATATTAGTAGCAAAGTTGGTCGTTTCATTTAGGGTTACATTTTTGTTTTTGGGCTCCTTTCTAGCTGAAAGATGAGGATCAGCTAACTGGCGGCCTGATCTAAGTTGAACTTGGTCAACTTCTGGAGATTCTTCTTCAGGGAAGTGAAGAGAACCCTCATCATCCTCAAAGACACCAATGGTGAGGACATTGAATTCTTCATGAAGACTGCTCACACGCTTTGTCAGTCTTTGCGTTATTCTTGACGTGGAGCGTGGATCTTCACCTTGTACTATTACTTGTTGCAGCATGCGGCCTCCTGGCCGCCACTGCCCCCTATCTTGGACTCTTCGAAAAGTTGATGGGTCGAGCTTTGTGGCATGGATCCATCGATGAAAAGCCTCTCTTTTAAGTTGACAGCTGCATCTTTGCTGCCGACCATAGTATGATGCACGGCCTGAGGAAACCATTGGAATTAACTTAGACTTTAAGACCAACATTCTTTTATCATAAGATGATGTCATATTATCAATTGGTGTCATATTCGAAGATGCGGAACTCACCAAGTCATCTTGAATGGTGGCGACATTTGCTGCAGCCATTTTCTTGCCTTTCTTGAAGCTTTTAAGGAGGTCTGCATCAACTGTTCCTTCATCAATCATTTTCTGGATAATATCCTTTACCACAAAGCAATCTTTAAGCGTATGCCCTAAGACGCGATGATAGTGGCAATAATTTGGTTCATTGAACTTGGCGGCTTCTTGAGCCTTTTGGGTTAGGGAGCTCTATGAGATTCAACTCCGTAAGCCCATAAATAAGTCATCGACCTCCTCATTTGGGAAGGAATATTCTCTGTTTTGTCGCTCACTAAGGGTTGGCCTCCTGCGAGCTTGCATTCCCTTTTGCTCTTGATTTCTTGTGGTGGCTCCTCGGATCGCAATCGTGGAATCACCGCTGCGTCTCCATTGTTTGCACTTGCTTTGGCTTGGCGAGCAACTTATCACGTTACGCCTTTCTCTGAGCTTGGTGAATGTCTTTGTTCGACGTGCGACATGCTGCATGTAATTCTCAATATCTGTAGCTTTAGAGGAAAGCTCTTCAAAAGTGATAGGTCGTACACCTTGCAAATAAACAGCCATGTCAGGGCACAGATTATTCATGCACATCCGCACCGCTTCTGGCTCGGTAATTGGCTGTGGGCAATGGAGGCTTAAATTTCTCCACCTGTTAATAAAATCAGCAGCCTTTTCATTTGTTCTTTGCTCTGTTTGGGTCAACTCAGTGATGCCTACGGTTCTTTGAGTGCTATAGAAGCGCTCAAGAAAAGTATCTTGCATTTGCTCCCATGTCTTGATTGAACCTGGTGCCAACTTACTATACCATGTAAAGGCTGGACCAGACAACGTCTGCACAAATTGTCGTAAGAGAAGTGCGCCGTTATGGGCTGTATCTTGACAGGCTGCAAGAAAATGAGCTATATGCTCATGAGGAGACCCGGTTCCATTGAATTTGCTGAATTGCGGCTGGCGGTAATTGCTTGGGAAAGACACCATGTCAACGTCCGGTGGGTATGGCTTAACATACCCCGGACGCATCGAGTAATGAGTTTGCATATACTGGGCTTTCACTCCCTCAGCAATCATCTTTTGGATCGCCTCAAGGCTAATTGCAGGTGATGATTGATGACTATGATGACTTGCAGTAGCATGTATGTCATTATCCCGGCTTGTATTATTAGCTATTTGGTTGTGTAAAGCAGCCAACTCATCTTCTTTTTGCTGAAGTGCAGCTGTAAGTTGGGCTAGCTGCTCCTCAACTGAACGTGTTTCATTTGTCGCAAGAACTTGTTCTGCGTAGCTTGGCTCAAAACTACGGGAACGCAATTCATAAGCGTTTATATCATGTTGGGGATCATTTTCAGGAGAGGAAGATGAATTACTATGGAGGGGATTATGAGACCCTGAGTAATTCGAATCATGCTCTTCATTACCCGAATTTGCTTGACTACGAGTTACAGGACGATGACCCATTACAACATTCTTTCGGGCTTTCTTTCTTTTGAAGTGTGTCGATGTTGAAGATGCTTCGCTGGTATCATCCGCCACCTCGGTGACTCCGACTGGCATCGAAAGAAAAACCTCAGCTGCATTTTTTGAGGCCCTCTTTCTAGTTGGCCAAGGAGCCATCATTGTTGCCGCCTTCTTGGGTGTGCTTGCTAGCTTCTTCACCACTTGGGTATTGCCACCATGACTTGATGAAGGAGAGTTTGACCCTTGAATTTTGCTAGATTTAGAGTCAGCTCGTATTGCCAACTCCCTCTGTTTGTAGGCTTCTCGTTTTGCACGTGCACGGGCAGCCTGAGCGACATAGTTTTGTCGCCGAGGGTCTTGTTCAATGAATTCTTGGTACTCGCCACTTAGTGAAGGCCTCCGCTCGCGCATAATAGCGCCTCAACATCATTTGCAGATGCGGATGCGCCTGGAAGCATCTCCCTCAAGGTTTGGCAGATACTCCGTGTGATATATGAATCCAGGGCAGGATTCATCCTTCCTCGAATCCTCAGTCGGTTCTTCCTTACCCTGTTCCAAATGGTGGTGCCCACTTGCTCGCGTTGATGTCTTGCCATGACAGGGTCAATTGCCACAGGGAAATCAACCCACGCACGCCGAGCATTGTGTTGACGACGACGATGCCGTGACGGAGAAAATGAGCCATCAAAGGAAGGTCGTGGAATTGGGGTAGATGACGATAAAGGATCTGAGTTTGTAGCCGTCGGATTCACGCGGCCCATCTTGATGTCACCAGGAGTGAGGTACACTCCTTGCCACAGGAGCGTATGCTTGTGGTTCGGTTTAGTCATGGACCTGCTGGGTTTGTTGCCCAGCGAGGGGATGAACTCCAGCGCATCAGCTCGGAGTTGAGTTTATGCATGACATGGCCCTCTTTCGGACGCAGCATACTCTGTTATTGCAACCTTCCCTTTGTTCACGAGCTGCTGGTGGTAATGTTCATCCACCATCACAGCCTTTCCTTTGCCGCTTGGCTGTGGACAATGGGGTTGGTCCAGCATCACCGCCTTTCCTTTTGGCGTCGGTGACGTAGCCATAGCTGTAGTCCGAGAAGGACCCACCCCTTCTATGCTTAGGGCATGCTTTGACGAGCTTGCCCCCAGCAGCTTATGAGAAATCTGGGATGGGCTTGTGCTCAATGTTGATGAAGCATTTGCCTTCAATACTGGGTGCACATTTGCCACCCGTATTGTAGACGGTGTTGACGGAGAAGGCACTCCCTTTGATTTAGTAGTTGTTGGGGAAGAAGTCGCAGCTTGTCCGCGTGGCGTCCTTTTCGATGGACCCACCCGCTTCGCACGGATAGGCCACTCATCAAGTGTTGCGCGATGAAACCTCGATGATGACTCATGGCTTCCAGACCTGGTGCGTGCTTCTTTAGAAAAGCCCACAGGAACCGAGTCAAAGTGACCAGCCTCACGTATGTTGAGATGTTGATCATGTGAGGTGGCTCCTGAAGCCTTTGCTGCTGCCCTCATCCTCCTTTTGGCCGACTTGGACAGGACAGGAATGAACCCATCCTGACGTGCAGAAGTCACTTCATGCTCGTGGTTCGCTATAGCCGGGGACGCAGCTGTGGTTTGTAGTGAACTTGCACTAGTGGTAGCTTGAAAAGGCCCCACCGGTACGTCTAGCCACAGCGACCCAAAGCGTAGCGTGACGAATTGTTGAACTCGCCCCGCCATCCCTTCATATAAAGAAAACCATATGTTAACCTTCTTGCATACACACATATATATATCAGCAACATGATCAATTTAAACGTCATATGTTGCACTTTGATGTTGGAATTCAAAGATGAGGGGAAAAGTATGTCCCACTGGGCGTGCCAGAATCTGATGACGGGAAAATGGGCGTGAATACGCGTCCGCGTCATTAGAGACAAGTTAATTAAATTTAATTGAAAATGAGACAAAGGAATCAGGTATTATGGTCCATTACTTCCAGAATTAATACATTTACATAAAAATTCTGTTAATTACATCTCTTTGCAGAAAACCCCGATTAAGAATTCCAACATAAACATTACAACAAATTACAACATATGACTATTACAAAAATATAAAAGAAAAGGTCTTCAATCTTGGCGTCATGATGGATGCTTGCGCGAGGGTATTTTAGCTGCATTTATATTATTTTGCTAACATGGCATATGATTTTATTTTTAGTGAACCTATGCATGTATCATGATTGAAGTTTAATTATTTCAGTTTTCTATTATTTTGCTTCATCTTGTAACATTGTATAGCGCTTGCAAATATTGCGCGCGCATGTAGCATAACCGGCGAAGGTTGTTTTTAATATTTCTATTACTAGTAGCATGCCACGGATTTTAGAAATATTTCATTATTTTATTTGTTTTGCTCGCCTTGTATTACTACTAGCATTGCGTAGCGCTTGCAAATATTAAGCGCTTGCACGTAGCGTAACCGAGGCAAAGTTTATTGTATTTTATTATTTTTAACATTTGTATTGCTACATGCCATATATTTTAGGCATGTAGTGTAATAAAAGTATGTCGTTATTTTATAATTTTTTATTGTTTTGCCTCACCTCAGATTACTACTAGCATTGCATAGCGCTTGCAAATGTTGAGCGCTTGCATGTAGCGTAACCAAAGCGAAGCTTATTTGTAATATTTTATTACTACTAGTGCGCCATGGATTTTGTGCACATAGTGTATGAAAGTTTAGGACTAATTATTATATTGTTTTGCCCCGCCTTGTATTACTACTAACATTGCATAGCGCTTGCAAATGTTGAGCGCTTGCATGTAGCGTAACCAAAGCGAAGGTTGTTTATAATGATATTTATATTACTACTAACATGCCATAGATTTTGGGTATGTCATGTAATAGAAATTAAGTGTTTTGCTCCACCTCGTATTACCACTAACATGTAGCGTAACCGAGGCGAAGTTTGTTTCTTTAACATTTGTATTGCTATATGCTATATATTTTAGGCATGTAGTGTAATAAAAGTATGTTGTCATTTTATATATTTTTTTATTGTTTTGCCTCGCCTTGTATTACTACTAGCATTGCATAACGCTTGCAAATGTTGAGCGCTTGCATGTAGCGTAACCAAAGCGAAGGTTGTTTGTAATATTTTATTACTACTAGTGCGCCATGGATTTTATGCACGTAGTATATGAAAGTTTAGAACTAATTATTTTATTGTTTTGCTCCGCCTTGTATTACTACTAGCATTGCATAGCGCTTGCAAATGTCAAGCGCTTGCATGTAGCGTAACCGAGACGAAGTTTGTTTTTTTTTAAACATTTGTTCATGCATTTTTATTATTTTTTTGCAGCATATACCCACCCCTAATTCGTGTCCATTTGAGGGAACCGAATTGGGACAATGGGGTTTTCAATCTTCTCACTCTCGGTTTGTATCCATTTGTAGGGGACCGAACCTAAGAGACGAGGGATCGAGCCCTTGTTCTTTGGGTTTGTATCCACCTAACGGGACCGAACCGAGAAGATGAGGTCTTCATGCCTCGCCTTGATTTGTATCCATTTGTAGTGGACCGAACCTAAGAGACGAGAGATCAAGCACTCGCTCTTGGGTTTGTATCCGCCTAACGGACCGAACCAAGGGGCAAAAGCATAAAGAAATAAACAAAATGAAGTCTTGATTCGAATTGCAATGATCAAATCTAAGAGTGAAGAGGATAGGAAGAAGAAAGCTTTTGATAGGGTATCACAATGACCAAACCTTTGCACGGCACACCTTCCTCTATCTATTTCCTTCTCTTTTTCTCACAAGTGTTTGCTAAATGCTCTCCAAATGGGCAGCGTGTCCTCCCCTTCTTGCTTCCAAAAAGCTTCCTCCTTTCATACCATTACCCCTATTTATAGAACAAGGATGAGAGGTGGTTTATGAAGAGAAGTTATGGCAACTTCCCCCTTTGATTTTCTTTTTCCTGATTTTTATTTTGCTATCAAAATTTCTACACACGCACAAGCATTCAAATGTATAAGCCAACTGCTGCTGGACGACGTGGGATTATTCATGGACGTGGGATTATCCTTTCATACCATTACTCCTATTCATGCATGCATGCACACGTTTAAGGTCTTCATGCATACATGCATATGGTTGTTAGTTGTAACTCCCAATTTTTTATTTATAGAGAAGGCAATTAATTCTCATAAATATTTGATTTTCCTTTATGCATGCATATAGCTTGTGAGCGTATATGGCTATTGCCATGGATTTATTATTATTTTTTGTACGTCTTCTGACTATATCAATTTATTCGAGTAGCATTTGTTCTCCGAATGACTTAAAAATTAAACACGAGACTTTCACTTGCACCACAAATATGCCATAAAAATTCGCCACTCGATGGTAATATGTAGCACACACGAAAAATCCTGGAAGGTGGACTTGTGCTTTGCGTACGCCATCCGGGCGTATTATCCCATTCGAGTGAGCATACGTGCTCCGAATAAGCTGAAAATTTGACACGAGACTTTCACTTGCACCACAAACATGTCATAAAAATTCGCCACTCAAATGTATTATGTACGGTACGCAAAAATCTTGGCAAGTAACGTGCCGTAAAAATTTCGGACAAAATTGATGTCAACAGTTATGACATGTTTACAATGTTGTACACCTTGCCATGATTTGTACTTTATATGCTAGATTGATCATGACTTCATATGTGTAGACTAGCTTTTACCATGCTAAGTTAATTAAAATTTCCCAACTTGAAGTAAAACTTGTCATGCTAGCATTTGAGTTTAGTCTTTCTGGAGCTATCCCTTTATGATCCATGCCATGTCAAATAGGCTTAGCTGAGCGTTGAATCTTTGTTGAGCCCTAGATTGAGCTATTTTAGTCTCTTGATATAGCATGAGGTAGTACAACATGTTTACAAAGCAACAAGATCTCTTTTGTGCAAAAAACTGATTTCACCAATTCTTTCTCATGAGACGGCTTGCCATTGCACTAGGCATGAACTCAGGGGGAGTTTTGGATGACCTAGACTATCTTCTTAAGCTTATTGCTTGGAGTAGTCGCATAAGGCTTGAGATCTAGCACATAAACAAAAAAAATTGGGTTGGAAACGACCATATGCTTTCAAAAGACAATGTTTAATGTGCTCAATTTGCTTAATCTACAACAAGAACCAAGTACTTGCGCCAATGTTTCATTCTTGAGCATAGCACTCTAGTTGGTCTCAATATTAGCTTCTTGGTTCCGCTTAGCTTAATTGACATGGCCGGCATCATCCTTGGATATCTCTAGTTAAACTTTACTTCTTGATGACTTGACATTCTCACTTAATGCACTATATTTCAGATTGTCATCTATGTGTTCTAGCTAGCTTATACATGTCATGTCATGATCTAAATAGCTTCTTATAGAGTTATGGCTTGGTGTATCTCATTATGGTCATTATGGATAATTCTCATGGCTCACAATGCTTAGAAATAATCAAACTTCAGCCATTTCATCCATCCTTGTGATCATATTCTCGCATTTGCATTCTTGATGTGTTTATTGCCAAAAGGGGGATAATAGAATAGAAAAAGTCATTTGGGAACTCTTTAGAGTTTTGGAGATCAATTTGCTCTTTCAGTTGTTGCTCTAGTGGTTCCTTCTGTCGACATGGTCATTAGCTTCATTCCCTTCTTTGGACTATGTTTGACTTCTTCAAACTCAACTTTGTGCTTTTTCGGAGTTTATCAATATACTCATCAAGGGGGAGATTGATGGACCATGTGGAGGTGACCACATGTGAGTGATGAGTAATTGACATTGGTTTATGTTAGTCGAGTTTGGTTTGAGGGTTTTGAGTCGAGTCGGTGCGTGGCGCAATCAGACTCGGTCGGGTTGAGTCAAACTTGGTCGTATGGGTTTAGGATGCGTATTCCGATAATTCGACAGGTTTGGACTTCGGTATGGTAAGTGTGATTTGTTTATGCTATTTTCACTTTCATGTATCGAGCGGTGCTATTTGATGTGTTTCTTGTCTGTGTGGCTGCAGGACATCGGGCGGAGTCGTGGTGAGACACGGTGGACCGGACTAGGCGCAGGTGGCGCTGAGGTCAGAACGGTCGGGATGTGTCGAAGATGACGTGGACTCGAGGTGGTTGCGAGGCGTGCGAGACAAGGAGCGCGGAAGCTTCCCGGAAGGTGCAGGAGGGGCGAATCGGGAAATTCGCAAGGCTGCACAAGCGGGAGCGGGCTCCGTTGGATTTAGCGGGCGTAACGGGGCGGAGACACGTTAGCCAAGGCTATATAAAGAGTGGAGGGGCTGCATGCCCACTTGAGCACTTGGAGGGAATTAGGGTTAGCTCTAGTCAAAAGAGTCTTTAGAGATGGTTTTGGCTTTAGGCTTTAGTTGGTGAGGTTTGTTGGTGGTGGCAGAGAGTGCTCCCTGCTTGTCCCCTTGGATGGTTTCCAGAGAGTCTGTTCATCCCTCTACTCAAGCATGTATGGTTGAGGGTTCTTGAGTTGGAGAGGGAGTTGAGTGATTGAGAGACTTGTAATCAATCTTTGTGTTCTAATGTCCATGCGTATGGGGACGTATCTCTTTGTATTTCGCTTGTGATTTAGAATGAAATTGTTGAAGTTTGCTTCTGTTCATCTCTGTTTCTCTACGATGCCCTCTATGTTGATTTCTTGACTTTCTTAATTTCTTGTTTTTTGGTGGTGGGGAGTGCCAAAATGGGTTGCTCTATGATGGGTTAATGTCACAAGATCATTTGATCAATTTCCTGAAGAGCAAACTTGGTTTAAATCTCAGATTTCAGTTCCTGGCCTCCTCTATTCATATTTTGCTCTCTAGGGTTTTTGGAGCTGTTCTTGATTCCTCTCATATGATGGCTTGAAAATTGATATCTAGACTCTTGTGGCTATTAAGTAGCTATTCCTAGAGTTTCAAGGCCAAAGGACTTGGGATTATTGAGAATGTTGGAGTTTTGAGTTGTCCCTGTTCTTCATTCTCTGTTTCTAGGGTTTGGTGGAATTCTTGATTCCTTTGGAGAGATGGCATGAAATTTGATCTGGATTATCCCCTTGCTATTGCTAATATATTCTCATAATTTCATGAGCAAAGGTTCAGCAAATTGGGAGTAATTTGGATCTTAAGGTTGGCTCTGTAATATTCAGGTTTTTCAGGTTTTTCGGTTGCAGCCCCATCTCTTCATTTCTTTTGGTTTTAGGCTGCATCTTTTTCTCCTTGAGGTCAATAGCATTTTTAGGTTGCATCCTTGAATCATTGACTTGAGAAGAGAGGCATTTGCTCATGCAAATTCTCAGTTTTTGGTTTAATGTCTGCAGCTTCCTTCTTTTAGTTGTGCTCTCAGATGTTTGCTTTCGGGTACAGCATGTACTCCCTAGAAAACCTGTTTTCGGCTGACTGAAGCTTGTTTGTTCTCTGCTTGCCGATTGGGCTTGTAGTCTAGTTTTGGAAGTCCAAATTAAATCGGGTATACTACAGCAGTCCGGCCGGCCACAAGCTTTGCCATTTCCTTGCCGCTCTGATTTTTTTTTTTGCAGTCAATAGCCTCTGATTTTATGCTTCTCTCTTCTCATTGTTGTTTGGATTAAAGTCTCGATCCTTTATCTCAAAAAAGCAGCAGTGATCAATTCCTCGTTTCAGTTTTTATTCCCTCTTGGGTTCTTACTGTTCTTGTTATTTTCAGCAAGTAGTATTGCGGCAAGCATGCAGTAGTTGCCATTCTTGCTCATTAGTGCCTTTCCTTTTTTTCTTTTGCTGATCTTTGACCATTTTGCATGCATATCAAACAGCGATTTTTTTCAGTTGAATTTTTTACTGGCTGGTCTCTGATTTATGCTGAATTTTTCAGTGTCACATGCGTTCCAAATTTCAGCAAAATTAATTTTAAATTTCTGTGAGGTGCTTTGTTTTGCATCTTTTTGAAAAATCAGTGTTCGATTTCTCGGGGGCAATTTTGAAGCGAGCGACATTCACCCCCCTCTGTCGCCATTTCGGTCCTACAATTGGTATCAGAGCCGGTTAGCTCTAATTCATAAATCTTAACCGGTCTCAAGAGCCATGGCGACGGACAAGTACTCGACCAAGCCGCCCGTGTTTGATGGCATCGATTACCCCTTCTGGAAGAGCCGAATGGAGACATACATCCAGGCCTAGGGGTATGCCATCTAGCGGAAGGTCAATGTACGATTCGCTGTTCCTGCCGATGAGAACATCAATGCCGGGAACATGGCTGATGTTGAGGCGAATGCAAAGGCAAGGAATATCATCATCCAGGGTTTGAGTCGTAGCGAGTTTGACCGTATATCTCACCTGTCGTCCGCCTACAACATCTGGGTGACCCTTGAGGCATACCATGAGGGCACCACCTAGATCAAGACAGTTCGACAGGACCAGTTCAAGCGCGAATACAATAAATTCGAGATGCTTGCTGGTGAGTCCCTGGACGAGTGCTTTTCGCGATTTCACAAAATCTTGAGCAACCTCCGAGCGGTCGGTCTCACATACCCCGACTCGGACAACGCTCGTCAGATGCTCGCGGCACTCAATCTGCGCGTGTGGGAGATGAAAGTGACCACCATCAAAGACACGACAGACCTCTCGACCCTGACTCTTGACGCGCTATACTCGCGCCTCAAGACTCATGAGATTGACGTTGTCTCTCGTCGGTCGAAGTCACAGTCGATGGCCTTGGTCACCGATCCCGTTTCTTCTTCTGGGCCTTCTTCTGACTTTTCTTGCGGTTTCTCCCTTGCTGCTCTCTGTGACATAACTGATGATCAGTTAGAGCAGCTTGCGGATGATCAGCTGGCCCTCCTAGCCCGAAGGTTTTCCCATGCCTACAAGGGTAGGAGAGACAGAAAGAGAGGAGGACCCGTGATTTGCTTTGAGTGTGGTGGCCCCAACCACATTCGGGCAAACTGCCCCAAGCTGGAGAAGGGCAAGAACGACTACGGCGGTTTGGGCAAGAACGACTACACCGACAAGAACCGCAACAAGAAGACTCCAGCTCAGACGCCGGGAAAGAAGAAGTTTCGCAACTTCGGCAAAGCCAAGAAGCTCTTCCACCGCGTCCTCACCGCCTTCGACGACCTCGACCTCAGCGAGGTGGAGGGATGGAGCGACGACGACGGGACGGGTGATCAAGAGCCCAAGGATGGCGGCGACGACTTCTCCGGCATGTGCTTCATGGCCCTCGAGGGCGAACTCAGCGACAGCGAGCTGTACTCCGACTCGGACGAGGTATGTCCCACCTACGACCAACTCAATCATGCTTTTCTTAAGCTAGGTGGTTTCCATGCTAGAGTTAGGGCTAGGTGTACTGAGTTAGAGAAGGAAGTAGACAGGTTGTCACTAGAGATTATTGCTCTTACATCTGGTCCCTCTAGTGACGACTGTGATATATGCTCTGCTTTGCTGGGTGACATGGAGAAACTAAGGACCTCGCATGATAGTTTGACCTCCGAGCTTGATAGTGTTAAGGTGGAGAATCTTAGTCTGTTGGCTGAACTAGAAATGAGTAGGATTGCTTCTACTTCATCTACTCCTGTTGAGACTACTTCTTGCACCTCTTGTGAGGATAAGGACAATGCTTTTAGAGGTCTTTATACCATGCTGCTTGATCTGCCCGAGACTTGTGAAAGTTGTAATAATCTAAAGATGAACCTAAAACGGGCAGATCATAAAATTTCTGAGTTATATGCTTGGTTGTGTGAGCCAGTCGCTTCATGCTCGAACTGTCCTAGATTAACTGCTGAACTTGAATCTGTTTCCAAGCAGTTTCAAGAAATGATTGACCACAATAAGAAATTGGCTGATTATGCTTCTAAGGACCCTGTTAGCTCACCATGCAAAAATTGTGATAAACTAAAAATTGACTTGATTGCATTGGAAGAAAAATGTGTGAAGCTAACTAAGGACCTATTAGAGAAGCCACAATCTTGTTGTGTTGTGATTGCTGAGGAGGGGGAGAAGCCCCAGGGTAAGGTAGAGACGCCTAGCGACGCGAGCCAACCTGCTAGCAGTAGGATTGTCCATTCGAGTCGGCCAGTGTGCACAAGCCAATCGTCCCTCTGCTGTTGGTTCTTCATCTGCTCCCTTACCCTCTGCTGTCTCTTCTTCCCCCTGCTCTTCTTGCACCTCTCTCTTTCGGGAGTGTCAGTATCTTATGAACACTCTTGAGAGATTTGTAGGCGGCAAGAAGAAGCTTAATCTTATTCTAGACCAATCCAAGATTTGCAAGTTCAATCAAGGTCTAGGATATGATTTCTATGAGGATATGAGAAAGCATCCTCCTACTATTCTCCGACCCATAGTAGGAGGTGCGATCGAGGTTGAGCCCAGGTCTGATGAGGTCAAATTCAAATCAGCGGGCTTTGTCCAAGGGATCTCTGATAGCAAGGTGAGTCCACCTGCTACTTCGGCTTCTCAGAAGCCGAAGCCCTCGCGTGCTACTTCCACCTCTTCGAAGGTGAGGTACCACTGCACCTTCTGTTAGAAGGATGGACACACAGTCGATCGGTGCTTCAGGCGCGCCAGGATTGCGCGAGGAAACCGTGCAGAGGCACTTAGGCGTATTCAGGGTCAGCCCCAGATCCTGAGTGCACCTAAGACTAGCACGAGGTCCAGGTTTGCTTCTGACGGGTTTTTCTGAGTCTTCTGGTTTTCGTCCTCATGCTGCTCCGGGTCATGACTTTCGCCGTCCTGAGGGTACATCTCGTTTCCCCCGTCGAGACTTTTCTTTATTTTTTTCTCTCCTTCCTCCTTTGCCTTATCTTCTTTCCATCCTTTTCTCTTAAACGCACACTCGTGCTGGAGGCGTCGCCGTCAGTGGCACGAACGACAGAGGTGCAGGCGGAGATTGATGCATTCCATTGTGGGGTGCGCGACCTACGCCGTCATGTTTGGGTGGGACGCAGCCTCGCCATCCGCCCCCTGCTCCTGGCGGAGCGTCACGTGTGTGCCCAGCACCGGCCACATCTCCCATTCCATCTCCCCAGCTTCTCCTCCTGCTCCGGCCCAGCCGCTCGAGCCCGCCTCGTTGCTGGCGCCGCCTTGCTGCCTAGGCGGCAAGCCGCCTACCTCGCCGATTTGGCCCAAGGCACGTCGCGCGGGTGCTGCCCAGCACCTAGGCGGCGCCTAAGCACCCGCCTAGGCCGCCTTTTTGAACAGTGATGGAGTAACATTATAATAAAAACGATGTGCCCAAATAAAATGCGGGGAACTCTAAAACTATACATGGAAGAATCACACCATATAGGGAAAGAGTGAAACATTTGGAGGATAGGCATCTAACATTAACAAGATGTAATAGAGACAAATGAATTTATCGATAAAAGCATTCCTGGAAATAACAGAAACATCTCTGTTATTATACGTTTATTTACTTAGTATGGCATTTCAATGTAAACAGGTCTCATAATAATGAAACATTTGAGTGACCTTGGTAACATTTTGTGAAAACATGTATTCCTGATCAAGAGAAGACAACATTTATTTAACATTGGCTCAAAATTTCTACCATGGGCATCATATAAACTGAAAACATATCATAGTATGATATAAACATAAAGGTTAAAACAGTACAAACAGAAGAAACACTCCCATCCTTATATAGATTGGATGGCTTAATCCCTAAGGAACTTATCTCTAATATTATGAAAATATATTATCCTAAAAAATTTAATCTTATCTATAAGGAAACTAACCAATCAAATCAGAAAAACTAATCAGACCAAATCAGTTCTACATGTGAACAGGAGTTGCGCACTGTTCAGATGAACAGTAATCACGACTGTTCACGTGAACAGTACCCACGCACATGACAAGGTGGGCTCAGGGCCCACTGGTAAGTGAAACGAGGAGAGAATCGAAGGCCAGGCTGGCGGTGTGCGCGGGCAATTGGGCTGGTGCACGGTGTGCTAAGCCGTGGGAAGCAAAAAGAGGAAAGGGAGAGCGGCTAGCTGGGACTTAAAAAGGAAAACAGGCTAGGTCGATGGCTGGGATTTGGCCCGAAGGCGAGGGAAGGAAAGAAAAGATTTAAAGTTTTATTTAGGATTTGGATTTTCATTTGAATTGGATTTGAACTCTTGAGGAGTTTTTGCATTAAGAGATTTTTGTAAATTTTGATTAGCACACAAATTACTTTTAGAAATTTTCAAACTTGATTTTTGGCAAAGGAAATTTACTTCAAATTTTAAATTCAAGCAAGGCTTTTGGGAAAATTTTAAACATGCACCAAAATTTTTGAAACTCATGAAAATTATGCAAGTTTTATTTGGAAGCCAATTTTGGGTTATTACAAAACCTACCCCATTAAAAGGAATCTTGCCCCCAAGATGGAGACGAAGAAGGTTCTACCTCTCTTCTTAGTGGAGAAGAAGAGAATTTAAGCTCACAGTGAGTCTGGCACTAGGCCAACTGACGCTTGAGCTAACAAACTCATAGGCGCCTTTACCTCCCACTCCTTTTTTTTACATCAATAGTGGTGTCAACAGTAAAACAAGCATTCATTTTCTCAATTTTATCTAGTTACATAAGAATGTGCAAATCTCAATTTGTCTAGCTCAGAATGCAACACAACACATGAATCACAAACATCATCATCAGGATTAAAGACTTGAGCCTAGCTACTTCAGCATTCAGATTTTCAATAACGAAGTCTTGATTCTTCAACTTCTTTCATTTTCTCAAATCTTTGTCCAAGCACACAATAACATGAGACAACTCATTGTACAAGGGCTTTGCCTCATTCGAGTTGCTGTAGAAATCATCCTTCACAGAGGCATCCTCATTGCTCGCCATGAACGGATGAACCACATACTGATGATGTCCTATGCCTTCTTCTTGCCTCGTGGATCATCCTCGTCATCCTCGGTCCCCAAGTCAACATGCGACTTGCTATTGTTTCTACAAAAAGCAACAACTACAACGTAAAACTATGTGCTAACTATTACTGTACGAATAAACATTTTACTATGTCCCCAAGTCAAAGATCAATTCACTCTCCCTTTCACTGTACAAAAACATCACTCATGGTCATCCTCTGCTCACCCAAGTCGCTCGAGCAGATACCCGCTCATTTCGGCTTAAACTTCTGGCTTATTTTTCACTATTTATAAATTTCATCTTTTTCTGAACTTTTGATTTTTTTTTAGCTTTTTCCGGTTCTTTTTTCCCGTATTCATTTGTGTTGTCTGTGATGAGCTAACATATTCTTTCTATTTTTCATTTTTTAAAATTTTATTACGTCAAATAAATCATCTTCAGCTATAGTATAATTTTAGTCATAAACTACTATTTTTCAGCCCAACCAAGCGAGACAAAAGCCATCCCAGCTTGAACACTGGAACAAGAAAAGCCAACCAAGCTGCAGCTACAAGAAGTCTCTTGCAGTAGCTGGTCATCCACAACATGCACAAGCTCTCCCCTGAAGGAAATTGCCTGATGAACCCACTGCAACAAACATAGCATCTACGGGTCTCCTTCCAATGAAATTAAATCTTCACTGGAACAGCGCACTTTTTTCAGTTGTATCTCTTGTTGAATTGTGTGGGCCAAGCCCATACAAAAGAACAATTCTTTTTAAATCTCAAAGGCCCACTCATGCAAAGGAGGCATGCATGTGAACTTTAGTACCACATTGCTAGTTCTAGGAGAGGAAGACCACTTTAAAAGGGATGGTGCACTCCTAGCCACTTGAGGCATGTGTGGGAGAGAACTAGAGGATCACACGCGCGCGCTCGCTCGCCTCGCCGGGCCGGGGGCGCGGGTGCACGGCACCTGCGTGAATGGTCCACCAAAATCGGCTCCAGATGCTTGCGCAGACGCGGCTTCCTTTTGCAGTTTTATTTTTGCTGTTTTGAGTAGTGGTGAATCCGGGGCGGGGCGGGGGGCGCGGGTGCACGGTACCTGCGTGATATTTTTTCTTTTTGAGTAGCGGTGAATCTGGATCGGTTACGCGCAACTAATCCGTTTCGGTTACGAGTTATGGAGAACGTGCAGGCGTCTTGATCACACGTCCTGTTTTCTCCATAAATACTGAGTCGCCGACTCCATACAGTAGAAGCGAATCAATCTAGGGTTTTTGCCTCCTCCATTGTGCTGCGCCGCCGTCCGCCGGCGTGCACTGTCGTTCGGGAGAGCAGGTCTCCGTAACCGTCGCCTTCGAAGTCCTGCACCGGGAGAGGGCGAATAAGGTTTTTGGGAAGCGCTCTGCGCGACTGCTTGCTGTAGCTCTGGCTCGTCTTCCTCGTCGTTCGGTTTCGGCAAATCGTCATCGACCTCGTGTCATCCACACCGTGCCTGCAGCGTCAACATCGCCAAACCGGTCAGAACAGAATCATCGGTACGTAACAGTCATGTTCTCCGTATTAGATCTGTTCATGTATAGTTTCCTGGTTTACATGTCTAGATCTTTTATGCCTGTGATGGTTCTGTTATTTTGCGTGCATGATGTCATGATTTATTTATGGAATAAATTGAACCTACATGTGCTTATATTTCCAACATCTCTCTCACCAATCCATCTTCCTCTCCCACCCTCTCCACAATCCTCTCCCCGTAGACAGCACTCCAATTTCATGGAGGTTGCCGCGGCAAGGAGACGTACGGATGAGACTGCCAAGACGTACCAATCCTTATTAAGGTTGGATGCTAATTCTCTATTCCTCTTCTTTTCACTCTCTCTATTTCCATTTCCCCCCTGCTCCTGTACGAACAAAACGCCACCGCCTGCCTGCTTATGTCGCACAGCCGCGGCTGCGCTTGTGCCACCTGCACCGCCATCTACCGACGCTGTTCACGACCCGAAGGTGCGGCGCCGTCTGCCACCTTCCGTCAGTGATCCTATAGTCCCAAATTAATTTATCCAATTACTTTTTTCTGTTCGGATTCCTAAATTATGCAGTTGACATTGCATGATTTCTAAGAGTTTCTGACATGTAATTTTAGGTGGCAAAGTTTAATACAAAAAAAATCATCATATTATAATAATCCTGATGCGTCTGGTATTGCTTCGCAAGTAATACGGATGGGTAACTGGTGGTCGTGGACGACCACGGCGAGAGGGCGCCGTGATATCAAGACAGACCGGCGGAAAGCAGAGAACAGAGGACCGGAAGACAGAGGAGCTAGGGAAGATAAGTTTATTCCTTGCCCTTCGAATACAAAGGTACCTCCTATATGTAAGTTTTACATCTCGTAGCATGACCTAGATCTCCTATTCAAACTCTGACTCGGAAACCTATTCAAAGCATAACTCAATCTCCTGATCCCTTCGGTAGCAATCCTGACTCCTCTCCGAACACTATCTGAAGTCTTCCGACTGACTATAGACTGTCATGTTTCGATAAAGCCACATGAAAGACATCATGCATGCGAGCGCCGCCCGGAAGCTACAAACGATAAGCCACTGTCCATATCCTCTCCACAATCTGATAAGGTCCGTAAAAGCGCGGCGACAGTTTGCCAATGGCTTTCTGAATTACAGATGGAACTTGTCGCCGATGTAACTTTATCCACATCCAATCACCAACTGCAAACTTCAAGTCACGATGCCGTGCATTGTATTGCTCCTTCATAGTCTGATGCGCCTGTTGCAAACTCTAATGTCTGCCAGAAACTCATCTCTCTCCTGTAGTGATTGTTCCACAGCCTCCACTCGGTCTGAAGTCTGAACCCGGCTCATATGTCATCAATGTTGGCGGTGGTCTTCCATAAACAACTTGGAATGGCGTGGCTTGAATGGCGCGCTGGAAAGAAGTATTATAAGTGAATTCAGCCCATGTTAACCATCTAATCCAGTCTCGCGGTCTATCTCCCGACAAGCACCGCAAATACATTGTAATTACTCGGTTGACCACTTTCGATTGTCCATCGGATTGTGGATGAAATGTGGAGCTGAACTTGAGCTTAACGCCACATAAGCAAAACAATTCTTTCCAGAAGTTGCTGGTAAAGACCGGATCGCCACATAACTATCTCATTGAAGAATACTTGAGCTACTGAGCTTGCCGTGTAAGGATGAGATAAAACCAAGAAATGAGCATACTTGGACAGCCGATGACGACCATTAGAATAACTAATGTATTGATCTTCGGAAGCCCTTCAATAAAATGCATAGAGATATCAGACCAGACATGCACAGTGGGTGACCAGGCTGAACCGGCATGGCTTGATGCAACCCTGGGCCAGATGTGCCGATGCGGCCCATGTCCCACCTCTACTCACCCATCAACGGAAGCATATATACCTATGGCGTTTACATGGTAAATGGGGAATTTTTTTCAGATTAACCGAGGCAGTCAAATTAATTTATGTATTCTTTTTTAGATTAACCAAGGCAGATTAAGCACAACCCCTGCCTTGGGCTGCGCTTTGAATGCTTTCTGCTTAGCTTAAGCGAGTGCTATAAGAAGGAAAGCAAGAGGCCGAATTTGCTTAGGTCTCAAGCCAAAATATGCAACTCAGAACAACCACAGCCTTAGTTAGGTCCCTAATTTTAATTTTGCAAAATTGGCAAGAGCCACATGGACGCGTACCCTATCTACCATAAATTATGACGCCCACTCTTCCACTTGAGGAGATGGTAAACCAACGCACCCACCAAGTGCAATGTGGGCCATTGACTTAGGCCACGGGTCTTACTGATCATCCGTAGACCCTGTCCAGGTAAGTATATTCTAATATAGGCAGAAATGTCGCTTATGTAGCCTCCTCTCCCTCCCAACTAGCTCCACTTAGCAATATGGTACTAAACGCGAGCGCCATGCCTTGTTCCATGGGCTAGTTTTCTTTCCAAGGCCCATAAGAAGAGCCCACGACGTCCAGCCCCATCCCCAAAAGTCGCGAGTACGTGACAACAATTTTACTAGAGGAGGCGCTTGCGATGAAATTAATGAATCAGGTTTAGAGTTGTTCGTGATACGACTCTATCGTCTGTAAGCACCTTATAAACTAAGAATGGCCTTTGCAGGTGCGAGACGAGCACGCATGCTTGCGTTTTTTTGGCTAGGGTTTGCTAGCATGCATGCATAATCGCAGGACCTTGCATGCGTGCACGTACTCCGCGAATCGGTAGATGGCGACTTGCCTACGCGTGCGTGGACTAGCTAATTATTAAGCTCTCCTACTAATCATGTTAAAACTTCAAACTGATGCTGGCAAGACGAGTGGTGGTGGTGATCATGGCGCAAGAAAGCAGAGGTTAATTCTGCCTTGCAGCTGCTCGACCTTTTCGTCTAGATTGATCATGCCTAATCTTAATTTGTGCTGTCGTATATGCATGCCTGTGTGCTTATTATGTATCTTTGAGCTAGCATTTAAGTTCTCTGCATGCACGATCAATGTAAGGCTTGTCAGTAATCCTAGATATACGACCTAGCTACCTCAGTAACCGAGTTGTTTATATATCCCAGAGGTATGATTTGCACCGTGCTACAGACAGCATCAAACCACGGTATTGCCGCATGTCAGTATGATGGGCTCCAAGCCGAGGTACTACTATTTCCTAAAAAAAATATAGATAATGATCTAGATAAAATGTAATATTTGCAAAAATAAATAATTACTTTACAAAACTTGTAATAGTTCATCACAGCATTAGTCTGAACCTTCATCCTTTAGATATATCTAGTTATCTCAGTACCCAAATTGTTACCAACCAAAAGAGCAAAGGACGAAATGGCAACAATTTCATCTCTCCTGCATATACTATTGCTCGGCCGTCGCTGCCAAGACGGACCAGCTCACTGTCTTCTGGGGCCGGAATAAGGACGAGGGCTCTTTACGACAAGCCGGCGACACCGACGTCTACACCACGGTGATCATCTCCTTCTTCAGCGTCGTCTTCTATCCAAAGGCTCTCTTCTTCGACGCGCTGCCGCTGGTGCAGGACTCATGCTGTGGACTCGCTACTTCGACAAGAGGACTTGTCATGGCCTTGTCATCAAGCTCATGGTGTGACCGGCCAACCTGAATCCACACGTATAGCATGCATTCGCAATTGCATGTGCTAGTAGTGGTCTTGCAAGGAGTGCATGAATAAAATGATCTGCAATTTGCTTGTCAAATCTGGCTTGTGTCAGCTTAATTTCATAATGGGCTCTTATTTGCTAAGGATTTTAACGCAAGTGCGCAGTAGTATACGCTCACATGCATGCATCCGCCTATGTATATATCTAGCATTCTAGCACATCGATAAACCATTCATCGATCGCTCTAGTAGCTGGGTAGGTCGATGAATTAAGCCCAGTACTTGACGGTTTGACCGTACTTGGTCTGCTTGTCGTAGTACCTGTCCCTCCATAGTTGGCTGCCTTCTGCACGTTGGGCAGCAGGTCGTAGTATAGCGCCTTGAGGAAGACGTTGTCCTTCTTCCCCGGCACGTTCGCCGCGGCGAGGCCGAGGTACACCGTACACCTGGCTCCTCGGATACCTCGCCGTCCACTTGTTCCACTGCTCCATCACCCGGGACAGGCCGCCGTGGTTGTACGAGCACCTGGCGTCGTCGTAGAACCGGACGTGGATGCGCTTGAACAGCCCCATCTGCAGCTCCTTCTCGACGCGCCAGTCCGGGTACGCGCCAGTACCTGCCGTGGCTGAAGACGCTGTAGAAGGAGATGATTACGGTGGTGTAGAGGCCGGTGAGCTGGCCGGTCTTCTTGGCCGGTAAGGCAGGAGAGGAGGACGAAGGCCAGGGAGAGAAGAGCTACGAGACAGGAACGGCCCCGGAGCGCCATTGTTCGCAGTCTGCTTCTTACTATGACTTGATCGATCAGGACTAGCTACGTACTATAGTAATTTAACTGTCACGTACGTGATCTTGTGAAATGTATGGAGAAGGAATTGTAATATATACACGCTAGGTAGCGTGTGTATTTGCAGTGACTGATGGATCGACGGATCACTACCGGGTTCAGCAGATTTGCCGAGTGCCTCTGGCACTTGGCAAAGCACGAGAAACACTCGGCAAAGTCTTTGCCGAGTGCCACCCACGGCATAGCTCACACGTCATAGTTTCTGACGGCAAAGAGCTCTTTGCCGAGAGCTTTTCATCGAGCACTCGGCAAAGCCTTTGCCGAGTGCCGTAACGACCCTCGGCAAAAAAAGGACAGTGGACGGCGAGAACACGGTGACGGCGTCGTTTGCCGAGTGCCAGGACGGAATGGCACTCGGCAAAGCTTTTCATTTTGCCGAGTGTCATCGTAAAGACACTCGGCAAAGGTTAAAACTTTGCCGAGTGTCATGCTAAAGACACTCGGCAAAGATTAAAACTTTGCCGAGTGTTTTTACCATGACACTCGGCAAAACTACAGCACTCGGCAAAGTATGTTCCCAGAATGCCCAGAAACGTTACTTTGCCGAGTGTTTTTACCATGACACTCGGCAAAACCACAACACTCGGCAAAGTATGTTCCCAGAATGCCCAGAAACGTTACTTTGCCGAGTGTTTTTACCATGACACTCGGCAAAACCTCCCTTTGCCGAGTGTAACACACGGCAAAGTGGCAAAAAACTGCCTATTTTAATTGTTTATTGCACCCCACTCAAAACAAGTCACAATATCACAGATATATCAACAAGTAATCACATATAGTCCACAATATATCACCACAAGTCACAATAAATCACATATATCACCACAAATCACAATATATCACATATATCACCACAAGTCACAATATATAACATATCACAAGTCACAATATCACATATAGTCACAATATATCACATATATCACCACAAGTCACAATATATCACATATATCACCACAAGTCACAATATATCGCATATCACAAGTCACAATATCACATATAGTCACAATATATCACCCCGACTGATGTGGTGGGTCATGAGGCAAATTATTCGAAGCCGCTGATTGATTCTGCACAAAGGAGAAAAGATTGCATGTGTGAGACAAGATTTAAGGTAGGAACATACAAACTTAAACATTCATACTCCACTAGAAACTCACAGGAGTAGTTGCAGGAGGAGGTGGAGGGAATAGCTCCGGTGGCAGAGGTTGACCCATCCTCTCGCCAAGACTCTGCATCCACTGAAACATCTGCGTCATCCTCTGCCGCTCGGCCTCATTCCTCTGCCGATCGGCCTCCATCCTCGCCGCCATCTCCTCCCGTAGCCTCTTCTCTTCTTCCAGCTGGGCCTACAATATTTCACCCCAATGTTACAATGCAAAGCAAAGGTATGTAAAAATTAATGAACGACGAATAAAACAGAAATAACCTGGAGTGCCTCCATCCGGGACTGTGCAGTGTCCGGCCGTGGGCGTATGGCCGGCCTTGAGCTCGTGCTCCTTGCTCGAATCTGGGTGAGAGTGGGAGTAGTGGTCGTGTCGAGTGTGCTGTCGCCAATCCAGTACCGCCCATGCTTCTTGCCTCCTCCCACCCTCATGACGACTTCTCCATCAAGGTCCTGGGTGCTCGGATCGTACTCTGGCCCATGGACCGCCCTTGCCATCGATGTGTACTCACTGAGGCGGCTGTGGACGGTCGCATTGCTGTACACCGAGGGCGGGTCCTCCGGGTTGTAGTCGACGTCGGACGTCGCCTTGCCCTTGTGGGCCAAAGCCCATGCCTTGAACTGGGAGCAAGGCTGGCCACCATGTGACGACGACTGCGAAAAAACAGCAAGATGATTAGAAATTATGCAGAATTGAGCGTTATAATAAAGAAATGAATTCGCGTACCCATGTAGCTGCGAATTCGTCGAGGCTCTGATTGCCTTGATGGTGTGGTGCACTGGCATCATCAAACGCCGCTCCGGCAAGCGTTGTCGTCTCCTCCCACTCGGCGCGCACCACTTGTCCACCATCTGTGCTCAAAGATCGAGATGCTTGGGCGCACCACCACGGAGGCACCTACACGTCATCAAGTATATAACATATAAGAAGATCAAATTAAGCGTACTTAATCTCAGAAAAAATCAGTATTAATGTTCTATATTTACCTGCATGTAGTCTTCCCGGGTCAGCCTCATGTTTCTTGCTTGAGTTTTGTTGATCTTCACTCCAAGGTAGGTAGCGTTGTATGTTACGATGGCCTGGACGCGCGCCTCGTAATGCATGTCCTTCACGAGTTTATAACAGGCTTTGTGAGCCACAGTAGCCGCCTTGGCCTCATATCCCTCCTGGCATCTGAAGAAATCCTGCATATAGACGCGATGTATCCAGTCATTATTTCAAGAATGTCCAATGAATGTGATGTATTGAGCAATGTAGTGCGAGGAAGACTTACCCACAGCTCGGTCGTCACTCGCGTCGCCTTGTTGGCGAGTACCCTGCCATCCCGATCTGGTAAATCGGGGAAGGCGACGTAGTGGTCCCACGTGTAGGCCGGCTCCTGCCCTCCGCCAAACGCAACCAGGCCAGGGAAGTGTAGCCTGCACAAAAGACCCAGGATGCCATTGACATGGCGTTTGTGATCACCTGCAGCCACAAGCGTCCAACCCCTGCCCAAGTGATTAAGATAAATTATTAGTTTCTATTGTGATTTTCAACATATCAAATGAAAAAGTAGTGATAACATCTAAAGTTACTTACCTAGCCCCAGTGGGTTGAATCAGCGGGCGTCTCTCACGAGGTATCGGTCGCCTCGGGAGGGTCGAGGGACCTCGCAACCAGACACCCGACGAACCAGAGGAAGCGGAACCCCCTGCCGCCTCCTCCTCCTGCTCCTCCTCGTCCCGCTCCTGCTCCTCCTCCTCCCGCTCCTGCTCCTCCTCCCGCTCCTCCTCCTCCTCCCGCTCCCGCTCCTCCTCCCGCTCCTCCTCCCGCTCCCTCTCAAGAGTGCTCCTGCTCCTCCTGCTGCTCCTCCCGCTCCTCCTACTCCTGCTCCCCGACTGCTCAGCTGCATCGTGCCGTCTTTGGTAAAGCGACCTTACGTTCCTCATACCGCCCACCATCTTTGTTCAATCACCTGCAATTAAAAAGAGTAAACCAATAAGCACAGATAAACAAGACGTACTTTAGAAAGAGATGCAAAATAAACAAAACATAATTAGAAAATAACAAAGTATTACATGTATTAGAAATAATCATCATGATCGGGATTAGCTGGTTCATAAGTCTCATCATCACTATCAGCCATGTCCATATAATCAACACTATTCGAAGGAGCAATGTTGTCATCACTGTCATTGCCTAAATGTAATCGCTGAAGTAATTCTAAGTCCTTCACATTTTGAACCTCATCTCCAGCGTCCTCGTCAACAACCCTTTCATTGTCTACTTCCATTCCGATCGCTTTGGTTAAGTCTATCTCAAAACTCCCTTCTAGCCCCTCTTCTTGAAAGAACGCTCCGTCATATGTGTTTGGGTCAAAATTGTAATCTTCATTGTTTGGGACAGGTAGTTTACCGTGTGGCGATACCTTGTACACAACATCCCAACCCTTAAGACGGTCGTAGTTTTGGCACGGGTATGAGAGATAATAAACTTGCGTGGCCTGTTGAGCCACAATATACACATCGTCTCCTGGTAAGACGGATGACTGTCGAATTTCGACTAGCCCAAGATTAGGGGTCCATCTCGTTACTTCAGGATCAAACCAATGGCATTTGAATATGACAGGATTAAGAGGTTTGCAACCATCACTTGCACTTCCGAGTTGCCCTCGGAAAATGCTGAGGTTCGATTCATTTTCGCCAGCATTGTAACGACGGGGTGGATTGTGCACGCTAGGAAGGTTGTCACCATAGTGCGTTGTTGTGAAGTTTGACACCTCCTCCAACATGTATGCCTCTGCAACGGAAGCCTCAATTTTGCATTTATTTTTACATTTAGTTCGATGAACCTTTAGACATCTCTCAATTGGATAGCACCAACGACCCTGCACGGGCCCCCCCATTCGTGCCTCATACGGGAGGTGCAAAATCAAATGCTGCATCGGATTGAAGAAGCCGGGTGGAAAGATCTTCTCCAACTTACAGAGCAACACAGGTGCCATTCTTTCCAAGTCTGCAATCACGGTCCGAGATAACTCCTTGGCACAAAGCTGGCGGAAGAAATTGCTCAACTCTGCCAGCACTAGCCAGACATGCTCAGGGACATAGCCTCGAACCATCACCGGAAGAAGCCGCTCAAGCCATATGTGGTAGTCATGACTCTTGAGCCCATTGATTCGCATAGTAGATAAGTTCACTCCCCTCCTCAGATTCGCTGCATACCCATCAGGGAACATTAACTTTGGAACCATTCTAGTACTTCCCTCCTTTGGGGCCCGGTCAAGACGATTCGGCCTTAGGCTTTCTCCATGTCCTGCCGCCTCTAGGAGGCTTCATTTCTTGCTTTGGTCTATCGCATAACGTTGCCAGATCCACTCTAGCCTTAATGTTGTCCTTTGTCTTATCAGGAATGTCCATGATTGTTGCCCAAAGTGCCTCGGTGACATTCTTTTCAGTATGCATTACATCAATGTTATGTGGAAGAAGAAGGTCATCAAAATAGGGGAGCCTCAACAAGCCCGACTTATGAGTCCATGCATGTTGCTCACCATATCCCACAAAACCACCTTCTTGATTGACCTCGAGAGCATCTATCTGAGCACGAACCGCGGCACCGGTCATCATCTGCGGTGCAGGGTCTATAACTACGACACCTTTCGTAAAGTTCTTGATGTCTCGTCTGAATGCATGGTCAAGAGGGAGGAATTGTCGATGTTTGTCGAACGAAGAATACTTGCCACCCTTCAGCAACCAAATGAACTTCAGAGCTGCCTTGCATACTGGGCATGGGAACTTCCCGTGAACACACCAGCCGCAGAATATCCCATACGCCGGGAAGTCATGCAGGGAGTAGTGGTACCAAACATGCATTTTGAAGTTTCTCTTTGTAGCTCGGTCGTATGTCCATACCCCTTCCTCCCAAGCACGGACCAATTCATCAATCACAGGCTCCATGAACACACCCATATTATTCCCCGGGTGTTCAGGAATTATCAACGACAAGAATATGTTCTGTCGTTGGAAGAGGACGCCGGGGGGGAGATTGAGGGGGATAACGAACACGGGCCAACAAGTGTATGGGGCGGCCATCATTCCATAAGGATTGAACCCATCTGTTGCCAGCGCAACACGTACATTACGAGCCTCTCTGCTTTCTCACGATGAATCACATCAAAGTGGGTCCATGCTTCACCATCGGATGGATGTACCAGCTTCTCAGGATTGTATCGACGTCCATTTTTGTGCCATGTCATCTGTTTCGCGGTTTCCTCGGTCATGTATAGCCGTTGGATCCTCGGTATGAACGGAAGGTACCGTAGGATTTTCACGGGGATCGCAAGCTGCCTCTTCTGACCATCACCAGAGTCTACCTCCAGGAACCTAGAGGATCCACACTTTGCACAGTACTTTGCTTCCGCGTGTTCTTTCCTAAATAGGATGCACCCCTTCGGACAAGCATGTATCTGCTCATATGGCATCTTAAGTGCACGAAGGAGTTTCTTTGCCTCGTACATGCTCTTTGGCAGAATGTGACCCTCCGGAAGCATGCTGCCAAAAACTGTCAACATAGCATCGAAGGCGTCTCGACTCACGCTAAACTGGGACTTCAAGGCCATTACGCGTCCAATGCCATCCAGTTGAGAAACCTTCGTCTGGCCGTGAAGGGGTTTCTGTGCCGCAGACAACATGTCGTAATACGCCTTTGCGGTTGCCTCTGGCTCCTCCTCCCTACGTCCTTCAGCGAAGTGTGCTTCATGATAGTCATTTAACATGTCTCCTACCCCGCCATCAGCATCATAATCCTCGACGCGTGGTCTCACGACCTCCTCTCTCATACGATCGGATTCACCGTGGTAGATCCACCGGGTATAGTCTGCCGTAAATCCAAACTTGCAAAGATGTTTACCCATGACCTCCTTTGTTTGTCGACGCGTGTTTGCACATCTGCTGCAGGGACACCAAGTGGCACGCGCTCCTTTAACCTTGGCAAATGCTAGTTCCAAGAAAGCATCGGTCTTCTCAATCCATTCATCGGACAACGAACCCTGACTTGAGCGGCCCGTGTACATCCACTCACGGTCATCCATCCTCTAACATATCAGGGAGTAATATAAGAATCAAATGCGTCCACACGATCTTTCTCCTATCTAATAGGTGAAGATAGGTCCTAATCCCACCCGAGGCTGCGTAGATGAGGTTAGTTTCCATGCTCCACTCCTATCCGAGACAGAATTTCGGCAGCACCTTCCCGCTGTTCTCCAAATACACGTCCTGGCAGGGAGATTGTGTATCCGGAGAACAACAGGGAGATGATGCCGAAACTCATCACGGATCGAGAGTACCATGAAACTAACCCCATCTACGCATCCTGCTGTCCAAAACGTGGACAATTCGAAACAGATACGGTTATAGATATGCAAAGATCTGCATATTTCCAACCGTATCTCTTTCGAACGGGAGACGCCTAACTAGGTTACGTAATCTATGAAAATTGAAAATAGTGTCAATTGAAAATTTCGGCAGCACCTCCCCTGCACGGTGAGGTTTCCAAAACCTGCAACAAACGAATAGCACGATGGCCGACAACCACACCAACGGCACGATGGCCGACAACCACACCAACGGCACGATGGCCGACAACCACATATACTGCCCCTGTGTTTTACTCCTGTTAGAACCTGTTTCTTGATACCACAACAGCAGGAGGCAACACACACATCGCAACTTTTGTTCTAAGTGATTAATTAGCTGAGGCACTATTGATTGTCCAATATATGCATGTATTGGGAAATCGCAAATTAGATTGAGAAAGTGACAACGACTAAAGGAGATCTACTGGATGACCAACCTGCGGGGGTGGGGGCAACCTGCAGGAGGTGTCCAGACCCACCAAGCACACATTAGGGAGGGCGTCGTTCGGAACATGGAAATTTTTTTATTTCTATATGACATTACTGAGTTCTAAACAAATCTTTAACAGTGCTATTGTAGTACCATATACTATAGGGTCGTTCTTTTAGGCTTTGATTTATAGCTTATGGTTGAATTTTTTGAATTCTAGCTATTCATGAAGCTATCACGAAGCGTAAGCAGCGCAAGAAAATCGCACCTTCTTTGTCGGGCGGCGGCGGCGCGCGGGCGCAATGTCGAGGCGTCGGGCGCGGCGGCGCGGGAGGCGTCGGGCGGCGGCGGCCGCGGGTCGGCGGCGGCGCGCGGCGCGCGCGCGCGCGCGCGTCTGGCGCGCGCGCGCGCGCGCGCGCGCGCGCCGGCGGGCGGCGGCGGCGGCGGGCGCAGGTGTTGCGTGTGTGAGTGCGGCGCGGGAAACTATTAATGATCGGGTTTATTGTTTGCCGAGTGCCCCCGATCGGGCACTCGGGAAACCTCTCCTCTTTGCCGAGTGCCGCCCACAATGCACTCGGCAAACATCCTCCTTTGCCGAGTGTCGCCCATAAGACACTCGGCAAAGAATTTTTTTTAATAAAACTTCCTTTCCTCTCTATCTTTTCCATAGCGTGTTTTACAAATTTGTTCGAATGTACTTCGAAAATGCCTTGTCAAATTCACTCAACAATGCATATTCGATGCTTCTACGAATATTAGACCATTATTTCATGCAGTTATAGCTCAAATTCAATTTATATCAAGTAAAATTCTATAATTGCAGTTGCAGTTTCAAAATTAAAATTATCAAATGGATCCAAAAAATTACCAAAATTTCACATGAAACAATCTCTGTTGTCTATTGCCTGTACAAAAAGTTTTGTAGTCAAACCACAATTCGACCGTCACTTTGACTCCAAATCTTACGGATCCGTCTCAACTCTACGCTTCTTCTTGAAATCGCTTGGTTTGTAAGCATTATGCGTGACAACTTATGCGAAATCTTATCAATTTTTACCACAGCCTCCACGTATAATATCATGACATCTTGACAAATCTCATGATTTTCAGACTTCGTTTGCTTTTTTAAAATTTAAAACCATTCGCCACACGTTTGTGGTCGTGTTTCCTGAACAAGATGTTCGAAATTCCTTTTCATTTAACAGGTAAGGCCTCAAACCGGGCTGAATAACATGAATATCATTTTTCTACACATTTTTTCCTATTATTTGAATCACTTGCAGTTCAAATTTGACTTGATTCAAAAAATTGCTTGAAATGCAATTAATTAATTAAATATACCAAACAAATACAAAATATACCAAATTTTAACATGGAGTACCATATTTTGTATGTGGAGAGTAGAAAAAGTTTGAAGGGTAGGAGAGGAAAAGGTTTTTATTTCTTTGCCGAGTGCCGCAAACAAAACACTCGGCAAAGAGCTCTTTGCCGAGTGTCAGCTCCAGACACTCGGCAAAGGTCTAACGGCGGCGGCTGACCTCTAACGGACGGCGGTTGGTGCCGAGTGTTTTATTTTTGCCGAGTGTTTTCTTGTCAGCACTCGGCAAAGAGCTTATTTTGCCGAGTGTCATGGTAGAAACACTCGGCAAAGATATTTTTTGCCGAGTGTATTATGTTCGCCGAGTGTCCCCATGGAGGCACTCGGCAAAATGGTGATTTACCGAGTGTCCGATATATTGCACTCGGCAAAGATTCAGACACTCGGCATATGGCAGCTTTCCGGTAGTGGATGTTGTAAAGCATGGGACAAGTATATGGGAGTGATTATTGCATAGGCGACTAAATTTTTTTAATTTTTCAATCACCTGAAGTTGCACTTTCAATCACCTGAAGTTACAAATGATTTTCTTAGAGGGGGCTGTAACTTCAGTTGATTGAGAGTGCAATCTGAATCACCGGAAGTTGCATGTGTTTTTTTGAAGAGGGCTACAAATTTAGCTGATTAAGAGTGCAATTTCAAGTGATTGAAAGATAAAAAACTTTCAGTTGCCTGTATAATAGCAAAACCGCAAGTATATATATAGAGCGCATGCATTGAGGTCTATCCTTGTGTAAAGGTGGCAAAGTCTATCCTTATGTGCATGCCGGCGTTACACAGATCCTTGATTGTGAAGTACGTGTGCTGCAGTTAGCATGCCGAAGAAGGGAAACAAACGCATGCATGCAGTAGCTAGTCGTATTCATCGATCCGTGGCATCGAGATTCACATATCCATCTTCCATCCATGCATGTCCAGAACTCGTCAATGTATGTAGTCAAAGAAGATGGACGACAGCTAACGCACGTCGTTAATTAGTGGTAAAGGTTAGAAAAAGGCGCATACATAAACACATATGCGCTCTCTCTCTCTCTCTTATCGTTGACACGGGACCAGGCCCGGCCCTGGCGGGGGTCGAGCTGTGTCGCCGCACTGGGCCCTCGACGCCAAGGGGCCCAACCCCAGATACGTAAGTACTAGTAGGTATAGTATTCTTTGTATGGCTCATAGGAATCAAAAGCTAGGAGCCCGGGAGGCCAGGAAGCAGGAAACTAGGAAAGGCACGTACGTGCGTAACGTGCGCGATTTCTGATTTGCCTTCCGTGATTCCGTCGCGTCGATTCGGCTTCCGCGTCCGCGACTCCGAGTCTCCGCGTTCCGCCCTTCCGCCGCGCGGCCGCGACTGCCTTCTTCCCCGCTACGACCTGCCGCCTGCGACTGCGAGACTGCGGCACTGTGCCTGCGCGTCGTGCTGTGAGTTTGCGCGAGACCGATCGGCTGTGCGCGGTGCATTGCATACGGAGGTACGTACGAAGGTAAAAAAAATTGCCCCTAAGGCCCTAACTCCCTAAGCCCCTTGATTAGTTGATTGTGTTTGTCAGTTTGTGTATCAGTGCATGCGGTATGCGTATGTCAAATATATATGTTTAATCAATATTTAGTTTGCTTTTGTCCTCAATATTTATTCTTTAGATTTGGGATTTAGGAATCCCTTACGGTGCAGCACGCATGTTTAGTATGACATTGAATTTTCTGAAATTCTGAAATTGAAGCTATTTTGCAAGCTGAGAAGGATTTTGAAATTAATTATTTTTTGGTTATGGTTGATATGGCAATTAGTTCATTGAAAAACAGATTTCAAGAACTCCAGTCATTCAATGGAATATTCGGATTTCTAATGAATTCAACATCCTTGAAGTCATTGGATGGTGCTGATCTAAAAGATCAATGCACGAAATTTGCAGAAACTTTCTCTTTGGATGATTCCTCGGATGTTGATATAAATGACCTAATTTCTGAGTTAGGTGTTATGCAGTTTACTTTGCCAGATAGGCCAATGTCTGCTATGGAGATTTTTGAGTTTGTCACAGAAGCGGATTGTTATCCTAATATTTCCATTGCTTATCGGATCCTATTCACTATGCCTGTGACTGTCCGTAATGTCTCAAGAAAGATTAAATGGTTTGGCAACTTTATGCATCGAGAAGCAATTATTAGATGAAATTGATATTGATGCCATTATCAATGACTTCGCATCAGTAAATGTTAGAAGAAATTTTTAAGGTAAGATGTATAACTTGTTTGATAAGAATATTTTTTATGCATTACACTTATTAGAAACATCATTATATTATTAGAGTTATATTAAAGGGCCCATCTTTCTAGCTTCGCTCTAGGTCACTAAATTCACAGGACCGGGCCTGCACGGGACATGAATATATGTCTGCATGCAGTTGGTACACGCTACTGTATATGTTGCCCACTGGCCATGATCATTAGCACGTGGTTTTGCGAATAAGATGTACGTAAAGCTAGGGCTGAGAGCCTAAGAGCTAGCTTTTAATTTGGCTAAAACCCCTCTACCATAAATTATGACGTCCACTCTCCCACTTGAGGAGATGGTAAACCAACACGACCACCAAGTGCAATGTGGGCCATTGGCCTAGGCCACGGGCCTTACTGATCGCCCGTCGACCCCGTTCAGGTAAGTATGTTCTAATGAAGGCAGGGCGTCGCTTATGTAGCCTCCTCTCTCTCCCAACCAGCTCCACTTAGCAATGTGCATGGTACTAAATGTGAGCGCCAATCACTACTACAGGACAGGGCTATGGTAACACAACCCAGTAACACAGGAAGAATTATGTTACAGAGAAATATCACAGTAGCACAAAATATGTGTTGCACAGAAAGGTTGTAACACATCCAGCATCGAGTGTGAAACAATGTTACAGGCAGTACTACAGTAACACATAATATGTGTTACTAAGGCTGGTTAGCAGGTCACTACAGATTGAACTTAGTATCTTTAGAATGGGAACAACTACTCATCTTGATTTTTTATTCAGTTGTAAACTAGATATGTTTAAAAGCATTATGTGGCACCTAAAGTTATCTAAGATTTGAGAGCTAAAAAATGTATGTTATGTTAAAGTTTCTACAAGAGTTTGATCAAAAAAATTTCCATGGAGAGAACATACATATTCATAGACAGTTATATATTTGTATCAGAAGCTGCAATAGTATCAAACTTGATGGAACAAGCCATACACAAAACAGTAAAATCATGTTCTGCTGAGTTGTGAGCTAAACAAAAAACAAGGAAAAGCCAAAATAAATAACAAAACTATTTTATCATCAAAACTATATAGGATAGCTCTGCTGAATTTTTAGGTAAACCGATGCAGGATGCAGAGTAATCTTCGATGAGACACACTAGGCAGGTATGTGCTCTAAGTGATGCTACCACCAACCAATGCTGAAAGGAGCGACTTGGCGCCACGTCGCCACCAATACTCCAATAGAAATATGATAAATAAAAAATGAGTAAGTTATTTTTTGTGGGAGATAATAATTTAGAATGAACTACAATATAGAACTTTGATCAACAGTTTTTTAAATTTTCGTAATATGCCACTGACAAAAAAAACCGGTTCTATAACAAGTTTAAAGACATGCATCTATATTTAAAGACTGCTAATATATTTTATTTCCGAACTAAATAATATCTACTAAGTTTAAAGACCACTAATATATTTTATTTCCGGACTAAATAATATCCACTAAGTTTAAAGACCGCTAATATATTTTATTTCCGGACTAAATATAATTTTGACTATTTTTTAATAAAGAGGACAAAATTTAGCTTTAAAATTTATAAATATGTCAGATGGAAACCAACAGAGGGAAAAGTAAATCATCCGGTTATTTTTACAGTGCGAATATTTTTGGCGCCCATGAAAATTTTTGGCGCCCGGCGTGAAAGCATATATGTGACCACTCAGATTCCCAAATCTATTCATTATCTTATTGAACTTTTCCCCTTCCCCACAATCTCCAGACTATGCCGCTGCTCTCCAGACTACGCCGCCGCTCTCTCCGACATCGCTATGCTCTCTCCGGTCTCCACCGCGCGCGCGATGCCGACCGGGCAGCCATGGCGACGCCTACTCGACGCATCCAGGGAACGACGGACGGCGCGCGCGAGCCATTCTTCTCCTGCGAGGTTTCCATCCGAGGGCGGCGGCGGTGGAGCTGCACGGCGCGCGCGTGGAGGCGAGCTAGGCGGCGCGGCTGCTCGCCGCGGCGCGCTGCGGCTCTTCCAAGCGGCAGCGCGGCGGATCTGGGCGGCGCTCGGCTGTTCGAGGCGGCGCGCGGCGGCTATTCGAGGCGGCGGCGCGGCGGCGCGCAGTCTTCGAGGCAGCGGCGCGCGCGGCTGTTCGAGCGGCGGCGCGGCGGTCTTCGCGCGGCGCGCGCAGGTCTTTGAGGCAGCGGCGCGCGCGGCTGTTCGAGGCAGCGGCGCGGCGGGTCTTCGCGCGGAGGCGCGGCGGTCTTCGAGGCAGCGGGTGGCGGCGGCCGCTCGAGGCAGCGGCGCGGAGCTGCACGGCGCGCGCGTGGAGGCGAGTAGGCGCGCGCTGCTCTTTTGAGAAAACACAAATGGAAATGCAAAACACATTGCTTCTTTTAAGGAAAAAACTTCCAGTTGATGCAGGTGATGGACAGTTTGATTAGAGAATTACAGGCTTTGATAACCGAAAACTTCATAACTACACGAACTTATATACTACTGCAGATTCTTCTTTGTTAATTTATCACATGTTAGCCCTTGTTAAAGAGAGAGTAATTTTCTCCAAAATGAATATCCTGCTCTTCCATCTAGTCAAACAATTTTCTTACTTTCCTTTTGAACTTCTTCTAACAAATCCAAAAATATAAGATAACAAAAGATCACAAGACAGTGTGTCGATCTCAATTTCAAATATCATAAATTGTTGAGTTCATCTAAAAACGTCACCAGATTGTGGGAAGCTATTGTTCTTTGACTAAATTTGTTCATACCATGAAGATAGGAAGAGCCATATACATGCATTAGGTCCACCTCTCAATGTGGTAAAGTTGGAATTGTTGCATTTGTTGATAATGAGTTATACTATATCCCTGGCCAGTGTTTGGCTTTGCGGTTGTGTAATTTTTGTTCATTGGATGGCTGATACATTCTTTGGGATTCTTTGATGTGTATTCACGGTTTGGGGAAAAATGTAGTCATTTTGGTGGTAATTGTGCGGTCTCTAAGCTATAATAAGTGTAACTCATCTTCAATGGAGTACCCATAACTCATTTAATTTTCCTGCTGACTTCGTTAATCAGTCATGATTTCATTACTTCGGTACTCCCTTGTATATTGAAATCATTATTTGCTCATGGCAATTCTTTCTGTGGCAGCTATCAAATCCCTCCACTGGTTACAAAGAACACAGCTGTTGTTGTCAGCCCTCTCCTGTCACTGATGCAAGACCAGGTAAGATTGAAATATTCACTATAATATCCTTAGTGCTTTGCTCACCATGGATTTGAAAGCTTATTGTTGATTCCATCTACTTAAAACAGGTCATGAGTTTAAAACAACATGGTGTGAAATCTGAGTTTCTTGGCAGCACTCAAATGGATAGCTCTGTTAGCAATGACGCTGAAAAAGGCTTGTTCGATGTTCTGTACATGACGCCAGAGAAAGCTGTCTCACTTCCTTCAAGGTGAAAATCCTGTGATATTTTACAACTATTTCAGGATATAAAAGCAGATGATTGGTGTCATATACTTGTAGTTTGTAGTGCTTAACATATCTTGTGAGACCCAAGTAGACTGTTGTAAGACTCAAGTAGCATATCTAGTCTAAAATTTTTCGATAGTTTGGCTTGAAATGGAAGGCATGTACGTACTTTGTTATTATATGGATGCTACAAGTTACTGCTCTTTTGTCTACCTTGGTTCCTCAAAGATTTGATAATGTAGCATTCAGTCTGTTGATTTACCTTTTTCGAGCTTCTTCCCAGGTTTTGGAGTAACTTGCAGGCTGCCGGAATCTGCATGTTGGCCGTTGATGAAGCGCATTGCATATCAGAATATTTTTACCTTGGTCCACTGCAGTACATTCAAGACTTGTATTAGTGCAAATGGAAGTGGATGATCGGTTTTAACTCAAGGAAAATGAATGTTGTTCATCTCATCAATGGACCAAGCGACAAATAATTTCCTGAAGAATATGGAAATAGTTACATTTTTCTATTCCATCATTTGAAATTGTACTTATTGTTATGGATTGATGTAAATGACAATTACGTGCTTCCTGTATGCAATATGGTTTGTGCCATATTGATTCATGTCATTTGACTATTTGAGATATGTGGTGTTAAATATTTTATATGTTTCTGAAAATAAAAAAGAAAAAAATCTGTAACAGTATTGCTAATTATATATCCCATTGTGTTTCTGCAATTACAAGAGCTGTCAAAAGCTGTTACTAGTGTACTAAAATATGTGTTACCGCTGCTTTGATATGTGTTACTAGGATTATAGTAAACTGTAACATTATATGATCATATTATATAGAAGGTGTTACTAGGACATATGGCAACATCTAATATGTGTTACTAGAGAAATGATTGTAACACCTTTTCTAATGTATTGGAACACTATTTATGTGCTACTATAGGCTGTACGACAGTAACATAGGCTATAGGATCACTTATCAATTGTGTTACTGCGAACCACAGTAACATCTTTTTTAGGCTATAGTAGCACATAGCTGTGTTACTAAAACCCTGTCCTGACGTAGTGAATCCCTTGTTCCATGGGCTAGTTTTCCTTTCACGGCCCATAAGAAGAGCCCACGACGTCCAGCCCCATCCCAAAAGTCGCGAGTATGTCACAACAATTTTAATAGAGGAGGCGCTTGCGTTGAAATTAATGAATTATGACCTTTAAGGCGCGACGAGCACCTTATAAACAATTCGTGGTATGACACCCCTAAGTATGGTCTTTGCACCTTATAAACTAGGGGTGGGCACTTTAAACCCGAGAACCGAACACCGAACCGAACCCGGATAGACCGAATTGTCGGTCTATTCGGGTTTTGGGGTTCGAGTTCGGTCAATATTTTGATTTAGTTCGGGTTCGGGTTCGGTCTTTGGCCTTCAAAACCTGAATAGACCAAATAACCCGAATTTTGGTTTTATAGAAAAGGCCCCCGTCAAGGCGTCAAGCACTCAAGCATCGGCCCAAACCCGAAAAGCTCATTTGGTGTGTGTATCATCTATTTACTGGCTGGCTACTCATTGCTTTATGCATGAATATTATTTTCACAAACAACACTGGATCTGGAAGCTCAGAGTTATTTCGGTCAATTCGGTGGACCGAATAGACCGAACAAAAAATTCGGTCTATTTGGGTTCGGTTCTTGTTTTTTTTCTAAGAAATTTGGTCCTTATTTTTTAGAACCCGAATTTTCCAGAGACCGAATAGACCGAATGCCCAGCCCTACTATAAACTAAGTATGGCCTTTAAGGCGCGACGAGCACGCATGCTTGCTTTTTTTTTTGGCTAGGGTTTGCTAGCATGCATGCATAATCGCAGGACCTTGCATGCGTGCACGTACTCCGCGAATCGATAGATGGCAACTTGCCCAGTTGCCCTACGCGTGCATATTAGCGATCAGAATTTTAAAAGGTTGATTGCATAGGTTCCAAAACAACATCTAAAAAAGAATGAACAAAAATTTCACCAATTAAAAATATTGCATGTCTTTAAAACAACAATGATATGAAAGTATTTTTGATAAAAAAATCTAGTAATATCATTCTCACGTGAGAAACCCAAACATCGTTCTGTATATTAGTGATCAGAGTTTTTGCACACATTCTAAATTATCACCTAAAAAATAGTGAACAAAATTTTCACCAATTAAAAATGTTGCATGACCTTCTTATTATATCTCGCTAATTAAGAAACAACTTGAGATCTCATTATGTATCTCTCTTTATTCGTACACACGCATCGACTTCTCATTTGTCAGACGCATTTATTCATGCAAGTTAGAGCATGCACACACACAAACACATAGATAAACCATTCGTCGATCGAGCTAGTAGCTGGGGTAGGTTGATGAATTAAGCCCAGTACTTGACGGTGTGACCGTAATTGGACTGCTTGTCGTAGTACCTGTCCCAGAGCATGATCCCTCCATAGTTGGCCGCCTTCTGCACGTTGGGCAGCAGGTCGTAGTAGAGCGCCTTGACGAAGACGTTGTCATTCTTCCCCGGCACGTTCGCCGCCGCGAGGCCGAGGTACACCTGGCTCCTCGGGTACCTCGCCGTCCACTTGTTCCACTGCTCCATCACCCCAGACAGCCCGCCGTGGTTGTACGAGCACTTGGCGTCGTCGTAGAACCGGACGTGGATGCGCTCGAACAGCCCCGTCTGCAGCGCCTTCTCGACGCGCCAGTCCGGGTACGCGCACCGCGGCGTCGCCGTCAGCCGAACCCCGACTGTGGCGCGGTAGTACTTGTTGTAGCTGTAGAGGCGCCTGGCCAGCTCGTCGTAGTGGTCCGGCGCGCCCTGGTCAATGAAGAAGTCGATGCCGTTGACGACCGCGTCGCCGAACGGGCGGAAGACTCCCTTGCGGGAGCCGCCGAGGTGGGCGTTCCAGAGGTTGTCGGCGACGTCGGCCGCCGACTGCGAGGACGGAAGGGAGTACTGGTTGCCGCCGCCGCCGATGGAGAGGAGCACGACGATGAACTTGGATTGGCAGTGCTTGATGTCGTCGCCGATGCCGTAGAGCTGGTGGCCGGAGAGGTCGCCCCAGTACCTGCCGTGGCCGAAGACGCTGTAGAAGGAGATGATTACGGTGGTGTAGAGGCCGGTGTCGCAGGCCTCCCTGAGGGTGCCCTCGTCCTTGTTCCGGCCCCAGAACACGGTGAGCTGGCCGGTCTTCTTGGCCGTCGCCGAGCCGGCAAGGCAGGAGACGAGGACGAAGGCCAGGGAGAGAACAGCTGCGAGACAGAAACGGCGCGGGAGCGCCATTGTTCGCAGTCTGCTTCTTACTATTGCTTAATCGATCAGGACTACCTACGTACTATAGTAATTTAACTCTGACGTACGTGCTCTTGTAAAATGTATGGAGAAGGAATTGTAACACACGCTAGGATCGATGGATGCTGTGAAGAATGGGAAGCATGGGACAAGTGTATATATAGAGCGCCTGCATGGAGGTCTATCCTTGTGTAAAGGGTGGCAAAAGTCTATCCTTGTGTGCGTGCCGGCGTTACACGGATCCTTGATTGTGAAGTACGTGTGCTGCAGTGAGCATGCCAAAAAAGGGAAACCAACGCATGCATGCATGTCCAGAACTCGTCAATGTATGTTGTCAAAGAAGATGGACGACAGCCATAAGTCGTAAAGATAAACACATATGCTATATGCGAATGCGAGGAATCTTCCAAGGCCGTACAACGTTGACCCCGGACATGCAGTTGCTACACGCTACTGTACCAACTGGCCATGATCAATTGATCATTATTCATTAGCATGTGGTTTTGCGAATAAGATGGGCGTAAAGCTAGGGCTCAGAGCTAGCATTTTTGGCTAGGGTTCGCTAGCATGCATGCATAATTGCAGAACCTGCGTGGACTTCCTAATTATTAAGCTCTCCTACTAATCATGTTAAAACTTCGAACTGATGGTGCATGTCTGGCCGGATATTTGAGTGCAAACTACTCGTAGCTATCTTAATTAGCCAGATACAACACGAGTCACTCATGGTATCTCAACACGTACGTTTCGCTTGTTTCTATCAGCCGGAAACGCTTGCCGGATCGAAAAGCTAGCGCCGTTTCTGTATCCATGGTAGCACACAAGGAAAGACTAGCTAGCTTCACGCAAAGTACCAGATTACCTCATTGATTTCTATATATATGAACTCCGACTAGATATATCACAACGAGATTTGGTGATCAGAGTTATGTTTCAGAGAACACGTGAATGTCCAAATGTCCCTAGCTTACTTGTGGCTGTGGAGACTAGGGAGGTGCAATGTGTACCAACAAAATCATGAGGTCGTGCATGTCCGACTCACACTCAAGTCGTTAGAGCACGTCTCACTGGTCATGGCGAGAGTGGAGGCGTAATTAGGGTGGAAAATGGATACAAAATATATATATTATTCGGTTATCGTACTCGATAAGATATAAATATGGTATAGTTTTTTTATCTGATTAACAATTTATTTCCTATTCGTATTTGATTTCGCATAAAAAAATATGGATGCGAATATGGTATAGACTTTTACGATCTAAAATATTATTTTATCTAGATTATTCGTATTCGTATTCATATTTAACGAAGCAATATACATATTTTATTACAATACAACTAATTAGTTGGATACATTTTTAATTAATTGCGAATTCATGTTTCTTTAAGTAAAGTAAATGATTTAGAATTATTAAGCATCATTGTATAGTGATAAAATAGAATGATTTCACACCTGCAAAGGCCATACTTAGTCTATAAGGTTCTTAGAGACGAGAGTCACATCACAAAGAACTCTGAACCTAATTCATTAATTTCTGTCGGTATTTTAATACCGATCTTACATAAGATTTATTGGATTCGGGGGAAAACTCTTAAGACTAAGATTTGGTAATGCAAAAAAAAAAGACCTGGCATGGCCTGAAGCAACGCTCGGCCAGCCGTGCCGGCGCGGCCCATATCCCACCTCTACTCACCCGTCAACTGGAGCATATATGCCTATGATGTTTACACGGTAAATGAGTCAGATTAACCGAGGCATCCAAATTATTTTTCTTTTTCAGATTAACTAAGGCAGATTAAGCGCAGCCCCTGCCTTGGGCTGCGCTTTCAATGCCTGCTGCTTAGCTTAAGCGGGTGCTATAAGAAGGAAGACATGAGTCTGAATTTGCTTAGGTCTCAAACCAAAATATGCAACACAGAACAACCACAACCTCAGTTAGGTCCCTAATTTTAATTTTGTAGAATTGACAAGGGCCGTGCGGACGCGTACCCCTCTACCATAAATTATGACGTCCACTCTCCCACCTGAGGAGATGGTAAACCAATGCGCCCACCAAGTGCAATGTGGGCAATTGGCCTAGGCCACGGGCCGTACTGATCGCCCGTCGACTCCGTCCAGGTAAGTATATTATAATGAAGGTAGGGGCGTCGCTTATGTAGCCTCCTCCTCCCCTCAACCAACTCCACTTAGCAATGTGGTACTAAACATGAGCACCAATCGCTTGTTCCGTGGGCTAGTTTTCTTTCCACGGTCCATAAGAGCCCACGACGTCCAGCCCCATCCCCAGAAGTCGTGAGTATGTAACATATTTTTAGTCTTCTATATTCTAGATTGTGTCCTCTAAAAAGTGATTTAGGGGATGAGATTTAGAGGACATTGTTGGAGATGCTCTAACAACCATTTTACTAGAGGAGGCGCTCGTGTTGAAATTAATGAATTAAGTTCAGAACTCTTTGCAGGTGCGACGTGCACGCATGCTTGCATTTTTTTTGGCTAGGGTTTGTTAGCATGCATGCATAATCGCTGGACCTTGCATGCGTGCACGTACTCCGCGAATCCATAGATTGCGACTTGCCTACGCGTGCGTGGACTAGCTAATTATTAAGCTCTCCTACTAATCCTGTTGAAACTTCAAATTGATCGTGCATGTCTGGCCGGATGATTGAGTGGAAACTACTCCTAGCTATCTTAATTAGCCAGATACGAGTCTCCCATGGGATCTCAACACGGACGTTTCCCTTGTTTCTATCTTGTACAGGGGAAGAAAACAGCCGGAAACGGCTGCCGGATCGAAAAGCTAGCGCCATTTCTATATCCACGGTAGCACACAAGAAAAGACTGGGAAAATTGAATATATAGGACCCAGTTAAGGGCGCTTTGATGAAATAGGACTAAGTTTATTGTGTTTGTAAATATAGGATTGAGTTCATCAACTTCTTGTAAATATAGTATTTTCCCCATTTTAATTCCATTTTCATTTTCCAACCTTTTTTCTTTATGCGAAATGACTGAATTGCCCTTACCTTTTACCCCCTATTAGCTGTACCGGTTGCATCCAGACAGAGGGATCCCCAAACCGATCCCGATCCATCCGCCGATTCCAGAGCGACCGAAGAAGAAACCATAGGTCATCGGCGCGCGGCCCAATGAGGCGCCAGCGAGGAGCGCGGCGCGACCAGCGAGCGCCAGCGGAGGCGGTGCGGCCCAGCGAGGAGCGGCGGCTCGCGGGCAGGCGAGGAGCGGCGCTCGCGGGCGAGCGAGGAGAGCGCGGCGCGCCTGCGGCGCTTCGCGCTTCCGGAGGGCGCGCGCCAGGGAGCGGCCGGTGGGGGTGTAGCGGCAGGGAGCAGCCGGCGGCGGTGTAGCGGCAGGGAGCGGCGGTGTAGCGGCAGGGAGCGGCCGGCGGCGGTGCATCCCTTCTTCCTTTCTCTGGTAATCTCTCCTCCCTCTACTCTATGCACTGAATCCCTCTACTCAGTGGAAAATGTGTAACCCTAGATTGCTTAATGGGAAAGGATTGACTTGGAGGGAGGTCACCATGGCTAAGAATCATCATGGAAAAGGGTATGTATCATCTGATCTTACCCCTAGTAATTTATTTGCGAGGCATGGTTGGCACATAACAGAGGGACAATATAGCAAGGTTCTAACTCGTTATTTTCTGTTATTTTCTGTTTGGGCACGTAGGGTTGATCAAAATTCTCTAGTAGCTACGGGTGTTGATTGTTTCATTGCTGCTGAGGATGCCTCTCAAGCAAGGCAGTGCAACACTGCAACATTTGAAATCAATGTGCCTGCGATAGGTATGGACCAATCGTCGTCTAAGAGCATTGATACTAGTGTTTGTAGTGCACCTCTTTTGTTGGAGGGGCATGGTAATAGCAATGCTACAGAAGTAGAGGTTCCAACGAATGTGTGGTCAGCACAAGGCGTTGTGGATTGGTCATCTTTGATAGTCACTAACGTCTCTGATGAAGATGACAGTGGTGTACTAATGACCGATGCAGAGATGTGTAATCTTCTGGGTATAACAATAGACTCTGATAATGTAAGGGAACAAGTAACTCCAAATGCTCCTATGGCTCGCAAGGTTGTTCAATCTAATACACAAGAAGATGACACCATAGGAGCAGCTATACCGGTTGATGATTTCATCCCGGAGGAGAATCGGCCTATGTATGATAAGGATCATCCCACAATGAATTTAGGCGACATGTTTCCTTCCATGGATGAATTTAGGATGGCTGTTAGACAATATGCTATTAACAATGAGTTTGACATGGATATCGTGAGGTCTGAACCTAAAAGGTTTGTGGGCAAATGTAAAGGAGAGGGATGCACGTGGAGGATCAATGCTCGTAGGATGTTAGATGAGAAGACTATCAGGGTACTAACTAATTTATGTGCAATGAATCACCATTGGGAATATTTTTTGGTTGTGTAGCTAACACCTTTTCTTTTATGCAGGTTACCAAGGTTGTAGATGGACACATGTGCTCATCAAGTAGTAGGATCAAGTCAAGTATGGCCTCTCGATCTTGGGTTGCTGATAAGGCAATCGCAATATTGAAGAATACTCCCAATGTCGGTGCCAAGCAGTTACAAAAGCAACTACAAGATGACTACAAAGTTACCATTGGGTATGATACCGTATGGCAGGGAAGAGAGATAGCTGTCAATAACTTGTATGGCAATTGGGAAGAGAGTTTTCAGAGATTGTACAATTTCAAGGCTGAGGTAGAGTTGAGATCACCTGGGAGCATAGTGGAGATTGACACTATAAATGTGCGAGGTAATGTGCATTTTAACAGATTCTTTTGTGCATTTAGGCCTTGCATTGAAGGTTTTGTTGTAGGATGTAGACCATACATCAGTATAGATTCAACAGCATTGAATGGCAAGTGGAATGGACAATTATGTGCAGTTACAGCTCTTGATGGGCATAATTGGATGTACCCGGTTGCTTTTGGGTTCATACAAGTTGAAAACACAGAAAATTGGACTTGGTTTATGTTGCAATTGAAAAAGGCTATAGGTAATATCCCCATCCTTGCTGTATGTTCAGATGCTTGTAAAGGTCTAGAAAATGCTGTTGTTGAGGTGTTCCCCAAGTGAGCGAGAGGAGTGTTTTAGACACCTTATGCAGAATTTTATGAAAAAATTCCATGGTGAGGCTTGTGAACATATGTGGCCTGCAGCTAGGGCATACAAGTATGATATATTTTATCATCATTTTCAGAAGGTCATCTCAGCATCTCCACAGGTTCATGGGTATCTTACCAAATATCATAGCTTACTTTGGATGAGGTACAAGTTCAACCCTGCAATTAAGTGTGATTACATTAACAATAATCTTGCAGAATCTTTCAATAGTTGGATCAAGGATATTAAAGACCTTCCTGTTGATGAGCTAGCAGATAAGCTAAGGGTTATGATCATGGAACTTTTTGACAAAAGGAGAAAGATTGGTGATAGGCTCAGTGGCCAAGGGTGGAACTTGGGTTCACAGTTTTGCCACCAATTGCCAAGAGAAGTGCTGGTAGACGTAGGAAGCAAAGGATCAAGAATTGCTTTGAAAAGGGGGTGAAGGTGACAAGGATACAAAATAAGAACAAGTGTAAGAGGTGTGGTGAGTTAGGCCATAGGCAAGCTGGTTGTCCACTGAATGGAACAAAAAAAAGGTTAATACAAACTAATTTATAATTTCTTATTAATTGCATCTCTTTTAATATCTAACCTACATTTTTCTCATGTTAGGAAAAGAAAGAGCAGAACTGACACAAGATCAGAGGCTTCAAGTAGAGGCAAAGGCAAAGAAACTCCTAGCACACCTATAAAGTCCACCATAAATATCCCTTCTTCACTGAGTGGAAGTCCTGGACCTATCACTAGGAGGTGAACCACTCTAATCTTCGAACATTTATTTAATGTGCAACACAAACTACTAACACTTAACATGTGTGCAGACAACTAGCACTTGCCATGGCAGATGGCCCATCTCAAGTGGCTTTACCTACTTCTCCACAAAGGGCTAGGACATCTCCAGCAAAAGCAAAGAAGATTACCCCTAAGAAGAAAAAGAACTGATGTTGGACTGCTAATTATTAGTACTTTTGTGTAATTGTGGCTGTGAACCACTATGTTAGATTCCTAGTATTTTGCTAAAGATGATTTGGCTTGTAGCTGTGAACTCCTAAGTTGGACCTCCTAGTATTTTGCTAAAGAGGAGTTGGCTTGTGGCTGTGAAATATGTTGGATCTGTAGATCATCATGGGAATCCCTGAGATCATCATGGGAATGGGTGATGGTCAATTGATGTATTGCCTTGAATGGGTGAAAAAAACCTTTGGTTGTGACAGTATGTGATTTTATATGCTCTATTGCTCTAGTATGTGTTGCCTGGAAGGGGCACTATTGCCTAGAATAGATGATTTTATATGCTCTATTGCTTTAGTATGTGACTGTTGTCATGAGAAATTGACTGTTCTGATGATAGTTATGAATTTGTTAGGATTATATAGTTTGATGTTGAGAATTCATTTACATTTATATGCTCTATTGCTCTATTGCCCACTGCCTGTAATTAGTGTTTTGTGAATATGAAAGTGGCCGGCTGGAAGGAATCCTGTTATGGCCGGCTGGAAGGAATCCTGTTATGTCGCTGGGAGGAATCGCCGGCTGGAACGCGGTCTGGGATCCCTGTGATGGTTTGTGAAATCGGCGGATGGCTGGATGGATCGGCGGATGGATCCCTGTGATGGGTAAAAGGTAAGGGCAATTCAGTCATTTCACATAGAGAAAAAAGGGTTGGAAAATGAAAATGGAATTAAAATGAGGAAAATACTATATTTACAAGAAGTTGATGAATTCAATCCTATATTTACAAACACAATAAACTTAGTCCTATTTCATCAAAACACCCTTAACTGGGTCCTATATATTCAATTTTCCCGAAAAGACTAGCTAGCATGGTGTCCGTAGCATGGGATATTATCCTGGTGTCAGTATCCATCATCTCTTCAGAAAAGGCTATCCATGGTAGCACACAAGAAAAGGCTAGCTAGCTTTACGCAAAGTACCTGATTACCTCATTGCGATTTCTATATGCATATCGATTAATCAAGCTGGTAACTAATTAAGAAGGCTCAAGTGACTCGATCGTGCATCAAGCCGAGACTTCGGCACTGTAGCCGGTCTGCTTGTCGTAGTACCTGTTCCGGATCATGATGCCGCCTAGTTGGGCTTACTCTGCTCGTTGCGCAGCACGCCGTAGTAGAGATCCTTTGGGAATATGTAGGCGTCCCCGTCCGCCTCCGGCGAGGCCCAGCCCGAGGTACACCTGGCTGCGCGGATACGCCGCCGCCCACTTCCCCACGACTGGTCGGGGAACATGGTGCAGTTCAGGTCGCCGTACACCCTGACGTGGAAGCGGTCGAACCCCCCGTCGCGGGCGCCTTCTTGAGGCGCCTGTCCTGGTACGCGCACCGCAGCATCGCTGTCAGAACACTGTAACGCTTTAGGGCCCAAATTGGTTTAGATCTAACCCCATTCTGGATAGATTACACACACGTAGCAACCCGCTTGCACTTTCGCCCTCGCTTCGTACAAATCGATTAACCGGAGGTTACTACTATTGGAAGCCCTAGACTTATATGTTATTGTTTCTCAAGCTAAACTAGTAAGGTGAGACTAATCCACACCCTCGTGTGCACACACACATATGCATGGATCATCATGGGCCTAATTCTACAGGGGCCGAGGTGTCACATACACCCCCTCAAAGGACCCGATGTCCTTATCGGTCCAACATACCCACATTGGGGCAAATGACCAGGATCTCCCCTCTTGGCACTTGTCTGTGTGTTCAGTGCCAGCACATATGCCATGCCGTATGTCCACTCCAGGCCCACATGCCCCCATGCACCATATGGCTGCGCTTCCAATGCATACTGCTTAGCTTAAGCTGGCACTATAAGAAGGAAGGCAAGAGGCCGAATTTGCTTAGGTCTCAAGCCAAAATATGCAACTCAAAACAACCACATCCTCAGCTAGGTCCCTAATTTTAATTTTGTAGAATTGGCAGGGGCCGCACGGACGCGTACCCCCTCTACCATAAATGACGTCCACTCTCCCACTTGAGGAGATGGTAAACCAACGCGCCCACCAAGTGCAATGTGGGACATTGGCTTAGGCCACGGACCTTACTGATCATCCGTCGACCCCGTCCAGGTAAGTATGTTCTATAAGGAAGGTAGGGGCGTCACTTATATGGACTCCTCCGCTTCCCAACCAGCTTCACTTAGCAATGTGGTACTAAACGCGAGCTCCAATCCCTCGTTCCATGGCTGGTTTTCTTTCCACGGCCCATAAGAAGAGCCCACAGCGTCCAGCCCCAAAAGTCGCAAGTATGTAACAACAATTTTACTAGAGGAGGCGCTTGCGTTGAAATTAATGAATTAGGTGCAGAGCTCTTCGTGATATGACTCCTCTCGTCGGTAAGCACCTTATAAACTAAGTATGGCTATGGCCTTTGCAGGTGCGACGAGCACGCATGCTTGCATTTTTTTTTTTTGGCTAAGGTTTGTTAGCATGCATGCATAATCGCAGGACCTTGCAGGCGTGCACGTACTCCGCGGATCGATAGATGGCGACTTGCCTACGCGTGCGTGGACTACCTAAGTATTAAGCTCTCCTACTAATCATGTTAAAACTTCAAACTGATCGTGCATATTAGCGATCAGAATTTTAAAAAGTTGATTGCATAGGTCATGTTAAAGTCTATCCCTGTGTGCATGTCGGCGTTAAACAATCCTTGATTGTGAAGTACGTGTGCTGCAGTTAGCAGTGAGCATGCCAAACAAGGAAACAAACGCATGCATGCAGTAGCTAGTTGTATTCATCGATCCATGGCATCGAGATTCACATATCCGTCATCCATCCATGCATGCATGTCCATAACTCGTCAGCGTATGTAGTCAAAGAAGATGGACAACAGCTAGCGCACGTCGTTACTCGTAAAGGTTAGAAGAAGGCGCATAGATAAACACATATATATGCTATATCGGTTTTGCTATTGCACAGGCGACTGAAATTTTTTTATGTTTCAGTCACCTAAAATTGCACTCTCAATGAACTAAAATTGCAGCCCCCCTAAAAAAAACAGCTGCAACTTTAGGTGATTCAGAGTGCAACTTCAGGTGACCTGAAATTGCACTCTCAATCAACTAAAATTGCAGCCCCCCTCTAAAAAAACATGTGCAACTTCAAGTGATTCAAAGTGCAACTTTAGGTGACTGAAAGGTAAAAAAATTTCAGTCGCCTGTGCAATAATCTATCCCATGCTATATATATGCGAGGAATCTTCCAAGGCCGTACAACGTTGACACGGGACATGCATATATGTCTGCATGCAGTTGGTACACGTTACTGTATATGTATGTATATGTTGCCCACTGGCCATGATCATTAGCACGTGGTTTTGCGAATAAGATGTACGTAAAGCTAGGGCTACGAGCCTAAGGCCTAGCATTTAATTTGGCTAAAACACCTTAATAGAATATCATTAATATCTTTATACTACATAAATTATAAGGTTATTTGGATTTGACCGAATTGAGTAAATATTCGATTTGATCTTGTTACAATTCTATTCATATTTGTATTTAAAAATATTTGAATTTGTATTTGAATTTGTTTATAACATACAAATATGAATACGGTAAAGTCATTATTCTATTCATATGATCCGTTTCAACCGTTAGGGTTAATCCCATATGGTTAATGGAATCGTTCGTGAAGGTAACGTGCCAGGCACGATGCTTGCATATGTTACATAAGCTGCGTGGGGAAGAAAAAAAAAAGCAACAGCAGCCTATTACAATATAGAAAAATACTTTGGTGGTGTCTTGATGTGATCACTCGTGTGATATAACGATGGTGACGGCACTGTCAGCGAGAAACATGGTAGTACTAACACCCACGAACAGGAGAATAAAAATAAAAGATAAATGGTGATTATTTACCCCTTCACAACTTATGCTTAGGACAAACAATGCAGATCAAACAAACCCGTCAACCGAAGCCTATGACGTATGACGTTCAAGTGGTAAATGGGGAACTTTTTTTTTCAGATTAACCGAGGTAGCCAAGTTAATTTATGTAATCTTAGAAATAAGCGGCGCCGGCAATTGGCCTATAGTTTCAAGGCCTGCTTAGCTTAGAGCGGTGCTCTAAGGCAAGAGGCCAAATTTGCTTGGGCAACAAGCCCAAAATATACAGCTCCCTCTACCATAAATTATGACTTCACTCTCCCACTTAGAAAGATGGTAAGCCAACACACCCACCAAGTGCAATATGGGCTTCAATGACGGGAGATGGACTCAGGTGCAAGAGCCCCTACACATAGCTATTGTAAATATCTTTTGAATAATTAAAAATATTTTTTAAAAATACTTTTATTAAAAAATATTTTTAAATACTTAAAAAAATACTTTTTACAATTTTTTATTTTTCTGGATTTTCAGTATTTTTTGGATTTAGAGGACACGTGTCGCAACATAAGTGGCCCTGCACATAGCTATGTGTAAGGACCACTGCACCTGAGCCCATCCTCAATGGAGATAGGGGCGTCGCTTATGTAGCCTCCTTCCCTCTCTCAGCCAGCTTCACTTAGCAATGTGGTACTAAACATTGTCAATCCCTTGTTCTATGGGCTACCTGAGCCCATAAGAAGAGCCCGCCACGTCCCCAGAAGTCTGCATGGTACACGTTACCTGCTTTTGCGGATGGACGTAAAGCTAGGGCTAAGAGCATCTCCAACAATGTCCTCTAAATCTCATCCCCTAAATCACTTTTTAGAGGACACAATCTAGAATATAGAAGACTAAAAATATGTAACCTCCAACAAATCCTCTAAATATGGTCCCCTAAATTAAAATCTGGGTCCACAAAAACTACCAACCAAAGAATTTAGGGGATCGGACGGCGCAGGAGCGTTGGGACCGATTTAGAGGATGGTGTGCGTCCTCCATATATGGGGGACGAAAAATCAGGAATGGAGTCCTCTATATTTTTGGGTACCACTTAGGGGATCTGTTGGAGCCCTTTTTTTACCTTTTCTTCTAAAATATAGGGGATATGAGCACTTTAGAAGATTTGTTGGAGATGCTCTAAGAGCCTTAGAGCTAGCGTTTAATTTGGCTAAAAACTCGTGCATTTTTTGTTAAAATAATTTGGGAGTTTCAATTGAATTAAAATATATAAGTTATCGGAGTTAAAATTAAATTTGGAATGTATCGATGATATGTTTATATTTTGAATATTTGCAATATTTCCTAAATTATATGTAAAATTGAATTTAGGTTTACTATACACATCATTAAAAAAGTACAATGTGGAATAGAACTTTTAAACTAAACTTATAAATGTTAAAAATTAAAATGAAGTTATAAAATATAATTTCATAACTATAATATTGTGAAACTTTTAGTTTTAAATTTGATTAAATTTCACAAAACCCCATATTTTGTGGTCTAACTTACACAAAACCATAGAGTTTTTGGCATGTGCCATATAACTCTAGGTATTATGGTATTGTAATTTTACAAAACCTCATCCCTAACAAATTATGAGCTACTCTTACATCTAGGGCCCACTCGTAGGTTGATGTGGCACTAAGGTTCTGCACTGCCACCGCCCGGCTCATCTCCCACGCCGTCGCCCCCCAGTTCATCTCCCACGCCACCCCCAAGGCTTATCTCCTGCGTGGTCAAACCAACGTGATAGAAAAAACATGATCGAATCAACGTGATCGAATCAACACGGTTGAGGACCATTGTGGTCGAACAAAGATCAGAATGGTCGAACCGGTCTGACCGGGGGTGAGGGGCGACGGTGCGGGAGATGAACCGGGAGGGAAGGGGGGCGGTGCAGTGGTGAGATTTTGTGAAATTGCAATACTATAATATCTAGGGTTATGTAGTTGGTACACGCTACTGTATATGTATCTTCCAAGGCCGTACAACGTTGACATGGGACATGCAGTTGGTACACGCGGCTGTATATGTATGTGGCCATGATCATTAGCATGTGGTTTTCCGAATAAGATGGGCGTAAAGCTAGGGCTCAGAGCTAGCATTTTTGGCTAGGGTTTGCTAGCATGCATGCATAATCGCAGGACCTTGCATGCGCGCACGTCCTCGATCCGCGAATCCATAGATGGCGACTTGCCTACGCGTGCGTGGACTAGCTAATTATAAAGCTCTCCTACTAAAGGCATCTCCAATGGTCTGAATCAGCTAGCTATATACATGTACACATCAGCATATATCCTATATGGAGGAAAGAGAGTATGCAAAAAAAACCGAGCCAGCTCTTCCTTAGAGCAAGTACAATAGTATAGTCAACTAGTGACTATAACACTTGTCCATTTCATCTATAGCCTTCAAAAAAATAGTTCATACAATAAGGTAGCTATTACAATAACTATTTGGCCCCACGTGTAAGAGAGTGAAATGCATATTTTTACGTGCTATAGCTAGCTGTAATTTAGTAGCCAGCTTCCTTCTCTCTCTTCCTTTCTCTCTCTGCCACGTAAGATTTTGTTGATATTATATTTACTATAGCCTGCTGACTAAGCCTTATTGTACCTGCTCTAGATAGTTCTTTAGAATGCCAAACGAGGCCAAAAATGCTAGCACTAGTCTATAACGCCAAACGAGGCAATCTCTATAAATTCCGTGTGTGCATGTAAGCATCAAATAGCTATCCTTAGGGCATCTCCAATGGTTATAGCTAGCAACTAAATATAAGACTTCCACATCATCTATATAGTACACACTAAAGTTAGCATTCTAAAGAACTATCTATAAGGATAGCTATTTGATGCTTACATGCACACACAGAATTTATGGAGGCTGCCTCGTTTGGCGCTATAGACTATCTCTAGAGCTGTAGAGAGCTGCGTTCTCTTTCTTCATTTAATATCTTCCACGTAGGACAGTTGATGACATGGACTCTCTTGTAGATAGCTGCTATAGACCCATTGGAGATGCTCTTATAGATAGTTCTTTAGAATGCTAGCTTTAGTGTGTACTATATAAATGATATGGAAGCCTTATAATTAGTTGCTAGCTAGAACCATTGGAGATGCCCTAATCATGTTAAAACTTCAAACTGATCGTGCATGTCTGGCCGGATCATTGAGTGCAAACTACTCCTAGCTATCTTAATTAGCCAGATACAACACGAGTCTCCCATGGTATCTCAACACGTACGTTTCCCTTATTTCTATCTTGTACAGGGGAAGAAAACAGTCGGAAACGACTGCCGGATCGAAAAGCTAGCGCCATTATTTCTGTATCCATGGTAGCACACAAGGAAAGACTAGCTAGCTTTACGCAAAGTACGTAATTACCTCATTGATTTATATTCATATTCGATCCGTTTCAACCCTTAGGATTAATCCCATATGGTCAATGAAATCCTGCGTGTGATGAAGGTAAAGTGCCAGGCACCGATGCTTGCATATGTTACATAAGATGCGTGGGGAAGCATAAGAACATAAGCAACAGCAGCCTATTACAGGCAATAGAAAAATACTTGGATGGTGTCTTGATGTGATCACTCGTGTTATATAATGATGATGATGGCACTGTCAGTGTGAAACATGGTAATACTAACACCCATGAATAGGAGAATGTTTGTTGAGACGTGCTTCTGTGTATCACTATTTCAATCACTACTACAGAAAGGCTAATAGTAGACGGCAAATCACAGACGGTTTTGTGAAACCGTCTGTAATGTAAACTATTACAGACGGTTTTAATTTGAAGGCCGTCTGTGGTATTTGTGGCGGGAAAAAGGAGTATCACAGACGGTTCTTACCGCTGAACCGTCTGTGATACTGGAATATCACAGACGGTTTTTATTAAAAACCGTCTGTGTTGTGTCGACTATCACAGCCGGTTGTTGTTAAGAACCGTTTGGGAATGTTCACAGATGGTTTTTCACAAGAACCGGCTGTGATGTCCCTTTGTCTGTCATATTCTAGATCAGAGGTTAATATATAAGTACACATTGCTTCTAATAACTTAACTACAGAACTACTGAGACAAGAGATCACAAATTAAAGGCAAATTTATTAATTTCAATTAGAGGCAAATTTATTACAAAAGTCGCACAGGTAAAGAGTTTCCCAGATTGTATTCTTTTGGGCTTCGTAAGCTTCTTCTTCAACTTGGGGACTTGGAGGATCAGCCGCTAAATTCTCGAACGCCATTAAGATTGCCCTTGTCCTCAGCACTTCCTCCTGCAGCTGGGCAAATGATCGCAAGACATCCATAATGTCGTAGAGGATAGCATGAAAAGATTCCTCGAATCTGCCGTTTACGCTTGATCGGCAAGGCTATCCATCGATCTCGCAATGCGTGTAGAGCTTCTTCCGCATTGCGCACATTGTGGAGAAGAACGGGGTGAGGGCTGTTTCCCTTTCTTGAGCGGCAGCGAGACGCCTCCGTCGACGGTGGAGGATCAGGTCAAGCTGACGGATGCAAGAAAGTCGGGGAAGGAGAGCAGGGCGGGTGCGGAGAAGCTGCTCCAGATGCAAATTGCTGGCCGCCTGTGTAAGGTTCCGGCCAAACAATTCGTGATGAACAGATGAGAGGAAGGAGATGATCACAAGAACAGTAGTAGAAGCCATGTTGTATTGTATATTGTATTGTACGTACGTAGAAGAGACCTGGATTAGGAGCGCATATTTAACCTTTAGCACAAACGGTTCGTATACCTGGATTAGGAGCGCAGAGATTGAGCTTTGAATTAAGATTCAGACTTTCCTGGTTGCTGTAGATATGGTTAGTAATGAAATTTATTTTTTTTAATTGCATTACAATTTAGGTGTAAGTAATCCATGAGTGGTTATTGAAGATGGTTAATTTGCAAAATTGTTGGTTATATAATAGCTATTGTGTTTGTAATATGAATTGAACTAGGAAATTAAGTCTCAATATAATAAATGTGGCCGGTATATATGTAGTTATAATTAGTTATTCTAGATTTTAATACTAAGTTGTTATATATATACGTCTGTGATTATCGGCTATCACAGACGGTTTTAACTCAAACCGTCTATGATTATCAGCTATCACAGACGGTTTTAACTCAAAACGTCGTGATTATCAGCTATCACAGAGCGGGTTTTAACTCAAAACCGTCGTGATATCGATAATCACGAGCGGTTTTGTGATGACCTTCGATTATCATCGACCCATAAATACAGAGCGGTTCACAAAACCGTCGTGATGACGATTCGAACCGTGCGTGATGACCTTTTCGTAGTAGTGAATGTTATATAAATATTACAGCAAAAATAAAGGAAGATGGTAATTACTTACCCTTCACAGCTTAGGACAAACAATACAGATCAAACACACCCGTCAACTGAAGCCCATGACTATGACGTTTACGTGGTAAATAGGAGCTTTTTTCAGATTAACCGAGGCAGCCAAGTTAATTTATGTAATCTTAAACTTACGAGCCGCGTCGCGATTGGCCTATTTTTAATTCAAGGCCTACTTAGCTTAATCGGTGCTATAAGGAGGCCAAATTTGCTTGGGCCTCAACCAAAATATGCAGCTCAAAGAACCACCGCTTGAGGGGCCCAATTTTAGTTTTTAGAATTGGCGAGGCCGTCTCTACCAAAAATTATAACGTCCACTCTTCCGTTTAGGGAGATGGTGAACCAACGCGCCCACCAAGTGCAATGTGGGCCATTGGCCTAGGTTACAGCCTTGCTGATCGTCCGTCAACCCCATCCAGGTAAGTATGTTCCAACAAAGGTAGGCTAACGGACTAAGAGCTAGCATTTAATTTGGTTAAAACTTCTGAATAGAATATCATTAATATCTTCATACTACATAGGTTACGAGGATATCCGGATCCGATCGAATTGAGTAAATATTCGATTCAGATTTGTTACAATATTCTATTCATATTTGTATTCGAGAATATTTGAATTTGAATTTGTACTCATTTATAAAATACGAGTTGTGCGGATCGTGGATAAATTTCAGGGGATAAGCGCACGATCGTTAGTAGTGAGTGAGTGGTCTGCATGTACGGCTGGTTGTATCTGTTTAAAGCATCTCAATCGAATAGAATAAATGAGTCATTTGCAGTAGTCATTTGTCTCATTCGATATCTCATTCTTATAAGTTAGTGTATTCCTCGGATCCAAAATATAGATTGAACTCCATAAATAGTCTAAAATGAATATGTGCTCACGAGGGGTCACGATTAGTAACTTGAATGTATCATGTGTTGATAGCTCACTTAATTGCTCTACCTCTCTTTGTGTCATGACACTAATATTTTCGAATGTGTTTTAAAAATGATTGTAGCTCATGTGTAAGTCCTTTGTGACATGTGACTAAATGTTTGTGAATGTGTTTTGCAACATGTTGATGTCCATGTTTTTCCCTTTCTTGAGGCATGATGTTAATATTTAGGATATGTCTCTCAAATTATTGTAGCTCATGCAAATACCGTTGCTACATGTGACTTAAATTTGAAAAGGCAAATTGAATTTAATTAAGCCCATGTTGTCATTCAAGTGATGTGATTCCAAAAAGGATTTGCGGATGTATACCTTGATCTATTGGGAGTCACATGTTAAGCTTGAATGCAAATCTTTATTATCTTGCAAAGCTGTTGTGCAAAGTAATCAAAGGAAGTGTTGTGTTTGCACTTATCTTGAGCCGGCCTTAAAGGTGGCGGTCAGACCGGGCTTAAAATGAGGGTCAGACCGGCCTAATGTTTTTCACTGAGATGAAAGTGCAATTTGACCGGTGGAGTGGTCAAACCGGAGTATACAAGGCGGTTTGACTGGCCTGACCATGGCGGCTAGACCGCCCGTCGGTTAGACTGACAAACGGGTAGCAGTCTGATTGGTCCGCAGAACAACTATTTTCTTCTCACGGTATGTTTTTTTTCAGAGGGTGACTTTTCTAATGGCGGTCAGACCGGTACCTTTGTGGTATGACTGGACCTGTCGGTCAGACTGGTCCCTGTGTGGGTGATCTGATCGGTAGCTCATTCTAACATCTAGTTTTGTAGCCGTTGAGAGGACTGTGGAAGTACCGGCCATGTGTCGGTGGTACCACCAGGTCTCGGGCTGATTCTTACCCCCTCCTTGTTCAAATGGCTAGTTTTTGGGTGGATGGTATAAATACCTCCTCAAGGGTTGTTGGGAAAAGGTTGCTGGTGCTATTCTTTCTCTCTTTGAGCTTAGAGCAAGTCTCTTACTCCATATGTGCATATGTTGCATTTAAGAGTGTTTTGGAGAGACAACCTTATGCATGTGTTACGCTTGGTGGTGGACTTTGTACCTGTTGAGCTGAGATACTTGATTTGTTCAAGTGAGGGTCTCTGACTTGTTACTCTTGGAATTTGCCAACTTCTAGACGGCTTCGAAGGCGTGGTGGTATGGTGATCTTCTTAAGAAGCTTGTGAGAAGGCCCGACGGATTGTGAGTGGTGTAGTACTCGCCATCTCTGGAGAGGAGAAAGAGCAACCTTAGTGGGTTGAGGTGGTTAGGCTTAATTCGTGGAGCTGGTCCAACTCGGTTGGACTTACCTCATTGTTGATTAGGGGAAACCGGCAAGTTTTTGAGCACCACGGTAAAACATCAGGTGTCATTGTGGTTTGTCATCTTGTGCTTAATTTATATTCAAGCAATTCATATTCAAGCAACTTATATTCATTGAATTAATTAGAGTACTTGTGTTTCTAGTATTGCTTATCTTGATTTAAAATTATATCGTTGGTGCACTTAGTTAAACTTAGACAATTTAGGCATTACTTGTGAAAACCAAATAGCTTTCACTTCCGCATTGTTTGATTTGGTTATAGCCTAGAAAGAATTTTTAAAACCGTATATTCACCCCCTTCTAGTCAGCCTCCTCAATCTTACACCCATTCATGTATATAAACCCCAGGGGGGCATGAGGAAAGGGATCCACTCATCTTTATGGACTAGCCCTCTCTCTCTCACGGTTGGCTCTCTCTAGCTTTCTTAGTTCTTCGTCCCCCATGGAGAAAGGGTAACCAGTACCCACTGTTGTGGCGCATGCTACAACAATAAGTTTTGCAATATGTGTTTCTCTGTTGTTATGGTTGTGACCGTCTATAACTGCACTATGTTGGACAGGAGTAGCGTTGTCTCTTACCTTTTGCTATTGTTTCCTAAGCCAATCGAGAACAAAATTAACATTTGGTCATTAATTTTGCATTTTGATCCATTTGTGTATGTAGTTTGTACTATATAGTGAGTGTATGTATGATCGTCGTAAAGTGTAAGTGCTCTTATCAGAAAGATAATAAGATAGTTTTGTCTCCTATAGAGAAGTCAGGTTACTTCTATTCTTTTTTTCTTCGAGGGAAGGGTCACTTTTATTGTAGAAACTAGAAAATGCTACTTGAGCCTTCGTTGGACAACAAGTATTGGGCCTAATGCAAAAGAAGCTTAACCTTTCGGCTCACATGCTTGTCCATATGGGCCAGGCTATGATCGTTGTTGCTAGTTCGGGCTCATAAGCTTCTCGAGTGATTTCAGAGACTTAATTAATAATAGGACTTACACCGGAGTTTGTGTGACATACTTGAATAATTACGTAGTTAGGCTAGTTTTTCTGAGGGATGAATTGCATTTTGTTGTATTGTGGACAAACCCACCGGGCTTGAACCCGGGTGGCTAGCTCTTTCCTTTAAGTGAATGCCATAGCTTCAGCCAAATTTAATTATTAGCTAGTACCAGTTGCTCATCAGCTAGGAATTGCCTTGCAGGGAGACTCAGAGTTTGACCCCTTGCTGAATTTATAGCTGGTGAATTACAAGAACTCTGGATCCATGCTATGCAGTGTTAAAAATCCTGAATAGCCGTTAACGTTACTCTATACCTCAATCAACTAAAGAAGCAATCAAACTAGAATAATCTTAAAAACCTAAGAAATATTCAGTTCAATAATAGAAACTTGCAAATTTCAAACTTGATATAGGTGCTTGGCTGTGACAACAGCGTACGTACCAAACCTTACATCATTACATGCTCACAAGCACCTTCATTTACATAAATCTTACATCTTCATTTACATAAATCTTACGACTTACAAGCAGTTTTATTCTATCTTACAACACTAAGTCTACCATAATAACAAAATATTATACAATCACCTTCCTGACTTCATCACCTCGTGTTAAAGGAAGAAAACATCATGCAATAGCTTCACATTGGAGACAACTGAGGCGTCAGAGGAGGAAAATCTATTGCTGTCTCATCAACATCACAAATCATTTTCCCTTGCCTTTTCATCCATTCCTTTCTCACCAAATGAAGATGCTCCAAAACTTGCTTCATGGTTGGATGGTAATCTCATTTGCAAAATCCTTTTTGCGCGCCTCGTCAACAGTAATGGAGCGCTTGACTGCTACTTGTTGGTTGTTGTTAGTAGTTCCCATGTAGACCTCACCGAAGCCACCCTTTCCAAGGATTGTGCTGTAATTCTTTGTGATTTGATCCATCTGATCCTTTGTGAAAATCTTAATGCCAATGCTTTTAATTAGTTGACCACCATTTTTTCAAAAAGATCTCTAAGCTTCCTTTTCTCACGCTTCATGTGAAAGAACATTAGTAGGACCGCCAAAATTGAGATGGCACAGATTGTTGCTGAAAACATATATTGTGTTGTTATTGTTTTGTGTCAGTTAAGATTTCACAAACCATAAAAGGACAAATTATTATATGAAGAAGGCCTACCGATCACCGCTATAGCTAGTTTGGGCAGTACAAGTTGACAATCCTTGTCAGTTTTACTATTTTTTCTTCGTCCAAAATTGCATTTACACTCATAGTCACCTTCTACATCATGGCATGTCCCACCATGGCAAGGATATAGTTTTTCATAAATGGATGCATCATTTTTTCGAAGCTCACACTCATTAATATTTGTAAAATGAAGAAAAAATACGATGAATGTTAAATAAAAGAAATATTGATAACTGAAATTACCATGTGTTTCAATTTCTTTTGTGTTGCATGCCTTTGTTGTGTCAGGGCATATAATTGCATGTAGCAGTTAACTAGAGGCTACCTCCTCAAATCGTTAAGAAACTAATAAACAATAGTATGCTCTCGAAACCTTCTTTTTCTGCAAACTATCGCTCGAACGGTCTCATCAAGTTTGCCAACCCATAAAAGTAAAGTCAATCGATGGTTAATGACTAGTTAAGGGGATATCATAAACACTATAAGTGTTGAAAATAGACAATACATACTTGGCACAAGCAAGCATCTAGAGTATTCTATACAATACAAGAGACTAGATATTTTTGCTATGAAGATCCTAGAATAAAATATTTAGCTAAGCTTCATGGCAAATTAGAGAATTTTTCAGACTTAGATATTTTGAGAAGAGATTTCTAGAGTAGAGATATTTGTAGAGCACTTGCTTGGATGGTTGCCACTTTTCACCAATCTAACGGCCTTCTAAAGTATAAATATGGGGTGCTTCTCACCCCTAAGCTATGAACCATATAAGCTACCATGAGCATAGAGTGTTAGGGAGAGCCATGAGAGGTGGCACTAGGTAGAGTGCTAGTGTATTGTGTTGTATCAAAGTTCATAGTAGTGAATAAAGAGTTAAGCTCTTACGTGTAAGTGTTGGTCCCCCACGATAAGCCACATACTTCTTAGTACTTAGTTGCAAATGTGAAGACAATGTTGGATCTCAGTTATGCTTCGAACTTAGAACAAAAAATATAGAAAATAAAAAATTCATTACATAACATGTTGTAACCAATGAGATTCCTGCCATTGTGACATTCAAGCATCTTTAGTACACAAAATCCGCAGTCATGACTTTTTTCACAAAAAGACAAAAACATACAAAAATGATAGTAAAAACACGTTAATACAAAACAATAATTAAAAAAAAGATGATTAGTACCCCAATTTTGCATCTTTGCATAATCCTTAGAAATAAAGGAAACAAAAAGGAGTTGAAGTGACAAACATGGTGGTTTGCAATGGAATCTGAGCATACTGGACATTGAATGTATCATATACCCCAATGGGGTGCCCTCGCAAACTTGACAAGGCCTGTTGTAGGTTGATACCCTGGAAAAAAGGTACAATGATTGTGACAACTACTAACCACAATGTACATACTTCCTCATGTGCGTTCGGTGGGCACACATTGAAGTGCGCGCGCAGCCAGGACCCAAGCACCGCAGATGGTTGGTTGTCCTTTGAGTCCGCAGGCGGGTCATCCAGTCGAACTCCAAGCCACACTCCCACCTGGTCTCTCCAACCCATGTTGTTAATGTCCCCAGTTACTGGCAACCCGTCTATGGAGAGGCATTGTTTTGTTTGGTAATAAGGACCGTATGAAGGTTGACAAGGAGCTGTCAAAAATACTTTTGAAGAACCGTGTCGCTGAGCTGTCTAAGTACTTGGACCAAAAGATGAGTTGAAGCGTTCTGTGGATGATTTGGTGGACTTCCTAAAAAATTGCAGTTCTCGTTTCCGAGCTGTCCCACATGAAAAACAAAAGAGCACCTTTAAGGAGTATTTTACTAAAGCATTCAACACTTCAGTAAAATACATTGCAACATATACTGGTATATTAATTGACCACCTTCCGAAGATTTCAATACGCGCTGACTTCATGTATGCCAAAAGTTTGGTAGAAGATTTGCAGAAGTTACTGTATCTACATGATGATGAATCTCTTACTAGAATCTTCGAGCATTCTAATAATCTTGATGGCTTGAGTGACTCTGAAAAACATGCTGTGAAGATAAAGTCTAGGTTTATTGATGCCCTGATGAAGCTTCAGTTTCCTAAGCCCAAAAAGAAGTTAGAGGACATCTGCTTGGACTAAGGTGTCACATTGGAGACAACTAATGTGTCAGAGGAGGAAAGTCAATGGCTGTCTCATCAACTTGATCGCAACTCGTTTGCCCTTGCCTTCGCATGCATTACTTTCTCACCAAACGAAGATGCTCCAAAACTTGCTTCATGGTGGGCCTCTCATCCACATCTTCTTTGAGGCATTGAACTGCGATCCTACCAATCATCTCAAGACAATCTATGGCTTCAGTAGACATGATTTCCTCATCAAACATCTCCCTGGCCCTCTTTTTCATGTAAGACTTAACAAAGTTTAACGGGAGGCTCTTATTATCGTCATACCTTGCCTTCTTCCTGGTGATGAGTTCTAGGAGCACAACTCCAAAGCTATATACATCACTCTTCTCCGTAAGAAGGCCTGTCTTCATATACACAGGATCTATGTAGTTTGTATCCCCTATCACGAACCCAGTGTGGTGTTTGTTTATAGATAGGAGTCTGGATATGCTTCGAACTTAGAACAAAAAAATACAGAAAATAAAAAATTCATTACGTAACATGTTGTAACCAATGAGATTCCTGCCATTGTGACATTCAAGCATCTTTAGTACACAAAATCCGCAGTCATGACTTTTTTCACAAAAAGACAAAAACATACAAAAATGATAGTAAAAACAAGTTAATACAAAACAATAATTAAAAAAAGATGATCAGTACCCCAATTTTGCATCTTTGCATAATCCTTAGAAATAAAGGAAACAAAAAGGAGTTGAAGTGACAAACATGGTGGTTTGCAATGGAATCTGAGCATACTGGGCATTGAATGTATCATATACCCCAATGGGGTGCCCTCGCAAACTTGACAAGGCCTGTTGTAGGTTGATACCCTGGAAAAAAGGTACAATGATTGTGACAACTACTAACCACAATGTACTTACTTCCTCATCTGCGTTCGGCGGGCATACATTGAAGTGCGCGCGCAGCCAGGACCCAAGTACCGCGGATGGCCGGTTGTCCTTTGAGTCCGCAGGCGGGTCATCCGGTCGAACTCCAAGCCACACTCCCACCTGGTCACTCCAACCAATGTTGTTAATGTCCCCAGTTTCTGTCAACCTGTCTATGGAGAGGCCGAGAATCATGGCGACGTCTTGCAGTGTGATGGTCATCTCGCCTAACGGTAGGTGGAACGTGTGGGTCTCCGGGCGCCACCGGTCCACCAGTGCGGTAAGCGCAGCACCGTCCATATGGGGGTGCCCGTTGATCACTATCCGCGCTAAAGCAAGTAGACCGGCCTGGCGAACGTGTGGCTCGTACCGCTCATCCCAATGTAGAGGGATGTGGATGCGAGGGCGAAGCGGCTGGAGTTCCTGCAGGAGAGATATGCAAATGAATAAGTAAAACAAGAACACGGTCAACAAGTTGAAAGCATGACCGAATAGTATATTAGCAAGTCTCACCAGACCCTCGTCGGCTATGTGGTGCGCACGGTGTTTGTCATCGTACTCCAAGAGGAGCAACGCGTACTGTGCATGCTGCGACATCCTACATTGCAGGACATGAGTTTTGTAAGATGACATGAGCTACAAAACATTATAGAAAATACAAAGGAGTGAACTCTATCGATAAATTAACACAAAAGTAATGTTTTCCCTCCAGAAGTAGCTCAGATTGCACAGGCAATTCAAACATTCCCCATAAAAAATTACAAGTTCACAAATAGATGAATGTTAAGAAAGCTTACTTCCTGCAGATCCCGCGACAATGAAAAGCACGGAACACGGCGTGCCGCTGGGACTGGAGGCGGGCGGCGAAGGAGGACGGCGGGGCCGAAGTGGACTGGAGGCCAGCGGCGGGGAGGGGAGAGGATGCGTGGGGATGAAGAGAAGCACGGGGTGAACGAAGGGGCGTGAACAGTTATTCTACTCACGCCGCGCGTCCTAGCGTGATCATAAATTCAAACATCCAATTCGGCATAAACCCTAAATCAAAAATCAAACCGATTTAAACTAAAGTAAATGGATGGAATGCGTGACATTACCTTAGAGGATGATCTCCAAATAGTCAAATTGGCGTCGAGTTGGCTCCAAATTGCTGAATTTGTGGAGGTTGGGGGCAGGGAGGAGAGAGCACGCGCGGGAATGCGGGATGAAGAGAAGCTACCGGGGGGGGCAGGGGGTGGGGGTGAATGAAGAGAAGCTCGGGAGTCGGGGGCACTGTTTTTCGTGGGCCGGCCCAATCTCATGGAGTTTCAACGTGTTTCATCCAAAGTTGTATGGAGTTTCATTGAGTTTTATCACGTCTCAAAGAGTTTCATCGTATTTCATAAATCTCATAGCGTATCATCATGTTTTACTCAGATTCATGCTAATTTTTGAAGTGTTTGATATAGTTTGATCCCAAAGTACCATTGTTTCATTCCAGGTCTCACGGAGAATCAATCTAGATTGAAACATGAGCATCAATACATAATAGATTGGTTCGTAATTTGCATATCGTGTATCACCTTGTATTTTCTCCAGGAAAATACTTACATACATGTCCATCACGACTGGCCAATCTAAATCAATTTTGACCACCAGGTTGTCCTCCAGCTCCAGCTCTTGTCTCCCGTTAGAGTTTTTTTTCTCAATTTAGTTAATCATTTGTGGAGATAATTAGCCCCTAGGAAATAGACTTGCGGTAAGGCAAATGTGTCACGCCTAGCTCATAGATATTATTTACGATTTTTCTGGCATTTTCTAGCAATTTTAACAATTTTCTGTTAATTAATAAGCAATTTTTAGATTTACTAAAAAAGTAGAAATAATATGCTGAATAAAAAACATAAATAATCCAGGAGATAAACCATGTGGGAAGAAATTCGGTCTACTGAACTTAATTGCAATTCTGACAAACTTCGGGGTCAAATATTATTGTTATTTTTAATCTTTCACAGATTATTTAATTTACCAAAAACCGAAGGGCTAAACTGCAAACCCACCTTCAGCCAAATTTCCTTTTTCTTCTCCCTTTTTTATTTCACTCTGGGCCAAAAAATAGGCCTATGTGGCCTTCCCGGCCTATTGCCATTGCTTGGCCCATCCAGCCCATTTGATGACCAGTGGCTAGGTTAAACCCTAGCCATCAACCCCTCCCATGGCGGTGGCACTTCAAGTGTCGGGTGAAATCGGGGCGTCGGCTCGGCAATGTCGCTTGGAGCCGAGCGCGATCGGCGAGCAGCCATGAGCGACGGCCAGGGAATGACCGCGATAGGCGGCTATGGGCGACGACCAGCGGGCAGCCATGGCAGGCGGCTACCAGCATGTGGCCATGGAAAAATGGTTGCAGGTGGTGCCTAGTGGCGTTAGCTCGGGTGCATAAGTTTTTTGGGCGGCGGTCGAGCAATGCTAGCACAGGTGAGGGCGGCCGATGTGGTTTGTGACTTCGAGCAGGTACCCTAGGCGCGGGGCGAAGCATCAACTTCAAACGGGGATGCGGGAGCGACGGTCAGAGGCGGGCCGAGGCTGAGCAGCGGCGACCTCTGGTGCTAGGCTGCGGAAGAGTTGGCCGGCGTTGGGGAGGAGACAAGCGGCAACATCTGAGTGCATGGCCATGGGACTTCGTGTGCATTGCCGATGGGCTGGACGGCTTCGAGCAGCGATGGTGTCGAGCTCGTCGTCCGGTGGAGGTGGCTGGGCCAACTTTTGGGCGGCCGACATGGGTTTAAATGGCTATGGATTCAAGCGGCCGATCGGCGGCAGCCAGAGCATACCATTGTTTCATCCCAAGTCTCATGGACTTTGATCATGTTTCATCCCAATTTTCATCGTGTTTCATCTACTCTCAAAGGAGTATCATCGTGTTTCATCTACTCTCAAGGAGTATCATGGTGGTTCATCAAGGTTCATTCAGATTCATGCTAATTTTTGAAGTGTTTCGTAAAGGTTGATCCCAAAGTACCATTATTTTATCCCAAGTCTCATGGAGTTTCAACGTGTTTCAACCAAAGTTTTATATAAACTCGGGTAGCAAGAAGGCCTACCCTCTTTCGCCTTGCTACAGGTGTGGCTCGGCGCTAGGGTTTTGCCATGGACCAAGCAAGCTCAGGCTCTTTCCCTGTGGTGCGAGCGTCAAGCGGAAGAAGGGAGAACCCACGCTCACCTGTGGCTTACAGGGTGAAGCCGCTGGATTACGAGCCCGCACAGATTTGCTTCTGCAAGGCGAAAGCACCCAGGTTAACTTCGTGGAGCGATATTAATCCGGGAAGGAGGTACTACAAATGCAGTGCCAATACGGTAGCCTTCCAATTTCATCCTCTCTTTTTTTGTCTTGGTTCCTTTGATTTTTGTCTGGAAGCGGGCAGATCCCGAAATTCCTCCGTTTTTGAACCAGCTCATATGTGACCTCCGAGATAATGTCTGAGAATTGGAGAATGAGAATGCCAATTGGAAGATGCAAGCTAGCAAAGAAGAAGAAAAGGAACAGGTTATCGAAGAACATGATGCAATGAAGTTGGTAAGGAAGATGGACACTGAGATGGCTGCCTTAGCTGCTAGGATTGACAAGGAGTGCAAGTATAAGAAAATGTTTTATGTTCTTGCTATTATCTTTGCTATATGGTTAGTTGTTCTAGAATCTGTGTCATTCAAATATATATTTGAATAACACAGATTCTAGAACAACCTATGTGATGTAGATGAATTGACGAAACCACCAGGTTTAATTTAGGTAATGTATTACAAAACTATGTCTTTCTACAAATCAGAGCTGGTCTTGAATCCTGGGAGGGAGAGATGCCAAATAATCCCCAATGATAGGCAGAGTCTACTCTAGTGGGACTTCTGACAGCATCTCCTTTTGCTATTATCTTTGCTGTATGGTTAGTTGTTCTAGAATTTGTGTCATTCAAATATATATTTGAGTAACACATAATCTAGAACAACCTATGTGATGTAGATGAATTGACAAAACCACCAGGTTTAATTTAGGTAATGTATTACAAAACTGTGTCTTTCTACAAATCAGAGCTGGTCCTGAATTCTGGGAGAGACAGATGCCAAGTAATCCCCAATGATAGGCATAGTCTACTCTGGTGGGACTTCTGACAGCATCTCCTTTAAGCACTCTTCTTTTGAGCGATGCTTTAAGCACTCTGATAAACATTGTCCAACCTGACGCTGACAAGGTGGCTGAGCATGACGGTCAACTGGCTAAGGAGGCTCTGCAGCTATTGGATCTCTAACTGGAGCTAGAGGTGGTACTGCTGGTGCTGCTGCTACTAGTGTTGCAGCTACTTCCGCTACTGTTGGAACTAGAGGTGGAGCAACTAGAGCTGGACGCAGTTGTACACGAAACGGTTGCTTGGACTCTGAGGCTCTGATATTTTGAGGCTGTCGAGGTGTCAGACCCAGATTTTACAATCCGGAATCTACTGTGTTTAATTGCACTATTCCCTGGATCAGTAGATAGTGCACACAGTTACAGTTCTGAATATCAAAGTACATATCATGCGGAAACGTAATTAAAATAATAAACTTACTCATGGGCCGATTAGGCCGAAATCAATAAATTGCAGCAGCGGAAGAACGAAGCACACAGGTGGGACCTTCAGGACATGCCCACAGGCAACCAACTGGAGGTTCGCGACCTAGTTCTTGACATCTTCATCCTCTTCGCCATCGTGATCCAAAAGTATTATTGAAGCGTAATGATCCGATTCCTGCTTTTGAATTTGCCGCAAAAGCGAGCGTGAGCACTCCGACCCCGTGCTCCGCGAGCCAATACACAGAATGCAAATAAATAGTATGCATGGCTTAACAAAGGAGAGGCTCGGGTTATTTTGTTTTGCAAGGAGTGCTTTTGAATACAATTAATTAAAAAGCCCTATGACTTAGCAATTTTGGAACAAATCATAACGTGCAAGGAAATGCAGTGTTAATATCGATTCAGATTCCATCCACCGTTACATGGCATCTGCACCATATAGCAACTTCTTTAGCGTTATAGCCGCTTAACTTACCACTGGGACGACACCCAGGACAATTCCAAACCAGGGCATTCCTTCGCCCTTCAAGTTTCCATTCACCCAAGTTCCAATATTTTGTAAACAGAACTATATCCAGTTAAGTTCCCATGTCCGCCCTTGACCGTGGGCACGGCTATTCGAATAGTTTTAGACTCTGAAGAGTTTGTACACTTTCACCACAAGAGACAATCAACTCGTTGCCCCACACGATTCCTTAGTCATGTGGTTGAGCAGACCATCACAGTGACTTTTCAAAGTACCTCGCCCCTTCCATCATTTCACCCTATGGGTCGCTCCCACTTGCGGTGGGTCCCATACGTTGTGCGGGATGTCCTCCTTCTGAACGTCTAGCAGCTGGCTCCCCACCCCTGCTAGCCCGCCACAGCAGAACTTCACCCTACCCGGGTGTCCCATTCAAGCCGTCACACGGATTGCCGCTTGCACCATCCCACACCTCCTCCTTGAAGGATGACTTTCAGGGTCCGGTAAATCTACTAAGCCAAGTTGTATTTTACAGACTTGTGGTTGTACTATTTTACACGGGTTGACATGACAAGATTCAGTCCTTAGTGGTATCTGGGCGGTCTACCACTAACCACTTTGTGCTTCCACTGCACCACACTCTCACACCATCGAACCAATCCGCCCAGATATTAAAGCATGTTGGGGTTTTTGGAAACATAAAATAATCATATCCAACATTTATCAGTCATTACCACCATGACTGCCCAACCAATTTTTCTCAGGATTAAAAGTGATGCTTGGGCGCTCTCGCGCCCATGATTACCTAAACAATACTAAGCACGGCATATAAATTACGGACTTATTTTCGAAAGGTTACTACTATAATTTTGCTAGGGCCCCAAGGTTCTCATTTTCAAATATTCCAAAGGAGGGGTAATATTATTCAAGGTAAACAACGACATATAACTATCATATTAAACTTAGCATGTATTTTTATAAAAATAACAACATGCAATTTGTTAATTTAAAACAAGGTAATTTGCAGACATGTAGGTTCAACATGATCAAAGTATTGACTCGCCTTGGTTACAGTGGTCGGGTGCTTGATTATCCGGAGTTTCTAGTGCTGCTGCCTCGAACTCTTCCTCTTGAGCCTCGTACGCTATTTTAACCGTGCGCGAAAATTTGGATAAAAAGAAAACATCCAGTCAACAAAATATCACCATAAATTCAAATGAACTCCAAAAATTATTATTTCAGGTCCATTGGATAGATCTTGAATTTAGATGAATTTAGAAATTTGTCTCACTTAATTTGGAGTTCAAATGATTAAGTTATGATTATTTGAAGTTCTCAGTTCAGTTAATTCCAACAATTATGAAATTTCTGACAGTGGGTCCCACATGTCATTTTCTTTTTATTTAATTCTTTTATTGCTGTGCCGCTGACAAGTGGGGCCCAGCTACTGTTCAATGGGGTCCACCTGTCAGTACGGGCTCTGTGCGGATGCGCCACTGACCGGTGGGGCCCAGCGGTCAGTCGGCCGCTCTGGTTACACTGGCCGACAGGTGGGGCCCACCTGTCAGCGGGGATTTTAAAAGAAATTGCTCGACCGCAGGCGCGGAGCCGGGGGCTCGAACGCGCGCCGCGGTAGCGGGGAAGAAAGAGATGCGCGCTGGTAACCAAGTGGGCGGGGAGGCTTTGCCTACCCCATAAGGGTAGCTTACCTTTTTGAGGTAGCTCGCGGAGGCGGCCGGGCAGAGGAAGAAGAGGACGGCGACGCCGGCGGCGAGTGGTGGCCGGAGGGGTCCGGGTCGTTCGTGGAATATAACCCTTGGGCGATGGGGAAACTTCTGGTGTAGATGGCCGGGGACGACGGTGGCCGGAGAGGGCTGGTAGCGTGCGACGGCGGAGGCCCGGGGAGGCGGTCGTCGCCGACGAAGCTCGGGCGATGGGAGACCCGAGGGAGGAGGGAGTCGGCTTCACCTTGCTCCCGTGAAGCTCTGGGAGCTTGGGATTGCCCGGAGGTGGCCGGGAGCGGCGGCGGCTCGGTCGCCGGAGCTGGGGAAGAAGGAGGGGCCGGCGGCTATTCGGGGCACAATCGGCTAAATTTCGGCCAGGGGAGGGAGGAGGGAGGTTTTGCGGCGCCAATGCGGCTCACGAGAGGGGCTTTTATAGCCGGAGGGAGGCGCGCGGCGAGGACGGCAGCTGGCGCTTCTCTGTTCACGCGGGGAAGGGGAGAAGAACAGGATCTTCTCTGGGATTGCACGGGAGAGAGAGAGCAGGGTGTGCATTGAACCTGCTCGGGGTGAGAGAGAGAGAGGGAGAGGGAGATTAGCTGCGGCTGCGCGAGGGAGAGCGAGTGCGAGGGGGAGAGCGGCGCTGCAGGCGCGTGGAGAAGAAGGGGGAGGAGGAAGAGAGCGCGGGCGGGGGTCCACCGGCCAGAGGGGAGGGGTTATGGCGCGTGGGGTCACGTGGCAGCGGGAGAAGGAGCAGGCGGGGCGCGGGCCCGCGCGGCAGTGAGATGGGAGGCGCGGTGGAGGCGGGTCCACCGGCCAGCGGAAGACGACGCGCGCGAGGGAGCGGGCCCGCTCGTCAGCGAGGAGCGCGCTCGAGGCTGGCAGCGAGCGCGGGCCACGCGCGGAGAGAGGGACTGGGCCGGGGTGATGGCCGGCCCGGCTGTGTTATTTCCATTTTTTTTTATCCTTGAGTATGTGTATAGATATTTCCACATATATTCTGGGGTAAGTACACATATACATATTTTCATTTTTCTCTGATTTTTGTGTATGTACATGTATGTTTATTTATTTATTCTTTCACATAGTATATATGTGTATATATATATATATTTATATATTTATATACATTGTTATTCATGGGTGTTTGCATATATGTGTAAATGCTAGCCTCCTTTTAAATTGGTTTGCCATAATTTTTTTTAGAGATGATATTCCATGCTTATTTACATTTCTCCCATCTTGCTAACCTAGCTTTTATATTTACGATTACATATACATGTATTTATATTTTCTTCATGCCTATATTTTGTATCACTACATTTTATGTCTTGCTCATTTTTCTAGACCCTTGCATGCATACTTGTTTAGGCTCTATTTATTATTTTGCTTCCCTTTATATACTACTATCTTCAAAATGATATTATTTTATTAACCCAGATTTCCCTTCCCTTATACTGGATCATCTTTTCAGATTCGAATTTAAGACTTTGAGTTTCCTTTACTTGCATATATCCCTCAGGGTCTTATTATGATAAATTTTATTTTCATGACTCGTATTAAAATTTAAATTTTCTAATATTTAAATATGCTTGTTTTCCCTTTGGTCTTTTTGACTTTTTGGAACCTTCATTAAGTTATTCAGAAAAATACCACAAACTCCAAATTCAAATAAAACATATTGCAGAAATAAATTCAAAAAGCTTCATATTTTCAAATTCAAATTTTCAGGATGTTACAAACCTACCCCCTTAAAGGAATCTCGACCCCGAGATTCCTGTAGAGCAGAAAGAATAGAGATGGGTTATGTTGGCTAGCAATGGGCTTCAGGGTGTTGCTCGACATATAGTTCCTTATCTTTACAGAGAGATTAAAATCTGCAAAACAAGGGTTAACACTTGGAGAAGTCCAAAGAGGAGAAAGAAACCTTGTTCTTCTGAATAGGTCGTAGACTTCCTAATACTTGCTCTTGGTGCGGTTGTCCTTACGTTATTGTAGAACGGGGTAGTTGCATCGCCTCTTGGACATATGGTTGTAGAATTTCATATGGACAGGTGGTAGCAACGAACTGTGCCCTAGGAGTAGAGGACCTTAGGGATGCAGAAGTGATTATGGACATATCTTTATGGTGGCCTTTCACTTCTATTGGGATCCCACTCTTAATCTTTAGATTTGCCAAGCATGACCATTTTAGCTAATGGTACGTTTTGTAGTCTTCATTACTAGAAGATTTCTGGTCTTGCGAATCCCTTTGTACTAGTCTGATCAGCTCTAAGTCTAGGTTGTTGCAACTCCAACTATACGTCTTAGCAGTTCTTCGGCATTTCTATCTCATAGTGCTACCCCCCTTAAAATAAATGCCACTAATCATTATTTGTCTCTCCTAGCTCAATGTATGATGGGTCCTGTGGCGAGTTGGGGACCCATCCGTGGTTCTTTGGCTGCTTGATCAGCAGTAGGTTTTGGGAGCATTCTTCGGGTTAGCGGTCTTGTCTTCCACAAGGAAAACATATGGCCTTGCTCACAGGATATACGCCAGGGTGATGGTCGTTATCGTAGTTGGGGAATAGTCTACGGAGCATTGGTAGGTGCAAGGTCTTTTCTCTTCATATCGTCGACACATTCCTTGTCAATCTGTGTAGTCGGTGGCGATTTGATTTATGGGACCTCCGAGCGGGTAAGGAGAGAGTGTTAGCAAGACAGAGTCTCGAGTCTTGGTCTTTGGTGATCCATCACTTTGCTTCAGTGGTACTGAGGGGCTTTTCAACAGAAAGGTGAGAGGGAACAACATGGGATACGAGTAGAATCGTGGGGGATAAGGTAATCCCTACCCATTCTAACTTTAAAAGAGCACATCCAGGGAGCTGGAGTGATACTGAGCCATACAAACTTTTAAAAGCAAGCTTTTCCTGTGACTGCGAAATAGGACGCCCGAGGGCAAGAAGACAGTGCACAGGGCCCAACGAAAATCTTGCGACAGTACAACGTCTACTCGGGGAAACACACATATGGGGCACAGGGTTTATCTGCATAGTCCGTTTAGAACGAGACTACCTTATCTTCATGACCATCTTCCACGTTCTTAACCTTAAATTTCAGAGTAGGGTATGAGAAGGCAAACAAAATTTTTCTTTTGAAATTAATAAAAAGAAGAGGAAGTATTTTGGAGGTGGTTTGCTTGATATCAGTGCTCATTCTTGTATTACCATCATTTTTTTTGAAACTGTGTGGCAAAAATGGATATGTATATATATATTATTATTATTTTGGATAAGAAGCCCCCTTTTTTTTCTAACAACGGGTAATAAAACCTAATATGGGAAATATGCTTTTACTAAAATAACTCTTTAAAAAAAACCATACCTCAAGGTTTACCCTTAGGCTTTTATTTTTAAAACACAAGATCCTTTTTAGGGAAAAGTTTTGCGACAACTAACTTTATTTTAACTATTTGGGAATCCAAAGTAAATTTTTGGATTTTTTTTATAATAAATTTTGATAATGACCCTCCCAAAGATAATTCTTTTTTTATTGAGTTTCTAATTTAAGAGTAGTGACTTTGGCCCAAGGAAAGTTTTCAAAGAGAGTGTACAAAGTAAGTGCCAGATTTTTTTTATTATTTTGAATTCAGGATAAGAGAGCCTCGGAAACAAATTAGCCAGGTCAGCACATAGATGAGGGAGAATTATCTAAGAGAGTTGAGATTGAGCAATACTACTTGGTTTTGTGAAAATAGATACTGAGAAAATAATTCTAGTCATGGACTAACGGCCAGGCTAACTAGGTCACGACCTGCAGTCGATATGCTCTGATACCATGCCTGTCAGACCCAGATTTTACAATCCGGAATCTACTGTGTTTAATTGCACTATTCCCTGGATCAGTAGATAGTGCACACAGTTACAGTTCTGAATATCAAAGTACATATCATGCGGAAATGTAATTAAAATAATAAACTTACTCATGGGCCGATTAGGCCGAAATCAATAAATTGCAGCAGCGGAAGAACGAAGCACACAGGTGGGACCTTCAAGACATGCCCACAGGCAGCCAACTGGAGGTTCACGACCTAGTTCTTGACATCTTCATCCTCTTTGCCATCATGATCCAAAAGTATTATTGAAGCGTAATGATCCGATTCCTGCTTCTGAATTTGCCGCAAAAGCGAGCGTGAGCACTCCGACCCCGTGCTCCGCGAGCCAATACACAGAATGCAAATAAATAGTATGCATGGCTTAACAAAGGAGAGGCTTGGGTTATTTTGTTTTGCAAGGAGTGCTTTTGAATACAATTAATTAAAAAGCCCTATGACTTAGCAATTTTGGAACAAATCATAACATGCAAGGAAATGCAGTGTTAATATCGATTCAGATTCCATCCACCGTTACATGGCATCTGCACCATATAGCAACTTCTTTAGCGTTATAGCCGCTTAACTTACCACTGGGACGACACCCAGGACAATTCCAAACCAGGCGGTCCTTCGCCCTTCAAGTTTCCATTCACCCAAGTTCCAATATTTTGTAAATGAACTATATCCGTTAAGTTCCCATGTCCGCCCTTGACCGTGGGCACGGCTATTCGAATAGTTTTAGACTCTGAAGAGTTTGTACACTTTCACCACAAGAGACAATCAACTCGTTGCCCCACACGATTCCTTAGTCACGTGGTTGAGCAGACCATCACAGTGACTTTTCAAAGTACCTCGCCCCTTCCATCATTTCACCCTATGGGTCGCTCCCACTTGCGGTGGGTCCCATACGTTGTGCGGGATGTCCTCCTTCTGAACGTCTAGCAGCTGGCTCCCCACCCCTGCTAGCCCGCCACAGCAGAACTTCACCCTACCCGGGTGTCCCATTCAAGCCGTCACACGGACTGAAAGCTCAAGGCGAGACCTGTGTCATCCTCTTAATAGCTCAATCACTCTCTCGATTCCGTGATGGATTATAAACTTGTGATTGACTCCTCAATCACATTGGCATGGCCATGCACTTTCATAATCCATTACATCGAGGGGCCCAGAGATATCTGTCCCATAAGGAGGGGTAAATTCTATCTTGATCATTCACATCCCACTACATGTTTCATGGCAAATCCGAAGACTACTTTTATGACTAACCAGTTACGGAGTAGTGTTTAGTAGTCCCAAAATAAGCTACTACGCATGTTGGGAACCATGATGATCTCAAGTCTAAGGATTCTACATAAACACTACTTGAGACCAACTGATGACACATGGAATCTCTGCAGTGTCTCATGGCGGGTCTATCCAACATATGTTCACTAACACATGTCCATATTATTGATTTGGTATCTCCATACCATGATCCATGAGACATGATCATCAATCAATACATATGCTGATCTTTGAATCATATTTGTTCCTCATATGATATATGATCAGGGATCATTTAGAAATAGCAACATTTTGGCATTAAGAGTCTCATGAATAAGTCACATACTCATTGATCAATAATGATAATGTCTATTCAAGGAACAAAGCAATGTATCATAAACATAGTATGTGATATATTCAACATCTCCATGTTGCCTCTAGGGCATATCACCAACACCCAGGACTACGCTTCGGGTGGACTTCACTCGCCGGCAATCTCTCTTCGGCCACTGCGCGCCACCTCCCACCTACACCTGTTCCCGGCCAGTGGAGGAAGTGAGGTCGCTCGCGACAGAAGCTTCTCGAGTAATGGGAAGGGCAGGGCTGCAACATCAAGGTATCGATGATCTAATCCTGACGGTTTTAGAGACTTAATAGTAGGACTTACGCTGGAGTTTGTGTGACATGCTTGAATAATTACGTAGTTAGGCTAGTTTTTTGGAGGGATGAATTGCATTTTGTTGTACTGTGGGATAGATCCGAGCACCGTTAGGCTGGTAGAGGACGCAATAACACCCCACGAACCCACCGGCTTGAACCGGGTGACTAGCTCTTTCCTTTAAGTGAATGCCCTAGCTCTTGACCAAATTTACTTATTAGCTAGTATTTGTTGCCCATCAGCTAGGAATTGCTCTTGAAGAGAAACTCAGTTTGACCCTTTGCTGAATTTATAGCTGATGAACTACAAGAACACTGGATCCATCCTATGCAGTGTTAAAAATCCTAAACAGCCATTGACGTTACTCCATACCTCAATCAACTAAAGAAGCAATTAAACTAGAATAATCTTAAGACCTAAGAAATATTCAATTCAATAATAGAGACTTGCAAAGTTCAAACTTGATATAGGTGTTTAGCTGTGACAACAGCGTACCAAACCTTACATGTTCACAAGCACCTTCATTTACATAAATCTTACAACTTACAAGCGACTTTATTCAATCTTATAGTACTAAGTCTACCATAATACAAAATATCATACAATCACCTTCATCACCTCGTGTTATAGTATGAAAACATCATGCGATAGCTTCACATTGGAGACAACTGAGACGTCAGAGGAGGAAAGTCCATGGCTATCTCATCAATTTGATTGCAAATCATTTGCCCTTGCCTTTGCATCCATTCCTTTCTCACCGAATGAAGATGCTCCAAAACTTGCTTCATTGTGGGCCTCTCATCCACATCTTCTTTGAGGCATTGAACTGCGATCCTACCAATCATCTCAAGACAATCTATGGCTTCAGTAGATGTGAATTCCTCATCAAACATTTCCCTGGCCCTACTCTCTGTCATGTAAGACTTAACAAAGTTTAACGGGAGGCTCTTGTTACCGTCATACCTTGCCTTCTTCCCGGTGATGAGTTCCAGGAGCACAACGCCAAAGCTATATACATCACTCTTCTCCGTAAGAAGGCCTGTCTTCATATACACAGGGTCTATGTAGTTTGTATCCCCTATCACAAACCTAGTGTGGTGTTTGTCTATAGATAGGAGTCTGGATATTCCGAAGTCTGACACCCTTGGCATGAACTTGTCATCCAGGAGAATGTTGCTTGACTTAACATCTCCATGAAGGATCTTTTGACCAGCAGATGAATGCATGTAGTCCAGCGCTTCCGTGGATTCAATAGCGATTCCTAGACGTACTTGTAGTGAGAGAGGATGTTTTATAACATTACTGGCATTAGTAATATTACCGTGAAGCACATCGTAGAGGCTCCCTTTAGGAATGAACTCATAGACCAACATTGGAATAGTTGACTCCAAGCATCAACCCAAGAGTCTAACCACATTCTTGTGACTGATTTGAGCTTGAATGGTAATCTCATTTGCAAAATCCTTTTTGCGCGCCTCATCAACAGTAATGGAACGCTTGACTGCTACTTGTTGGTTGTTGTTAGTAGTTCCCATGTAGACCTCACCGAAGCCACCCTTTCCAAGGATTGTACTGTAATTCTTTGTGAATTGGTCCATCTCATACTTCGTGAAAATCTTTATGCCCATGTTTTTAATTAGTTGACCACCATTATTTTCAAAAAAATCTCTAAGCTTCCTTTTCTCACGCTCCATGTGAAAGAAGATTAGTAGAATCGCCAAAATTGAGACGGCACAGATTGTTGCTGAAAAAACATATATTGTGTTATTATTGTTTTGTGTCAGTCAAGATTTCACAAACCATAAAAGGGCAAATAATTATATGAAGAGGGCCTTACCGATCACCACAATAGCTGATTTGGACAGTATGGGTTGACAATCCTTGTCATTTTTACTGTTTTTCCTTCGTCCAAAATTGCATTTACACTTGTAGTCACCTTCTACATCATGGCATGTCCCACCATAGCAAGGATTATTTTCTCAAGGCTCACACTCATTAATATCTGTAAAATGGAAAAAAATACAGTGAATGTTACATAAAAGAGATATTGATAACCGAAATTACTATGTGTTTCAATTTCTTTTGGGTTGGATGCCTTTGTTGAGTTAGGACATCAAATCGTTAAGAAACTAATGAATTATAGTACGGTCTCGAAACCCTTTAATTAGTTTTGTGCAAACTATTGCTCGAACGGTCTCATCAAGTTTGCCAACCAACAGTAGTAAAGTCAATCGATGATTAATGACTAATTAAGGGGACTAGTCGCCAACCCATACGTGCATACGCACGGGCTAATTTATAAAATATTATTACAAAAACTTAGATTACTTAAATTTTAAAATAGATAAAATTAAAATATCAAGGTATCACCGCTAATGTGGATCCTACTTGGCACATGATATCAGATCTTTTATATGCAGATTGAATATACCATCTAATGCTAAAATTAGTTTTTTGCTCGATTTATTGTTATCATGTTTTTATTGGTTTTATCTATATGTGTCATCAAAGTTGTAATGCTTGTGAAGATCCACATGGTTCAAGATTTGAATATTTACTTTTGAATTTGTGTAAATTTGTGATGTAATTTTAAAAAAATTTGTAATTTGAGATTCACATATATTTTGACATCACAATTTTGCTGGAATTTTTAGTTTTTAATTTATATATGAAAAAGTATAACTCTATGAAAATCAATTGCTACTAAAATTATATTTGCCATATGCAGTCTTTCTCTTTACATAAGCAGTTATAATGCAGGTCTACCCGAAGGATTGCTTGAACTATTATATATAATGATTATTAGTGTTAAAAATTATGATTTATTTAATTCTAAATTAATGTAACTTTTTATATAGCAAAGAATATTTTATTTTGGAAATTTCCATCCATGTATATATCTGGAAACCATTAATTATTTGGACTTTCTAATTCTAAATTCAATATTTTTGGACACAGTAATTTCATGAAATTTATTATTCAGAATTAATTTATATTTGCACATCACAATTTTGTTATAATTTTACCGTGGAGTCTTTCCCTTAACGTAACCATTATTACTTAGGTCCACCACGATGGATGGCTTCGACCTCATATATGTTTTCCACCATTATGTAAATGTTAACAACTTTTGTGGTATTTAATTCTGAATTTAAACATGGTTAGCAAAGTATATTTCTAAAGCGCGGACGATGGGTGCTTGCATGCATATTAGCTGGATCAACGGGACTGGCAGCGACGTGGACGGCGGTTGGCGACAGAACGTCGAGATCCAGCAGCGTAGCGTGGACGCCGCTTGGCTCTAGAAGTTCTGGTGGATGCTGTGGGAACAAAGCCAAACGACCTCGATAGATAACAAAGGACACAAGGGAGTTTGGGAGGATTTTTTTCCTCGGTATGCCGAACAGAGACGCCACACAAAGAAAAATCCATCTGATTGCTTGCATGCGGAAAAATCCTTCGTTTTCTCCTTGCGTAGCATGCATGCCTAAGTATCTTCTATTTTGATTTCCAGATGATTTTCCTTGCATGCATGCAATTCTATACGACTCTTCTATTGGGACTTTCTGTTTCCATCTAACTTCCTCACGCTTAAGAGCTTCCTCCGAGTGGCTAATTATTATAGATAGTAAAATGTCCGTGTGTTGCAACGATGCCTCAAAAAGAGGATGAAGAGAATAGAGGAGAAAAGATAAGGGAAGTTCATGTCTCAGAGAGTGAGAGTTGGCGAACGGTTTGTAGAGGATTTTTCTATTTTTCTTTTGGTTTTTTAGCCATTTTTTAGGAGAAATAACAGTCGGATAGTGAGAGAGAGGTGAATGGACAAACTCCCCTTTTATATATAGAGATATAGATAGATGGATAGATAGCATAAATACTAAGTTTCATATGCAAACTTGATTTTAGGAGACATGAAAAAGATAAATTTTAAACTATAATTATCTTTGTCGTCCATGTTTTTCTTGTTTGAATGCTCTTTTTCAATGAAGCTTCGATGTGGAATTTTGCACCGTGGTAAAAGCATCCTTGCACCCAGTTGTACATCGCCCGTTGGAGGTGCTCATAGCTACATTAGATGTCTCCCCTCTTGCAAAAGAAAGAAAGAAAGAAAAAAGAACACTGACTGATAGACATATAAGACTACAAATCAGTTTCACTACTTTCTTTTCCATCCATTTCGGTTGATGTACATATAATTGCATATGTAGCCTCGTAGAGTTTTGAAGAATAGTATTAAAGACAATGATGAGCACACACGCTAGATAAAAACAGTTTTTGCCCAAGTTTTGTGTTGTAATTTTTTGAAAAATAATTCAGTCTTGTTTTCAATTAAAATTTGACAAAAAAGAGAGAGTAAAGACAGGAGTTTATCCGAACTGGTAAATACTTGGTATTTAGCACAAAATAAGCTAAGGGGTTCATTGTTTTCTGAAAGAAAGAAACAACAAAGAAAAACAAACGAACTTACTTGTGCATCCACCGAGGACGTAGGGATTGCCGGTGTATCCTTGGAGCAATTGCGAAGTATCTCGGGCCATTGGTGGCATTGAAACAATCGCTGTGCGCACTCACACATGCGTCTCCGCCGCGCCTAGATGGCACGTCCGTTGTTCCTGATGGCCCGATCAACCACGAGAGGCACACCCGCTCACCAATCCTTTTGGCAAACGTCATGTTGCGCGACGTCTGCCGGTTAAAATCATGCCTATAGGATAAGTACATGCGATTAGTTGTGGTCCTAGCTCTATTAGTCCTGAGCTAATTAAGCAAACATTATAGTTCTTAATTGATTCGATAGCCTGCACGTGTGTACGCGTGCATCAAATCGTTGCTTCTCAATTTTAATCTTCATCGAAACCTGTACTTTTATATGTACGTACCAGCCTTTCTCGCCACGGGCGTAGGCTGCAGGGGCTGTAATTCCAAGCAACGTTGTCCGTACTCGCCCGATTGATGCCGATGTAGCTTAGATCATTGGTGATGGACGTCTCGCAGCAACCAAGCCCGATGCACTTGTTGTCGTTCGTCAACCTTGACCTCGCCACGCCGCGCAGATGGTCATGCAGCCGATGTTGTAGGTCCCGTTGTCCCGGCCAAAGCATGGCGAAGGTGTAGCAGCCGAGGGCGGTGAACTTGTTCTTCGTCGGCGAGACCAGAACGCGCGAAGTCGAAGGACCGGTATTGTTTGTTGATTGGTTGTTCGAGCTGAAGCGGATGTACGACACGGCGTGTAGATGCGCATCTCGGCGATCTCTATTGTTATGTTGATGATCTCCAAACCACCCGTGTATGGTCTTGGAGGTCGAAGGCTGTCGTTGCATGTAATTGGGTAGTGATCGAAAAACCGGCAGAAACGGTTGTCGCCGATGCCAAATGGATAAGGGATGGGTACGTCACCGCACTTGTGTTGGCGATTCGGCCGTGGAGCCGATGCCATGTCGCTGGAGACGATGGCGGCGGCGATGAACATAGCCGCATCGTCACCGAAAGAGGAGGGGGAGAACCAACTGTTCACTTGTGGCATGGCTGCTAACTCTGATCTTTTCATCGACACCAAACAGATAGCTAGAGGAGGGGGAAGAACCAGTTGTTCGATCCTTGTGACCTAGCTAGCTTGCTGGCTGGCTGGCTGGCAGTGTGGTTGTATGCAACAGGCTCCTCTCTAGGAACGTGTATTTATAGGTGCAAGCGCGCGTGCGTATCTGCTGTCGCGAGTCGTATACATCTAAACCTTTTCTTTTCATATGTTGGGCCTTCGCTCGCTAGCTAGTAGAAATGAACGAAGGTTCAGTAGATAGGGCTAGGGGACAGACAGCCAGACAGGACTGATCGCCACCTTCCATTGGACATGCATGCATGTTGCGCATTTTCAATGCACAACCAGACAGAACTGACCGCTCGCTAGCCTCGTGGCAAGTTGCACCTTGAATGGCAACGAAGGTTAGATAGATTCCCTTCGATCGGTTCTTGCCGTTAGCGTGTCCAACAAACGTAGTTGTTTTAGCCTTTTTCATTTTGTCTCTAAATGTAGGATGTTTAACGCCATACCTTTTAGACCCCTCCGTCCTAGTAACCAGCAAAGCAACTTCATAAACATCCAGCTGAATCATTAAAACCTTGACTTTCCTCGAAGACTTAAGCATCTCACAAGTCAACACGTATGCGTAACCAACAGGGCTAAATTATTGGATACTAGCAGTAAAATTAAACCCTACACGTGTCTTTTGGCCATTGGTCTTAAAGACGAACAAGGACTAACTGAAGGACAACTGTATCTTATAAGATAGATATAGGTACAAGATGTAAGTCCAATTGCAAGAATATTTCTCATAGTACAATCTTCATATTCTATTGTGAATGATGATTCTCCACGGAGCGGGAGGGCGGTGGTCAAGGAGGAGGCGTCGGCAAGGCTTGGGAAGGAATGACACAAATGAGAGAGAGACTCGGGGAAGTAAGGGGTTATCTAAAAAATTGATGAGCCGCGAGCCGCGCGGGGGATAAACGCTAAAGTGCATAAGTGAGTTAGAGGTGAGAACCCGCCTCAATCTCAGATGTTCGATCTAAATCCAACGGTTCTGGTTTGCATTTGCATATTATCACTGAATAGCTCATTTGAAGTAGATATGCTCCCTTTGTTATAATACCTGAAAATTTGTGTAGTTATTTGCTCGAGTGCTCTCGTAACCTGCAGGATTACATTTTCCCATGGTGCTCTACTAGTCTTAACAGATTAATGCAGTTTTCAAGTGCACTATATGGAGGTCATGCATGACCGTCTAGCGATCGTCCTCCGACCTGTAGATGTGGTATCACATGCCGTCTATTATCCGTTTTTAACTCGTATGCTCGAGATCGGGATGAGTATGTACTACCTACCTTTGAGAGATGTCTATAGCCAGATGCATCGCACTTGTTAAATCAGCAATAAGATCAATAGAGAATAACACATGAATTAGAAAAATCACTAGGAAACAATAAAGGTTTCATGCATCGATCATGTGCTACCGTCACACCAAAGTTTTTGCAAGTTGCAAAATTGCTTTGTCACGCACAGTTACTGATAGCAATATTTGGAATACTGGAGACTAAAAAATGTACTCTGAAATATTTGTGCAGAACTATAGGGGGGAAGTAATGGACAAGCTTACAGCTTGTGGATCATGTTGCTGTTTTATATCTGAACTCAGACTTCAACATATGCACCTGGTGTCATGTGTCAGTCATCAGATACGACGAGTTGCCATATCTATCACTATGTAGCCTGTAGGATCAAATGCAGCATGCGCACGACAGCAGCCAACATGTATTTCTCTACTCCTTTTCCTAACCCATGTTGGAATTTGTAAAAGGACACCGTCCATAAACGAAGGCTACTTGATACAGAGTTGACTAGAATTAATAAGCTTTCACCAATTGCCAACACTTTGCCTTGCCCAGTTCATAAAAAAAATCGCCTTGCCAGCATCCCAAACGGTGCCCAAATTTATTTGCAGCGCACTTCCAAATAATGATTGTAGTCCTTTTCTTGTCAATTGGAATCCCTGAGTTTTCGAGAGGTGGCGGTTGTCTTGGTTTGCAAGTGAAAATTTCCTCATACTCGATCGGCTTTTTTGGCCACCTCTCACTTGCTTCAGAAACCCAATCATTCCATTTGGTAGGAAGCCTTCGCGCTGTAAAGACCATTTGATAATAGAAGAATGCATGGGTCAACACCACGAGGAGTGACTTTGCACATTCGATCATATGTTCTGTATCTACAGCTCCAATGGGGTAGCCATCACATACGCTAAAAGATGATCCAAAAATACAAGTCACGCATGTGTGCTTTTTACCTTCTCTTTTGGAGGGCACCTTCTTTTTTACTTAACGATTAGAAAAAGTTACATTCGATCTTGGATCATTTACTTTCACAGGAATTACCTAGTAACCAGCAAAGCAACTTCATAAACATCCAGCTGAACTGTTAAAACCTTGACTTCCCTCGAAGACTTGCATCTCACAAGTCAACACCGAAGTGCGTAACCAACAGGGGCTAAATTAGTGGATACTAGCAGTAAAATTAAACACTACACGTGTCTTATTTATTTTGCGCGTGAAGAATCATCACACTTACCAATAATAAGTAGATAGATAGTACAAACCTACAAAGTCAAGCTAATGCGACCGATGCTCCACTTGATAGCTAGTACAAACATACAAAGTAAAGCTAATTTGACATAGTACGTAACAGAAACACGCACATTCATGCATCATAAGAGCTAGATGGATCATTGTTTGATGAGTACGTAATTAGGTCTCGGAAGCAACATGCATGTGTTTTGCCCGCAAGAACCGGTAAAGATTCCGAGAGATCGTGCCAGCGTCCACACAACTAGCGGGATTAGCCACGTAGTTACCTAGCTAGATATTATATCTTCATTATACAAGTCTAGTCCTTACTATTGAAAATACAGTTATATTTATTTAAAATTCTAATATATAAATATAATCAATCTACGCCATTATAATGTGGTCCTACCAAAATATGCTGTGTAAATTCTTCTTTTTCTCTCTCGATTAATTAGAGAATTTCTAGGATTTTTTCTTTTTCCAGTATTCTTGTGGGATTTTTTACTCAAAAAATGCAAGAGATGTCTTAAATCTCTCCGATTGTACATACATACATACATACATACATACATACATACATACATACATACATACATACATACATACATACATACATACATACATATAATAAGCTTTTTCTATACTCCCAGGAATACATACTACTTTTAGTATACCACTTAAACAAATATTTTATACATTTTTATCATTTTTGGTATACTTAAATATTAATTTTAAGATACTCCAATGCATCTTGGTTGAAAAGTTTTCATCGGAGCCCTTTATTTTGGCTATATGCACTTTTCCATCTATAAAAAGAGTACATACACAAATTATGCTATAAAAATGGACTTTGATGAAATTTTTCATGGAACTCACTTTGGAGTATTCTATAATCATTACTAAAGTATGCTCAAATAGATAAAAGGTATAACAACACCATTAAAGGGGTATATTAGAAGTAGTAGTACATACTCCCAGGAGTATATAACCATTTTCACACACACACACACACACATTGCTGGGGGAGTGGCCCCAACCTTGGCCTAATCGGCCTATTGCGCCAGTAGGGCAGGTGTCTGGCCTGGCAAGGGCCTTAGGCCAGGGAAATGGTATGCTTAGCCCTATGGATATAAGGCCACCTAGGAGCATTTATGTAACTCTAGGTGGGGGAAATAGCGTATTTGCACCTATAAGTATAGGCCTAGGTAGGGGTGTTTATGTAACAAGCCCCATGGATATATGTGTGTGTGTATTAGGGCGTCATGGTGGCAAGAACACTCTTTTTCAAACAAATACAGATAGCATAAGCTTCTAACACACGAGCACATATTCCCATTTCCATCTCCACAGTGTGTAAGGCTTTGGGCAGCCCCTCGGCGGCCTCCCCATAGCTCCCTTTATTCACTGTTTGGTCTATAACCACAACAATTGGCGCCATCTATAGGGATGAACTAGAGGCTACAAGCCAAGGTAAGAGCAGTCGGAAGCAATGACACCGAAAAAGGCAGAGATATTGACCCCAAAGAAGTTTTTGACCCCAACAAAGGTGGTTGCATCGATTACCAAGTGGAAAAGAAGCACCGCCTTTGAGGTCGGTGCAGCAGGAGCAACAAAAGTGGCCTGTGATGTGCCCGCCCTAGGGGTAGCAACACACCAGCGCCGCGAAAATGAAGGCAGCGACGGGTGACGAAGGAGATCCCTTGACGACTACACCAATAGTAGGGCAGAAAGCATGGCGAATAGAGTTGATGGCCATCATGAACCCCAGGGCCAACACCGACACTGGTGCCAATCACCCTTATCGCGCAAGGAACAGTGAGTGTCCTCCCTCCCATTGTAGGTACAAATAGAGGCACCTTTGAAGCAATCATGGGGATAGTACAAAGAAGAGTGGTGGACTGTGGTGAGCCATGCACGAGATGTGGGAGGGTCAAAGCTAGCCAACTCCCACTTAGTAGCAGTGAAGGCAACTACAACTAGAGCAAAGGGTCGGCAGACCCATGCAGGAACATCTCGTTGGGTGGATCCAAAGTTGTCCCTCTCCATAGGACTGTAGTAGAGCGCCTGACTAGAAGACTTCAAAATGCATACTGTGGAGCCGTACAAGGGCGAGAGGACCCCCACAAATTTTTGCATGTCTATGAGGTGGCAATCAAAGCAGTGGGAGGAGATGACATGATAAAGGCTAAGAGGTTGCCTCTCACTCTCTAGGGGGTGGAGCTCTCTTGGTTTTTACCATCGCCTCTAGATCTATGTATGCATGGGAGAAAATCCAGAGGCTCATGCACAACAACTTTCAAGGAAACTATGTGGAGTGAGCCAACGCCAACCAGCTCTTCATGGTGAGGCAGGAGCCAGGAGAGAAGCTGCGAGCCTACGTCAAGTGCTTTGCAAAGGTTTGCTGCCAGGTAAGGGACATCAACAACATGCCCATAATCAACGTGGCCATCCGAGGTCTCTAGAAGGGCCCACTCGCCGAGTACAATGCATCATGCCTAAGGGAGATGTAGCAAAATAAGGAATCGACTGGCCACATTGGTAAATGGGCAGCCATGCTTGCCCCTTCTCCATCATGTATGTCATGTGAATCACCATAAAGTCACAAATATTAGTAGACTTTGTTGTCTACTAGACTTTGTTGGCTAGTAGACACCTGGGGGCCAGTAGGCTTGCGAAGAACCCCTGGAGCCAGTATGGGCCTTACACATAGATGGGGTGTATTATGCCACCAAGGCAGGCATGGGGGCCGTCATTATAACACCTGAAGGCTGGAGCCTCACCTACACCATGCACCTTGGCTTCCCCATAACCAACAACATCGAGTATGAGAACCTCTTATTTGGGTTGCATAAGGCGAAGGCACGAAGGGCACGAAGGGTGGTTGTACACATGGACTCCCATCTCCTTGCATCACATATCAACAAACCTTATCAGGTTAAGGACCCCAAGTTAACCAGATACCTTGCTGTGGGTCAGGCACATGAGTGCCATTTTCTGGGAATCTCCATCAAGTCGATACCGTGGGTCGCCAATGGTGAGGCGGATGCACTGGCGAAACTCGCCAGCCAAGGAAGGGAGCCACCCATGAATGTCTTTTTCAAAGTATTAACCTCCGTGGTGGTCCCTCCTGACCAGCCGCAAACCACCAGCGTGTTGCACATCACACAGGATGACAAATGGAGACAACCAGTCATTGCCTTCCTCCCAGGGGCAATGAACCAGATGACCTATGCCAAGGGTGAAGGACGATGCACTGAGCAAGAACCTTTGAGCTAGTCGATGGCATCCTTTACAAGTGTGGTGTCTGCACCCCACTCCTCCACTGCCTCTCAGGGTGCGAAGGCTAGGAGCTGCTCATGAAGATACATGCAGGCCTATGTGGATCCCATGTATCCCCAAGAGCCTTCATTAGAAAGGCCTTCCAGCAAGGCTTCTATTGGCTCATGGCAACATCGAATGCGAAGGAACTAGTTCAATGATGCCAATGGATGGGGCAGTTCTCCCACACCCCGTCCACTCCCCTTCAACCAATCCCACCAGTATGGCCGCTAGGTCACTGGGAGATTGACATCATTGGCCCACTATTGTGTGCCCCGAGAGATCGCCGGTTCATCATTGTTGCCTATGACTACTTCTCTAAATGGGTCGAGGTTGAACCTCTCACCAAAATCACCTCCATGGTAGCCCAGAAGTTCCTATGGCAGAACATTATATATCACTTCGGAGTTCCCAGAGAGATCAGGGTTGATAACAGCCTACAGTTTGATGCAGATGCATTCTACGAGTACTGTGAGCATGTGGGTATCAAGGTGTGCTACACCTCTATCGGACACCCGCAATCCAATGGCACCATCTCCGATGGCATCAAGAAATGGTTGGTTGGCCTCCCTAAGGGGAAGTGGCTAGAGGAATTGCTAAAAGTCCTCTAATCCACACAAACCATGGCCTCTGCCCGACAAAGCTTCACCCCATTGAGATTGCTCTTCGAGGATGAGGCCATGACCTCAGAGGAACTAAAGGGAAAGTCACATAGGGTGGTAGCCCCCTGGTCCTAGATGAATGCAATGTGTCACTCAACCTCATTGATGGAGAGCAGATGCAAGCCACATGCAACATCGTGTACTACTTCCGCATGATAATGAGCTCGTATAACAAGAAAGTCAAGCCACAGAGCCTTGTGGTGGGAAACCTTGTCCTTAAGAAATCGCTCTAGGACGAGATAGCGGGCAAGCTGGAGTCCAAATGGGAAGGACCCTACATAGTCACGGCCTCATTTCAACTAGGCTCATACCACCGCTTAACCCTCAATGGTGTCCATCTCAAACACACATGGAATGACAACCGTCTTTGTCAGTACTATGCATGATTGCCAACTGAGGAGTGGCCCCGTAGGGCGCACGTGTACACAGCTTGTAAAAGAAAGCGTATCCACACAAACGGGGTACAATAAAGCATCTTCTTGAGCCCTACATATGGTTTGCCCTAGTTAGATAAATAAAGCGCAGATGGCTAAAGTAAGAATTATGAATCCCATAAGGATGCCTGAGTATAGTTTAATTAATGAATTAAGTCATTAATTAATTTAAAAGTATTTTATTTTGAATTTATAATTTAACTTGTCACATGCATACTAAATGCGAGAAAAGCACTGGTACCAAGGATGAAGAATTTATTTGAATAATCCTTAATTAGGAAAGTAGATAGATACATACGTACCTATGAGAAATTAAATAAGCATAATTTCATACGTAAGGTTGGTTAGGATTAATGTTTGTCATTATTGGTACGTGTACCTATTTAATCGTATCACAATGGTAAATGGTTGGGAATCAAAAAAATACCGGTCTAACTTTTAAGTAAACAACCCAGCCCCATACTAGGAAAATAACGTCAAGTGAAGAGCATAGAATACGAGTTAACTAGGGCCACCACAATCGGATTAAATTGAGCAAAACCTCACCTTAGGAGCACAAGCACATCGTCGCCTCGCATTTTATCATAATTTTGTAAATTAAGTCGTAGCCGGCGTGTTTTAATTCCAGGCAACAATCCAAGCTACGGGAACGACTTCACCTGATCCTACTTGAATCCGAATATGTGGTTAAAGTTCAGGCAAGCATTCCTTTGAACAAATCTTCAGAGTATATTTCGTAAAACAAGTATTTTTGTATTAATCTAGTATCACCCTGCATGAAAGAAATACAGAATATTTAAATTGAGCAATGGCTATAAGAGATAAGAGAAAAGAGATAGATGGCAACTAATGGAGCAGTTGGCCACCTAAGTTAATTAAGAAGTTGGGCAGAGATTGCCTTGGCAGGTGACAAAGGGGTAGGTTTGGGATCTTTGCATAAGAATAGAATATAAGAAGTCACAAACTTCATCCAAGTGAATAGACCGTACCAAAACGTATCAACCAACATCCCGTTCGAGGATGGACAGACTAGAAACTCTATCAAAGTATTATATTCTCCACATGGGTAAGTATTAATTAGGGGAAGAACCCACAAGACTCGAACTAGCACCGGAGTGGGGGATCCACAGCCATAAGAACCCAGAACTGGTAAGTAGGCCTGAAGTAGGGGATGCGGATCGCAAGAACCCAGGACTAGTCAGATACCAGAAGCGGGGTATGCGAAGGCGATATATTACATAGTTGGGTGTTGGGCGAGGGTCAGAAACCACCCCAGCCAACAGTTATATTGCTTTTGGTGAGTCTGAGTGAGGGTGGCACACTGCTCTAGGATGTCGCTTGTGTGTAACTAGGTGGAGATATAATATACTGAGATAGATGTAAAAGTACTGTACTCTGATCTGGGCACCGCATCTAAGGAAATGCAGAGATCTAGGAGCCACCAGGATTAGAGTGGTGATGGGTAAAGTGGTGCAAGCTTGCACAATGCTATACAAATCATGAAGTCATGCCTGTCTCTGGGAAGGAGAATTACGAAAACTTATGGGGGTTTTGCTTGTTCATATGAATGTTCAGTAGTTTTCTAAATTAATAATCTGGAATTTTTTCAAAATCTAACAACCAAACCTTATTTTCTATAAATCATGGGAAAGAATGAGGAAGAAAAAGAGAATAAGAATGTGCAAGGGATTGAGGATAGGAATGGATATTCCTAAAAGTGTAGAGGATAAACATTCCGTGCATTTTACTAATAACGCTTGCTGAGTACTTCTGTACTCACCCTTGCTATTATCTTCCCTTGTTTAGGAGTATGTCAGTTCAGAGAATAGCTAGGATCAAGCGAAATCTACTTGGATGGAATCCCACGAACTCGGAATACAATGACTATAAGACGGACGCCCTGTGCGGAGGTTGGGATGTGCCTGGCTATTCTCATGTAACCAGGTATATGGGATGAGGTCACTGGCGCCTTTTCTATAACTTGCTATAAGGTGACAAATAACAATTATCTTTATTTACATAGTTCCTATGATATCTGTATCCAATCTATGTCAGTGTTTCCGATATCCTGAGTTCGTTGCCTTGTGTTGTATCCATTACTTGTTTACGATGCCTGTCCCTTATTTCACTTGGTTGCATTACCTGTCTTTACTCTTTGTGTTGCGACCGTTGTTGGGTACTTGCTGAGATTTCCAAATCTCACACTTGCTCTTTCTATTCTCAGGTAAAAGGCCAGTGGATTGATAGCATGCATGGGTGGGAGCACTCGAGTTTCAGCACTGTGGCTTGCCACTACTTTTACCATTTATTTCATTATTTATTTGAGTAGAAGTGGACTGGTCCCATGTTTCAAACAATTACTACAACTTCCGTTGATTATCTAAATAAAGTACCTTAAAGGTTTTAATCTTCTTATGATTTCTATTGTTTTTACTATTTTTGTTTTTCTTTGGCGATGATGTTCCATAGTAGTATGCTAGTTTCGCTGTATGTGGGGTGCTACATAATTACACTTAGTAGATTATAGAATTAAATTCTAGGGTAAACTAAAAAAGATGTAAAAAATTTTCAGTAGACTCCAAAAGTGGTTTCACTTACTAGGTCAAACACAGCATGATGAGGAGAAAGAGACGGCAACACTGTACACTTGGACTTCAAAGGACTGGAGTGTGTGATTTGCTTTGTGTACAGTGATTTAATATTCCTCTTATAGTTGTTAAGAAATACCAACATGAGCAGTCTAACTACTTTCTAGAAGAATTTATGGATAATCGGTTCTCTTTTTCTCATCTTAGTATATATTATTGCTACAAGATCTCATTGGAAGGGTATTTTAAAACAACTACTATTCCGACTGACATAGTTTTAGCTGTCAAGTGTGATATGGGATCTGACTTTGTCTCTATCTCATTTAAATTATAAGGTGTACAAGACTATGTTAGTGTTACCATGAATATGCGGACATCATTTATGTAAATCAAGAACAAGTTGTGAGTTGTGATTTTATGTTATCTAGTTTACGACTTGACTTGACAGGGTATGACAATCAACTCAAGTATATTCAATCTTAACGAACACTCTGATGCTTGAGGACGACTCTCCAGCTTCTTGATGACGGAGGTCTTTGACCCGAAGGGAGAGTTCAACTCTAGCGACAACATTTATAATAGATGTTCAAATATTTGATTCAATTGTAACTCATTCAGTTGTAATTCATTTATGAGATCTGTGAATGATTGTCATGTGCTATAAGATCTGCAGTTATCTGTGATCTACTTGTTTGTTTTTAAAGGGCATGGCTAGTATTTCCTGAAGCTACCTAGCCAAAAAAACGAAATTTTTTTACCTATGCAAAGAACCATCACAGACGGTTTTTTTGCATTAATAACCGTCTGTGAAAAGGTGATATATGAATATCACATATGGTTCTTTTGAAAAACTGTCTCTGTTGTGACTTTTCACAGATGGTTTAGGAGCCATCTGTGATAACCACCTATTATCATAGACATAATAAATCAAACAGTTCAAAAACCGTCTCTGATGACAGTTACGAATCGTCTGTGATGACTCCATGTATGGTAGTGCTTTCTCCATAGAAAGAGCTAGGGGATGGAAAAGTCTAAAGGGCTTAAGTGCTATTAGGAGGAAGTAGCATTGGAAATGAAAATCACTAATTCATGAGAGAGAGAGAGAGAGTGTGTGTATGTATGTATTCAATCTGGCAAAGGGAAGACCTAGGCCAATCTATTTGCTATACTCACTCTACTAGTTCCCTTTTCTACTGTTTGATCTGTAGCCATAACAAATAGTAAGGATTAGAGTTGTATAATAAATATATAATATCTAGCCGCGTAATTATGTGAGAAAATTTTCTAGTTATATAGACGTTGGCGTCTCTCTCCTTGCAATCTTTACCGGTTCTTGCGGGCAAAACACTTGCATGGCCTTTTCGAGAGCTAATTACCTGTCCTCGTCAAACAGTTGGTCCATCTAGCTCTTATGATGCGTGAATGTGCGTGTTTTCGTTAAACTGAGTGGAGCATCGATCGCATTAGCTTGACTTTGTAGGTTTGTACTATCTATCTACTTATTATTGGTAAGTGTGATGATTCTTCACGCGCAAAATAAACAAGACACGTGTAGTGTTTAATTTTACTGCTAGTATCCACTAATTTAGCCCCTGTTGGTTACGCACTTCGGTGTTGACTTGTGAGATGCAAGTCTTCGAGGGAAGTCAAAGTTTTAACAGTTCAGGTGGATGTTTATGAAGTTGCTTTGCTGGTTACTAGGTAATTCCTGTGAAAGTAAATGATCCAAGATCGAATGTAACTTTTTCTCATCGTTAAGTAAAAAAGAAGGTGCCCTCCAAAAGAAAAGGTAAAAAGAACACATGCGTGACTTGTATTTTTGGATCATCTTTAGCGAATGTGATGGCTACCCCACTGGAGCTGTAGATACAAAACATATGGTCGAATGTGCAATGTCATAGCTCGTGGTGTTGACTCTTTCTTCTATTATCGAATGGTCTTTACAGCACGAAGGCTTCCCTACCAAATGGAATGATTGGGTTTACGAAGGAAGTGAGAGGTGGCAAAAAAGGCCGATCGAGTATGAGGAAATTTTCACTTGCAAACCAAGACAACCGGCCACCTCTCGCATTATTTGGAAGTGCGCTGCAAATAAATTTGGGCACCGTTTGGGATGCTGGCAAGGCGGTTTTTTTTTATGAACTGGGCAAGGCAAAGTGTTGGCAATTGGTGAAAGTTAATTAATTCTAGTCAACTCTGTATCAAGTAGCCTTCGTTTATGGACGGTGTCCTTTTACAAATTCCAACATGGGTTAGGAAAAGGAGTAGAGAAATACACGTTGGCTGCTGTCGTGCGCATGCTGCATTTGAAGTCTGATGACAACTCGTCGTATCTGATGACTGACATATGACACCAGGTGCATATGTTGAAGTCTGAGTTCAGATATAAAACAGCAACATGATCCACAAGCTGTAAGCTTGTCCATTACTTCCCCCCTATAGTTCTGCACAAATATTTCAGAGTACATTTTTTAGTCTCCAGTATTCCAAATATTGCTATAAGTAACTGTGCGTGACGAAGCAATTTTGCAACTTGCAAAAACTTTGGTGTGACGGTAGCACATGATCGATGCATGAAACCTTTATTGTTTCCTAGTGATTTTTCGAATTCATGTGTTATTCTCTATTGATCTTATTGCTGATTTAACAAGTGCGATGCATCGGCTATAGACATCTCTCAAAGGTAGGTAGTACATACTCATCCCGATCTCGAGCATACGAGTTAAAAACGGATAATAGACGGCATGTGATACCACATCTACAGGTCGGAGGACGATCGCTAGACGGTCATGCATGACCTCCATATAGTGCACTTGAAAACGCATTAATCTGTTAAGACTAGTAGAGCACCATGGGAAAATGTAATCCTGCAGGTTACAAGAGCACTCGAGCAAATAACTACACAAATTTTCAGGTATTATAACAAAGGGAGCATATCTAGTTCAAATGAGCTATTCAGTGATAATATGCAAATGCAAACCAGAACCGTTGGATTTAGATCGAACATCTGAGATTGAGGCGGGTTCTCACCTCTAACTCACTTATGCACTTTAGCGTTTATCCCCCGCGCGGCTCGCGGCTCATCAATTTTTTAGATAACCCCTTACTTCCCCGAGTCTCTCTCTCATTTGTGTCATTCCTTCCCAAGCCTAGCTGACGTCTCCTCCTTGACCACCACCCTCCCGCTCCGTGGAGAATCATCATTCACAATAGAATATGAAGATTGTACTATGAGAAATATTCTTGCAATTGGACTTACATCTTGTACCTATATCTATCTTATAAGATACAATTGTCCTTCAGTTAGTCCTTGTTCGTCTTTAAGACCAATGGCCAAAAGGAAACTATACTAAAAATAGATCAATTTGCCCAAGTATGCGTTTGTTTGGGGAAATGACAAAGAACGCCTCACCCCCACCCCCACAAGTTGTCGATCTTTATCTTTTTCTTATTATTAATGAGAGAATTTCTAACCATTGAGAATGAACGCGGTCGCTTTTTCAATCATTTTAATATTATAATTGATAAATAAAGTACACCAGCTTGTTGTTGCTCTTAATTTGTTGGACTCTAATTTTAAAGTCTTAGTTTTGATAGCTGGCTTAGAGGTATATTAATTTCAAAAAATATAGGTAGTACTACCTATAATTCAAAGGTTGTGAGTGCGTAAATTGCTAGGAACCCATCTCCCAATCCTATTTCTCACATATAGAGGAGAGAGATCTCAAAATAAATTGTGCTAATTAAATATGAACTCAAATACCACATACGTCTTGTCAGCCGTTGTCTGCGGCCATAGGGGTAAGCATTTTAAGCTCAAGTAATCTTCATCGTTGATCATTTGATCGCCAGAATAACCATATATATACGATCCATATATATATATATATATATATATATATATATATATATATATATATATATATATATATATATAAACACACAATAAGTGAGATTTAAGGCATCTCTTTCATTTTAAGAGCAAAAAATACCACAATAATCCTCAAAAATCCTAGAAATTCTCTAATTCATCAAGAGACAAAGAGAAGAATATACACCGCTTATTTTAGTAGGATCAAATTATAATGGTTTAGATTGATGATATTTAGATATTAGAATTTTAAACAAATACAATTATATTTTCAATAGTAAGGATTAGAGTTGTATAACAAAGATATACTCCCTCCGTCCAAGTTTATAAGGCATATTTTTTAATGGTCTTTTCTATAAATATAGGTTGTATTTCATATTCGAATGCAAATTAGTGTGTGATTTTCTATATATCCCTAATAAATATCCCGCTTTACTTTATGTTCTCTACATACATGCATTGAATATAGTGTTTAGAGATAATAATTAGGGTAGTCTAGCCATTTCCATATCTCCTTGGTACGTTACTACAGAAAAAGGTCATCACAAACGGTTCAAAAACGTCATCACAGATGGTTTCGTGAGCCATCTAAGTTTATGGGTTAGTGATAAAAGGAGGTTATCACAGACGATTTGTAAGTCATCTGTGATAACCATAACATAGACGGTTCATATAAAGAACCGTCTGTGAAGGATACTATCACAGACAGCTCAAACCAAAAACCGTCTGTGATACTCGCACATTACAGACGGTTCTAGCTACCAACCGTTTGTGATTGTTGAGTATCATAGACGGTTCTATATACTACCCGTTTGTGATACTTGACCATCATAGATGGTTGGTATTTAGGAACGTCCTTGATGTGCGAGTATTATAGACGATTTTTAGTTTGAGCCGTCTGCGATAGTCCTTCATACACAGTTTATACCACAAAACTGTATGTGATAGTTCATTCTATACCTAGATTTTTTTCTATTTTTGGCCTAATATAAGGAAATGTTAGCTATGCCCTTCGAAAACAAGCAAATACAGTAGCAAACACAACAGCACATTCTATTTCTACTAAGATTAGAATCCACCATATTACAGCATCACAAGATAATAAGCAGGTTACCCATCTAACATACTAAGAATATGGCAAGAACACATCTCCTAATTCTATGAACCCAACTATTAAACATGGCAAGAACATAGAAGAAGCTGAGATCGCCTAAGCCCTCTCACACCTGATGCAGAGCGTGAGCTGGCCATGTCCATAGCCAGTTGCTTCCATGGCGCCTTGCATGCCATCTACTTCGTAAGGGCTAGAGAGAATTTGAGCACAGCAGTAGGTAAGGGATGTGTTTGGGTGCGTATTTATAGGGGAGAGAGGCGGGAGTAGAAAAAGTTTTGGCGCGGGACGGAGAGGTGGAGCTATGATCTATAGGGTGGGGTTGGTGGGTTTCTATTGGCTGGGATTAGGTTGGGGAGGATCAAGAGGCCCAGCAATTAGGGACATAACTATCACAGACGGTTTGAACCACAAACCATCAGAGATATGTAATTATCATAGAGGGTTTGAATCACAAATTGTCTGTGTTACATAATTATCATAGACAGTTTGAACTACAAACTGTCTGTAATACATAATTCAGTAAACATGTTCAACATAGGTAGTAAACATAGATAGTAACATAGACATAGACAGTAACGTGGTTAATTAGTTATTTTTATAGGAGAACTTTGGTCTTTATGCCAAAGTTAAAAAGAAAAGAAAATTCAAAAGTTTGGTTTTCTCGGCTTTATAAGCTTCTTCGTCAGATTTTGGAGTAGGAGGATCGATAGTTGTGTCCTCAAATGACTTCAATATTTACCTTTTCCTCTTGACTTCATCTTTCAACCTTTCAAAATCGTGAATTAGGTCTATCATCTAGTAGAGGAAGTCATCCCTAGCTCGGTCAAAGTCAGCCACTGCTGTTTGATCAGCTAAAGAGTCCATGCGCCTCTCTATTGCCTCAACAACTTCCAAGGCCTTGCATGTTTCAAAGAGGAGGACGAGGTTGAGAGCCAAGTCCCTTTCCCTAACCATGGAGAATAGCTTCCGTCAACAGCAAATGACCACATTTAGTAAGCGAACTGCATCACTAACCACCTGGGGAAGGAGAGTAGGGTGCGAGTGCATGATCTTCTTCATACGGTAATTATCACTCGCTTGTGTGAGGTTATGGCCAAACAACTCGGTGTGGATAGATGAAAGAAAGGAGAGGATGGCTGCTAATGAAGGAATGGCACCATTGTAGGTGAAATGAAGGATTATCTTCTTCAGTAAAAGATGATCATTTTTATAAAACAAACCGTTTGGGAAGCCAAAGAGACGCATCGGGATGCCGAAGCGCCATTTTTACGTTTAAGAGAAACATATTACAGACACTTCCAATCACAAACCGTCTGTGATACTAAGTAGCACAGATGGTTCATTTTCAGAGTTGTCTGTGACTCACATAGATGGTTCTAGTTTAAAACTGTTTGTGATATATCTCATTATTGCGAGATAGGAACGAAGATGCAGAGATCCCAAACACCCCAATGGACATCATATGCGCTTCTAACTCACTCCGCATGCTTTCGTGAACTTCCGAGCCGGCTGTTAAACTTTCCACCAAAACGGGCATATGCGCCGGTGCTCAACTCCGCGCTCGCGAACGAAAAAAACGCGGCAATGGAAGAAAACGTGTCCCAAACACACCCAATGGACGTCATATGCGCCCTAACTCACTCCCGCATGCGTTTTGTGAACTTCCGAGCCGGTGTTAAACTTTCCACCAAAACGAGCTCGTCGAGTGCTCTGAACTCCGTGCGAACGAAAACGCGGCACCGGAACAAAACGCATCCCAAACACACCCAATGGACGTCATATGCGCCCTAACTCACTCCCGCATGCGTTTTGTGAACTTCCGAGCCGGTGTTAAACTTTCCACCAAAACGGGCTCGCCGAGTGCTCTGAACTCCGTGCGAACGAAAACGCGCACCGGAACGAAAACGCATCCCAAACACAGCCAATGGACGTCATATGCGCCCTAACTCACTCCGGCATGCGTTTCGTGAACTTCCGAGCCGGTGTTAAACTTTCCACCGAAACGGGCTCGTCGGGTGCTCTGAACTCCGCGCGAACGAAAACGCAGCACCGGATTGAAACGCGTCCCAAACACCCCAATGGACATCATATGCGCCTAACTCACTCCGCATGCTTTATGTGAACTTCCGAGCCGGTGTTAAACTTTCCACCAAAACGGGCTCGCTGGTGCTCAACTCCGTCTGCGAACGAAAACGCGCACCGAGCAAGACGCATCCCAAACACACCCAATGGACGCCATATGCGCCTAACTCACTCCGCATGCTTTCGTGAACTTCCGAGCCGTTGTTAAACTTTCCACCAAAACGGGCTCGCCGGTGCTCTCCGCGCGAACGAAATTCGCGCACCGGAAGAAAACGCGTCCCAAACACACCCAATGGACATCATATGCGCCTAACTCACTCCGCAGACGCTTTGTGAACTTCCGAGCCGTGTTAAACTTTCCACCAAAACGGGCTCGCCGGTGCTCAACTCGGGTGCTCAACTCCGCCAATGGACGCGAACGAAACTTCCGAGCGCGTTAATGGAAGAAAACGCGTCGCAAACACACCCAATGGACCTCATATGCGCCTAACTCACTCCCGCATGCTTTGTGAACTTCCGAGCCGGTGTTAAACTTTCCACCAAAACGACCTCGCCGAGTGCTCAACTCCGCGCGAACGGCGCGCACCGAACGAAACGCATCCCAAACACAGCCAATGGACGTCATATGCGCCCTAACTCACTCCGCATGCGTTCGTGAACTTCCGAGCCGGTGTTAAACTTTCCACCAAACGGGCTCGCGGGTGCTCAACTCCGCGCGAACGAAACGCAAAGACCGGATCGAAACGCGCCCCAAACACCCCAATGGACATCATATGCGCCTAACTCACTCCGCATGCTTTCCGCGTGAACTTCCGAGCCGGTGTTAAACTTTCCACCAAAACGGGCTCGCTGGTGCTCAACTCCGCGCGAACGAAAACGCGCACCGAGCAAGACGCATCCCAAACACACCCAATGGACGTCATATGCGCCCTAACTCACTCCGGCATGCGTTTCGTGAACTTCCGAGCCGGTGTTAAACTTTCCACCAAAACGGGCTCGTCGGGTGCTCTGAACTCCGCGCGAACGAAAACGCGGCACCGGAAGAAAACGCGTCCCAAACACACCCAATGGACATCATATGCGCCTAACTCACTCCGCATGCGTTCGTGAACTTCCGAGCCGGTGTTAAACTTTCCACCAAAACGGGCTCGCCGGTGCTCAACTCCGCGCGAACGAAAACGCGCAATGGAAGAAAACGCATCGCAAACACACCCAATGGACCTCATATGCGCTCTAACTCACTCCCGCATGCGTTTTGTGAACTTCCGAGCCGGTGTTAAACTTTCCACCAAAACGAGCTCGTCGAGTGCTCTGAACTCCGTGCGAACGAAAACGCAACGACCGAACGAAACGCATCCCAAACACAGCCAATGGACGTCATATGCGCCCTAACTCACTCCGGCATGCGTTTCGTGAACTTCCGAGCCGGTGTTAAACTTTCCACCGAAACGGGCTCGTCGGGTGCTCTGAACTCCGCGCGAACGAAAACGCAGCACCGGATCGAAACGCGTCCCAAACACCCCCAATGGACATCATATGCGCCCTAACTCACTCCGGCATGCGTTTCGTGAACTTCCGAGCCGGTGTTAAACTTTCCACCAAAACGGGCTCGCTGGGTGCTCTGAACTCCGTGCGAACGAAAACGCGGCACCGGAGCAAGACGCATCCCAAACACACCCAATGGACGTCATATGCGCCCTAACTCACTCCGGCATGCGTTTCGTGAACTTCCGAGCCGGTGTTAAACTTTCCACCAAAACGGGCTCGCCGAGTGCTCAACTCCGCGGCGAACGAAAAGCGCACCGAACGAAAACGCATCCCAAACACACCCAATGGACGTCATATGCGCCCTAACTCACTCCGGCAAGCGTTTCGTGAACTTCCGAGCCGGTGTTAAACTTTCCACCGAAACGGGCTCGTCGGGTGCTCTGAACTCCGCGCGAACGAAAACGCAAAGACCGGATCGAAACGCGTCCCAAACACCCCAATGGACATCATATGCGCCCTAACTCACTCCGGCATGCTTTTGTGAACTTCCGAGCCGGTGTTAAACTTTCCACCGAAACGGGCTCGTCGGGTGCTCTGAACTCCGCGCGAACGAAAACGCGGCACCGGAGCAAGACGCATCCCAAACACACCCAATGGACGTCATATGCGCCCTAACTCACTCCGGCATGCGTTTCGTGAACTTCCGAGCCGGTGTTAAACTTTCCACCAAAACGGGTTCGTCGGGTGCTCTGAACTCCGTGCGAACGAAAACGCGGCAATGGAAGAAAACGTGTCGCAAACACACCCAATGGACCTCATATGCGCTCTAACTCACTCCCGCATGCGTTTTGTGAACTTCCGAGCCGGTGTTAAACTTTCCACCAAAACGAGCTCGTCGAGTGCTCTGAACTCCGTGCGAACGGTGCGCACCGAACGAAACGCATCCCAAACACAGCCAATGGACGTCATATGCGCCCTAACTCACTCCGGCATGCGTTTCGTGAACTTCCGAGCCGGTGTTAAACTTTCCACCGAAACGGGCTCGCCGGTGCTCAACTCCGCGCGAACGAAAACGCAAAGACCGATCGAAACGCGCCCCAAACACCCCAATGGACATCATATGCGCCTAACTCACTCCGCATGCTTTCGTGAACTTCCGAGCCGGTGTTAAACTTTCCACCAAAACGGGCTCGCTGGGTGCTCTGAACTCCGTGCGAACGAAAACGCGGCACCGGAGCAAGACGCATCCCAAACACACCCAATGGACGTCATATGCGCCCTAACTCACTCCGCATGCTTTCGTGAACTTCCGAGCCGGTGTTAAACTTTCCACCAAAACGGGTTCGCCGGTGCTCAACTCCGCGCGAACGAAAACGCGGCAATGGAAGAAAACGTGTCGCAAACACACCCAATGGACCTCATATGCGCTCTAACTCACTCCCGCATGCGTTTTGTGAACTTCCGAGCCGGTGTTAAACTTTCCACCAAAACGGGCTCGTCGGGTGCTCTGAACTCCGCGCGAACGAAAAGCGCACCGAACGAAACGCATCCCAAACACACACAATGGACCTCATATGCGCCTAACTCACTCCGCATGCATTTTGTGAACTTCCGAGCCGGTGTTAAACTTTCCACCAAAACGGGCTCGCCGGCGCTCAACTCCGCGCGAACGAACGAAAACGCTGCACCGAAGAAAACGCGTCCCAAACACACCCAATGGACCTCATATGCGCCTAACTCACTCCGCATGCGTTTAGTGAACTTCCGAGCCGGTGTTAAACTTTCCACCAAAACGGGCTCAGCTCTGAACTCCGTGCGAACGAAAACGCGGCACCGGAAGAAAACGCATCCCAAACACACCCAATGGACATCATATGCGCCCTAACTCACTCCGGCATGCGTTTCGTGAACTTCCGAGCCGGTGTTAAACTTTCCACCAAAACGGGCTCGCTGGGTGCTCTGAACTCCGTGCGAACGAAAACGCGCACCGGAGCAAGACGCATCCCAAACACACCCAATGGACGTCATATGCGCCTAACTCACTCCGCATGCGTTTTGTGAACTTCCGAGCCGTTGTTAAACTTTCCACCAAAACGGGCTCGTCGGTGCTCAACTCGCGGCGAACGAAAACGCGCACCGAAAAAGACGCATCCCAAACACACCCAATGGACATCATATGCGCCCTAACTCACTCCGGCATGCGTTTCGTGAACTTCCGAGCCGGTGTTAAACTTTCCACCAAAACGGGCTCGCTGGTGCTCTGAACTCCGTGCGAACGAAAACGCGGCAATGGAAGAAAACGTGTCGCAAACACACCCAATGGACCTCATATGCGCTCTAACTCACTCCCGCATGCGTTTTGTGAACTTCCGAGCCGGTGTTAAACTTTCCACCAAAACGAGCTCGTCGAGTGCTCAACTCCGCGGCGAACGGTGCGCACCGAACGAAACGCATCCCAAACACAGCCAATGGACGTCATATGCGCCCTAACTCACTCCGGCATGCGTTTCGTGAACTTCCGAGCCGGTGTTAAACTTTCCACCGAAACGGGCTCGTCGGGTGCTCTGAACTCCGCGCGAACGAAAACGCAGCACCGGATCGAAACGCGTCCCAAACACCCCCAATGGACATCATATGCGCCCTAACTCACTACCGCATGCGTTTCGTGAACTTCCGAGCGGTGTTAAACTTTCCACCAAAACGGGCTCGCTGGTGCTCAACTCCGCGCGAACGAAAACGCGGCACCGAGCAAGACGCATCCCAAACACACCCAATGGACGCCATATGCGCCTAACTCACTCCGCATGCGTTTCGTGAACTTCCGAGCCGGGTGTTAAACTTTCCACCAAAACGGGCTCGCTGGCACTCAACGAAAACGCACTCGAAACGGCGAACGAAAACGCGGGCACCGAGCAAGACGCATCCCAAACACACCCAATGGACGTCATATGCGCCCTAACTCACTCCGGCATGCGTTTCGTGAACTTCCGAGCCGGTGTTAAACTTTCCACCAAAACGGGTTCGTCGGGTGCTCTGAACTCCGTGCGAACGAAAACGCGGCAATGGAAGAAAACGTGTCGCAAACACACCCAATGGACCTCATATGCGCTCTAACTCACTCCCGCATGCGTTTTGTGAACTTCCGAGCCGGTGTTAAACTTTCCACCAAAACGAGCTCGTCGAGTGCTCTGAACTCCGTGCGAACGAAAAGCGGCACCGGAACGAAACGCATCCCAAACACAGCCAATGGACGTCATATGCGCCCTAACTCACTCCGGCATGCGTTTCGTGAACTTCCGAGCCGGTGTTAAACTTTCCACCAAACGGGCTCGCCGGTGCTCAACTCCGCGCGAACGAAAACGCAAAGACCGATCGAAACGCGCCCCAAACACCCCAATGGACATCATATGCGCCTAACTCACTCCGCATGCTTCGCGAACTTCCGAGCCGGTGTTAAACTTTCCACCAAAACGGGCTCGCTGGTGCTCAACTCCGCGCGAACGAAAACGCGCACCGAGCAAGACGCATCCCAAACACACCCAATGGACGCCATATGCGCCTAAACTCACTCCGCATGCTTTCGTGAACTTCCGAGCCGGTGTTAAACTTTCCACCAAAACGGGTTCGCTGGTGCTCAACTCCGCGCGAACGAAAACGCGCGCAATGGAAGAAAACGCATCGCAAACACACCCAATGGACCTCATATGCGCCCTAACTCACTCCGGCATGCGTTTCGTGAACTTCCGAGCCGGTGTTAAACTTTCCACCAAAACGGGCTCGCTGGGTGCTCTGAACTCCGTGCGAACGAAAAGCGGCACCGGAACGAAACGCATCCCAAACACAGCCAATGGACGTCATATGCGCCCTAACTCACTCCGCATGCTTCGTGAACTTCCGAGCCGGTGTTAAACTTTCCACCAAACGGGCTCGCCGGTGCTCAACTCGCGCGAACGAAAAACGCAAAGACCGATCGAAACGCCCCAAACACCCCAATGGACATCATATGCGCCTAACTCACTCCGCATGCGCTTCGTGAACTTCCGAGCCGGTGTTAAACTTTCCACCAAAACGGGCTCGCTGGTGCTCAACTCCGCGGCGAACGAAAACGCGCACCGAGCAAGACGCATCCCAAACACACCCAATGGACGCCATATGCGCCTCTAACTCACTCCGCATGCTTTCGTGAACTTCCGAGCCGGTGTTAAACTTTCCACCAAAACGGGTTCGCCGGGTGCTCAACTCCGCGCGAACGAAAACGCGCAATGGAAGAAAACGCGTCGCAAACACACCCAATGGACCTCATATGCGCCTAACTCACTCCCGCATGCTTTGTGAACTTCCGTGAAACTTCCACCAAAACGAGCCGCCGTGTTAAACTTTCCACCAAAACGGCTCGAACGGTGCGCATCCCAAACACACCCAATGGACGCAAACTCACTCCGCGAACTTCCGAGCCGGTGTTAAACTTTCCACCAAACGGGCTCGCGGTGCTCAACTCGAACGAAAACGAAACGCGCGCCCCAAACACCCCAATGGACATCATATGCGCCTAACTCACTCCGCATGCTTTCGTGAACTTCCGAGCCGGTGTTAAACTTTCCACCAAAACGGGCTCGCTGGGTGCTCTGAACTCCGTGCGAACGAAAACGCGGCACCGGAGCAAGACGCATCCCAAACACACCCAATGGACGTCATATGCGCCCTAACTCACTCCGGCATGCGTTTCGTGAACTTCCGAGCCGGTGTTAAACTTTCCACCAAAACGGGCTCGCCGGTGCTCAACTCCGCGCGAACGAAAACGCGGCACCGGAAGAAAACGCGTCCCAAACACACCCAATGGACCTCATATGCGCCCTAACTCACTCCGGCATGCGTTTCGTGAACTTCCGAGCCGGTGTTAAACTTTCCACCAAAACGGGCTCGCTGGGTGCTCTGAACTCCGTGCGAACGAAAAACGCTCGCAATGGAAGAAAACGTGTCCCAAACACACCCAATGGACCTCATATGCGCCTAACTCACTCCGCATGCTTTGTGAACTTCCGAGCCGGTGTTAAACTTTCCACCAAAACGGGCTCGCTGGTGCTCAACTCCGCGCGAACGAAAACGCGCACCGAGCAAGACGCATCCCAAACACACCCAATGGACCTCATATGCGCCTAACTCACTCCGCATGCTGCTTTCCGTGAACTTCCGAGCCGGTGTTAAACTTTCCACCAAAACGGGCTCGCCGGTGCTCAACTCCGCGCGAACGAAAACGCACCACCGAACGAAACGCATCCCAAACACAGCCAATGGACGCCATATGCGCCTAACTCACTCCGCATGCGCTTCGTGAACTTCCGAGCCGGTGTTAAACTTTCCACCAAACGGGCTCGCCGGTGCTCAACTCCGCGCGAACGAAAACGCAGCACCGATCGAAACGCGCCCCAAACACCCCCAATGGACATCATATGCGCCTAACTCACTCCGCATGCTTTGTGAACTTCCGAGCCGGTGTTAAACTTTCCACCAAAACGGGCTCGCTGGTGCTCAACTCCGCGGCGAACGAAAACGCGCACCGAGCAAGACGCATCCCAAACACACCCAATGGACGTCATATGCGCCCTAACTCACTCCGGCATGCGTTTCGTGAACTTCCGAGCCGGTGTTAAACTTTCCACCAAAACGGGTTCGTCGGGTGCTCAACTCCGCGCGAACGAAAACGCGCAATGGAAGAAAACGTGTCGCAAACACACCCAATGGACCTCATATGCGCCTAACTCACTCCCGCATGCTTTGTGAACTTCCGAGCCGGTGTTAAACTTTCCACCAAAACGAGCTCGCCGAGTGCTCAACTCCGCGCGAACGGTGCGCGCACCGAACGAAACGCATCCCAAACACAGCCAATGGACGCCATATGCGCCTAACTCACTCCGCATGCTTTCGTGAACTTCCGAGCCGGTGTTAAACTTTCCACCAAACGGGCTCGCCGGTGCTCAACTCCGCGCGAACGAAACGCAAAGACCGGATCGAAACGCGCCCCAAACACCCCAATGGACATCATATGCGCCTAACTCACTCCGCATGCTTTTCGTGAACTTCCGAGCCGGTGTTAAACTTTCCACCAAAACGGGCTCGCTGGTGCTCAACTCGCGGCGAACGAAAAACGCGCACCGAGCAAGACGCATCCCAAACACACCCAATGGACGCCATATGCGCCTAACTCACTCCGCATGCTTTCGTGAACTTCCGAGCCGGTGTTAAACTTTCCACCAAAACGGGTTCGCCGGTGCTCAACTCCGTGCGAACGAAAACGCGCAATGGAAGAAAACGTGTCGCAAACACACCCAATGGACCTCATATGCGCCTAACTCACTCCCGCATGCTTTGTGAACTTCCGAGCCGGTGTTAAACTTTCCACCAAAACGAGCTCGCCGAGTGCTCAACTCCGCGCGAACGGTGCGCACCGAACGAAACGCATCCCAAACACAGCCAATGGACGCCATATGCGCCTAACTCACTCCGCATGCTTTCGTGAACTTCCGAGCCGGTGTTAAACTTTCCACCAAACGGGCTCGCCGGGTGCTCAACTCCGCGCGCAACGAAAACGCAGCACCGGATCGAAACGCGCCCCAAACACCCCAATGGACATCATATGCGCCTAACTCACTCCGCATGCTTTTCGTGAACTTCCGAGCCGGTGTTAAACTTTCCACCAAAACGGGCTCGCTGGTGCTCAACTCCGCGCGAACGAAAACGCGCACCGAGCAAGACGCATCCCAAACACACCCAATGGACGCCATATGCGCCTAACTCACTCCGCATGCTTTCGTGAACTTCCGAGCCGGTGTTAAACTTTCCACCAAAACGGGTTCGCCGGTGCTCAACTCCGCGCGAACGAAAACGCGCAATGGAAGAAAACGTGTCGCAAACACACCCAATGGACCTCATATGCGCCTAACTCACTCCCGCATGCTTTGTGAACTTCCGAGCCGGTGTTAAACTTTCCACCAAAACGAGCTCGCCGAGTGCTCAACTCCGCGCGAACGGTGCTCAACTCGCACCGAACGAAACGCATCCCAAACACAGCCAATGGACGCCATATGCGCCTAACTCACTCCGCATGCTTTCGTGAACTTCCGAGCCGGTGTTAAACTTTCCACCAAACGGGCTCGCCGGTGCTCAACTCCGCGCGAACGAAAACGCAGCACCGGATCGAAACGCGCCCCAAACACCCCAATGGACATCATATGCGCCTAACTCACTCCGCATGCTTTCGTGAACTTCCGAGCCGGTGTTAAACTTTCCACCAAAACGGGCTCGCTGGTGCTCAACTCCGGCGAACGAAAACGCGCACCGAGCAAGACGCATCCCAAACACACCCAATGGACGCCATATGCGCCTAACTCACTCCGCATGCGTTTCGTGAACTTCCGAGCCGTTGTTAAACTTTCCACCAAAACGGGCTCGCTCATATGCGCTGCTCAACTCCGTCGAACTTGGAAGAAAACGCGTCCCAAACACACCCAATGGACGGCGCCTAACTCACTCCGCATGCGTTTCCTGAACTTCCGAGCCGGTGTTAAACTTTCCACCAAAACGGGCTCGCCGGGTGCTCAACTCCGGAACGAAAACGCGCAATAGAAGAAAACGCATCGCAAACACACCCAATGGACCTCATATGCGCCTAACTCACTCCCGCATGCGTTTTGTGAACTTCCGAGCCGGTGTTAAACTTTCCACCAAAACGAGCTCGTCGAGTGCTCTGAACTCCGAGCGAACGAAAACGCACCGAACGAAACGCATCCCAAACACACCCAATGGACGACATATGCGCCCTAACTCACTCCGCATGCATTTTGTGAACTTCCGAGCCGGTGTTAAACTTTCCACCAAAACGGGCTCGCCGGTGCTCAACTCCGCGCGAACAAAACGCGCGCACCGCAAACGCATCCCAAACACACCCAATGGACGCCATATGCTAACTCACTCCGGCATGCGTTTCGTGAACTTCCGAGCCGGTGTTAAACTTTCCACCGAAACGGGCTCGTCGGGTGCTCTGAACTCCGCGCGAACGAAAACGCAGCACCGGATCGAAACGCGTCCCAAACACCCCAATGGACATCATATGCGCCCTAACTCACTCCGCATGCTTTGTGAACTTCCGAGCCGGTGTTAAACTTTCCACCAAAACGGGCTCGCTGGTGCTCAACTCCGCGCGAACGAAAACGCGCACCGAGCAAGACGCATCCCAAACACACCCAATGGACGCCATATGCGCCTAACTCACTCCGCATGCTTTCGGAACTTCCGAGCCGGTGTTAAACTTTCCACCAAAACGGGTTCGTCGGGTGCTCTGAACTCCGTGCGAACGAAAACGCGGCAATGGAAGAAAACGCATCCCAAACACAGCCAATGGACGTCATATGCGCCCTAACTCACTCCGGCATGCGTTTCGTGAACTTCCGAGCCGGTGTTAAACTTTCCACCAAAACGGGCTCGCCGAGTGCTCAACTCGCGGCGAACGAAAAGCGCACCGAACGAAACGCATCCCAAACACAGCCAATGGACGTCATATGCGCTCCTAACTCACTCCCGCATGCGTTTCGTGAACTTCCGAGCCGGTGTTAAACTTTCCACCAAAACGGGCTCGTCGGGTGCTCTGAACTCCGCGCGAACGAAAACGCAGCAATGGAAGAAAACGTGTCGCAAACACACCCAATGGACCTCATATGCGCTCTAACTCACTCCCGCATGCGTTTTGTGAACTTCCGAGCCGGTGTTAAACTTTCCACCAAAACGAGCTCGTCGAGTGCTCTGAACTCCGTGCGAACGAAAACGCGGCACCGGAGCAAGACGCATCCCAAACACACCCAATGGACGTCATATGCGCCCTAACTCACTCCGCATGCTTCGGAACTTCCGAGCCGGTGTTAAACTTTCCACCAAAACGGGTTCGTCGGGTGCTCTGAACTCCGTGCGAACGAAAACGCAGCAATGGAAGAAAACGCGTCGCAAACACACCCAATGGACGTCATATGCGCCTAACTCACTCCCGCATGCTTTGTGAACTTCCGAGCCGGTGTTAAACTTTCCACCAAAACGAGCTCGCCGAGTGCTCAACTCCGTGAACGAAAAGCGCACCGAACAAAACGCATCCCAAACACACCCAATGGACGCCATATGCGCCTAACTCACTCCGCATGCTTTTCGTGAACTTCCGAGCCGGTGTTAAACTTTCCACCAAACGGGCTCGCCGGTGCTCAACTCCGCGAACGAAAACGCAAAGACCGATCGAAACGCGCCCCAAACACCCCCAATGGACATCATATGCGCCTAACTCACTCCGCATGCTTTCGTGAACTTCCGAGCCGGTGTTAAACTTTCCACCAAAACGGGCTCGCTGGTGCTCAACTCCGCGCGAACGAAAACGCGCACCGAGCAAGACGCATCCCAAACACACCCAATGGACGCCATATGCGCCTAACTCACTCCGCATGCTTTCGGAACTTCCGAGCCGTGTTAAACTTTCCACCAAAACGGGTTCGCCGGTGCTCAACTCCGCGCGAACGAAAACGCGCAATGGAAGAAAACGTGTCGCAAACACACCCAATGGACCTCATATGCGCCTAACTCACTCCCGCATGCTTTGTGAACTTCCGAGCCGGTGTTAAACTTTCCACCAAAACGAGCTCGCCGAGTGCTCAACTCCGCGCGAACGGTGCGCACCGAACGAAACGCATCCCAAACACAGCCAATGGACGCCATATGCGCCTAACTCACTCCGCATGCTTTCGTGAACTTCCGAGCCGGTGTTAAACTTTCCACCAAACGGGCTCGCCGGTGCTCAACTCGCGCGAACGAAAACGCAAAGACCGGATCGAAACGCGCCCCAAACACCCCAATGGACATCATATGCGCCTAACTCACTCCGGCATGCGTTTCGTGAACTTCCGAGCCGGTGTTAAACTTTCCACCAAAACGGGCTCGCTGGGTGCTCTGAACTCCGTGCGAACGAAAACGCGGCACCGGAGCAAGACGCATCCCAAACACACCCAATGGACGTCATATGCGCCCTAACTCACTCCCGCATGCATTTAGTGAACTTCCGAGCCGGTGTTAAACTTTCCACCAAAACGGGTTCGCTGGTGCTCAACTCCGCGCGAACGAAAACGCGCAATGGAAGAAAACGTGTCGCAAACACACCCAATGGACCTCATATGCGCACTAACTCACTCCCGCATGCGTTTTGTGAACTTCCGAGCCGGTGTTAAACTTTCCACCAAAACGAGCTCGTCGAGTGCTCTGAACTCCGTGCGAACGAAAAGCGGCACCGGAACGAAACGCATCCCAAACACAGCCAATGGACGTCATATGCGCCCTAACTCACTCCGCATGCTTTTCGGAACTTCCGAGCCGGTGTTAAACTTTCCACCAAACGGGCTCGCCGGTGCTCAACTCCGCGCAACGAAAACGCAAAGACCGGATCGAAACGCGCCCCAAACACCCCAATGGACATCATATGCGCCTAACTCACTCCGCATGCTTCGTGAACTTCCGAGCCGGTGTTAAACTTTCCACCAAAACGGGCTCGCTGGTGCTCAACTCCGGCGAACGAAAACGCGCACCGAGCAAGACGCATCCCAAACACACCCAATGGACGCCATATGCGCCTAACTCACTCCGCATGCTTTCGTGAACTTCCGAGCCGGTGTTAAACTTTCCACCAAAACGGGTTCGCTGGTGCTCAACTCCGCGCGAACGAAAACGCGCAATGGAAGAAAACGTGTCGCAAACACACCCAATGGACCTCATATGCGCCTAACTCACTCCCGCATGCTTTGTGAACTTCCGAGCCGGTGTTAAACTTTCCACCAAAACGAGCTCGCCGAGTGCTCAACTCCGCGCGAACGGTGCGCACCGAACGAAACGCATCCCAAACACAGCCAATGGACGCCATATGCGCCTAACTCACTCCGCATGCTTTCGTGAACTTCCGAGCCGGTGTTAAACTTTCCACCAAACGGGCTCGCCGGGTGCTCAACTCCGCGCGAACGAAAACGCAAAGACCGGATCGAAACGCGCCCCAAACACCCCAATGGACATCATATGCGCCTAACTCACTCCGCATGCTTTCGGAACTTCCGAGCCGTGTTAAACTTTCCACCAAAACGGGCTCGCTGGTGCTCAACTCCGCGCGAACGAAAACGCGCACCGAGCAAGACGATCCCAAACACACCCAATGGACGCCATATGCGCCTAACTCACTCCGCATGCTTTCGTGAACTTCCGAGCCGGTGTTAAACTTTCCACCAAAACGGGTTCGCTGGTGCTCAACTCCGCGCGAACGAAAAACGCGCAATGGAAGAAAACGTGTCGCAAACACACCCAATGGACCTCATATGCGCCTAACTCACTCCCGCATGCGTTTTGTGAACTTCCGAGCCGGTGTTAAACTTTCCACCAAAACGAGCTCGTCGAGTGCTCAACTCCGCGCGAACGGTGCGCACCGAACGAAACGCATCCCAAACACAGCCAATGGACGCCATATGCGCCTAACTCACTCCGCATGCTTTCGTGAACTTCCGAGCCGGTGTTAAACTTTCCACCGAAACGGGCTCGTCGGGTGCTCTGAACTCCGCGCGAACGAAAACGCAGCACCGGATCGAAACGCGTCCCAAACACCCCCAATGGACATCATATGCGCCCTAACTCACTCCGGCATGCGTTTCGTGAACTTCCGAGCCGGTGTTAAACTTTCCACCAAAACGGGCTCGCTGGTGCTCAACTCCGCGGCGAACGAAAACGCGCACCGAGCAAGACGCATCCCAAACACACCCAATGGACGTCATATGCGCCCTAACTCACTCCGGCATGCGTTTCGTGAACTTCCGAGCCGGTGTTAAACTTTCCACCAAAACGGGTTCGTCGGGTGCTCTGAACTCCGTGCGAACGAAAAACGCGCAATGGAATGGAAGAAAACGTGTCGCAAACACACCCAATGGACCTCATATGCGCCTAACTCACTCCCGCATGCGTTTTGTGAACTTCCGAGCCGGTGTTAAACTTTCCACCAAAACGAGCTCGTCGAGTGCTCTGAACTCCGTGCGAACGAAAAGCGGCACCGGAACGAAACGCATCCCAAACACAGCCAATGGACGTCATATGCGCCCTAACTCACTCCGGCATGCGTTTCGTGAACTTCCGAGCCGGTGTTAAACTTTCCACCAAACGGGCTCGCCGGGTGCTCAACTCCGCGAACGAAAACGCAAAGACCGGATCGAAACGCGCCCCAAACACCCCAATGGACATCATATGCGCCTAACTCACTCCGGCATGCGTTTCGTGAACTTCCGAGCCGGTGTTAAACTTTCCACCAAAACGGGCTCGTCGGGTGCTCTGAACTCCGCGCGAACGAAAACGCGGCACCGGAGCAAGACGCATCCCAAACACACCCAATGGACGTCATATGCGCCCTAACTCACTCCGCATGCTTCGGAACTTCCGAGCCGGTGTTAAACTTTCCACCAAAACGGGTTCGCCGGTGCTCAACTCCGCGCGAACGAAAACGCGCAATGGAAGAAAACGTGTCGCAAACACACCCAATGGACCTCATATGCGCCTAACTCACTCCCGCATGCTTTGTGAACTTCCGAGCCGGTGTTAAACTTTCCACCAAAACGAGCTCGCCGAGTGCTCAACTCCGCGCGAACGGTGCGCGCACCGAACGAAACGCATCCCAAACACAGCCAATGGACGCCATATGCGCCTAAACTCACTCCGCATGCTTTCGTGAACTTCCGAGCCGGTGTTAAACTTTCCACCAAACGGGCTCGCCGGGTGCTCAACTCCGCGCGAACGAAAACGCAAAGACCGGATCGAAACGCGCCCCAAACACCCCAATGGACATCATATGCGCCTAACTCACTCCGCATGCTTCGCGAACTTCCGAGCCGGTGTTAAACTTTCCACCAAAACGGGCTCGCTGGTGCTCAACTCCGCGCGAACGAAAACGCGCACCGAGCAAGACGCATCCCAAACACACCCAATGGACGCCATATGCGCCTAACTCACTCCGCATGCTTTCGTGAACTTCCGAGCCGGTGTTAAACTTTCCACCAAAACGGGTTCGCCGGTGCTCAACTCCGCGCGAACGAAAACGCGCAATGGAAGAAAACGTGTCGCAAACACACCCAATGGACCTCATATGCGCCTAACTCACTCCCGCATGCTTTGTGAACTTCCGAGCCGGTGTTAAACTTTCCACCAAAACGAGCTCGCCGAGTGCTCAACTCCGCGCGAACGGTGCGCGCACCGAACGAAACGCATCCCAAACACAGCCAATGGACGCCATATGCGCCTAACTCACTCCGCATGCTTTCGTGAACTTCCGAGCCGGTGTTAAACTTTCCACCAAACGGGCTCGCTGGTGCTCAACTCCGCGCGAACGAAAACGCAAAGACCGGATCGAAACGCGCCCCAAACACCCCAATGGACATCATATGCGCCTAACTCACTCCGCATGCTTTCGTGAACTTCCGAGCCGGTGTTAAACTTTCCACCAAAACGGGCTCGCTGGTGCTCAACTCCGCGCGAACGAAAACGCGCACCGAGCAAGACGCATCCCAAACACACCCAATGGACGCCATATGCGCCTAACTCACTCCGCATGCTTCGTGAACTTCCGAGCCGGTGTTAAACTTTCCACCAAAACGGGTTCGTCGGGTGCTCTGAACTCCGTGCGAACGAAAACGCGACAATGGAAGAAAACGTGTCGCAAACACACCCAATGGACCTCATATGCGCCTAACTCACTCCCGCATGCTTTGTGAACTTCCGAGCCGGTGTTAAACTTTCCACCAAAACGAGCTCGCCGAGTGCTCAACTCCGTGGCGAACGGTGCGCACCGAACGAAACGCATCCCAAACACAGCCAATGGACGCCATATGCGCCTAACTCACTCCGCATGCTTTCGTGAACTTCCGAGCCGGTGTTAAACTTTCCACCAAACGGGCTCGCCGGTGCTCAACTCCGCGCGAACGAAAACGCAAAGACCGGATCGAAACGCGCCCCAAACACCCCAATGGACATCATATGCGCCTAACTCACTCCGCATGCTTTCGTGAACTTCCGAGCCGGTGTTAAACTTTCCACCAAAACGGGCTCGCTGGTGCTCAACTCCGCGCGAACGAAAACGCGCACCGAGCAAGACGCATCCCAAACACACCCAATGGACGCCATATGCGCCTAACTCACTCCGCATGCTTTCGTGAACTTCCGAGCCGGTGTTAAACTTTCCACCAAAACGGGTTCGTCGGGTGCTCTAAACTCCGTGCGAACGAAAACGCGGCAATGGAAGAAAACGTGTCGCAAACACACCCAATGGACCTCATATGCGCTCTAACTCACTCCCGCATGCGTTTTGTGAACTTCCGAGCCGGTGTTAAACTTTCCACCAAAACGAGCTCGTCGAGTGCTCTGAACTCCGTGCGAACGAAAAGCGGCACCGGAACGAAACGCATCCCAAACACAGCCAATGGACGTCATATGCGCCCTAACTCACTCCGGCATGCGTTTCGTGAACTTCCGAGCCGGTGTTAAACTTTCCACCGAAACGGGCTCGGCCGGTGCTCTGAACTCCGCGCGAACGAAAACGCAGCACCGGATCGAAACGCATCCCAAACACCCCCAATGGACATCATATGCGCCCTAACTCACTCCGGCATGCGTTTCGTGAACTTCCGAGCCGGTGTTAAACTTTCCACCAAAACGGGCTCGCTTGGTGCTCTGAACTCCGTGCGAACGAAAACGCGGCACCGGAGCAAGACGCATCCCAAACACACCCAATGGACGTCATATGCGCCCTAACTCACTCCGCATGCTTCGTGAACTTCCGAGCCGGTGTTAAACTTTCCACCAAAACGGGTTCGTCGGGTGCTCAACTCCGCGCGAACGAAAACGCTGCAATGGAAGAAAACGTGTCGCAAACACACCCAATGGACCTCATATGCGCCTAACTCACTCCCGCATGCTTTGTGAACTTCCGAGCCGGTGTTAAACTTTCCACCAAAACGAGCTCGCCGAGTGCTCAACTCCGCGCGAACGGTGCGCACCGAACGAAACGCATCCCAAACACAGCCAATGGACGCCATATGCGCCTAACTCACTCCGCATGCTTTCGTGAACTTCCGAGCCGGTGTTAAACTTTCCACCAAACGGGCTCGCCGGGTGCTCAACTCCGCGCGAACGAAAACGCAGCACCGGATCGAAACGCGCCCCAAACACCCCAATGGACATCATATGCGCCTAACTCACTCCGCATGCTTTTCGGAACTTCCGAGCCGGTGTTAAACTTTCCACCAAAACGGGCTCGCTGGTGCTCAACTCCGGCGAACGAAAACGCGCACCGAGCAAGACGCATCCCAAACACACCCAATGGACGCCATATGCGCCTAACTCACTCCGCATGCTTCGGAACTTCCGAGCCGGTGTTAAACTTTCCACCAAAACGGGTTCGCGGGTGCTCAACTCCGCGCGAACGAAAACGCGCAATGGAAGAAAACGTGTCGCAAACACACCCAATGGACCTCATATGCGCCTAACTCACTCCCGCATGCTTTGTGAACTTCCGAGCCGGTGTTAAACTTTCCACCAAAACGAGCTCGCCGAGTGCTCAACTCCGCGCGAACGGTGCGCACCGAACGAAACGCATCCCAAACACAGCCAATGGACGCCATATGCGCCTCTAACTCACTCCGCATGCTTTCGTGAACTTCCGAGCCGGTGTTAAACTTTCCACCAAACGGGCTCGCCGGTGCTCAACTCCGCGCGAACGAAAACGCAGCACCGGATCGAAACGCGCCCAAACACCCCAATGGACATCATATGCGCCTAACTCACTCCGCATGCTTTCGTGAACTTCCGAGCCGTGTTAAACTTTCCACCAAAACGGGCTCGCTGGTGCTCAACTCCGGCGAACGAAAACGCGCACCGAGCAAGACGCATCCCAAACACACCCAATGGACGCCATATGCGCCTAACTCACTCCGCATGCTTTCGTGAACTTCCGAGCCGGTGTTAAACTTTCCACCAAAACGGGTTCGCCGGTGCTCAACTCCGCGCGAACGAAAACGCGGCAATGGAAGAAAACGTGTCGCAAACACACCCAATGGACCTCATATGCGCTCTAACTCACTCCCGCATGCGTTTTGTGAACTTCCGAGCCGGTGTTAAACTTTCCACCAAAACGAGCTCGTCGAGTGCTCTGAACTCCGTGCGAACGAAAAGCGGCACCGGAACGAAACGCATCCCAAACACAGCCAATGGGGTTTCGTGAACTTCCGAGCCGGTGTTAAACTTTCCACCGAAACGGGCTCGTCGGGTGCTCTGAACTCCGCGCGAACGAAAACGCAGCACCGGATCGAAACGCGTCCCAAACACCCCCAATGGACATCATATGCGCCCTAACTCACTCCGGCATGCGTTTCGTGAACTTCCGAGCCGGTGTTAAACTTTCCACCAAAACGGGCTCGCTGGTGCTCAACTCCGCGGCGAACGAAAACGCGCACCGAGCAAGACGCATCCCAAACACACCCAATGGACGTCATATGCGCCCTAACTCACTCCGGCATGCGTTTCGTGAACTTCCGAGCCGGTGTTAAACTTTCCACCAAAACGGGTTCGTCGGGTGCTCTGAACTCCGTGCGAACGAAAACGCGGCAATGGAAGAAAACGTGTCGCAAACACACCCAATGGACCTCATATGCGCTCTAACTCACTCCCGCATGCGTTTTGTGAACTTCCGAGCCGGTGTTAAACTTTCCACCAAAACGAGCTCGTCGAGTGCTCTGAACTCCGCGCGAACGGTGCGCGCACCGAACGAAACGCATCCCAAACACAGCCAATGGACGTCATATGCGCCCTAACTCACTCCGGCATGCGTTTCGTGAACTTCCGAGCCGGTGTTAAACTTTCCACCGAAACGGGCTCGTCGGGTGCTCTGAACTCCGCGCGAACGAAAACGCAGCACCGGATCGAAACGCGTCCCAAACACCCCCAATGGACATCATATGCGCCCTAACTCACTCCGGCATGCGTTTCGTGAACTTCCGAGCCGGTGTTAAACTTTCCACCAAAACGGGCTCGCTGGGTGCTCTGAACTCCGTGCGAACGAAAACGCGGCACCGGAGCAAGACGCATCCCAAACACACCCAATGGACGTCATATGCGCCCTAACTCACTCCGGCATGCGTTTCGTGAACTTCCGAGCCGGTGTTAAACTTTCCACCAAAACGGGTTCGTCGGGTGCTCTGAACTCCGTGCGAACGAAAACGCGGCAATGGAAGAAAACGTGTCGCAAACACACCCAATGGACCTCATATGCGCTCTAACTCACTCCCGCATGCGTTTTGTGAACTTCCGAGCCGGTGTTAAACTTTCCACCAAAACGAGCTCGTCGAGTGCTCTGAACTCCGTGGCGAACGGTGCGCGCACGGAACGAAACGCATCCCAAACACAGCCAATGGACGTCATATGCGCCCTAACTCACTCCGGCATGCGTTTCGTGAACTTCCGAGCCGGTGTTAAACTTTCCACCGAAACGGGCTCGTCGGGTGCTCTGAACTCCGCGCGAACGAAAACGCAGCACCGGATCGAAACGCGTCCCAAACACCCCAATGGACATCATATGCGCCCTAACTCACTCCGGCATGCGTTTCGTGAACTTCCGAGCCGGTGTTAAACTTTCCACCAAAACGGGCTCGCTGGGTGCTCTGAACTCCGTGCGAACGAAAACGCGGCACCGGAGCAAGACGCATCCCAAACACACCCAATGGACGTCATATGCGCCCTAACTCACTCCGGCATGCGTTTCGTGAACTTCCGAGCCGGTGTTAAACTTTCCACCAAAACGGGTTCGTCGGGTGCTCTGAACTCCGTGCGAACGAAAACGCGCAATGGAAGAAAACGTGTCGCAAACACACCCAATGGACCTCATATGCGCTCTAACTCACTCCCGCATGCGTTTTGTGAACTTCCGAGCCGGTGTTAAACTTTCCACCAAAACGAGCTCGTCGAGTGCTCTGAACTCCGTGCGAACGAAAAGCGGCACCGGAACGAAACGCATCCCAAACACAGCCAATGGACGTCATATGCGCCCTAACTCACTCCGCATGCTTTGTGAACTTCCGAGCCGGTGCTAAACTTTCCACCAAACGGGCTCGCCTAACTCACTCCGGTGCTCAACTCGCACCGAGAAACGAACTCACTCCGCATGCTTTCGTGAACTTCCGAGCCGGTGTTAAACTTTCCACCAAACGGGCTCGCCGGTGCTCAACTCCGCGAAAACGCACACCGGATCGAACGCGCCCAAACACCCCAATGGACATCATATGCGCCTAACTCACTCCGCATGCTTTCGTGAACTTCCGAGCCGGTGTTAAACTTTCCACCAAAACGGGCTCGCTGGTGCTCAACTCCGCGCGAACGAAAACGCGGCACCGGAGCAAGACGCATCCCAAACACACCCAATGGACGTCATATGCGCCCTAACTCACTCCCGCATGCGTTTCGTGAACTTCCGAGCCGGTGTTAAACTTTCCACCAAAACGGGTTCGTCGAGTGCTCTGAACTCCGTGCGAACGAAAAAAGCGCAATGGAAGAAAACGTGTCGCAAACACACCCAATGGACCTCATATGCGCCTAACTCACTCCCGCATGCTTTGTGAACTTCCGACACATGTATCATGTACTCTTTCTCCAAATTTTCCCACTAGGTTTTTATGGAGTTTTGACGAGGCATGAGCATGTTGGGTGAGTGCCCAAGGGGGAGTGTTAGGAAACTGGGCCCATGGTCAAGAGTCCTGACATATTTGGGCACCCCACCGTAGACTATAAATAGGGACCTAGCCCCCCCTCATTATGTACCCTGATGCAATCTAAAGCAATAAAGAAAGACCAGGAGTTCTCTCTACCTCTCTGTGTTCAATCTATTCTCTCTGTGATTCTGTGATTGATTCGTTCTTGTTCTAAGCAGAGAAATCGTTCGGACTGGTCGCCAGCGACGGTTTCTCAACAGTACGCGCAAGCCCGATATAAGCATGTAACCCACACAACCAAACCGGTTGGTCCAAAGCGAAACGCATAATCGATCACGAACAACGAGTGAACTGGATGATGAAGATATGGCGCAGCTGGCTGCTTCTTTACATTTGGGCTGTTCTTGTGTCTATCGTTGGTGACACTGTGGATGAAGATGCATTTTTGATGTGACGCTCCTCTCCTCTTATTTGTCTTCCTCTTTTTCTAAGAACTAGAAAACTCTGTACCATTCAAACGGTTTAATATCCTCTCTCACTCTCACTCTCTCTTGGCTGCCGCTCCGTCTCGCTCTCGCACCGCTAGTGGGCGCCACCACTGACAATGGGTCCATTGCACCTCTGGGATGCAAGGGGAGGTTAGGGAGGCGGTGGGCGATGGAGGCGCACTGAATATTATGTTGAGCGAGGTGTGGACGGTGGGGGAGGGGGAGACGGTGGCGCAACGAGGTGGTGAGATCGCCACTAGCCGCCGGTAGTGGAGGGGATAGGGAGGCTTAGGAGGGGTGCAAAGTTGCTACCGGTGTTGGAGAAGAGAGAGGAGGGAAGGGAGAGGATGCTGGTGGGGGAAGAAGACGGGGAAGGTTGCACCATTGGGAAATCCTCGGTGGTATGGCGTTGGTTAGTCGTTCCTTTTTTGAAACATCAACAATGGACAGTGTTGAGTTAAGGTAACTCATATCTAGTCTTTTAGGATTTAGAAATGTGTGCTATAAAGAGTCCTAGATGAATCCTAATAAGATTAGAACTACTACTCCTATTTGGATTAGGATTCCTTCTCTAAATTCGAGAAGGGCTAAGAGGGACATATAAACCATTGGGTGTCCATGAAGAGGAACCAAGCAACAAAGTTATCAAGCCTACTCATCCAAAGCAGAAAGCGCATGAGAGGATTAGGGGCTAGGATATTCTTTAATACTAGATTCTTGTATAGAGTAAGGATTTGAGAGTTCTAAAAGATTCAAAAGAGTTATGAGTGAACGACAATCTCTTGTACTCTTTTGAGATTGTGCTGAAAGAATTTGTGATTAGCTTTGTCAAATCTCTTGTGCTTCTTTACATTTGGGTTGTTCTTGTGTCTATCGTTGGTGACACACTGACACTGGATGAAGATGCATTTTTTATGTGATGCTCCTCTCCTCTCCTCTTATTTGTCTTCCTCTTTTTCTAAGAACTAGAAAACTCTGTACCATTCAAACGGTATAATATCCTCTCTCACTCTCACTCTCTCCGGGCTGCCGCTCTGTCTCGCTCTCGCACTGCCAGTGGGCGCCGCCACTGACAATGGGTCCATCGCTCCCTTGGGATGCAGAGGGAGGTTAGGGAGGTAGTGGGCGGCGGAGGCGCACTGGATATTATGTTGGGCGAGGTGTGGACGGTGGGGGGAGGGGGAGATGGTAGCGCAGTGAGGTGGTGAGATCGTCACTAGCTGCCGGTGGTGGAGGGGGTAGGGAAGGCTTAGGAGGGGTGCAAAGCTACTACCGGTGCTGGAGAAGAGAGAGGAGGGAAGGGAGAGGATGCTGGTGGGGGAAGGAGATGGGGAAGGTTGTACCATTGGGAGCTCCCCGGTGGTATGGCGTTGGTTAGTCGTTCCTTTTTTGAAACATCAATGACGGACAGTGTTGAGTTAAGATGATTCATATCTAGTCTTTTAGGATTTAGAAATGTGTGCTATAAAGAGTCCTAGATGAATCCTAATAAGATTAGGACTACTACTCCTATTTGGATTAGGATTCCTACTCTAAATTCAAGAAGGCCTAAGAGGGTCATATAAACCATTGGGTGTCCATGAAGAGGAACCAAGCCACAAAGTTATCAAGCCTACTCATCCAAAGCAGAGAGCGCATGAGAGGATTAGGGCTAGGATATTCTTTAGTACTAGATTATTGTATAAAATAAGGATTCGAGAGTTCTAAAAGATTCAAAAGAGTTGTGAGTGAACAACAATCTCTTGTACTCTTTTGAGATTGTGCTTAAAGAATTTGTGATCAGTTTTGTCAAATCTTTGGGGCCAACCCTAGACGAGGTATGTAAACCGACCAAGGGGTCCGAGTCAACCCCGAGTGGAGTACGCAAGACCGACCCGGAGGGGTCCGGGACCAACCGAGCAATGTATGCGAGGCCGACCCTAGAGGGGCCCAGGGCCAACCCCGGACCGACCCTGAAGTCATGGACGTGGCGGAGCCCACATGGAGCAAATAACATAGATGCTCTTAGGAGTAAACTAGATCCTAAAGGCAAAATTGCAACTTCACTTATTTGCCCCTCTTCCCCTATAAATAGAACTGTTTGTAATAGAAAATGGCCATTTTTATAACTCTAGAACACTTGTATTGAATATATTTTGTGGTTATGTCTTGGGTCCCTTCACACCTCAACGGTTGGGTCCCTTCACACCTCGGTGGTCTTTGTCTCTAACCAGAAGGATGCTTCTAAATTTACTATCTAGACTCGCACCGACGACTATACTAAACGTGTTGAGAATGAAGTATGTAGCATCATCATCCGAGAACCACGGAGAACGCAAGCTATTTTCTTTTATTTACGGTTCATCCGAAGCCCAACAAAATAGAGCCTGTATAGGGTCTAGCCCGCAGCTGCACGATCGGGATCGGCCGCGATCGAGACTCGGTTTAGTGATTGCACGCCATCTCGGCCGCTCATTTCACTACTACGAAAAAGGCTAATAGTAGACGCCAAATCACGAGCGGTTTCGTGAAACCGCTCAGTAATGTACACTATTACGAGCGGTTTTAATTAGAAGGCCGTCTGTGGTATTTGTATGCGCGAAAATGAGTATCACGACGGTTCTTACTTCTCAACCGCTCGTGATATCGAATATCACTGACGGTTTTTATTAAAAACCGCTCGTGATAATATGAGATATCACGCACGGTTTTCATTAAAACCGCTCGTGTTGTGTCGACTATCACAGCGGTTGTTGTTAAGAACCGTCATAATGTTCCTGACGGTTTTTAACAAGAACGATGCTGTGATGTCCCTTTGTCTGTCATATTCTAGATCGAGGTTAATATGTAAGTACACATTGCTTCTAATAACTTAACTACGAACTACGAGACAAGAGATCACAAATTAAAGGCAAATTTATTAATTTCAATTAGAGGCAAATTTATTACAATAGTCGGACAGTAAAGAGTTTCCCAGTTGTAATCTTTTGGGCTTCAGACGCTTCTTCTTCGACTTGGGGACTTGGAGGATCACCGCTAAATTCTCGAACGCCGTTAAGATTGCCCTTGTCCTCGGCACTTCCTCGTGCAGCTGGGCAAATGATCGCACATCCATCATTTCGCAGCAGGATAGCATTAAAACATTCCTCACAATCTGCCGTTTCGCATGAGCGGCAAGGCTATCCATCGATCATGCAATGCGAGTAGAGTTTCTTCCGCATTGTGCACATTGTGGAGCGAAACGAGGTGAGAGCTGTTTCCCTTTCTTGAGCGGCGTGGCGTCCTCCGTCGACGGCGGAGGATCGAGTCAAGCCGACGGATGCAAGAAAGTCGGGAAGGAGAGCGTATGGTGCGGAGAAGCTGCTCCGGATGCAAATTGCTGGCCGCTGTAAGGTTCGGCCAACAATTCGTGACGAATGATGAGAGGAAGGAGATGATCACAAGAACGATAGTAGAAGCCATGTTGTATTAATTGTATATTGTATTGTACGTGCGTAGAAGCTAGCTAGAGACCGGATTAGGAGCGCATATTTAACCTTTAGCACAAACGGTTCGTATACCCAAACATAAATGATATAGGCGCTCGTATAATGATCGAGAGACGCGTTAATTAGACGATCGAAACACGGCGCTCGCATCAAACACGCGGCGATGCGGTGAGCTTATCACGACGGTTTTTATATAAAACCGTCTGTGATAATTTATTATCACAGATGGTTTTTAGTTAAAAACCATCTGTGATAATGACTAACGCATTTATTGCGCTGCTCAGACCGCATCGTCTTCATTTCGATCCAGATCTAGCCACTGCTGCGCACTTTTTCACTCGGGAGGAAGCTAGAGCGATTTCACTTTTTCAGACTTTCCTGGTTGCTGTAGATATGGTTAGTAATGAAATTTATTTATTTTTAATTGCATTACAATTTAGGTGTAAGTAATCCATGAGTGGTTATTGAAGATGGTTAATTAATTTGCAAAATTGTTGGTTATATAATAGCTATTGTGTTTGTAATATGAATTGAGCTAGGAAATTAAGTCTCAATATAATAAATGTGGCTGGTATATATGTAGTTATAATTAGTTATTCTAGATTTTAATACTAAGTTGTTATATATGTACGTAACGTAGGACCGAAGTTGGATGTATGCCGCGAGCCGTGTGAGTGAAGAGTACATTAATGGCGTTTCTGCTTTTATAAGAGCCGCCGAGGAGGATATGTTGAATAAGGGGGTGGAATATATGTGCTGTCCATGCACTGACTGCGAGAATTTGAAGATGTTTAAGAACCGAGGGCAAATTGAAGCGCACTTGATTCGGAGGGGTTTCAAAAAGGATTATACGTGTTGGACCAGTCATGGCGAAGTGAATGATCATATGCCGCCGGATGACATCTCCGGTGAAGTGAATGACATGCCCCCGGATGACATCGCAGGTGAAGTGAATGACATGCCACCGGCTAATGTCGATTGTGGCTTGGATTCGGATAGGTTGCACGATGATAATCTGGATCAGATGCTTCGCGATGTAGAAGAGAACTATGATGAGAGAGAGTATGTTAAATTCTGTGGCTTGATGGAGGACTCAGAGAAACCTTTGTACACGGGCTGCAAGTACACGAGGTTGTCGGGCGTGCTTGAACTGTTGAAATTGAAGGCAAGCAACGGTTGGTCCGACAAGAGTTTCACGGCGCTGCTAGGTCTTTTAGCGGACATGCTTCCGGAGGGAAATGAGTTGCCTAAAACCACGTATAAAGCCAAGAAGGTTCTTTGTCCGTTGGGAATGGAAGTAGAAAGAATACATGCATGCCCGAACGACTGTATCCTCTACCGTAAAGAGTATGCAAACATGCATGTATGTCCGGTGTGCAACACATCCCGATACAAACGTAACAATCAATCAGATGATGGCGAGGGAACAGAGGCGAAGAAAGGACCTCCTGCTAAGGTGGCATGGTATTTTCCTATAATTCCCCGTTTGAAAAGGTTTTATGCAAATCCAAAGGAGGCAAAACTGCTGCGTTGGCACTCGGAGGAGCGCAAGAAGGATGGAATGCTAAGACACCTTGCTGATTCCGCGCAGTGGAGAAACATCGATAGGAGTTTTGCGAGTTCGGTGCAGAACCAAGGAATATAAGGTTTGGGTGAGTACAGATGGAATGAATCCATTCAAGAGCATGAGCAAACCGACATAGCACATGGCTCGTGACTCTGCATCTATAACCTTCCTCCTTGGTTGTGTATGAAGCGAAAGTACATTTTTTGTCGATACTTATCCAAGGGCCAAAACAACACAGGAATGATATCGATGTGTTCCTAGCACCGTTGGTGGAAGATCTAAAAGCACTTGTGGAGCGAAGGGTACAGGTATGGGATGCATACAAGCGAGAGAACTTCACTCTGCGCTCCTTATTGTTCTGCACCATAAATGATTATCCTGCCCTTGATAACCTATCGGGCCATAGTATAAAAGGTGCCAAAGCTTGTACTCACTGTTTAGATGGTACCGAGAGTGTGTGGCTGAGACACTCACGCAAAACCGTCTACATGCGTCACCGCCGGTTCCTTCGGAGGGCTCACCCATACCGCAAGATGAAGAAACAATTTGACGGAGAGAAGGAAGACGGTTCAGCTCCAAGGCATTTAAGGGGACGCGAGGTTTATGATATGGTTAAGGATTTAGATGTTGTCCTCGGAAAGGGACGTAAATTGAGGGCTCATGAGAAGAACACCTGGAAGAAGAGATCAATATTTTGGGACTTACCTTATTGGGAGTACCTAGATGTTCGGCACTGCATCGACGTCATGCACGTAGAAAAGAATGTGTGCGACGGCTTGATTGGTCTCTTCTGAACATCCGTGATAAAACAAAGGACGGCGTCAACGCACGGCTTGACTTGGCTGATATGCACATCAGGCCTGAGTTAGCACCGACATGCACTGATAATGCACGAACGTACCTTCCCCCTGCGTGTTACACTCTGTCCAAGGCTGAGAAAACAGAACTGTGCCAGTGCTTGCATGGTGTCAAAGTTCCGTCTCGTTACTCGACAGCGTGAAGAAACTTGTTTGATGCAAGATTTGAAGTTAAATGGCATGAAGTCTCATGATTGTCATGTGCTTGATGACACGATGCTCCCTATTGCAATTAGAAATATTTTGCGATCAAAGTCCGAGAGACAATCATGAGGCTATGTTATTTCTTTAACACAATTGCTCAAAAAGGTCATCGATCCCGAAGGACTAGATGCTCTGCAGACGAGGTGGTGATGACTCTATGTCACCTTGAAATGTATTTCCCTCCTTCGTTTTTCGATATCATGGTCCATCTCATTGTTCACGTTGTGTGGGAGATAAAAATGTGCGGGCTGTATTCCTCGTAGCATGTACCCATTTGAGAGGTTCATGGGAATTCTCAAGTCCTATGTACGGAATCGTTCTCGGCGGGGGCAGCATCGTCGAAGGTTATGCAAGCGAAGAGGTCATTGAGTTTTGTGTCGATTATATGGCTCAGATTCAGCCGATAGGTGTCCCTCAATCTCGTCATGAGGGGAGGCTGAAGGGTCTCGGAACTATCGGAAGGAAAGCAATCACTCCAGATATGGACATGTATACTCAAGCCCATTTCACGGTGTTGCAACACATGACTGAAGTGGCGCCTTATGTGGACCAGCACAAAGGTGTGCTTCGCAATAGAATCCGGAGCGGCCGGATGTTTGGATCATGAGGCAACACAACCGCCGGTTCAACCAATGGTTGAAGGAGCAAATCGCTAGGAGCTCGCCGAGTGAGACGCTGACATGGTTGGCAAAAGGGCCGACATTTACAGTTGTGACATGGCAAGGATATGACATAAATGGGTACACATTCTATACGCAGTCTCAGGATGTCAAGAGCACTAACGAGCAGCGGTGTCCGCATAGATGCATTCGATCCGATGGGTCGAGAAACTCGTACTATGGCTTCATAGAAGAGATTTGGGAGCTCGACTATGTGGTTTTCAAGATCCCCTTATTTATTTGCCGTTGGGTGCATCTCCCACAGTGAAGGTTGACAAATGCGGTGTCACGACCGTGGACCTCCAACGTGTCGGGTACAAAGATGAACCATTCGTACTCGCCAATCAAGTTGTTCAAGTTTTCTATGTAACCGACCCGGCAAATAAGAAACGCCATGTAGTTCTTCATGGAAAAATGAGAATTGTCAGAGTGGAGAATGTAGTGGACGAGGAGGAATACAATCAATTTGACGAGTTACCTCCTTTTGGAAATGGCATAAGGGTCGACGATGAACAACGTGACGAAACTAGTTACGTACGCATTGATCATGACGAAGGGCTAATTTTTAAAGGAAATAAGCAAGTACAATAAGAATGTATATGTGAAAATGTGTGACAATTTTGAGATGTATATGTGAAAATGTGTGATGTAGTCAATTTTGAGATGTATATGTGAAAATGTGTGATGTAGTCAATTTTGAGATGTATATGTGAAAATGTATATGTGTGATGTATTTGAGAATGACAAAATGTATCAAGAAATACACTGTGTGAATGCAGCTGGTTGGTGTTGTATATGAATGCAGCTGTTTGGTAGTTGATATGAATGCAGCTGTGTAGTTATTGGTGTTGTCTTAATTGCAACAATGGCAAAGGCTTATCACGAGCGGTTCTAAATTTAGAACCGTCAGCGATAACATATCACGCATGACAGTTCTAAGTTTAGAACCGTCGTGATAGTAAACTATCACGACGGTTTTAACTCAAAACCGTCAGTGATATGTTATCCTGACGGTTCTAAGTTTAGAACCGCTCGTGATAATCTTCCTACATATACCCTCTCGCTAGGGTTTTCCGTGTGCGCTGCAGTTATTCGATTAGATCTAAATCCCGAGCCCGTCGTCGCCGCCGCCTCCTTGAGCCCTCGCCGGCTGCCTCCCCCAGCCCTCGCCGGCCGCCTCCCCGGACGAAGACGTCGCCGCAGCCTCCTCCTCCTCCGTCGCCGCCTCCCCGAGCCCGTCGCCTCCTCCTCCTCCGTCGCCGCCTCCTCCTCCTCCTCCGTCGCCTCCCCGAGCCCGTCGCCTCCTCCTCCTCCGTCGCCGCCGCCTCCTCCTCCTCCTCCTCCTCCGTCGCCGCCTCCTCCTCCTGCGTCCCTAAGGTCACCAAAACCGTAAGGTCATCAAATCCCTCCCCGAGCTTCATGCTTACTGTTAGTGTTTAGGGTTGATGCTTGATGCTTCATACTGTTATGGTTAGTTGCTTAGTACATATTTAGGGTTGATGCTTCATGCTTCTCGTTAGTGTTTAGGGTTGATGCTTGATGCTTGGTACATATTACATTGGTACATTGTTTATCGCAGAGCTTAATTAGTTTGCTATTTGGTACATATTACATTGTTACATTGTTTCTGTAGTAGCTTAATTAGTTTGCTATTTGGTACATACTACATTGGTACATTGTTTATCTGCAGATTGCTTAGTTTACATTGGTACATATTACATTGCTTGTTGTGTTAGTATATAGTATATAGTACATAGTATATAGTTTGAAATCATTTGGGTCCCCTTCCTCTACTCCTCTCCTCCCTTCTCCCCTTCCTCTACTCCTCTCCCGATCTCTTCCTAACATTGAGCATCATGTATCACTTTTCTTGCTTCCTCATCTTATCATGTGCAACCCTACAATTTGAGAGCACAAATTAACCAATCAAGGAAGAGTATATGATCAAAGGGCATGAAGCAAGTAACACATTCTAGTGTATCCGGATAAAGAAATCTTGCGATTATTGCAAAGATACATTGACCATTTGGGTGGAAAGAAATACATTGTGTCGTCGGGCTCATGATCGCCAATTTGAAGCATAGCGTAGCATCAGAGGCACATCCAAGGCTTGCAGTGTGTCTTGAGGAATGCCAAGAGCTGGTCTTCAGATGTGGCATTCCTCAAACTATAAATTATGAATCTTATTCTCATAACCCATCTGAATACCAGCTCTTGGCATTCCTCAAGACACAGCAGCAGGCCTCGGATGCTATGCTATGCTTCGAATTGGCAGTCATGCGCCTGACGAAACAGTTGATCTTTCCACCCAAATGCTCCATGTATCTAGACAAAAAACAGCAAATGAAGCAAGTGACATACTATAGTGTTCCTGTTCAATGAACCGGATACATTAGTTTGTGTCATTTGCTTCATAGACCTTTGTTTAGGGACTTTGCTATTTGGTTTATAGTATTAGCAACTAAAGTAGGTGCTAGGATAGGCACTTTGTTTAGAGACCTTGTAGTAATAGTATTACAAAATTCAAGGAAATTTTAGTACAGAAGTTCAAAAAAAAAATTCCCGATTCTTGGTGAGCGGATCGATATAGCGACTTGGTGGCGACTATCCATCGCTTCTTCGCACTCTTTCTCTTCATCTCGGTCTCGGATCACGTGCGCGAGAGCGATGATTCATCTAATCGAATCATCGCATCGGCGCGACGTGATCCAGAGACCAGAGATGAAGAGAAAGAGCGCGAAGAAGCAGATGGATAGTCGCTCACCGAAGAAGTCGGCTATATCGATCGGCTGCTCACCGAAGAATCTGGAATGTCTTTTTTTGCACTTTTGTAATAAAATTGACTTGAATTTTGCGGGAAAAAGGACTTGATACATTGGTACATTGGTAAGATAGGCACATCACCCCCTCTCTATGTCCATATCACCCCCTCCCCTCTACTCCTCTCTTGTCTTGCAATTCAATATGATTACTTTCTCATCTTATCTTAATAGACCCACAAAATGAGCAACATGTCACCCACACATTCTTCAACATCATCGCCGGAGGCGTCCACTCCAACATCAAGACGCCAAGGAAGAGGGCTATCAAAGAAGCCTGAGGGCCGACAGATCATCACAGCGGTGAATGCATCCGGGTCCCTATCCTTCCTCAAAAGCGAACGATTCGAACCATGGTCGGAGTAGTTGTTATGACAACGAATTGAGATCACATACAATTCGTGGAAGAACGTGCCTGACACTCGGAAACGTGAGCTGTGGACCGAAATTTTGGCATCGTTCGAGTTCCCAGAAGAACACCTGGACGCTGTGCAACAACAAACCTACAAAGCGGCGTGCAAAGCATGGAAGAACTTCAAGAGCACGCTTGTCAAGAAATACGTGGAGACGGACGAAACACCTGTTCATAAATACCCATTCCTGGAACCACAATGGGAAGAGTTCAAGGCGATGAAAACGGCCGAAGATTTCAAAAGTACAAGTGTGGCGCACAAGGCCCTCCAGCAAAAATACACACCCTCACAGACTTGGCACACTGGGTATGCGGGTAAAATCGCGCAGATGGATGAAGGAGGATGAGTGGCAGTTGCACAGACATCGCCCGCCGTTTTCCAATATCCCGGACGACCGCGCTCGAAATTGGATTAGAGCAAGGTCATCTACAACGACATCGGGGACATCACCTTTGAAACCCTTCGACCAGCAAGTGACCGAGCGCTGGTAAGATATCGATCGAACTCGTAGCTTGTAATTACTCCACAACTTCGCATTTAATTGAAATGACATGTCGTGCTCTTGCGGGAAGAGCCGAGTTTTCAATCTACCCCGGATCATTCCGAGGAACAAGGGAGAATGATATGCTCTCCGTGGCCACGGAAACAAGGAGCACCGGCCGTCGAGAGGCCTTGGGCTTTACGTTCCTTGGAAACATGGTTTCCAAGATGACTCCGACATGTATCGCGCAGAAGAGAAACAAAGCCGAGCGTGGCGCACGCTACGAGAAGAGCTCAAGGCATCTCTTAAAGAGGAGCTACTGGGTTCGATGGCTGATATAATCAGAGATGAGGTGCGGAAGCAGACAGAAGTCACAGCCGCCACCGCCGCTCCTGTGCTAGCTAGCCCGCACAACCATCCGAGTAGCTGCGCGTCCAATCCGACGCAAACCCAGTCCAAATTTCCTGTGGACGACATCCTGGTAATAATTATTACCTCTCGAATGCTTGCTCCATTGGTAGGCCTATTCGAGTAGCTAATTTTGTATCGTTATGTAGGAGCCTACGACATGCAGGCTCCAAGTGAGATATGGCTCCATTCCCTTGTACGCTGCTTGGGGCCAGGCATATTCATCTGGTATCGGGGCCATGGTGCACGGTCAAGCTTTAGCGCCAGGCTTCGCAAAAGTTAATGTGGATGGTGTGTATGCCAATTTTGAGGTGGTCCCGCTACCGAAGCCCCCCAACGACGAGATCGTGAATCTAGGACAGGCCATTGGAACATTCATCCAGTGGCCCAAAACCGACATCTCCTGGAGGCTTACGCACGGTGGCAGGACCGGAAGTGCGGTGCGAACCACAAAGCAACTTGCATCGGTGCCATCTCCACACGGCGGGCGAACCACGCCTACCGCACGGTGCTATCTCCACGGGTGCTATTCTCGCAAGAGCAACTTGCACCGTCTATACCATTACAGTCGACTAGCATAAAGTCGACCCACAATCGAGGCAGTGGCTAGGGCAAATCAAAGACGAAGGATGATGACGATTTCCCGTCCATGCCATTGGCCCGCAAATTCGTGCTAGGTCAGCCGATGGTAGTCCAGGAAGAGCTCCAAAAACTAGGACTTGGTTGCCAAAGATTTCACCTTTGGTATATGGAAGAGTCCAATAAGCCAGAGGCAGAACGGCGCTCAGATATCACTGTCAAATTCAAGCCGGAACATTTCTTGCACGAAGCTCAGGACTGTGTCTTCGCGGTGACCTTTGACGATATATTTGAACTTTTCACGCTCAACGCTCTCGACGCCTCACTCGCTCGATGCCGGGCGCTGTAATTCGCACAATCACGCCTTTGTTCACGTAATACCGATATATGTCACAATTTGTTGCTTTCCTATGTTATATATAGATTCATGCTGACCGAAGCTAGATCATCGAAATCACAAATTGGTTTCGTGGACCCACGCTTGGTCGCCATTGATACCATTATCGAGAATGCATCCTTCGTCGAGGACTATATTACAAAAGTACTGCTGGGTCACCAAGATAAGGAATTTGTTCTTATGCCATACAATGAGAATTTCCATTGGATTTTAATTGTAATTATACCAAAATGGAACAAGGCTATATACCTTGATTCTCTAAGTAAGAACAAATCCAAGTACACAGCTATCGCCCGAATACTCGATAGGTACGTACATTGTACATTGTACTCTTTCTTTCCTTCCGAATAACTAATCTAACTTTTTCGAATAACGAAGGTCGTTCGCCACATACGTTCAACAAACACGTGACTCGACGACAGGGGCCAAGGCCTTGAAACATGATCGCAAGTTTCGGGTATTCGCTAGCTACACATTAATTAATCATATACAACACATAGTAGTAATGCCACTTGATTTAACACATTATATTTTTGCGGTGCCACCACAGAGTCGGGCAACACGTGTGGATACTACGTGTGCCACCATATGAGACTACTCCTCGATTCCACCAAGATCACTAATTCTAAGGTTTGTCAATCTTCCCACATTTATTTCATACATGTCAGTTTTATATATGCGTGCGTTGATATTCCTATCGACAGGTTGCGTCCATCTCTACATCTGCATTGACACAGCCGGATTTTGCAAAAATTCGAGGAGAGCTCATTTGGTTTTTGTGGTCAAAAGTCGTAAGATCAGATGGAGAGTTCCACTGCCCAAAATGATTTTTTTATTGTAATTCTAAGTGCAAATACAGTGTAGATCTTTTAAAATTGTGTATTTGTTAATGGATATTTTATTTCAACTCAATGAATTGATTTGCGAAATGGATGATTTATGTTTGTGAAATGAAGTGCGTTGTCAATTGGATGTTTTATGTCTGTGAAATGAATTGAGATGTGAAATGTAATGAGATGTGTGAATTGTATATGTTTATGTCTGTGATTACCTGCTTGTTTCAGAGGGCATGGCTAGCATTTCCTGAGGCTAGCTATAAACATAAATAGATTCTGCTGGGGGAGAGGAGTATCACAGACGGTTTTTCATTAAATTTTAAAAACCGTCTGTGATATCGGATAATCACAGACGGTTTTTAGTACAAAACCGTCTGTGATATCTCATAATCACAGACGGTTTTTAATGAAAAACCGTCTGTGATATCGCATAATCACAGACGGTTCAAAAACCGCCTGCGTGATAACTGGATTATCATCGACCCATAATTTGACGGTTCGAAAACCGCTCGTGATAACGTTTCGAACCGTCGTAATGTGGATTTCTAGTAGTGTTTCCACGATAATGCAGATACATTGTGCTCCTTTCGATATTGTACAACACGTTATTCCCATTCTAGGGAACTTACCATGACCAATTCTGAATGCCAACATTTGTTGCAACAATATGCCCTATTATCTCCATCACAGAAAATCATCAGCTCTAAACAACTATGGAAATAACAAGTTGGAGACAACTTGAATTGTCACACAGAGAAACATCCATTGAAAAACATGACCGAGGAAGCACTCCGATAACAAGTGCATGGCTATAAATAATATGTGTGTTGCAAGGATAACTTTTAAATTTCCAATAGTTCAATGGGACACTTTGAAAGGAGAACTTGTAGGCAATGCAGTGTTTCGGAACTCATGTAATCTGACACAGAGACACACAGTACAGATAAGAACATGCCGATGTAAGCATGGAAGCTTCAATCAAGTTCATAGAAATGTGGGTGCAGAGCTGACCAAGGTACCAAGCAGCAAGTTGTTTAACGGAGACATAACTTTTCTCAAGAACAATGATTCTTTATTTGTTTAGTGCTCCGTTTGCTAGGAAATAATACATTGCGACAAACACTGGCTACAGTCCTATTGAAGAACAGACAGACACAGTCCCAAGCAGCTGATACAGCTGACCCTATTTGCCAAATATTCTAGTCTCATTTTCCAAGGATATACAACAATAACAATAAAGCTTTTTATCCCAAACAAGTTAGGATAGATCAGAAATGAAATCTTCTCAAGATCAAAAAGATGAGAGCCTTAAAATAAAAACCTACAGCGCCCACCACAATCATTTTCGTACATATTCTTAATTAGTACAATATATTTTATTGGGGCTTTTTTCTTTTGGAGCACCCACCACATGACCTTTCTTGACACTTCATCATAGACTTTCTCTAAGTCAATAAACAACATGTGAAAGTCCTTTTTTTGCTCCCTATACCTCTCCATCAACTGTCGTAGCAAGAAAATCATCTCCGTAGTCGACCTCTTAGGCATAAAACCAGATTGATTTGTCGTCATGCTAGTCACTTTTCTTAAATAGCACTCAATCACTTGTTCCCAAAGTTTCACTGTGTGACTCATAAGCTTAATTCCTCTATAATTAGTACAATTTTGAATGTCTCCTTTATTTTAAAAAATTGGTACTAATGTGCTCCTCTGTCACTCGTTTGACATCTTGTTCAACCTAAAAATGCTATTGAACAAATTAGTTAGCCAAATAATTGCCACTTCTCTTAGGCATTTCCACACCTCAATAGGGATGTTATCAGGCCCCAATATCTTACCCACTTTCATTGTTTTTAAGGCCTCTTTTCGTGGATTCTTCACAAGGATATACCCTGAAGGAAAAATAAAAGCTATTTTATAGGATGTATATTTACAAGCTACAACTAAAACCAAATATTAACAAAACAAGATCAAAACCCACATCCCGAAAAGCACTTTGTATGGATTTGAACATAGCATTGGGGAAAAAAAGAAAAACTTACTCTTGTCCCTTCTCTTGTTGCATAATCATTTCCTAATATTGTCAAAGTTGGCGTCCTGCCAACAGCTACTTGCTGAACAAAGGGCATAAGATAGTCCCCAAGGTATCCACTGGGACGAGCCCCAACTGGATTGATGTACCTAAGTAAAAATGATCTTCCATTCAGGATCTGTGCTGTAGATATCACGGCAAATATCCTCAATGATAAACTGCAATCCATTTGTAAAATTGGAGTCAGTTCAGAGAACTCATGAACGTTAGCAGATTCACTCGTTAAAAGAAAAACGACACGCCTCGGACCTTGGTTTTGCCACGTGGATTGTTTGGAGCCAAGAGGAAACTCTTCAGTGCAGGGTGAGTTCTTTGGTGATCCATAAACTGCAATTGATGATGAGAACACCAAAAGAGGTGCAGCTTGTGGGCGTTAGAGATGACCAGTGAACTAACAAATTCAAACCGCAACTAGTTTGTTGTCAATTCAAAAATATATATAGTGACCAAATGGATCTTATTGCAAAGTGAAAATATACAGGTTCGATGTTGTGACCAAGTCTAGTGGGAGCCAACGATCAATACTAATAAAAGCTGGAATGGACCAGATAATGCAAGAGTGTGTTGATTAGAAATGAGTGCCATTGCAGATCAAATGATCAATTTGACGATTAGATTAGAATAAAAAGCAAACTAGTGAAACTACAAAAGGCAACAGAGTTTACTGTATCGAGGCATTTCACACAAGCAAACCAGTGCAGCTACAAGAGCCAATAGAGTGTACTATATATCGAGGCCTTGCACACAAGCAAACCAGTGCAGCTACAGAAGCAACATGTTTTCTCAACAGCAGAACTGAAAGATGGTTGGTGCCTTGGCGATAAGCGGTGGTAGATCTATCGTCTGCAAGTCATAAAACAGCAAAGAGCATTTAGAAAGTAGAAAAGACACCCAAACAATTAATTCTTCAAGAGAAGAACATACACCGGTTTCACATCAGGATCTTGAAGAAACAAAGGGGGCAAGTCACCCACCAGCCTTTGTGACCAAATCATGAATTTCTAAGGATTTTCCTACGGACCATTGCAATCTGATTGTACATACCAACCAGCTTTAAGTTCAACTCATTGACTTGACGATCCCCGTCCTCCTCGCCCCCTCGTGGCCACCGTCTCCTCCGCATTCTCCTCTGACTCCGCGTGCCGCCGCGCCGCCGACCCTCCTCCTCCCCCTATCTCCTCTGATCTCCGAGATCTCCATGGTCGGGAATAGAGGAGGCTCACAGTGATTTGATGAGGGCGGCTGCAGAGGTGGACGGCGTTGGGGACTCCGGCGGCGAGAGGGAAAGAGGTGATGCGAGCATGAGCACCGCTTCGATGAGTGGGAGCCGTAGGTGGTGTCGATTTGGTCGGGGGTGGCCCGAGGAGCTCCGGCGATGGTAACCTCCCATGGCGCGGCAGAGGACCTCACCAGCGGCGAGCTCCAGTGATGGAGAGGCTAAGCCGAGCATGCGGTAAACTTTGGGATACCGAGGCCGTCGTGGTGACGCGGGAGCAGCGGGCTGGTGCATGGGGCGGCGCGGCGCAGACTTGGCCGAGACGTGGGGAATAAGGAGAGTATGAGTATGAGCAGGTTGGATCATTGGCTTGAGAGTTCCGTTACGTCATCGTGGGTTTCGGTTGGATTTAGGCAGGGTTTGTCCCATTAGCAGGTCTAGCCTCAGTTCAATCCATCCTTTTCGCACTCTCTCCAATCTAAGGTGGTGTTTAGAGCGTGTTTGGGACTGCTCCACAAATTCTGCCTCACGAATTCTACCGTGGAGTACTGGGCCGGCCCTGAGGGGGGGCGAGCGGGGCGGCCGCCCCGGGCCCCCGAAATCCAGGGGGCCCTATGTACTATGTAGAATATATACATGCTTTGAAGATTTATCTTGGGCCTTTTAACCATGGTTAAATACTTTAATACTTATAGAAATGAAGAGTTTGCTTCGAGTATGATCATTGCCAAAGATATTGCAGCTCAAATGAATGTAGAGCCATCATTTCAACTTAAGCGGCGTGTTCTTAGGAAGAAATAGTTTGATGAAATTGATTGTGATGAAGCAGTTTTGCAAGCTGACAAGGAATTTGAAGTTAATTATTTTTTCTTATGGTTAATTAAGCGGCGTGTTCTTAGGAAGAAACGTAGATTTCAAGAACTCCAAACATTTGGAAGTATATTTGGATTTTTAATGAGTTCAACAACATTAAAGTCATTGGATCGAACTGAATTAAAAGAATGTTGTACAAAATTTGCAGAAATTTTCTCTCTAGATGGTTCATCTGATGTTGAGTTAAATGATCTAATTTCTGAGTTAAGTGTTATGCAATTGACTTTATTAGATAAACCAATGTCTGCTATGGAGATCTTTGATTTTGTCAGAGAAACGGATTGTTATCCTAATATTTCTATTGCTTATCGGATTTTATTTACTATGCCTGTGACTGTGGCATCAGCTGAAAGAAGCTTTTCAAAATTGAAATTGTTGAAGAATCATTTAAGGTCAACAATGTCTCAATAGAGGTTAAACGTTTGTCAACTTTATGTATTGAGAAAAAATTATTGGATGAGATTGATATCAATACCATCATCAATGACTTCGCATCTACAAATGTTAGAAGAAATTTTTAAGGTAATATCTATAAACTCTTTGATATGAATTTTTTTAATACATAACACATTTTAAGTGTTTGTTGGTAAAATTTTATATATATATATATATATATATATGTGTGTGTGTGTGTGTGTGTGTGTGTGTGTGTGTGTGTGTGTGTGTGTGTGTGTGTGTGTGTATGTAGATTTATATTTAGATATTTATACTAAGGCCCCCCTATTTCTAGTTTCACCCCGGGCCCTTAAAATCTCAGGACCGGCCCTGGTGGAGTAGCTCCACAAAAAACCTAGAGTTTGTGGAGCACCTCTTTAGGTGCTCTCACAACTCCACCTTTTTTTCCTCGAACAGAGTGCGTGGAGCTGAACCTGTTTGGCTAAAAAACATAGAGCGGAGCTGAAAAACGTGGAGTGAAGCGGTCCCAAACAGGCCCTTAGTTGGGCTAAATTTTTATGGTTTATGGCTGAATTTTCATTGTAGCTGGTTGAAATTATACTGTAACTGATGGTGACGTATTTGGCATAATTAAATTTAAAAAATAAAAAAACAGGCTAGCCCATCATGTATAATGTAAACGAATACGGAAAGAAACCGGCAAAAAAACTCAAAAAAACTGAAAAGTCAGAAAAAAACAAAATTTAGAAATAGTAAAAAATAAGCCGGAAGCCTGAAGCCCCAAACAAGCGACGACTTAATTGGATAGCTAATTCGACGAACTAACCTTTTGGAACTTAAATCTAACTTTCATTATTTTGCATCACCCGGCCTGCAACCCCAACAAAGTTACTGTAGTCAAAAAAGAAATTACCCTAAAATAATACGTACAGTCAAACTGTATTAATTTTGACTAAGATATTATCCAAATATATAGTTTTGGGTATATGAAAAGTATAAGTAAATTTCTTATTAAAAACTTTTATAAAACTATATTTCTTAGAACTTTTCTCGAAAATAGATGAAGTAGAATTTAGTGCTTCAAAGCGGCATGCTGTCGACTTTCACACTAGGGGGAATGCTCTTTATGACTTTACGATACTTATTTCCTTTGCGTACCATTAACAGCCGCGCTAGCTGGCTAATATATATGAACACAAGTAAGCAGCAGGTAGCTAACATCAAGAGTTGCCATCACGTACCGATCATCTAATCTGCTCGGTAAGTTGATTAATTCACATGATGATTGCTCCCTCTTATTTCAGATGTTCTCCGCTAGCAATGGCATGCTGCAGCCTGCTCCTTGTTATTGGCACGAGCAGCTGCCTGATGTTGGCCTGTGCGACCCCCTCGGCGAGTCATCAGCAGGCGCCGCCGCCAACGATGAGAGTGTATTGATGGAGAGGTTCGTCCGTGGAGGAGAAGCTGCGCCGGTTCAGAGATGTACGCGAGGAACATGAGGAGTACATAGAGGACTTGAACAGCAAGGCCCCCACCATGGGGCTCACCGTCGTGCTCGGCGGTGAGGGCCCGTTCACCACGATGCCAAATTAAATCAGTCGCCAAGCCTAATTTTGGTCATGCCTAGGCATTTGAGTCTTAATTTAGTCTTTATCATTTTTTTGCGCCAACATTTGGTATACCAACTACTGCGCGGCAAAAATGGCCACCGTCTACCGTGGTGTGATCTAAACCCTCACTGCTACTACATCCCCCGGGTCATTTTCTAGCATTTTGCAATTTGTTACTAGTTTTCAGGCATAGCAAGTTAGTAATCCATCGGCAGCAGTGCAGCAGATCAACTTCTCTCCATTTCACAGCAAAAATACTTATTTCACACTTTTGGAAAACAAAAAAAAACACTTTAGTGTATATGTCCAGAAATATTATTTACATGCGCAGACCAACGAGATCGATGAAGAATTATGGAAAGAGCAGGTAAAAGTTTGTTGCAGCTGATGCAGCAGGAAAGTGCAGCAAGATCAGTGAAACAAGTTCAGATGGTTTGTGTTTTGCAGTCAATCAAAACTGACTGCTCTGCTGTCTCTCTGTTTCTATTTATACTCAGCCGAAGATATTTTCGGATGGTGAATGTTTTACATTGTTACAATCTACAGTTCATGACAATAGCGCGATTCAGTTACAATCTTCAGAATACAGGATCAGAACAGAGGAAGAAAATACAAGATATTCAGTTATCGCACAGCTAGTGTATCAACTAAGGATAACAACCAGCGTATCAAGGAAGGATTTGTATGACACTATTATTCTCCACATATCCCAACATATATATCATCATTCTCATGCCCCATCATCATCTATCTATTAGTGCAATGCATCACTACTTTACATGCTCATTTGCTTATCACATTGTGTATATCAATATAGCCAAGTGAACACCCGTCGATGTTCACCCCATCATGGGCCTGTCCTTATCGTGTAACACCCTACCCATCCTCTGGACTTAGAGTGCTACCATCCTTGTATAACATTACCCTTTTCCTTTCAACTGATAACCGTTTTAAGCAAAAACTACTTTATTCATAAAGCTGCGACCATTTACAACATATCATTTAAAGCAACTATTCTAGCATACTAGAGGAGTTTAAACATGCTACCATAAGTTGATATGTAAAGTGCTGCTAGTACATGAAGTTATTCATGTGCTAGTCCACACATGCATGACGTCCTCAACGATTACCTAAACAAATAACAAAGTAAGGGTGAGTCCAAAGACTCAGTAAGCACATGATAAAATAGTGGCATTAACACACCAGTTTAATAATTCCCATTTCTGTGAACTGTACATTACTATCTTTGTAACTGTTGTACTGTTATCACTTCCTATTTCTGTGAACTATATATCACTATCTCTATAACTGTTTCACTGTTATCACTTTTATGCAATGCAATGTACCTATAACTGTATCACTATTCTGTTATGTTTTCATGCAATGCGATGAGATGCGTCTGTAACTGTAGCTTATACCGATATAGCGGAGTGTTCACCCATCGATGAACCACTCGATCCCCGTCCTCTTTATACGGGATCCAAACTCCACTCCTGTGGAGTACCTATCGAAGTAGGTCCTTTTGTCTGTGTATGAGTGCAATGCGTGATGCAACATGCTTTCAATGTTGAGATTTAATCATAAGCAGCACTCATCAAGATATGATTAGCACGTAATCATAAGTATTGTAGAACATGGCATGGAAGACACAAAATACTAATCATTCACTACAATCCTCTGTTCTATCACACACTTGCCTGGTTAACCTCGGGGACGATGCATGGACGGCTCCGACCTGAACCTCCACATGTACAATGTCAACCTGACTCAACATATCATATCAAAACTAGTGCTTAAGCGAGTAGTGACGACCCTACGCGCACAACCCAACTCTAGCATAAAAACACTTGGGGTTAAGGACCTGTCGCGAAGGTACTAAACCCTCAATCATTTTTTTTCTTTTTCTCCTCTTTTCTTTTCTTTTTTTTCCTTTCCTTCCTTTCTCTCTCCGCTGAACAATCTTTTTTCTGCTAGAAGGCCTCATCCTTTCCTCACATCTTTAGCTCTTTTTCCTCTATCAAATTTGGCTTTTCCCCAATTCCCCTATCGGGGTGTGCCGCCTGCCTCGAGCCGTCGGCCGACAAGTCGGCGTTGGCCAGCACCTCCGCCTCCCCTCTGTGACGCCTTCCACCTCCCTTTGTCACCGATCGCTGCGCCGCTAGCACCTCCACGGTCCCATGCGTGGATTCTTGGGCCCGGTCTCCGTCGGCCTACTCCAGCTTGGCTGCTGACGCCATGGCTTGGGCCCTTGCCCTCCGGCACCGCCACTTCCTCCGGGCTCAGTGGCCATAGTCCGTCAGCCCAGAGCTCACCGTTGGCCCTAGATGCCTACATGCCAACGCCTGTCCTCCGGCATGGCTACCGACACCAAGGCTCGTACGTTGCCTCCCGGTCGGCATGACCTTCAGCCGTCGCCCTCGGCTCCAGCCATGGCTATTTGCGCCTTTGACCTTGACATCCGGTGATGCCGCCCTCAAGGCTCGGTCGCCTGTGCCACCTACCGTCTGCTGTTGCCCACGGCCGGCGGCTCCTATGGGATTGAGCTTGCTAACCACGGCTTGTAGCCGGCCGACCACCCCCTACTACGAGGACAGTTTGCCCCCATCCCCTTTCTCTATGTGCTCTTCATCTACTTTTGCATGCTATTATGCTGCGCTATGAGGTTGTGGAGGGAAGGTGGGCGTACTCAATGGTTAGCTTGGCGTGGGTTCAGCAGTCGTCAACATCCATCGTTGTTGTCGGTGCCATCCTCTCGTGCTCAGCCTTCTGAGCTCCTTCGGGTCTCCTCTCTTCTTGCCCTTCTCCTCCTTGCTCCCTTTCTCATGGTGTGGATGGCTTCAGTTGGCGTCTTGGTGGCTATGGCTAGAATGGTGAAGGAGGAGGTGATTGATGGTCTTCGGCTTTGGACTAGGGCTTATGCTTTTCCTTGGCTTTGACTATGAATGGGGTTCTTGGCCTGCGCTCTGGGTGAGCTCTGAGAATGAGGGTGAGAACTGTGAGCTTCTATTGGCTTTGCTTTTGTCTTGGCTGTGAGAGGAGAAGGAAATGCGGAAACAAAATGAGAGCATGTGGGCTTGTTGGCTTGCTTATGGGGCATGGCCGTGAGACTCTCTTGGCTTTGTGCAATGACCAAAGCTACCCCTTACCCTCATTTTTTTCTCATGTGGCTGTCTACCCCAAGGGCATTTTGGTCCAAAGGACTCTGCACTGTTCTTTGGGGGTTTTCTTTTTCTACTTTGGCAGGTAAGTCGGTAAAAGTGGGCGTTGGCTAAATTTTTTGCTGAATGATGAAGCCCACAATAGTGAGAGGTGCCGACCGGCCCCAGATGATCTGGGAACCTTTGTGAATGCTACCATTATTCGGCATTCTAAAGCCGATGGGTCTGACGGCAAAACTCTACTTTATTTCCTTCATTCTTCCTTGGATTGTTTCATTTCTCACTTTTCTTCCCTTTGCATTTTAGTGGTATTAAATATTGACACGGGGTCTCTTCACTCCCGTAGAGGCCTATCGAGGTAGGTCTTATATATCCACCCACGGTGGATATTTTTCTCATCATATGAGTGCACATGATGCAAATGTATATGTCCATTGTCACTTTCATTTTTCGTCAGTATTATCACTGGTAGGATAGCATCATTGCTCACTCTATTCCATCATCATTGCCATCATCATATCATGTGAACATTGTATATCTCATAACACTTACAGTCTACCGCTTTACTATGCACTTGTCTATTTATTCCTATGAACGATGTGTGGATAGTGCCAAACCAGGACCTCCACCTGTACAAACATAATCCAGACTCAATATGCCATAGCAATACATGTACACATATGAACGGTATCATTCCTACGCGCAAACCTAGCACAATCATCCCCCATTTTAGTGCCAAAGGCCATACTGTCCCATACCGAGCAACAGCTAACTTAGATGCCTAACTTTCTATCTGTTGTACCAAAATTGACGTTTTAGCATTCTATATAGCTTTAGTCATTACTTACATTAATTAGTCTACACTAATTATTCTATACTAATTAATCCATACTAATTATTCACTCACCTCATTAACCACATATACTAATTAATTACTTACACTAATCGATCACCAATTAGTCTTACACTAATTTGTCATCTACTAATTAACCTTCCCCTAATCTCCTACACCATCCTATTCGGCTGTGCACTGACACACACACAAGCTCACTCCTAGCTGCAGCACACAAACACACGCACTACTAGTGCAGAAAACACAGAGGGTCCAGAATTGCATTTTTGTGTCCCAACATTGCACTTAACCTACATCAATCACTTGCTTGTCCTTTACACACCTTACTTGCGACCGTTGTTGGGTACTTGCTGAGATTTTCAAATATCACGCTTGTTGTTTCCATTCTCAGGTAAAAAGCCAGTGGCGTGATAGCAACTTGCAAAGATGGGAGCACTCGAGTTTTCAGTACCATGACTTGCCACTATTTATGTTTTCTTATTTACTCTTATTTGGTTAGAAGTGGACCGGTCCTATATTTCAAACATTTATTTCACCTTCCGCTGGTTCTCTAATAAAGTACTATTAAAGTTTTAATTTATTTGTGACTTCTAATTTTGCACTTATTTATTCTTCACTTTGGTGATGATGTTCTATAGTAATATCTCATATTTTTATGTATGGTGCTACAATTGGTATCAGAACTTAGGTTGTAGTTTCTAGAAAAAAAGGGTTTTGCACGTACACGGGCTTCGGGTTAATTCATTCATGCATGCATATCTAGTCACTAGCATAGTATGATGATTCCATATCTAATTACCATTTTCTTTATTCCATTGCTATCCTATGACATTATTCCAATCCTATGCTTTCTGAATCCTCGCCCATTCTTCCACAGGCTGCTCAAGAAGCGCAAGGCCCGGCCGGCATAGCAAACCAGCTTTCTTGTTCACCTTCACTCGTTGCCAATCGTAACGTGTCTCCGCCTCTGCTCCAATTGCTACCGTACCAAAGGGTACCGATGTGTGTCTCTATGCATTATTGACATAGGAGTCGCATCATCATTCTAATGTGGTGCATGGTGATACTAATTCCTATCATGCTTAACCTCCCTATTGTTACACATCATACCATTTACTTTTCCTCTCCGTAACCTTTTAGGGTTGGTTATCTTAAATTCACGCCCGCTCTTCCACTTTTTGACTTGAGGGCTAGTTTCTCCTTTTTGGCATCTTGCTTCATGCAGCTGCACTCTGTACTCGTTAGTACCTTGGCGTACCCCATGGTGGTGACCACCGCCAATGGACCTCTTGCTAGTAATTTTACATTCCTCAATGTTGCCCTGGAGATTAAAGGTCATAAATTTAGCATTGATGTAGTGGTGCAGCCAATTCAACCCTTAGACTTGATTGTGGGCATGGACAGGTTGTCTCATCATCATGCTATTATTCATTACTTTGATCGCAAGGTTATTCTTCTATAGGATGATGGGGAGATGGTCTATCAGGGCAAAGAGCGATGCCTTATTCTTCTATTTTTAGCCTCCTATTTCGATCATCGCTAGATGGTCAAGTCTAAGTGTCTTCTTGTCATGTTAGAGAAGCCTATCACTAGATCTTTACTAGAAGATTTACTTATTGTTCGAGAATTTCTCGATGTCTTCCCTACCGAGCTTCCAGGACAACCTTCCATTAGAGTAGTTAAGTGTGCCATTGATGTTATTCCTGGCACTGCACCTATTGCAAAGGCTCCTTATTGTTTGTCCCAAACTAAGTTAGAAGAATTAAAGCAGCAATTGGATGACCTTCAGAGCAAAGGCTTCATCATATGCAGTACCTCTGAGTGGGCTTTCCCTATCACTAACGTGGGGAAGAAGATAAGAGCTTACACATGTGCATCGATTACTGAGCTCTCAATGCAATGACTATCAAGAACCGCTATCCCTTGCCCCGCATTGATAATCTGTTCGACCAGCTCAAAGGTGCCAAGTTCTTTTCCAAGATAGATCCGTAGTTCAACTATCACCAGGTCTGGATCAAGACTTCTGACATTCCGAAGATGGTCTTTCGCACTCACTATGGTCTATTCGAGTTTCTGGTGATGCCATTTGGATTAACCAATGCTCCTGCGGCAGTCATGGATCTGATGCATCGGGTATTCCATGATTACTTAGATCGCTTTGTTATCATTTTCATCGATGACATATTAATTTATTCTAGTACAACAGAGGAGCATGAGAAACACCTCCATATTGTACTTGATCTTCTTTGAAAACATCAAGTCTATGCTAAACTAAAGAATTGAATTTTTTGGCTTTCATCTGTTAGTTTCCTTGTCCATATTATAAGTGGCAAAAGATGTTACATGGATCTTGCCAAGATTGTCATAGTGGTGGACTACTTGAGACCCAGTAATGTCGCAGAGATTTGTAGGTTCCTGGGTTGGGTTAGGTAATATCGCTGCTTTGTCCAGGATTTCTCTTCTATTCCTAAGTCGTTGACCAAGTTGACTTGGAAGGGTGAGCGATTCCTTAGACGAATGAATGCGAGTCTAGCTTCAGACCCTGAAAGAGCACCTCACTACCGCTCCCATTTTGTCTTCGCTCGAGGGAGGAAAGAAGTTTATGATTTACTATGATGTATCTCGATTGGGCTTGGGATATGTCCTCATGTAGGAGGACAAGGTGATAGTTTATGCTTCTCATCAGCTTAAGAAGCACGAACTTAATTATCCTACTCATGATCTGGAGCTAGGGCAGTGGTGTTTGCCCTCAAGATTTGGCGCCATTACCTATATGGAGAGAAGTACGACATATTCACTGACCATAAGAGCTTGAAGTTCTTCCTCACTCAGAAGGAATGGAATTTGAGGCAGCGCTGTTGGTTAGAGTTAATCAAGGACTACGACCTCACAATCCATTATCATCCGGGCAAGGCTAATGTGGTGGCTGATGCCCTTACCAAGAAGCGAAGTGATGGTGCTCCTATTCCAATATCAGTCTAGGAGGAGCTTGAGGATCTCCAAACCACACCTTGTTTTGCCTTCTCAACATTATCTTTAGTGAAATCGAAAACTTCATCCTCTTTCTTTGATACTTTTCTAGAAGCTCAAGCCTCAGGTTTGGAGACCCGACACTTTCATGGAGAGGTCATTCGGGCTAAATCTCATGGGGCTGACTTTCTATTGATGGCAAGGGGTTATTACGTTCCCGCGGTCACATTTGGGAGCCATCCGATTTGCAATTAAAAAGGGATATTCTTTGTGAAGCTCATAAAACTCCTTATTATATTCACCCTGGCGAGACTAAGATGTTCAAGGACCTGCAGCAGCAGTTTTGATGGCCAAAAATTAAGAAGGATATAGCTAAGTTTGTGTTTCAGTGTGTAGTGTGCCAGCAGGTGAAAGTGGAACACCACAGTCCTACCGGTCTTTTGCAGCCATTGGAGACTCCCCAGTGGAAATGGAAGAATATTGCTATGGACTTCTTTGTTGGTCTTCCTAGGTCACCCTGGCATATGTAATCTATTTGGGTCATTGTCGATCATGTCACCAAGATGGCTCACTTCATTTCAGTTAAAACCACTTACTCCGCTAGTGATCTTGCTAATATTTATGTCAAGGAAATTGTCTGTCTTCATGGTATTCCTAAAACCATTGTCTTGGATCGTGAATACCAAATTTGTTTTGCATTATTGGAAGAGCTTGCATCAAAATCTGGGCACAACTCAACTTCAGCACTGCCTTTTATCCTTAAACTGATGGCCAATCTGAGAGGACCATTCGCACATTGGAGGACATGTTGCGTTCTTGCATACTCGCATGTTAGGAAAATCACCTATCTCTTATAGAGTTCTCTTATAATAACAGTTTCCACTCTAGTATCCAGATGGCCCCTTTTGAGGCACTTATGTAGGCCTTGTCGCTCTCCCCTTCATTGGGATGAGGTTGGAGAGAAAGAGTTACTTGGACTTCAACAAGTCAGTGATTGGAAGGAGCAAATTGAGCATATCAAGAACAATTTGCTTTCAACCTAGAGTCATCAGAAGAGTTACATTGACCGTTCTCATCATCTACTAGAATTTGAAGTGGGTGATCAGATTCTCTTGAGGGTCTCCCTGACCAAGGGTGTGGTTTGATTTGGGGCCAAAGGGAAGCTGAAACCTCGTTATGTTGGACCATTTCCCATCATTGAGCGGATTGGGAAGCTAGCTTATCGTTTAGAGTTAACTTCTTCCTCGGCTGGTGTCCATAACGTCTTCGATGTCTCTATGTTGAGGAAGTATCTAAATGACCCTGATGAAATTCTAGAGTTACCCACCTTGGAAGTCTCAGAGGATCTATCTATCATTGCATGATTGGTTTGTATCTTGGAGTGTTCGGAGCGTCAGCTGCGACGTCGGACCATTTCCTATGTCAAAGTGTTGTGGTCCCATTAGATAGAGCGTGAAGCTGCCTAAAAATTGGAGTCCCAGATGCATGAGAAATACCCCGATCTCTTTAATTCAGGTTGGTTCTCATGCTTTCCTTCACCAAAATGATTTACTCAAACTCCATAGATCTTACTTCCTTGAGGTAATCGATTTGAGGCCAAATCTTCCTAAGAGGGGAGCCGTAGCGCCTGGGTTTCAGGAAGGGCCACATAAGAAAAAAAAATAAAGAAAGAAAAAGGGGGCAAACCCTAATTAGCCCTTAAATCAAGCCCTTTTAAAGGGCAGATTTTTCTCCCCGGATGTGTGCTTTTCATCCCCACGTAGGTGATTTCTCTCTCCCCAAAACCCATCTCTCTCCTATCTAGGTGGCGGCAGGTGGTGCCTGGCCAGATGCGGCAGTGGCAGGTGGCACGCCGGCCAAACATGATGACAGTAGGTAGCATGCTAGCTGAGCATAGCCGCTTGGCTACGAGGCCGAAGGAGGTGGCAGCCAAGGGCAGTGCAGCGCAAGTGGATGTGGTGCTGCCCAGGGTAGGCGGTGGTTGGCGTCGACGGCCGGCGTGGCCCATGGCAGCGATGGCTAGCAATGGGGGCATTCGAGCAGTGTGGTCATGGCAGGAGGCGGTAGAGCGCAGATGGTGGCAGCCAGCGTCGGTGCGGTGCGAGCGGCGATGATGGCAGCGGCAGTGGTGGTCGGAGTGGCCGCATGACCCTTTTTCATGGTCACGTGGTTGGGGCCAGTTGGGTGAGTGGCTGAATCACCATTCATGCAGTGTTCCATGGTTTTGCAGATAAATTGTTGGCCACCTATGTAAGGTTGTAGATGAACAACTCATGACAGATAGATGAGAGGAAGGAGATCAAAAGAATATTAGATGCCATTATTGAGAAATTTGGTGAAGAAGATGAGGGAGAGGACAGTTTAGAAGAGCTAGATTAGGGCGCGTATATTTAAGCATTATCACAAATGATTCGTATGACACATCACCAATTCATGGCATATCTCCCAGGATTTCGATCTCACCTATCCATTCTCTCCACATCGAATGGCAGGCACCTATTCCTCCCACTTCTCGGCCCTTATTAATTACTCCCCCTCTTCCTTTCCACTGGTAGTCACGCGCGAGTTCATCCACTAGCTTCTTGCATCCTCCCCTCGACAAGGTCGACTACCACCGTGAGCTAGCTCCTCCGTCTCCTGTTGTGACACCACGGTGCACTACTGCTCCTAGCGCTTATGTTGTGACACCACGATCGACTTCATGACACACTCTTTGTCGTAAGTGTCGTAAGAGTATCTTGTGCAGCCTCACTGTCGTAACACAAAAGTGACACTACCGCCGCCTCTCCATTGCTGGTGATATCCGGCCGCCATCTGATGCCCTCCCCTCTCTTCCTTGTTGGCAGGCATCAAGGACATCGCGCGCTGCATCCAGCTTCTACTGTCTGTTAGGATCTCTGCTTCTTATACATTCTTACCGTGTTAAAGAATTGGGTTCGTTATCTTGTTATGCTGTAATGGTGGATTCTAATCTTAATGGAAATGGAATGTGTTGTTGTGTTTGCCATTGTATTTGCTTGTTTTCAAAGGGCATAAGTAACATTATTTCTTGAGGCTAGCCAAAAAACAGAAAAATTTTAGGCACAAAATGAACTATCACGGATGGTTTGTGCTATAAACCATCTATGAAGGACTATCATAGATGGTTCTATATACCAACTGTCTGTGATACTCACAAATCATAGACGGTTGGTAACTAGAACCATCTGTGATGTGTGAGTATCATAGACGGTTTTTGTTTTGAGCCATTTGTAATAGTTTTCTTCACAGACGGTTCTAGTTACAAATTGCCCGTGTTGTTTTTATCACAAATGGCTCACAAACCGTCTATGATAATCTCTAATTATCATTGACACATAAATACGGCAGTTCAGGAAACTGTTTGTGATGACAGTTCTGAACCGTCTGATATGACCCTTTTTGTAGTACTGACCCTGTCTATGTTTATACAATCAAGGACAATGTTGTGCCTGACTACTCTCGTATAATCAGGTATGTGGAAAATAATCGCCAGTGCCATTGCCATAACTTGCTAAATGACAATTATATTAAATTCCACCACTCATGTTATCTCGATCTCCGATACTTATCAGTGTTTTCGGTAACCTAGTTTCATTACACTTAACCTGTGTCAATTACTTACATTGCTTGTCCTTTACATACCTTACTTGCAACCATTGTTGGGTACTTGCTAAGATTTCCAAATCTCATGCTTGTTGTTTCCATTCTCAGGTAAAAAGCCAGTGGCATGATAGCAACATGCATGGGTGGGAGCACTGAGTTTTCAACACCGTGGCTTGCCACTATTTATGTTTTCTTATTTACTATTATTTGGTTCAGTCCCATATTTCAAATATTTATTTGAGCTTCTGCTGGTTCTCTAATAAAGTACTATTAAAGTTTTTTCCTTATGATTTCTATTGTTGCTCTTATTTATTCTTCACTTTGGTGATGATGTTCTATAGTAGTATCTCATATTGGTATGTGGGGTGTTATATCTGGCTACCGCACGCTGCCTCCCACCTACACCTGTTCTCGGCCAGTGGAGGAACACGGCCATCTACATGCCAAGGCAAGTGAGGTCGCTCGCAGTAGAAGCTTCTCATGTGATGAGAAGGGTAGGGCTGCCATGTCAAGGTATCAATAATCTAATCCTAATGATTTCAGAGACTTAATTAACAATAGGACTTACACTGGAGTTTGTGTGACGTACTTGAATAATTGCGTAGTTAGGCTAGTTTTTCGAAGGGATGAATTGCATTTTGTTGTACTATGGACTAGAACCGAGCACTATTAGGCTGGTAGAGGGCACCGTCAAACACCCCACGAACCCACCGTGCTTGAACCCGGGTGCCTAGCTCTTTCCTTTAAGTGAATTCGATAGCTCTTAGCCAAAATTTACTTATTAGCTAGTATTTGTTGCTCATCAACTAGGAATTGCTCTTGCAGAGTGTCTCAGAGTTTGACCCCTTATTGAATTTATAGCTAGTGAACTACAAGAACTCTGGATCCATCCTATGAAGTGTTAAAAATCCTGAACAACTGTTAACGTTACTCCATACCTCAATCAACTAAAGAAGTAATCAAACTAGAATAATCTTAAGACCTAAGAAATATTCAGTTCAATAATAGAAACTTGCAAAGTTCAAACTTGATATAGGTGTTTAGCTGTGACAACAACGTACCAACACTTACATGTGCACATCTCAACCAAAACAATAAGTATTACATAAATTTCACAAGCACCTTCATTTACATAAATCTTACAACTTACAAGCAGCTTTATTCTATCTTACAACACTAAGTCTACCATAATACGAAATATCAAGCAATCACCTTCATCACCTTGTGTTAGATGAAGAAAACATCATGCAATAGCTTCACATTGGAGACAATTGAGGCATCAGAGGAGGAAAGTCAATGGCTATCTCATCAACTTGATTGCAAATCATTTGCCCTAGCTTGCCTTTGCATCCATTCCTTTCTCACCAAATGAAGATGCTCTAAAACTTGCTTCATGGTAGGCCTCTCATCCACATTTTCTTTGAGGCATTGAACTGCGATGCTACCAATCATCTCAAGACAATCTATGGCTTCAGTAGACGTGATTCCCTCATCAAACATCTCCCTAGCCCTACTCTCTGCCATGTAAGACTTAACAAAATTTAACGGGAGGCTCTTATTACCGTCATACCTTGCCTTCCTCCTGGTGATGAGTTCCAGGAGCACAACTCCAAAGCTATATACATCACTCTTCTCCGTAAGAAGGCCTGTGTTCATATACACAGGATCTATGTAGTTTGTATCCCCTATCACGAACTTAGTGTGGTGTTTGTCTATAGTTAGGAGTCTAGATATTCCGAAGTCTGACACCTTTGGTGTGAACTTGTCATCCAGGAGAATGTTGCTTGACTTGACATCTCCATGAAGGATCTTTTGACTAGCAGATGAATGCATGTAGGCTAACGCTTCCGTGGATTCAATAGCGATTTCTAGACGTGCTTGTAGTGAGAGAGGATGTTTTATAACATTACCAGCATTAGTAATATTACCGTGAAGCACATCGTAGAGGCTCCCTTTAGGGATGAACTCATAGACCAACATTGGAATATTTGTCTCCAAGCAACAACCCAAGAGTCTAACCACATTCTTGTGACTGATTCGAGATTGAATGGAAATCTCATTTGCAAAATCCTTTTTGTGTGCCTCGTCAACTATAATTGAGCGCTTGACCGCTACTTGTTGGTTGTTGTCAATAGTTCCCATGTAGACCTCACCGAAGCCACCCTTTCCAAGGATTGTGCTGTAATTCTTTGTGATTTGGTCCATCTCAACCTTTGTGAAAATCTTAATGCCCATGTTTTTAATTAGTTGACCACCATTTTTTTCGAAAAGATCTCTAAGCTTCCTTTTCTCATGCTCCATGTGAAAGAAGATTTGTAGGACGACCAAAATTGAGATGGCACAGATTGTTGCTGAAAAATATATTAGTTGTTATTGCTTTGTGTCAACTAAGGTTTCACAAACCATAAAAGGACAGATTATTATATGAATAGGGCCTTACCGATCACCGCTATAGCTGATTTGGACAGTACGGGTTCACAATCCTTGTCACTTTTACTATTTTTAATTCGTCCAAAATTACATTCACACTTGTAGTCACCTTCTACGTCATGGCATGTCCCACCATGGCAAGGATATAGTTTTTCATAAATGGATGCATTATTTTTTCGAAGCTCACACTCATTAATATCTGTAAAATAGAGAAAAAAATACAGTGCTGGATGTTAAATAAAAGAGATATTGGTAATTGAAATTACTGTGTATTTCAATTTCTTTTGTGTTGCATGCCTTTGTTGAGTCAGGGCATCTAATTGCATGTAGCTTTTAACTAGAGGCTACCTCCTCAAATCGTTAAGAAACTAATGAATTATAGTATGATCTCGAAACCCTTTCATTTTGTGCAAAATGTTGCTCGAACGGTAACATCTAGTTTGCCAACCCACAAAAGAAAGTCAAATGATGATTAATGACTAATTAAGGGGGTAGAATAAACACTAAGTTTTATATGCAAACTTGATTTTAGGAGATATGGAAAAGATAAACTTTCAACTATTATTATCTTTGCCATCCAAGTTTTTCTTGTTTGAATCCCCTTTTTCAATGAAGCTTTGAAGTGGAATTTAGCACAATGATAGACGCATCCTTGCAGCCAGCTGTACATCGCCCATTGGAGGTGCTCATAGCAACATTAGATATCTGCCCTTTTGCAAAAAAAAACAAAACAAAACAAAAACAAAAACAAAGAAAGAAAGAAAAAAAGGAACACCGACAGACAGACATGTAAGACTACCTATAAGTTTCACTACTTTTTTTCCATCCATTTCGGTTGATGTACATCTATATGTGTAGCCTCGTAGAGTTTTGAAGATAGTATTAAAGAAAATGAGTACGCACGGTAGCTAATAATTGTTTTTCCCAAGTTTTGTGTCGTAATTTTTTGAAGACTAATTCAGTGTTGTTTTCAATTCAAATTTGTCAAAAACAGAAAGGAGTTTATCTGGAACTGGTAAATACTTGGTATTTAGCACAAAATAAGCCAAGGGATTCGTTGTTTTCTGAAAGAGAGAAATAAACGGACTTACTTTTGCATCCACCGGAAACGTAGGGATTGCCAGTGTATCCCTTGAAGCAATTGCAAAAATATCCTATGCCATTGGTGGCATTGAAACAATTGCTATGCGCACTCACACATGAATTACCGCCACCGCCCGGAGAGCACGTCCCATTGTTCCTGATGGCCCAGTCGACAACGAGAGGCACACCCCGCCCACCAATCCTTTTGGCAAACGTCATATTGCCGACGATGTCCTGCCGGTTGAAATCATGCCTATAGGGTAAATACATGCGGTTAGTTGTGGTAGTAGCTCTAGTAGTCCTGAGCTAATTAAGCAAACAATATAGCTCTTAATTGATTCGATAGCCTACACGCATGTATGCGTGCATCAAATCGTTGATTCTCAATTTTAATCTTCATCAGAAACCTGCAATTTTATAGGTACGTACCAGCCTTTTTCGGCCACGAAGGCGTAGCTGCAGGGGCTATATTCCCACGCAGCGTTGTACTTGTCGGTACCATTGGCGACGTAGACGTCGATGTAGCTGAGATCATTGGCGATGGACGTCTCGCAGCAGCCGAGCCCGATGCACTTGCCGTCGTCAACCTTGACCTCACTCGCGCTCGCGCAGTAGGTCATGCAGCCGGTGTTGTAGGTCCTGTTGTCACGGCCCGAAAGCATGGCGACGGTGTGGCAGCCGAGGGCAGTGAACTTGTTCTTTGTTGATGAGACCAAGAACGGCGTGGAGCTGAAGTTGAAGGACCGGCTTATTAGACCTTCTGATTGGTTGATGGAGGTGAAGCAGACGTACGACACGGGCGTGTAGATGTGCATCTCGGCAGTCTCTATTGTTATGCTGATGATCTCCAAATTACTGATGTATGGTCTTGGAGGTTGAAAGCTGTAGTTGCATGTAATTGGGAAGTGGTTGAAGCCTGGCCAGAAACAGTTGTCGCCGATGCCAAACGGATAAGGGATGGGTACGCTGCCGCACTTGTGTTGGCAATATGGCCGTGGGGCCGACGCCATGTCGCTGGAGACGGCGGCGGCGGCGGTGATGAACATGGCCGGCATCATCACCAGATAGAGGAGGGTGGAGAACCAGCTGCTCACTTGTGGCATGGCTGCTAACTCTGATTCTTTCATTGGCACCAGCCAGATAGCTAGCTAGAGGAGGGGGAAGAACCAGATGCTCACTATATTTTTGCAGGATTACTTTCGATCCTTGTGACCTAGCTAGCTTGCTAGATGGCTGGCTAGATCATTGTATTTATCACACTACAAATAGCTCTGTGGTAGTGTGGCTGTATGCAGCAGGCTCCTCTCTAGGCATGCATATTTATAGGCGCAAGCGCGCGTACGTATATGCTGTCAAAAAACCATAGTGTGTTTGGGAACTACAATATTTCGTACAGTATTATGTTTAAAAAAATGTTGTTGCTAGATTTTACTCATCAAATCTTAGAAGCCTGATACATTGATTGCACCAACTTGAGCATTAATCAATGCACGAATATTGTGGAGAGACGTATGCCTTTCATGGATGGGCGGTATAAGAGATGACCATGCATGAAAATGATGCGACAGGAGATGTACTCCGGAAGCGTGAGTTCTATTTTTTTTTTTAAGGTATTGACTAGATTTTTATAAACTCCAAAACTACCATGGTATCAGACATACTATGTTTATAAAACTACAAAATTTATAGTATTCAAACACCTCAAAGTTTTTTATACTATAGTATTTTTCAGAAACAGTGGTATTCCCCAAAATGTTCAAAAATAATGTATCCAAACAAACCCTTAACCCTCTCAAGTATAACGCCAGATATTATGCCCCTCGTCATAGAGAGAACGAGTACATAAGCCCCTTGTGTTCGTTTTGAAAAGCGATGTCGCCACTGTGGCTGTACACGCTAGCACCTTGCTGTGTGGCCACTTGTCATAGAGAGAAAGAGAGGAGGGACAAAACAATGTCGCAGGGCAGTGGCGGTGGCGCTGGGCAGCATGGCCAACGATGGGGAGATGGCGTTGAGGTTTCGCAAAGTGGCGAAACAGGATAATAACGATGAGCTTATTGGACCGAAGCTTATCGTAGATGATGAAAGGTGACGAAGAAGATGGCTGGATGGGAACAACAAAAACGGTTGATTCATCGTACTGAATGAACGAAAGTCAAATTAATTTTGGGTATGAGCTCATCAATAAGCTAGTAGAATATGACGTGATGTGGACAAATGTCGAGAAAGATCATTAGGTTGAGAGGTGGAGCTCGGCACGATGGTCAGAGCTTGGTTGGCAATGGAAACAAAATTTTAGGGGTGTCTCGGGTGGGGGAGGATGTGAGCACGAGATAGAATATGGTGAGGGGATGTCATTTTGGGTTTGATTTGAAGGTGAGGACAAGACATTAAGTAACATTGTCTTCTATACACATATTTAACCATTACTGTTTCTAATTATATGTAAAAATATAATAATACAAAAATATTTTTGATGCCAAATATGTTAATATTGTTTTATGTGGAAAATATGATAATTTTATGTAAATATGTTACTGCATGTATTCTAAAACAATGTTAAATAAATGAACACGGAGAATAGCTCCCTAAGATAGTATTGTACCCATTAAAGATAGAAATGTTCATATTAAGTTACCTGCCCTGAGTTCTAGTCTTGCTTTCATATGGCTCGCCTAACAATCACAATGGTAAGCTTTGATAATGGCAGCCATGCAACTTGCGCTTAAAGTGTGGTTTAGGCCCCGCTCAGTTGGGCTAAAAAGCTGTGATTTATGGCTGAAATTGCACTGTAGCGGCTAAAATTTCACTGTAGCTGAAAGTGGCTTATTTAATGTAATTAAATTTAAAAAAATTAAAAATAGAAAAATAAAAGCCAAAAGTTCAAAAAAAGATGAAATTTATGAATAGTTAAAATAAGCCAGAAGCTAAAGCCGAGCAGGACCACCGGTCATCACTGACGATTAGATAGAGACTAGATCTTTTTTCCACAGTACTAGGTAAAGCACAGTCTTTTCTTGACACGCTAAAAAGTCATGTACAAGAGAAAGAATAATGTGGACGCGCAAAATAGATGAGCAAAAGTCATACATAAGAAAAAAAAGTACTCGTTACCGCTCACCATCACCATCACCATCATTTTTTTTGTCCCATGGGTGGCGGTGGCCTCCTGTGTGCTGGAGTTCTTCGGTTAGGTACTAGGTACGTAACCCCTGAAACCTACCTTCTAAGAATCTCAATGCAAATCTAGGAGTAGAGAAAGTTCCTGTGTAGCTTCAATAAACAAATTAGTGTACCTAGTGGCTCTCATAGAAAAATAATATACTACAACATTACGAACTTTGTGCCTGTTTGGTTGGAAGCTGAGCTTACGATAGTTTGCTAGAAAATTCTCTTAGGTGAGTTTTACCAAGTTAGACTAGTGTTTTGTTACTAGTCATAAGTCACGGCTTAGGCAGTGCTAAACTTTTTAAATATAGATCCTACACGTCTTTGAGTCCCTCAAACCAATTAGATGAAATAAGGTGATGGCACGGATACATTGACTTAGAAAGTCTGCCCTCTCTCTCCCTCCCTTGGCTGACTCGTTCTTCTTGCTTTGACTCAAGAAAACAAGCGATGAGAAGGCAGACTTTCTGAGTCAACCCCGGGGCCTTGCACGAATGGTGAAGCTAGCCTCCCTTGGCTGTCCATTGCGCATTTAGCCTGTGTTTCTTATTGATTACTGATCGATCGGTGACCGGCTTGCAAAGGATATTAGCTCGTTTCATTGCAAACTGTTCCCATTTGCTTCGCATCTGTTCATCCGTGTTAGGTAAATGAAGCCAAGCCAAGTCACTTTGCTTGTATTTTTCAGAAGCGATTTGCTCTGTTCTGATCAACGTGGTTAGGTAAATGTCTCCATGCTAAGAAAAAGATTATGTCTTACAGCGAACAGTAGGTCACCAATTTGCAATCCGAATCCCAAACCATTGATGCAACGAGGAGCCTAGCGAACAGTAGGCCGCGTGAGGAGGAAGAGCCAGGGCTCAGTGTGTGGGCCAAGGAAGGCTGGGCCCAGGCCCGCTCCACTGTCGGCCTGTCCTTCTCTGACAGTCTGACTACATCTCAGGCTGCAGTACACAGAATGCATGCCGTAAGGTCTGTTTCAGTTTCTAGAACAAGTTGCATGCGTCAACGAAGAAACGCTGTAGCCTATTGGTCTGCTGCTACTGCAAAAAATACGTTACAACATCTTGTAGTTGTGAAGGAGATCTGTATTGGCTCACCCTTGGGTTTTTTTGCTGGTGGTCTGTGATGATGCATCACTGGAACGAGCAGAGGAAGACGAGGGCCTTCTACGACATGCTTGACAAGGGCCAGAGTCGTTGAAGAGTAGCCTGGTGGATCGGAGCTCGGCACGATGGTCAGAGCTTGGTTGGCAATGGAAACAAAATTTTAGGTGGCTCTCGGGTGGGTGGCGGTGACCTGTGTAAACGAGTACGTAACCCCTGAAACCTACCTTCTAAGAATCTCAATGCAAATCTAGGAGTAGAGAAAGTTCCTGTGTAGCTTCAATAAACAAATTAGTGTACCTAGTGGCTCTCGTAGAAAAATAATAAACTACAACAGGTGCCTGTCTGGTTGGAAGCTGAGCTTACGATCAGTTTGCCATAAAATTCTCTTAGGTGAGTTTTACCAAGCTAGACTAGTGTTTTGTTACTAGTCATAAGTCACGGCTTAGGCAGTGCTAAACTTTTTTAAGATAGATCCTACACGTCTGTGAGTCTCTCAAACCAATTAGATGAAAGAAGGTGATGGCATGGATACGTTGACAAGGGCCAGAGTCGTTGAAGAGTATCCTGAATGCTTCACACGTAGGTCCAAGTGTTTGACGAGAATTTGAGTAGCCTGCATGCTTCATACGTAGCTCAAAGTGTTGGACGAGAATTGTGTATATGTCTCAAAATACGATCACATATCACATATGACAATATGCATGTGTATCTCTATACATGTAGAGTCTGCAATGCAACTAGTAGTGCATGGATGCATGTATATATGTGTACGTACGAGCCAGAACCAAGTACTGCTGTGTGGCCGCATGTTCATGTACTAATCAGCGTCCCTGAATTAATTACATGCATGCATGGGTAGTGTGTTGCTGAGCCCATGGGCCAATGGAGTCGTCTACGACTCAGGCAGGCCGGCAAATATGTACGGACTCTCGAGCGATTTCGATAGCCTGCACGCGTGTGATTGGTTGAAGGAGGTGAAGCAGACTACGACACGGGCGTGTAGATGCGCATCTCGGCAGTCTCTATTGTTATGCTGATGATCTCCAGCACAGTACTTATGTATGGTCTTGGAGATTGAAAGCTGTCCTTGCATGTAATTGGGAAGTGGTCAGGAACAATTATCGCCGATGCCAAACAGATAAGGGATGGGTATGTCGCCGCACTTGTCTTGGCAGTTTGGCCGTGGGACCGACGCCATGTCGTTAGAGACGGCGGCGGCGGCGATGCACATAGCCGGCATCGTCACCAGATGACTGGCATATGGCACCAGGTGCATATATTAATTCAATGCAGGAATAGTAAATCAAATGTTAAAGTCTGCGTTCATATATAGTTCTGCAACAAGATCGACATGCTCTAAGATTGTCCATTACTTCCCCCTATAGTTCTGCACAAATATTTCACAGTACATTTTTTAGTCTCCAGTATTCCAATGTTGCTATCAGTAACTGTGCCTGGCGAAGCAATTTTGCAACTTGCAAACACTTTGGTGTCACGGTAGCACATGATCGATGCATGAATACCTTTACTGTTTCCTAGTAATTTTTCTAATTCATGCTTTATTCTCTATTGATCTTGTTGCTGATTTAACAAGTGCGATGCATCTGCTATAAACATCTCAATGGTGGGTAGTACTCATCCTGATCTTGAGCATACGAGTTACAAAAAAGGGGATAACAGAGATAAGGTTAATACAGCCTGCATCTCCAGGCCGGAGTACGACTGCTAGACAGTCATGCATGACGTCGATATAGTGCACTTGAAAGCTGCATTATTCTGTTAAGAATAGCAGACTACCATGGGAAAATGTAATCCTGCAGGTTACAAGAGCACTCTAGCAACTATCTACAGAAATTTTCAGGTATTATAGCAAAATTCTGTAAATTTTGATCTTAACTTTTATCTGTTAGCTGTTAGCTAATTTAAACAAAGCTGACCTCATAGTAATTAAACTGCCCCTTCTTCTTGGAGGAAGCAACTGAATGGCCTCATGGTACCTAGCAGAGCGGTGGTGTTTTTCTCTTGATCACATAACTGAATCACTTCTACCTGCAACGCTACCAATAGTACTACAAAAGAGAACTGGGTCAAGAAGTAAGAACTGTAATATTCTCTGGTCCAAATGCAAGTAATTCCTTCTCTACGGCCATGGATCACGTCATTTTCTCTATTTTTTATTTTCTCTGGCGGTAGCTGGGCCCTCCCCTACCACCGCCGCCGCCCTCCCTCACCGCCTAGACCTCCCTGGCAGCACCGGGTCGCAGGAAGCGGACGGCGCGGCCATGGGGCAGCACCACCGCCGCACCTCAAGCCCAAGCCGAGGTCCAGGGGAGACCCACACCAGAGCATCGAGTAGCACGGGGAGCTGCTTCGAGTAGCAGGGGAAAAGCAGTTGGCGAGTAGTACCAGTGTTTTGTCTGTAGTGGGTCATCGAAGTAGAGTAGTATTAGTAGTACAACGGGCTAGCCGAGAGGCCAATTAGATGGGCCGTGGTGGTAGATGAGTGCAACCCAGATGGTGTATAGGCTGAAGTCCAAGTCGACTGGGCAAAAGAAACGCATCATGAAAATATTTGAATCTAAGGGCATCTGTAGTGTATATAACCCAAGGAGCCTTAAGGTGGGTCTCATCTAAATCTTAAGGTTGACTCCATAGTGTATATAACCCAAGGGGCCTTAAGACGGTCCCACTTGGCAGATAAAGAAAAATTGTATTTTAATGCTTGTGGCCAGGTCTTTAACTTGAGGACTAGCCTTAAGCCTTTTTTGCTTATAGCCTGCTTAAGGTCACCCCTATAATGTATAAGGTTGACCTTAAGGTGGCTTAAGACCCTCTATTTTCATACACTACAGATGCCCTAAGAAGTGTAACTAATGAATGCTTATGGTAAATACTGGTACAACAACACACCTTATGGGTCTGTTCTTTAACAACTTCTAAAAGCGGCTTTTGGTTTTTGCTACAGTATCTAACTTTCAAACGGAGTATTTTCTCAAGATGGGATCTACAAGTTAATTGTAGTACCCGTTAATAGCCCAACATCTGTATCAACTAAAACCGCAAGCGAGTATCTCTCTCTCGTAATCTCTGTCACAAACAGCTAAAATTCAAAAATTTTAACCAAAAATCATAAATCGCAGCTATATCAAACAGACCCTATATTTGATCGTAGATCTGGCCACACGGTTATGTGGATTCGTATATTTTGAATTTAGCATATGTACCAGCTCGGACGTGGGATGTGTGGAGGGCCCATGTGTGTGGTAGCGTCGGGCGTGCAGGAAAGGGTAGGGGTGCGAGTAGAGATGGCAATGGGTACCCGATACCCGAATACCCGACGGGTTTTACCCGATAAAGAGATGGGTATGGAAAATTTTATGTACCCATGGGTACGTTATTGGGCGAAATCCTCTACCCGCCGGGTAGGCGGGTGCGGGTGTGGGTATATACTACCCATACCCTCCTACCCGCGGGTAATGAATACCCGCATTAGACAACTAGACATCCCACTCAAATGTTAATTTTATTATCTACTTGTTGTTGATTGTTTATTTGTTTGTCATATGTTGACATGGTCATGTCAAGTATGTTTATGTGATGTACTAATTTTGATCATTAGACGCTTTTGTGCTTGGCATGTATGATTAATGAATGTCTAAATTGATGATATTCTTATGTGTTGAACCGGGTATGCTTGCGGGTACGGGTTACCCGTTGGGTAGTAATACCCGCGCGGGTACGGGTATGGGTAAATTTTTCTACCCGCGTGCGGATACGGGTAACCCGATGGGTAAATTTACACTTAGCGGGTACGGGTATGGAATGGCAATACCCGATGGGTATTTACCCGTTGCCATCTCTAGGTGCGAAGTGTTGCGAACGGCAGGCTGCGAGAGAAGGTATGTTGCGAATGCGTTAGCACATGGGCCCACCTGTCGGCGCATATTAGTTTGTGAGGTGAAGGGTGGTGGTGGGATGGCAAACAGACCATCACCATGAGCATCAACTGATTTTTTAAGTATTAAAGATATTATGTGTATCTATATAAAATATAATCATCTTCTACACATGCTAGAAAAATAATCCAAGACCTAAGATCTCCGGAATGCACACGAGTATCTGTAGTCTCACATAGCACGTATGGATGTGTATCCACTGGAATTATTGGTGAACGAGGACGGATGGGGACACACATCGACATCCCTACAAACCGAGCAACTCAGTTCTTACCAGCACATATATTTTGGCAGAGGAAGATGGATGATTCTTTTTTTTTAGGAAGAAAGGGCATGGCCGATGGTAGCTAGGGCCCAGCTGATTCGGCCCACAGAATTAGCTGGGCCGAGATTAGATTAGGATACTAGCCCTAGAATTAGTTTTGTTTGCTGGGCTCATGTTATTCCTACCTATTCTCCTGCCCACCGCCGGCGATCCCTCCGGACTCTAGCCGCCACTGCCACCTGCCTCCATATACTGCCAGCCGTGCAGCCAGCATGCTCCCAGCTGGAGAAGCCTGGAGCCTTCTCGGCGGTCTGCAGCGAGCGACTTCTGCCTCTCTGGAGACTGAGCAGCGGCGAGCACGTCCATTGTGATAGTTCATAAAATTCTTATTAAGAACCGTCTGTGATAGTTATGTATAATTTTAGACATCATTAATAACATAGACGGTCACGTTTACAAAATTGTCTGTAATAATTACAATACTTACAATTCCTTATAATCGTCTGTGATAATATGTCTAGTGTAACTATTTTTTATGGTAGTGGCATATCTGTGAAAAAGTAAAGTTGGTAGATGTCACACCATAGATATATATAGCTACGTACATGCATACTGACTGTGCCATGCCAGCGTATTCTGTTAGCAAACTGCGAAAGTGACCAAACGTGCAAACGGCAGCAATGTTTAGGGAGGCGAGAATGCAATTTCAAGTCAATGAGGTAAGCGATACATTCATCAAGTCTAGTGAGCTACAGTTCATTGTTTCTTTTATTTTTTTGACATGTGGATCTAGAAAGTGTTGTTTTGCCATCTAATTCCAATGGGAGAATGGTTTGTGGTGGGCAGAGGATGGGCGGCTTCTAGCTTGCCCGGTGTTGATTTTTGTTATTTTTGGATTTGTTCATTTTTTCGACTAGGAGTCACTGTGTGCCCTTATAAACACCCTCTGTAGCCACACAATGAATAGTTGATGCATCATTGTAAATAGTACACTGCTAGAAACACTGCCACATAGTCGATCATCAACTTTGTGCACCTGTGATATCTTTCGGTTTGATTTTTTGTCCCTTGTATTTTTTATTATTTTCTTTATTTTGCCGTGTGTTTTACACAAAATGGCTTTAGCTTTTGGCTTCTGGCTTATTTTCACTATTCATAAATTTCGTCTTTTTCTGAACTTTTGGCTTTTTGTTGAGCTTTTTTGCCGGTTCTTTTTTTTCCGTATGTGTTTGTATTATACGTAATGGGCTAACATATTTTTTTATATTTTTTAATTTTTTTTAAATTTAATTATGCTAAATAAGCCTCTGTCAACTACAGTATTTTTTCAATCAGCTACAGTGCTTTTCAGCCATAAGCCACCAAAAGTAAGCTCAAATAATCACCACCATAAAGGACGAAAGACTTTGACTCGAAGAACTTGTGGAAAGATTTTGACTCGGAGAACTCGTGGACATGCATGATTGATTGGGATGTACAATTCATTCCAGGTTTAACTAATGCGTAGTTTCCGAAAGGAACGACTGTACCAGATCGATGGTATACGTGCACCACAAGTTCACCGAGCCTGTTCTTTAACGGTTTCTAAAAATAACTTTTGATTTTTGTTATAATACCTAACTTTTAAACAAAATATTTTCTCAAAACGAGGTATACAAGTTAATTATAGTATACATTAAAAGCTCAATATATACATCAACCAAAATCACAAGCAAGTATATCTCTCTCCGTAATTTATGTTGCAAACAGTTAAAATTCAAAAATTTCAGCTAAAAATCATAAGCCACAGCTATATTAAACCGGCTGCATGTTAAAGCTAGCAGTGCTGGAACCATAGAAACCATAGCAACAGTGCAACACACTGTAGTGCTACTGCTATCAAATGCTGCCCGGAGCAACACGCACGCCTGAAGTCAATCTACAACCACACGTCCAGGAAACATCGATCCACGGGGACAAAGTACATCTACGTACGCCAACGCAACTAAGCTTGTCCTGATCGATGCCAGTACAAGACGAAGAGATTACAGGACACATCAAACATCAAACAGTGACCTGAAATGCAGACAAGAACCACGCTGCCTATTCATGCACACCACGCTAACAAAACACATGTTGCTGCATGCATGTCAGCAGTACTATTCCACCTTCCATCATGAGACTAAACCAAACCAGAACAAAAAACAGAGCAAACAAAACAACTCCCAAGCAAATTGCACAGATACAAGAAATTAGGGGTAATCAATCACGTACTGGGCAGCGCAGCACGGAAATACATAAAAGTAAGGGCATCAACTGGACCTAATAGTTAACTATGTTGGATAATCGGTTGATAATGTAAACAAGCTCACAAAAATACATAATAGTAAGGGCACGAACTGGACTTAATAGCTAATTACGTTGGATAAAGCTTGGGATTATTGGTAGGAGTGTTCGATCATCCATGCTTAATTTAAGCTGCAAGCTTTTTCATTTTCACTAGCTCGAGACATTCCACGACTTGTGCCATGGTGGGCCTCTCATCCACATATTCCTTGAGACATTGAACCGCAATCGCGCCAACCTTCTCGAGACAATCTATGTCCGTGGTAGATGTAAATATCTCATCAAGCATCTCTCTCGCCCTGTTCGTCCCTGTCTCGTAAGACTTTTTAAAGTCTAACGGCAGGCTGTTGTTCCCATTGTACCTCACCTTTTTCCCCGTTATGAGCTCCAAGAGCACAATTCCGAAGCTGTAAACATCGCTCTTCTCTGTGAGAAGGCCCGTCTGCATGTGCACAGGATCCATGTAACCTCTGTCCCCTGCCACGAACCCGGAACACTTCTTGTCCGTCGATGATAGGAGCTTGGACAGCCCAAAGTCTGAGACCTTTGGTTGGAAGTTGTCATCGAGGAGAATATTGCCGGATTTGACGTCCCCATGGAGGATCTTGCAGCCAGCATGGTGGGCCTGGGAATGCATGTATGCGAGAGCTTCTGCAGAGCCAATGGCGATATCCAGGCGTGCTAGCAGCGATAGAGTGCTACGCCTCGCGGCTCCACGAGCATGAAGCGCATCGTAGAGGCTTCCGTTGGGGACGAACTCGAAGACCAGCATGGGGATTTCCGTATCCAGGCAACACCCCAGGAGACGGACTAGATTCGGGTGGCTGATCTGAGACTGGATTCTGATCTCGTCCACGAAACATTCTTTGCCGCGTGCCTCCTCGTCGACCTTGATGGAGCGTTTAAGTTTTTTAACTGCAACTCGTTGGTTGTCGTCGTTGGTTCCCGAGAAGACCTCGCCGAAGTTGCCACTTCCAATGCTGGTGCTATAGTTGTTTGTAATCTTGTCCAGCTGCGCTTTTGGGATGAGGTTGATGTTCATGCTCTTCAGGATTTGGCCACCATTTCTGTCGAAAAATCCTCTCCGCTGTCGTGTCTTATGCTCCCTGCGAACGAACCATAATAGCACTACCAAAACAACGATGGCTGCAAACACAGATAGCATAGATCGATATTAATTCGTGGCGTCATTCGTTGCATTTCCATGCCAACGTGCATGCATGGATGCACATCATCTTGATTGCGTTAATTCAACTAATAAAGGCCAGCAAGGTCGGCAGAATCGCGATTGTGGATCAGATCGAGATTCTTTAGCAAGATTGCGAAACTTAGAATTGATATAGAATGTAAAATCCTATCTAATTCTACCAAAGAATTTTTTTAAAAATCTATCATGTATTTCAACACTACTTTATTTTTTAACATCATACTTTTAAAAATTTTATTTGCAAAAATGTAGTGCAAAGGAAAGATCATTTGTTATTTATGCAAATTATATGGGCATGGAAAAAAGTAACATCCAACAATTAAAAGGACATATATATAAGTAATTATTTATAATAAATCGCTAGAATAGGGTAGTATTGAATGGATGTTTTGATCATGATTCTACAAAATTTTTGGTAGAATCGTAATAATGCTAAGATTCTATCAAATTAAGACTTTACCTATAATAGAATCGATCCAGTCAATCTAGGATTGTAGAATTGTAAAATCATACTACTAGAATTGAGATTATGACAACCTTAACTATGAGTATGTAGAAGCTAATATTAGGGTACTAATTTAAGAATATGCTCACCTACTGTCGCAGCTACAGTCGTAGAAAATATGGGCTGACATCCGTTTTCAATTTTACCATTCCCTATTCGTCCAAAACTGCATTTGCACTCGTAATCGCCGTCTGTATCACGGCATGTGCTACCACTATGACAAGGAGATTGCTCGCACTCGTTGAGATCTGTACATATATTGAAGGTAAAATATTTGAAGAAGTTAGTGTAACAACTCATATTAGAAAACAAAAGCTGTTTAGTTGATGTAACAGTTTTAGACAGAGGTAAGAAAGCTAACTTTGGCATCCGCCTCCGCCGGTGACATAGGGATTGCCGGAGTATCCCTTGGAGCAATTGCAAAGGTACCCCTGCCCTTGTGTGGCGTTGACGCAATAGCTGTGAGCACTGACACAGGCGGGAGCTATTGGGATTGCTGGCGCGGGTGGGCATGTGCCATTTCCCGTGATGGCCCAGTCAAGCACCAGCGGACGAATACTGGCGTAGGCCATCTCACCTGTACCGTTCAGATCTTTCCGGCTAAAATTGTACCTAAATTATAAATAACTAAATAAGTTAACTGTTACATGCTCTCATAGAAAAAACAAACTTGATAATTAACTTATTTACATGTCATGGTGCAAACTCACACACACAAAGCACAAGATTATCGATGGTCAAATTAGATACAAAATTCATCTATTTATTTTTTTGACGGGAATTCATCTATTTATTTAATCACAAAAAATCATCTATTTATAATAATTATATATATACACACACACACATTTCAGATGGGAGTGAAAAAGGAGGCACAACGGATCGAACTCCCTCTTTATGACAGTTTATGTTTGTAGATATAGCACTTGCAACTTGAGACACTAGCATAACGTCACGCGCTTCAGTTGTACGTACGTACGTACCAGCCTTTCTCAGCCACAAAGGCGTAGCTGCAGGGGCTGTATTCCCACGCAGGGTTGACAGCGATGTTGCCGTTGCTGTCGTTACCCCAGTAGACCGTTATGGTGCTAAGGTTGCTCGGGATGGACGGCGTCTGGCAGCAACCGAGCCCCGTGCACGGGTCACCGTCATGAGCGGCGCCATCCAAGCTCACGCACGTCGTGACACAGCCGGTTAAGTAGCTCCCGTCGTCCCTGCCATTGAGCAACGCCAGGGTGTTGCACCCGATGGCCGTGAACTCGTTCCTCTTCGGCGAGATCAGGAACGGTGGCCAGCTGGTGAAGTTGAGTTGATAGGTGATTCCGGATTCGGTGATGTTGGGCGAGTTGTAGCAGATGTACGACACAGGAGTGGAGACACGCATCTCGCTAGTCTCCAACAAGATGTCGATGATCTCCATGTTGCCTAAGTAGGGTCTCGGAGGGTAAAAGTTATGCTTGCAAGTGAGGGTAAAGTCATCCAAACCCGGCCAGGCACAGCCGACGCCGATGCCGAATGGGAAGGGAATGTGTACGTTGCCGCACATGCTAGGGCAGTCCGGCGGTGGAGCCGGCATCGGTGATGGCGCCATGTCGGAGTCCGGCGGTGGAGCCGGCATCAGTGATGGCGCCATGTCGGAGTCCGGCGGTGGAGCCCGCATCGGTGACGGCGCCATGTCGGAGTCCGGCGGTGGAGCCGGCATCGGTGACGGCGCTATGTCGGAGACCGGCTGGGAAAGTACTAGGGCGGGAGTGAGGAGAAACCACAGCACCAACTGTGGCATGGCTAGCGCTAGGACGTATTTCATCATGTATTCATGTTGGTAAATAAAGAAACTAAGAGCTGGTTAACTTTGCTAATCCGAGCGTGTGTAAGCCCGGCTGCTCTCAGCATGGGTATTTATAGGCGCCCGTACATCAGGATTTTCCCCGGCGCCCGGTGTGCAAAGTCACCACTCGTTCTACTGTTGACCAACTCATGTATTAATTTGGCGCTAATGTATACATATATTAATTACAAGAGAGTACATCTCATGCATCAAATGTGAAACTACTGCACGCTTGCATGTATATACAGGCAAAATCTCGCCGTGAAATTTTCCAACACTAACAACCGCTGTCAAACAAAGCAAGCCCTGTAATCGAGTTCCATATGTGTTAGATGGTAAGGGCATTTTTATCCCCAGAAGCTAGCCATGTAATCGAGTTCCATATGTGTTGGACGGAATAGGCCATTGTCGAAGTCCCTACCACTTGTATCACTGAGATCTTTCTGGCTAAAATTATACCTAACCTAAGTTATAAATAAGTTCACGGTTACTCCTGTAGAATTTGTGCCATAAGTGGGCTCCCCAGAATTCATAACCCTTCTCCTACGTACCGTGGCCTCTGTTCGATCGGTACCTCCCATTTGTTCGATCGACCTTTATCCAATAAGAAATACTAGAAATAGATCGATCATGCCCGAGCTTCATCCATTTCAAGAATGCAGGTGTGCACTTATTCGGGAGAAAGAGCGACTCACTTCGCGCGCAGACAAAGAGATAATAATACTACTCTTCAAAACGCACTAGCCGCTAATTAACAGGAGATATACATAGAGATCATCTATCAGCAGACATCCATGGAAAAGAAAGCAATGAAACTGGAGAAATTAAACAACAGAAAACCAAAGGCAAACTATGAAGTAACCACCACAAAAGTTCAGGCAGGAATAGCAGAAATTGCTTGAAGCCTGGCCAAATAGGTGCCCAATCTAAATATCTGATTATGAAGTGAGGTCATTATTCAATTTGCGATAGGCCACTGTAATTGCACGATTAAATATTATAACATAGTTATCTTTAGTATACAACTCTACTGCCTATAATTGAAATACAATTGTATTTTGCTATACAACTCTAATTTTCATATATGATTAATCTACACTTCTCTTTTGTCTCCATTAATGTGAGAATTTCTAAAAAATTTTAGGATTATTATGGGATTTTTTTGTCTTCAAAACTAAGAAGGTATTCTGAATTTTAATAGTTGTTTTTATTTATATAGATTAAGTCAGAAACATTACTGGTGAGATATTATTATTTGTAGAGTAGTTACTTTCGGAAGATATTACTTGTAGAGTACTTACTTTCGGAAAGCAACCTTATGTACATGTGAATCCACCTAGCTGGCTAACAAAATTTCGAGAAAAAGTGATTACCCCTCTTGTTTCGAATACTGACACTTCGAATCAATATTTTGATCCATAGATCGAGTGGAAAACTACCCCTATTAACTTTACCAATCTCCTTCCATTTCCTTGCCGTGTTGCTTCTGCTTGAGATAGGTTGCATTTTCTTTGACTTGGTAAAAAATGTCAATTATTCGAATCCATAGATCAATGAAGTTACGAGTCTATGCGCACTTATTAGCTTGTTCCAGGTTGCTCCCACGCTTAACCAAGCGCCTCCACCAGCTAGTTTTTCTATATGCAAGATAGATGGAGAGGACTATGTGAAGCATATGATGCCGCGTTAGAACATATACTTCCTATATTCTTATTTACTTGACTTTTTAAAATATGTATTGTTAAATTTTTTTAAGTACCAATAAATTTAAAACTATCTAGATTAGCTATATAAAAATTATATCATTAGATTTATCGTTAAAATACTTTTACAATATTATAATTTTATTAGTAAATTTTACAATAAAGTTATAAAAAATAGCTACCAAAGTCGCATATTAAAAACCTAAAAAATTAAAAACGCCAAACGAAAAAGAACGGAGCGCTCACTTTTCCACCCATAAGTTTCCTTATATTATACAGTAAAGTAGCCCTTCAGCATCCCCGTGCACGACGCGTCGTGGAACTACCCTGCGGAACAGCGGAAGGAAGAGATCAGCAACACACGTCGTGGGCCCTACTTTCGTGACTTAATCCCGGAAAAGATGCTAATTAAGTGCACTAGTCAAAATTTAAATATTGCTACTTCCATAGAAAAAACTTGTACCAATTTTAATTGGATTTAGAGGCTATCAACTTGTTTAGCTTGTACATATCAAACTTTAACAAGATTGGGGCTACATTTTAATTCTATAAAAAATTTAATTATGATTTTATGTTTCAACAATTCGGAATTTCAATATATATATATATATATATATATATATATATATATATATATATATATATATATATACATTCCAAATTAAAATCCAATATAATTTTATTCCGAATTTAAACTTATATAAAATTATGAATTTCATTAATTTTTTGGTTTGAATTGGAATTTATATGCGCTCTAAATTTCAATTTTTATATAACTGTTTTCGTATCTTAAAAGTAGCTTCATACCAATTATTTTGTTTTCAAGAAAATCCTATGGACTAATTATCTTGAGTGAGATAAGGATCGAAATATGATTGGAACTCAGCGTAGAACTTGCTAGTCATCTGGTACGAAGTTAGTTTATAAGAAGCATACAATCTTTTTTCCTCTGATCGATTACTAAGGACATTAACGATTAGAGCTCCAGCAATTACAACTCTACTTGGAGACAAGCAGGGCTCTATACACGTTAGATGGATTTATTTGTAGACTTGTGGAATTTGGTTGTGTGATCTCTAGATGCTAAGTCTTACATTTAAATATTTTAAGGCATGCCAGTAAATCCAGTAATCCATCAGTAGCAGTGCAGCGGATGAACTCTCCGTTTCACAGTATGAAAGACTTAATTCAAACTTTTTTGGGATGTGCTATTGTACATTGCCCCACAAAATTTGCCATGCAGATATATATTGTAATCCCTTTCAATCCTTTTCGGTGTCACACTCTCACGACCAGATCCCTCATTGTCGTTTGGAAACAATTGATTACACTGTAGATGGACCTCAATTTCCGGTGAAGACTAGGAGCATGACTAGTCGATTCCGTAACTAAACAATAATTAATAGCCTTGGAGATATGCTTCTAGTAAAAATTAATAATAACTAGCAGATTTACTATTACGCGACTAGATACTGGCATATTAACAATAATCATTTTTAATATATAACTCTATCGTCTATAATTGAAATACAACTGGAGACCGTCGATACTGGCTGGAAAAGTACTGGGCGGGAGTGAGGAGAAACCACAGCACCAACTGTGGCATGGCTAGCGCTAGGACGTATTTTATCATGTTGGTAAATGAAGAAACTAAGAGCTGGTTAACTTTGCCAATCCGAGCTTGTGTAAGCCCCCGGCTGCTCTCAGCATGGGTATTTGTAGGCGCCTGTACGTCAGGATTTTAATGAATCAGAGAGATCATTGTCAAACTATATTCCAAGCATGGGACAAATTAAGTTTCTAGGTTGTTTCCCATGAAAGTAACTGTTCCAAGGTCGAACGTGACTTCTTCTTGTCGTTAAGGGAAAAACATCGTGCATGTCTTACTCCTATTTTTGGATCATTTTAATGAATTTTATGGCTACCCTGCCACTGGCGTAGTAGATACAAATTACAAAACAGTCGTATGTGCAAGTCACCACTAGTTTACTGTTGACCAGCTGATGTATTACTTTGGCGCTAGTGCATACATATATTAATTGCAAGAGTACAATTCAGGAGTACAAAAGAAAGGATCGGTCAAAACAGTGCTTACTAGACCGAGTTTTTTATTTTAAAAAATCTACTTACTAGACTGAGTTGCTTACTATTCTAAGGTTAATTAGTTTTATAAAGTAAAGTGAATGTCACCACAATTTAATTTCTTGCTATTGAAGATGCGTATAGACTAACGTAGATTGTTCCAAAACTAGTGGGGTGCGCGATCGACAGCCTCCGATCGATTCATGGGCCGATGGGCGTGTACGTGCCGTGGTGCAACTAGTCTCGAATACAAAGGAGTTTAGATGATTATCAGGTATTATGTGCTGCAAACAACACAAGTATATTTTAGTGGGTTTTGTTAAACGTCATCCGGATGTTTTCTTCCTAATTATCATTTAGATTTAGGACCATTGGATTAGAGATCCAATGGCCATGAATTCTCCGATCCCCCTCCCCTTGAATTCTACCCCCTCCCACTTGAAAAAAAAATCTCCATCCTTTAAAAACAATGGGCCCCTTGATCTCTAATCCAAAGGTCACAAATTTGGATGATAATTAGGAAAAACACATCTGGGCGATGCCTATAAATATGCTACCACCTTTTTATTTTTAAGAAAGATACTGCGTGCTATCTATATCAAGTTGATTCTAATCCCTCCAATCAATTGATTACTAGTGATTACTAGCATAGAGGACACTGCCAAGAGCCAATGAATTGAATGAATAGCCATCGCTAGCTGCCAAGGGAAGCTCGGTAGAACAATGCATGGGTCGTATAAAGTCTAGGCTGGAAGATTCACTTTGAACACCTACAGTGGTAAGAAGGGAGCTCAACCGGCGTACTCCAATCAATTTAGATTGAAAACAATACAAAATATGAACATTTAGCTAGATTGGACAGATGGTACAGATTTTTCTCGAAAATTTGACCGTAATATTTTGAAGTTTTATAAATATATTATAATAAAAGTGAACGATTAAAACTATGTTTTAGGAAACAGTGCCGACATCCAAATCGTCGCTCTCTAGTTTTAGTGAACGATTAAAAATATGTTTTAGTGAACGATTAAAAATATGACTTGTGATGTGTGTATACGGAGTGAGTGGTTGCTCGAGGGAAAACAAGCGCGCGTGAATCCACGTTCTAGAAATACGACTGTTTGGACGCTGTCGAAATTAAGACATGCAATTTCAAGTCAGTGTGGTAAGCGATACATTCCTCAAGTCTAGTGAGGTATAGGGTGTAATCGTATCGGATACGAGCGGATATGGTTATGCGTAGTTTCCGAAAGCAACGATTGTACTAGACAATGGTATATGTGCACCACAAGTTCACCAATCAGTCAAGGTCTTGCATGTTGAAGCTAGCAGTCGCTGGACCACAGAAACTATAGCAACAGTACAACACACTGTAGTGCTATCAAACGCTGCCCTGAGCAACACGCACGCCTGAAGTCAATCGACAACCACACGTCCAGGAAGCATGGGACAAATTAAGTTTCTAGGTTGTTTCCCATAAAAGTAACTGTTCCAAGGTCGAACGTGACGTTAAGGGAAAAACATCGTGCATGTCTTACTCCTATTTTTGGATCATTTTAATGAATTTTATGGCTACCCTGCCACTGGCGTAGTAGATACAAATTACAAAACGGTCGTATGTGCAAGTCACCACTAGTTTACTGTTGACCAGCTGATGTATTACTTTGGCGCTAGTGCATACATATATTAATTGCAAGAGTACAATTCAGGAGTACAAAAGAAAGGATCGGTCAAAACAGTGCTTACTAGACCGAGTTTTTTATTTTAAAAAATCTACTTACTAGACTGAGTTGCTTACTATTCTAAGGTTAATTAGTTTTATAAAGTAAAGTGAATGTCACCACAATTTAATTTCTTGCTATTGAAGATGCGTATAGACTAACGTAGATTGTTCCAAAACTAGTGGGGTGCGCGATCGACAGCCTCCGATCGATCATGGGCCGATGGGCGTATACGTGCCGTGGTGCAACTAGTCTCGAATACAAAGGAGTTTAGATGATTATCAGGTATTATGTGCTGCAAACAACACAAGTATATTTTAGTGGGTTTTGTTAAATGTCATCCAGATGTTTTCTTCCTAATTATCATTTAGATTTAGGACCATTGGATTAGAGATCCAATGGCCATGAATTCTCCCCCCTCCCCTTGAATTCACTGCTACAGACAGCCCTATCACAGACGGTTCGGAACCGTCATCACAGACGATTCCTGAACCGTCAGTGTTTAGGTGTCAGTGATAGTTGGTGGTTATCACAGACGATTCCCGAGCCGTCTGTGATAACTCACATTACAGACGGTCTTTATTACTAACCGTCTGTGATAGACGAGTATCACAGACGGTTGTTTATAAAAAACCGTCTATGATAGTCTCGTATCACAGACGATTTTTTAAAAAAATCGTCTGTGATACGAGACTATCATAGACGATTTTTTATAAACAACCGTCTGTGATACTCGTCTATCACAGACGGTTAGTAATAAAGACCGTCTGTGATATACACAATATCACAGACAGTCTTTATTACTAACCGTCTGTGATATTGTGTATATCACAGACGGTTAGTAGTAATGGCCATCTGTGATATCATTCACACCACAGACGGCACTCTTTGAAACCGTCTGTGATATTGTATCACAGACGGTTTTTAGCAACGAACCGTCTGTGATACCAAGTGCATCATCCATTTTATTTGCTGTTTTTTGGCTAGCCTCAGGATATGCTAGCCATGCCCTCTGAAAGCAAGCAAGCAAGCAGATTACAGATAAATGACAGATATAAGTTAATTGCAACTCATAGTAAATTACAACAAAATTCGATACACAGATGAATGTAACAAACGGCCAGCAGATCACATACGTATATAGAATGAAAATCGTTACACAAAATCTGACAAATGAATTCAATTGAAGGAATTGTTTGATTTGTACAGTTGAATCCAATGTTTCAACATCTAATTATCACCATTGCCGTCGTGGAACTCTCCCCTCTTATTTGTGACCTCTGCTACCAAGAATCGGGAGATGATTGCACGAATTTCGACGAGATTGTCAAGATCATATGCACTTTCGTCGAAGTCCACCCGCTGTCGCTAGGAGCAATGTTAAGTCATTAATTAGCATGTGTGTGTAATATAAATACATATATATAATCAGAAAATAATAATTATTGGAAGGACCTGACAAACCTCTGGATCATTGATCTTAGTATCCATGATTTCCTTCATATGGCGGCAAACGTAGAATCCACATACGTTGCCCTGTAGCTGCTGGTGGCACTGTAAAAATAGAATTACATACATCGGTATTGTCAATTCTAGAGGGATTATAACAAAGTATGATATATGATTGTTGTGTTGTAGCGGGTACCGAAAATCGCGTGTTGTGTCGTAGCATGTCACTGGATTTTTTGTCGTGTCTTCCTCCTTGGGCAACATAATCGGCAAACGCCCTACGTGATTCAAAAAACTTAGCCTCGGCCGTGGCAAACAAAAGAAATATTACAATAGAGTTATGTATGGAGAAAATGAGTTTACCTGTTAAGTACTTCTTGCACACGACTGAAGTCGTGGTTGCTCCTAAGGAGGGAATCAAGGTATATTACCTTGCTCCACTTTGGTACAATCACAATCAAAATTCAGTGATGCCTAGTCATGTGTGTCGCCATAGTGATTAATCCTAAGTTCATGCAGCATGTAAAGTACAAATGAAACATATGTGTGGCAACTAGTGAAGCACTTACCCTTGGTTGAAGGGTACCATCACGTTCTAGAAATATGACTGTTTGGACGCTGTCGAAATTAAGACATGCAATTTCAAGTCAGTGAGGTAAGCGATACATTCCTCAAGTCTAGTGAGGTATAGGGTGTAATCGTATCGGATACGAGCAGATATGGTTATGCGTAGTTTCCGAAAGCAACGACTGTACTAGATCAAAGGTATATGTGCACCACAAGTTCACCAACCAGTCAAGGTCTTGCATGTTGAAGCCAGCAGTCGCTGGACCATAGAAACCATAGCAACAGTACAACACACTGTAGTGCTATCAAACGCTGCCCTGAGCAACACGCACGCCTGAAGTCAATCTACAACCACACGTCCAGGAAGCGTTGATCTAAGGGGACAAAAACATCTACACCTTAGCAACTAAGCTTGTCCTGATGCCAGTCGAAGACAAAGATATTACAGGACTCATCTGTAACACCCTAAAATTTGGGATTCGAAAATATAAAAAAATTAAAACATTTTAATGCACCTTGTTGACATTCAAATTTCTTCTAAAAATTTATTTAGGCATTTTCCGAAATTTGTGCTATGCAAAATAAAATGAGGAGAAACGCACAATAAATATTGTCATCGGTATGAATCCGGACAGTAAATTTAGAAGCACCTCCGGTTGGATACGAAGACCGCCGAGAATGTAAAGGGATCCAAGCAGAAGTGCACAACAACTAAGTATATTCAATATAAGTGTTCTAGAGTTACAAAATAGCCGTCCTTCCAAAACAAAAATTAATGATGTAGCCTATGGAGTGTTATATCACCCTTGAAAATTTCGAGTCCAGACTTCATTTTTTTCCTTTTTTTCCTTTTTATTTATCATTTGTGAGAATTTTCTCATTTTTTTGCCCTTAACACAGAGTGAAATTGAAATCAAAACTTTATGCATGGGTAGAGCAAATTGAGAAGCATATGTAGAATATTTTTTGGACTTTTAAAGTTGACTTGGTGGCTCAACCAACTGCGCGCCTACATACGCTAGTAATTTTACAAATCACATGTAATTTTTATGTAAATCCAATAGATATTTTTATTTTACATTAAATTCAACTTCAAATTAACTTTATTTTGGATATACTTTAAGTTCCAAATATGAAGTTATATAACAGCAAATTATACTTATTCCGAATTTGTGTTTGTTAAAAGTAATTATGAATTTGACTTAACTTTGTTTCCAAATATAGTTTAATACCGGATTTACCTTTAATTCGAAATTTATCTTTAACATATGATGAACTTTGTATCTGAACTATCTCGAGTGAATCTGCAAAAATGTTTAGTGACCTCGGAAACGGCCTACTTTTCTACTACTTGTTAATTAAGTAGTTTGTACACACGTGTATTCTGCCACTTGATGTTGATTTGAACCGATCTTGTTATAGATGGATAATATCTAAGCTATTTTTTTCTTAAGGATTTATGTGGGAATTTCTATGTTTTTTCTTTTTGTCTAATTGTCCTAAATTTTTCAGTCTGGAAGCAATATGGATTAATTTGTGCGTACTGTGGTGTGGAGAGATCAATATGCTCATGTGAGCTATTTGGAATTTAGGATTTTTTTTAAACTTCTGTTGAATTTCCAAAATTAAAGAGCATTAATTGGAAGGGAAGATGCTGCTAGGTGGCAGTGTCTTGCCTAGATGCGTGAAGCTTTCCAGGTCTTCGTCGTCTGCCGTTTTTTTTTTCTACACTCTTTCGTTTTGATTGGTTTTGGTTTGAAGACATGAGTCCGTGATGTATACGGCTAGGGGACATATGCATTAACCTTTTTCATCCCGATTTAGCTTTGACTGCATGAGTTGTGTAGGTTTCTGTAAGCCATGGTAATATCCATAACTAATCTAGACCGTATATTACAGTGGCGGATCCAGGAAAATTTTTTGGAGGGGCTGAAGTACCTTCAGCTCGACCTCAGCCCCTTCTACATTATACATCCATGGCTAAAAATTTAGGGGGGCTCTAGGGGCTTCAAGGTCCGTAGCGGTGGGGGCTCGAGCCCCCGCCTCACCGCTGGATCCGCCCCTGGTATATTACACCAATAGATTGTCAGGATGTTTTCTTTTTTATTAATATGAGAATTGCAAGATTTTCTTATTAATGCCGGAGTCTCTAGCCGTTTTACCTCATAGGATGTTACTGTGAGGGTTTCTAAAAGAGCATTCAATTAGTATAGAGATAGTTGGATAGATGGCGGATATTGCCGAGAGCCAAAGACTTAAAATGAATAGCCATCGCTAGCTGCAGGGGTAGCTCGGTAGAAGAATGCATGGGTCGTATTCTAGGCTCGAAGATTCACTTTGAACACCTGCACTAGTAAGAAGGGAGCTCAATCGGCGTACTCCAATCAATTTAGATTGAAAACAATACAGAATATGAACATTTAGCTAGATTGGACAGATGGTACGGATGTTTCTCGAAAATTTGACCATAATATATATTATGAAGTTTTATAAATATATTATAATAGAAGAGAACGATTAAAACTATGTTTTAGAGACATCCAAATCGTCGCTGTCTCTGTGACTGTGAGTGGTCGAAGGGAAAGCAAGCGCGCGTGAATCCACGTTCTAAAAATACGACTGTTTGGACGCTGTTGAAATTAAGACACGCAATTTATATCCCCTTATCATATTATCTCCCCTTTTGCGAGGACATATTTATATCCCTCAACGGATTGAGTCTGAAACTGATACGATGATGACTTGGAAATCTTTTCGACGCAAATGGGCATAAATGAACCAGCGACGACTATTAGAGTCAGTCTTTGGCATACGAACAAAAAGAAAATTAAGAAGCGGACTAAGACACTGTCGGTCTTTGACATGCGAACAAAAGAACAATTAAGAAGCAGACAAAGACACCGTCGGTCTTTGACATGCGAACAAAAGAAAATTAAGAAGCAGACTAAGACACCGTCGGTCTGTCTGTGTGCATCCAATTTGCTTCGATCAGGTCTCTTGTCAGGTGGTCCTCCGTCGCTCGTACTTGAGCCAGATACTTGCTACACGTGATCTCTCGTACTTGGATTCAAACACAAGATAGGTGGGCTATCTAATATGTGTACATTATCTTTTCTTTTCCTCTCGACCAAATAGAGAATTTCTAGGGGTTTTGTATTTAATGATTACGGTAGGATTTTCTAGTGTTATAAAGAGAAAGTGATACCTTCGGTTTCACAGGTTGTTGGCAGATATATAGACGATGAAACAAACTAATTTATCAAGTCAAGGTCTCGCCTGTTTAATCAACCCTTTCCAATCAATGGCTAGGATTTACTGATGACTCTTACCCCTCGAGGAGCACATGCATAAAAGAGCTCTATAAATTAAAGCAGCAAATTCGAAACCAGCACTGTCCAAGTGCTAGCTTATGACCATGGCCTTTCCCCTGATAATACTAGCAGTACTCTTGCCGCCGCCAGCGGCGATCGTGCTCGCTGCTCCTTCACTCGGTCACTCCCTAGTAATAACACTGACCTTGCTGCGCTCCTAGCCTTCAAAGCCCATCTCTCCGATCCTCTTGGCATCCTTGGCGGAAACTGGACCACCGGCACATCCTTCTGCCACTGGGTTGGCGTCTCTAGGGGTGAAAACAGATCGGATATGGACGGATAATACCTCTACCATATTTGTTTTCATATTTTTTCGGATACGGATATGAATACGGATAACCCGAATACGAATACAAATACGAATAATATCGAATACAGATACGGATCGAATACGAATCAAAACGAATACGGTTAGGAATATTTATCAAAACATGAAAAGCCCTTAAATTATACATCCAAAATTAACGAAAATATGTAAATAGTTCAATTTTTTTAGGGGGAATTTCTTGGCGAAAAAATCTAACAGAAGCGCAAAGGTTGGTTCTTGAATCTCGACAGGATCTTTCCAACGGATTCGAGCAAGAACAGATGCACCTTTTTCTCTTCACCAAAACTCCAAGCTGATCAAAAATCAAGAAGAAATCTGCTCGCTCTGTGGAGTGAGTGATTGATATCAAGACCAACAGAACGCCCAAGCTCCCAAGGTGGGTGGCGATCTAAACGCCCAAAAAGAAAATATAATCTTCTGTTCTCCCAAGGTGGGCCGTCTGGGCTTCATTATGGGCTGGCTGGTTATGGGCTAAAATCCTGGATATCTGGTTTCGTATTATTCGGATTATCCGTATCCGTATTCGACGGATACTAGGTTTACTGTATTCGTATCCGTATCCGATAAAAAAATCTGTATCCGTATTCGATCCGAGAACTATCCGAAAAAATCCGATCCGACACAATCCGTATCCGTATTCGGCGGAAACTATCCGATCCGTTTTCACCCCTAATGGACACCCTATAACTAACACTTGCACATTAGCCATCGTGACTAACATTGTATGGACACCGCCATGACTCGCAACCAAAACCACATAACCAACAAAACAACTCAACTCAGCAAACCTACACTAGAACCGGTTAAATCGCCAATTAGCCCAGCCAAAGTCCACCGGTCAGACCACCACCAGAGGCCGGTCTGGCCACATGCTCTCAGCAGTTAGACTGCTTGGCTAGGCCAGTCTGATCAGTACTCTAGCACATGCCAAAAATCAAATTCGCTAAAATCAAACTCAAGCAATGAAAGTGAGATACTACCAATGTCAAATACTCATTACTCGCATGGGGTTGCCACCATGCGCTCTTACACATTTTCTTACAAGCAATCGTCATACTTGCCATGTGTAGGTGCACCAATGGCTTGCCACGTATCGATAAGTCTCTCTCGCTCTGGTTCTCACTAGACCACACCTCATTTAAACCGACCAAGTCACTTGGTGTAACTCATCACTCGAAGCTTTTCTTCAATATTACTTGTCTTCCTTGTGCCATGCTTGAGTTCAACTATTTCATCCAGCATTCTTGACCATTCTAAACCTTAACTACTCCATGAGTTGTTGACTCCAAGCTTTACTGTATAGCTAAAAAATCAAGAAATCATTTTTGGAAATAAATTCTTTACAACTTGATCTATATTAGTTTAAATATGCTTCTATGCAACATGAATACACTGACCTAGGACCGATTGACCCAGTCCATGATCAAATGAACAAGATGTGGCCTTCATCTCTGTATAATCTTTCTGGTAGTATTTGCTTATCTTCTGCTTCTACTCACATACAAGCATAGCCAGCAATTAATTAACCTTACCCTTTTATAGTTTTTCGCTGCAGGAGACTTAATTATCGACAACGATCTCTTGCCTATCTATGCAAGCATGAACGCATGCCCCAGATATGATTCAGAACTTGACCGGCCGGCAACTTGAATAAATCCTGTGAGACCTCCTTACCTTCCCGGCAACTACTAGTCTACTACTGTCCCAGCGTGTACTATTCTATTAATACTGCTATGTTTTGGGATGTGAACAAGTACTAATTTCAAGTTGATTTTTCTAGAGAGAGAGAGACAGAGAGAGCTTCTGGTCGTTAGCCAAAAAAAAACTGTGTGATTCAGAAGTTGACCGGCCGGCAACTTGAAATAAATCCGGTGAGACCTCCTTACCTTCCCGGCAACTAATACCGTCCCGGTGTGCACTATTCTACTAGTACTGCTATGTTTTGGGATGTGAACAAGTACTAATTTCAAGTTGATTTTTCTAGAGAGAGAGAGAGATTCTAACGGCGGTTAGCAAAAAAAACCGTGTCATTCTGAACTTGGGGCCGAGCTGCATGCTTGGACGAAGTTATACAAGGGCATCTCCAATGGTCTGAGTCAGCTAGCTATATGTATGTACACATCAGCATATATCCTATGTGGAGGAAAGAGAGTATGCAAAAAAATCGAGCCAGCTCTTCCTTAAGCACTAGTCTATAACGCCAAACGAGGCATCCTCTATAAATTCTGTGTGTGCATGTAAGCATCAAATAGCTATCCTTAGGGCATCTCCAATGGTTATAGCTAGCAACTAACTATAAGACTTCCACATCATCTATATAGTACACACTAAAGTTAGCATTCTAAAGAACTATCTATAAGGATAGCTATTTGATGCTTACATGCACACACAGAATTTATGGAGGCTGCCTCGTTTGGCGCTATAGACTATCTCTAGAGCTGTAGAGAGCTGCGTTCTCTTTCTTCATTTAATATCTTCCACGTAGGACAGTTGATGACATGGACTCTCTTGTAGATAGCTGCTATAGACCCATTGGAGATGCTCTTATATATAGTTCTTTAGAATGCTAGCTTTAGTGTGTACTATATAGATGATGTGGAAGTCTTATAGTTAGTTGCTAGCTATAACCATTGGAGATGCCCTAAGAAGCTAGCGTTGATCGAACTACGCGTGTCGCGTGGTGCCTACTGGCCGGTCAATCGAGGCGAAACAACACTAGGCGCCTAGGCATGCATACAGACGCGTCAAGAATCAAGTTGGTGATGACTGCTTCCGTTGGACGACTGCTAACATTGCATGGTTAATACGCTTATTTGCGGTAGCACTACTAACATTACCGATTGCCTACTTTGATGGTGTAATATTTAGCCAAGCAATTGCGTTGGCAGTTCGACCAGTCTGTAAACTGGTAACAGATTTCAGGAAGTGGTAACACATGACCTAGATAATTATTGGAACTGCAAGTGTACTAGTAACTCTTCTGAAGATAATAAAAGAAGGTTGATGTGCTAGCTACTAGCTAGTAGGGCAATCACCTGCACGGTCATACAACAGTCGACAAATCAATACAGAGTTATGAAAAACTCATCTACTAATGGCCCTATTGCTGCCCCCTCCTCCTCTTCAGTCTCTTTCTGCTAGGCACCACCACCTGCTGAGCTCTCTCCATGTCACACGTCGCAACGTAGCTGCTGAACGGCGGGATGCGAGACTGCCACACGAGCACATCAAACCGCTTCTCCTTACCGGGGAGATCAACACCTCCGGTGAGCAGGTCCTGCATCCTCACCTTCGGGAGCTCGGCACGCGTCAAGCTCGCCGTCGATTTGCGCCTGTCGTAGAACAGGCAGGGAGCAGCGTCAACGACGGGCCTGCAGAGATAGTCCGGATCATGCTTCCAGCCGTGGACACCGGGCTGCAGCTCCGTCGCCTCGGTCAACACCCTCGCTATGCGGCGCCACGAACGCGCGCTCAGGTCGGCCCGCAGCGATGCCGCGAGGATGTTCACTGCAGCGAAGGGCGCCAAGTCGGAGACCCCCGCGAAGAGCTCCACGGCTATGGACACCAGCTCCGGGTGCTCCTCCGGGTTCGCGCTCCCGAACGTGAGGGCTCTGAAGAAGTACCACAGCTCGTGCCGCGGCAGCCTGCCCAGCATGAGCGGCTGCACCGTCCCCAGGCTCGAGTGCTTCTCCGTTCTGCTGATGATTACAATCTTGCTGTCTCTGTTCATCCGGCGAACGAATGATTGAAACCTCCTCCATGACTCCTCGTCGACGTCGCCAGTAAGATCGATTACGAACAGGGACTTCGCACTACTGGTATCAGTATTTAAGCTTTGATGCTTATCATCACCAATCAGATTATTGCTGCTGAGACGCTGAATCCTGGAGAAGTGGTTGCGCACCCTCTCCTCCATGCAGGCATGCTCAACCAGAGTCCGCTTCCCGACCTCCGGAGGGCCGATGATTGGAAGGACGCCCAAATTTGGGTAGCCGAACTCGCAAGGTTGCAGCAAGAAGTCGATGATCACTTCCTTCTCCATCTGCCGGCCAAACATGCACCTCTCCATGAACAGGTAGGCACTGTACGGCTGCCGGGTAACGCGAGGGCAGTCGCTCAGAAGCAGGACGAATTCCTTCATGTCGCTCAGTGCAGCCTCTAAGCTTTCCACGACGACAAGTGATCTGTCCTTGCCATGGCTACTATCCAAAGATTGGCCGCTACTCACCGTGCCACGCCTCTTCGGGCCGACGGCTCGTCTCCTGAAGGTGTCGAGCGCGTATGAGCCTCGGCACATCTCCTGTCTGAGCTGCTTGAGCTGCAGTAGCATAGCTTGGTTTGTGACCTGCCTCCCCTCGGCTTCCTCGACGACGACGCGGGCTCGTAGCAGCGCTCGTTGCATCCTGACGATGTCATCGACGGCGGTGGTTCTGTGATACTTCCTTAGGAGGAAGGAAACCAGTCGGCCGATGAGATCGCTGGCCACTGCAGACAACAGCACGTCCATTGTGATTGTTGATGCGCCTTAACCCCTGGAAGATAATGAAGCTAATACAGGAGAACAATGAACACTGCAGAGCTAGCTAGGAGAGGTGTTTGGAATTTTATTTCGTTGTGCGTGTGGGTACTGGGTGCTGGGGACTGGACACTCAAATGGAAGCAAGAATGGGACAGAAGGAAGAATTGAATGGACAAAGAAAGTAACTCTTTCACCTTGAGTACAACTCATTACATATTTATAGCCATACAAACCAACTCTTGACAGATCTTTCTCAAGCAAAAAAAATTTTACAATAGGATATTTTATAACTCATGACTAACTACTGTATCCTGGTTTCTCTAATTCTTTTCTAGTGTGATAGTCTCTATGAGTTAAAGGGCATGTCTACGTGTATGCGTTTCAACTGCTTGTATATAGCTCTTAATGTGTAAAATCTCTTATACAGCTCATTAAGCACTTAGGTATTCATACATGCATGCCAGTATTTCTTCTCCAGATAGCTATGTATGTTGACAGCTTCCGATAGTTATCCTGTAGTTAAATACAATTTGATTTGTCTTTAAGAAAATTAATTAATCTTCAACACTGGGTAGGGGGGTGTCCATGTGTGTTCTAGTGACTTTGTGCCATCGTGAATTTATGATGTATTTTTTTGGTGGTGGTGATGGTCACTCTCCATGTCCATGATGTATTTTTATGATGAAAAAACTCTCAATCATGATGTATTACCGATGACCGGGCAGAGAAGATGAACGTCGTTTTCGTTTGTCATACCTACCAAGTCTTTCGCATTGAACCCATCTCCCCCTTGCAAACACGCAATGCTGACCAAAACACGAGGGCGATCAACATGGCTGAAAAGCCCGTGGCTTATGGCTGAAAACACTGTAGCTGGCTGAAAAAAGCACTGTAGCTGACAGAGGCTTATTTAGCATAATTAAATTTAAAAAAATTTAAAAATAAAAAAATATGTTAGCCCATTACGTATAATACAAACAAATACGGGAAAAAAAGAACCGGCAAAAAAGCTCAACAAAAAGCCAAAAGTTCAGAAAAAGACGAAACTTATGAATAGTGAAAAATAAGCCAGAAGCCAGAAGCCTAAGCCACGTTGATCACGCCTGACAGTACTGCTGACCAGCACATAGGTAATATGTCAGTTTTTGAAGGATGGCTCTTCATTCCTGAGGGAATGATATTCGGGTGCTCAAAATATCATTCAAGTATTGTTACTGTACCCTTGCCTAGAAACAACACTACTGCCAAAAAAACAAATCTCCGTTGGCTGGTTAATAGTCCGTTCGATCTGGCTTACCGGGCGGTTTTTGGCTTCTCGCCGGGGGAAGCCAGAAGCCGGAACGAATAGATTGGCTTAACTTGAGGTTTTTCAAAGTGACTTATGAGGATAATTTTTTCCCTAACCTCACCCCAAGCGCTCCTCACTTTCGTTTGCACAACGCTCTCGCTCGCTCACTCTAGGGTTTCGCCTGCCGCATCGTCTTGCCATCAATTTGTGTCACCCCACAGATATGGCCGCCAGCCGCTTCCCCCTTGTCCCCGATCTCTCGTTACTCTCGCTCGCACTGAGCTCTACGGTTTCCCCTGCCACGTCGCCGCTCCTTTGAGAGGTGTCGCCCTATCGGATATGGTCGCCAACCCCTGCTTTAGGCCCTGCCCTCTGTCAGCTCTTGGCTAATTCAAACAAAGCCGACCTCATAGTAATTAAACTGCCACTTCTTGGAGGAAGCAACTGAATGGCCTCAGGGTACGTAGCAGAGCAGTGATGTTTTTCTCTTGATCACATAATTGAATCACTACTGCTTGCTACGCTGACAATTAATAGTACTACAAAAGGGAGAAATTGCTACGCTGTAAATTTCATCTTTTTTCTAAACTTTTGGCTTTTTGTTAAGATTTTTTGCTGGTTCTTTTTTTCTCATATTTGTTTGTATTATATGTAATAGGCTAACATATTTTTTAATTTTTTTAAATTTAATTGTCAGCTACAGTGTTTTTCAGTCAGTTATAGTGCTTTTCAGCTATAGTGCACTTGAAAGCTGCATTAACCTGTTTAGACTAGTAGACCACCATGGGAAAATGTAATCCTGCATGTTACAAGAGCACTCTAGCAAATAACTACAGACATTTTCAGGCGAGCGGCCATCGGGAACACGGGGAGGGAAGCTGCCGGGAATCGTCTATCGAGTGATCATACACTCCCTAGCATAGTAGCAAGAGAGTTAACTTTTATCTTTTTTCTTTTAGTCACCTCCGAAGGTTCGAGCTGACAATCTCTGGCACCCTCCTCAGACGAGTTCCCACCTAAGAAGGCCATAGGTCACGTCATTTTCTCTATTTTATTTGGATGATTTCACCACAGTTATGAGTATTATATATCTCGCACTGAACTTGGCGAAATGCCCAATAGATTATACGATCTTGCGTGACATATGTATGATTTAGATTGTGAGTTTGAGCATACATAGGCAATCTTGTGTAATGCGGTACAAATGCCAATTCCAATTTCAGTACTAAATTACAACTGTCGTAATAGTAGTACAGTAATGATGTTCCCAAATTCCATATAAAATTAAGACACAAACATGCAACGGTGAATTTGTCAAGCCTACTGTGTTTTTGATAGCAGCTATAGTATTGGACCCGAATATGAACCATAAAAGAAAACACGTATTAAACTGGTAAACAACTATTAAACGGTGAAAGTAGCAGTTACAGTACCTATCAGCTAACGAGGTTGCTGTACCTATGAGCTAACGAGGATTTCTAGTAGTATTCCCCTACGTTCCTTCATATTTTTTCAACTGGTCATACTATAAAAAAAAGCATGGATCCTTCCAAATTAGATGAGAGAATTCTTACGGATGGCATGGCATGTGCAAATCTTCCCGGTGTCTCTTCTCCTGCTTATATATCCTTTACCTTTGCCATCTCAGTGTTAAACTCTTCCATGAATTCATTCATATCCGAGCTAAAAGGTATTGGTGCTGAATCATCCTCTTTTGTTGTCAAATTGTTTTTTTCATCTTGCGGTATAGGTGATATCTTAAAAGGACCTACGGTGACGCATGTACACAATTTTGCACAAGTTATTTAACCACACACTCTCAGTATAATATAAGTAGTGCGTATAGGCTTTGGTTCCTTTTGTACTCAACCTCGACAGGTTATCAAGGGTAGAAAAATCATTGATAGTGCAGAACAACATGACACGTAGAGTGAAGTTCTCTTGTTTGTCTGCATCCAATACTTGTACCCCTTCTTTCACAGTATCACAAGATCTTCACCAATGATGCTAGGTACACATCAATATCGTTCACAGGTTGTTTCAACTCTTGGATAAGTAGTGACATCAAAATATACTTACACTTCATACACAACTAAAAAGGAAGGTTGTACATACATACATTCACGGACCAAGTGCTATATCGGTTACTCATGTTACCGAAAGGATTTATTTCATCTGTACTCAATCCAAACCTTATATTCGTCAGTTCCACACTATAGTCTTAATATGATCATGAGGTGAGGGGATGTTTTGGGCTAGATTTGAAGGCGAGGACAAGACATCAATTACTATAGTCTTCGATGCACATGTTTAACCATTACTGTTTCTAATTATATGTAAGTAAGAATACAAAAATATTTTTGATGCCAAATATAGTAATATTATTTTATGTGGCAAATCTAATAATTTTGTATAAATATGTTACTGCACGTATTCTAAAACAATGTTAGAGAATAGCTCCCTAAGATAGTATTGTACCCATTAAAGATGGAAATGATCATATTAAGTTACCCGCCCCAAGTCTAGTCTTTGCTTTCATATTGCTCACCTAACGATCACAATGGTAAGCTATGATAACGGCAAAATGCAACTTGAGCTTAAAGGGTGATATAGATTCCAATTCAACGTGTCGTCAACTTGTGTTTGTCTTCGATAAAGAGTTCGCCATCACTGACGATTAGATAGAGACTAAATCTTTTTTCACAATACTAGATAAAGCTCAGTCTTGTCTTGAAACGTACTAAAAAGTTATGTACAAGAGAAAAAGAATAATGTGAACGCAGAAAATAAATGTGTAAAAGTCATATACGAGGAAAAAGTCCTCGTTACCGCTCGCCATCACCATCATTTTTTGCCCTATGGATGGCGATGACTGCTGCTGCGTGCTGGAGTTCTAAGGGTAGGAACTAGGTAACCTTTGAAACCTACTTTCTACGAATCTCAATGCAAATCTAGGTGTATAGAAAGTTCCTGTGTAGCTTCTATAAACAAATTAGTGTACCTAGTGGCTCTAATAGAAAAATAATATATTACAACATTATGAAATTGGCGCCTGTTTGGTTGAAAGCTGAGCTTACCATAGTTTGCCATAATTCTCTTAGGCGAGTTTTACCGAGTTAGACTAGTGCTTTGTTACTCGTCATATGTCGAGTTTTACCAAGTTAGACTAGTGCTTTGTTACTAGTCATATGTCATGGCTTAGGCAGTGCTAAAGTTTTTACTCATCAAATCTTAGAAGCCTGCAGGTACATTGATTGCACCGACTTGAGAATTAATCAATGATGATGTGTCTTTTGAATCTACGAGCTTTGTGCATGAGCTTGAGATGAAAACGAGCACTCCTACGGCTGTGCACGAATATTGTGGAGAGACGTACGCCTGTCATGGATCGGCGGTGAAAATGATGCGACAGTGAGGGGACTCTGGTGTGAAGATATTGGACTGAAGCTTATCGTAGATGACGAAAGGTGACGAAGAAGATGACGTACTGCATGGATGGGAACAACGAAAACAACCGATTGATCGCACTGCATGAACGAAAGTCAAATTAATTTTGGGTATGAACTCATCAATAGGTAGAATACGATGTGAAATGGACAAATGTCAAGAAAGAAAATCAGGTTGATAGGTGGAGCTCGACACGATGGTCAGAGCTTGGTTGGCAATGGCAACAAAATTTTAGGTGGCTCTCGGGTGGGGGAGGATGTGAGAACGAGATATTAACATAGTCTTCGATACACGTATTTAACCATTACTATTTTTAATTATATATAAGTAAGAATATAATAATACAAGTATTTTTGATGCCAAATATATTAATATTGTTTTATGTGGCAAATATAATAATTTTGTGAAAATATGTTACTACACGTATTCTGAAATAACGTTAGATAAATGAACACAGAGAATAGCTCTCTAAGATAGTATTGTACCCATTAAAGATGGAAATGATCATATTAAGTTACTGTCCCAAGGTCAAGTCTTGCTTTCATATTGCTCACCTAACGATCACAATGGTAAGCTATGGTAATGGCAAATGCAACTTGTGCTTAAAGAGTTGTTTAGATTCCAATTCAACGTGCCGTCAACTTGTGTTTGGCTTCGACAAAGAGTTCGCCATCACTGACGATTAGATAGAGACTAACCTTTTTCATAATACTAGGTAAAACTCAGTCTTTTCTTGACACACACTAAAAAGTAATGTACAAGAGAAAAAGAATGATGTGGATGCATAAAATAAATGAGTAAAAGTCATATAGGAGAAAAAATCCTCGTTACCGTTCTTTGACGAGGATTCCTGGTTTTAGGTCGATTTTGTGTATTGTATTATACTTTGGGCTTGCACGTCTGCTGCAGTAAAATTTGGTTGTTAAACGTTATGTTGTAATATAAGTTGGTTCTTTTGCTGTAAGCATGTTTTGTGATGATATTCTCTTGCTTGACGCTCCGTAACTGACCAAGCTTGGGTAGTTGCGGAATGCCGGGTCCTGGCGCCCCTGGAAACGGAGTCGTTACAAGGACAAGGCACCAATTACTATTTTTAATTATATATAAGTAAGAATATAATAATATAAATATTTTTGATGCCAAATATATTAATATTGTTTTATGTGGCAAATATAATAATTTTGTGTAAATATGTTACTGCACGTATTCTAAAATAACGTTAGATAAATGAACACAGAGAATAGCTCCCAAAGATAGTATTGTACCCATTAAAGATGGAAATGATCGTATTAATTTACCTGCCCCGAGGTCAAGTCTTGCTTTCATATTGCTCACCTAACGATCACAATGGTAAGCTATGATAATAGCAAATGCATCTTGCGCTTAAAGAGTGGTTTCAATTCCAATTCAACGTGTCGTCAACCTATGTTTGTTTTCGATAAAGAGTTCGCCGTCACTGACGATTAGATAGAGACTAGATCTTTTTCACAATACTAGATAAAAGCTCAGTCTTTTCTTGACACGTACTAAAAAACTATGTACAAGAGAAAAAGAACGAGGTGAAGATGTAAAATAAATGAGTAAAAGTTATATACAACAAAAAGTCCTTGTTACTGCTCGCCACCACCATCATTTTTTGTACCATGGGTGACGGTGACCTGCTGCGTGCTGGAGTTCTAAGAGTAGGAACTAGGTAACCGCCGAAACCTACCGTCTACGAATCTCAATGCAAATCTTGGAGTAGAGAAAGTTTCTGTGTAGCTTCAATAAACAAATTAGTGTGGATAGTGGCTCTCATAGAAAAATAATATGCTGCAACGTTATGAACATTGCCTGTTTGGTTGGAAGCTGATTTTGCCATAATTCTCTTAGGCGAGTTTTACCAAGTTAGACTAGTGCTTTGTTCCTAGTCATATGTCACGCCTTATTAGGCAGTTAGACTAGTGCTTTGTTACCAGTCATATGTCACGACTTAGGCAGTGCTAAGCTTTTTAAAGGTAGACCCTACACGTCTGCGAGTCTCTCAAACCAATTAGATGAAAACAAGCAATGAGAAGCAGACTTTCTGAGTCAACCCCGGGGCCATGCACGAATAGTGAAGCCTCCCTTGGCTGTCCATGTCGCATTCCTTCTCTCTGTCTCTACATTTAGCCTGTTTTCTTACTGATTACTGATCGATCGGTGACCGGCTTGCATAGGTATCAGCTCGTTTCATTGCAAACTGTTCCCACGTGCTTTGAAACTGTTGCACCGTGTTAGGTAAATGAAGCCAAGTCACCGTGTTAGGTAAATGAAGCCAAGCCAAGTCACTTCGTTTGGATTTTCTCTGTTCTGATCAACGTGGTTAGGTAAATGTCTCCATACAAAGAAAAAGACTACGTCTTACAGCGAACAATATGTCACTAGTTTGCAATCCGATTCCCAATCCATTGATGCAACGACGAGCCCAGCATGAGGAGGAAGAGCCAGGGCTCAGTGTGTGTGCGAGTATTTTGCACATGGGCTAGCTGTACCCCCTTGTATCTTGTGGGCCCTGGAAGGCTGGGCCCAGGCCCGCTGCACTGCCGGCCTGTCCTTCTCTGACAGTCTGACTACATCTCAGGCTGCAGTACACAGAATGCCGTCAACGAAGTTTCTAGAACAAGTTGCATGCGTCAACGAAGAAATGCTGTAGCCTATTGGTCTGCTGCTACTGCAAAAATTACGTTACAACATCTTGTAGTGGTGAAGGAGATCTGCATTGGGCTCACCCTTGGGTTTTTTTGCCGGTGGTCTGTGATGATGCATCACTGGAACGAGCAGAGGAAGACGACGGCATTCTACGACATGCTTGACAAGGGCCAGAGTCGTTGAAGGGTAGCCTGAATGCTTCACACGTAGGTCAAAGTGTTGGACGAGAATTGTGTATATATGTCTCAAAATACGATCACATATGATAATATGCATGTGTATCTCTATACATGTAGAGTAGAATACAAATACTCATGACAAGATAGTAACATGCAATGCAACTAGTAGTGCATGGATGCATGTATATATGTGTACGTACGAGCCAGAACCAAGTACTGCTGTGGCCGCATGCTCATGTTACTAATCAGCGTCCTTGAGTTAATTACATGCATGCATGGGTAGTGCGTGCTGAGCCCATGGGCCAATGGAGTCAGGCCTTCACGCGTGTACGCGTGCATCAAATCGTTGCTTATCAATTTTAATCTTCATCAGAAATCTATACTTTTATGGTATGTATCAGCCTTTCTCGGCCACGAAGGCGTAGCTGGCTAGATCATTGTATTTACAACACTACTAATAGCACTGTGGTAGTGCGGCATTATGCAGCAGGCTCCTCACTAGACATGCATACTTGTAGGCGTACGTATATGCTGTCGTGACTCGTATACATCTTATACCGTTTCTTTTCATAAACTAGTATATATATGTCCATGTATTGTCCTTAATCCCTCTGTAGAGTCTGTAGTAGCATATAATGCTTAATGGATTCAAATGTAGTACCTCTAAATTAACCTTTCTAAATGTAATACGTGGGCTTGCCTCACTGTAGGCTCAGACTTTGAATGGATTTTCGACCAGGTGTTACAGTGTCACTCCCTATTGAAAACCGTTTGAGCTACATATTGATAGAAATGGCTACTCTTCATATGAGATGACTGGCATAGAAATTTTCCTCTCTTATAAAACTTACATTTTTATGAATTTCGAAAACTTTTATTGCATTTTGGGAGCTTCTCCAAAAACTTTCGATTCAAATTTCGAAACTTAAAACAAATATCCCTTGTTCGAGAACCGAACTTTGACAACCTCCAAGTAATTTGGTTCAGCACAAAATTACTGAGTTGGCTGTTACAAGCAAAATTTCAAACTTCAAATCCAAATTAATTTTGGTAAGTAAATTAAACGCAAAACCCTATTTTCAAAACCACCCGTGCCTAGGTCTAACCCGTCAGCGCCGGCCCAGCCGTCTCCCCTCTTCTTCCTTTCAGCCCAAAATCCAGGCCAGCATCACTTCCACCCCGTCACTGTCACTGACCAGTGGGTCCGACCCCACAAAGCAGCGTCTTCTTCCCCCAAGCTCTTCTCTCTCCCGAGCTCTCTCTCTCTCTCTCTCTCTCTCTCCAGAATCTGGGTAAGTTCCTCCGTTCCAGCATGTTCCACAGTCCACACCATCCAGAACCCGGTAGGCTAGTCCACACCAGCCGTGACGCCATAGCTCGCCGTGGACAGTGTTGGAAAGTCTTACGACCTCCCAGGACCCTTTACGACTTGTTAGAGTCGTTTACGACCAGATAGAAATGAATACGACCGGTCCTGGATGCTTACGACCAGTTCCGATCGCTTCAAACTCTATCGATCAATTTTTCTCCGTAGTCGTAAACACACTGTAGCAATTACGACCACTCCTCCTTATCGAGCGCTGTCTTCCTCCAGCCGCTCTCGAAAATACCGTGATCGTAAATCTTTACGAACACGCAGTGATGCTGGCGATCACTGTTCACCGTAGTCGAACACCCTTTCGACTACGTTCACTTCCTTCAACGTGATCGGAGTCGCTTCCGATCACGTACTAGCCTTCTCGGCGTAGTCGCTGCTCCTTACGACCACCTTCACCGTGGTCGTAGCCTTCTCAACGTGGTCGAATCCTTTACGACCACGTTGTGCACTCTTTCAACGTAGTCGGAACAACACTGTTCCTTTGCCGTGATCGTAGCACCTGTCGATCACACCTGCTGGAAACTTTGCTGTGGTCGTAACTCCTCCCGATCACGGTTGTCGTGATCGTGAGTCCTTTCGACCACGTCTATGTGCAATCACGCGACAAAACAATACTTTGTGTCTTTCCCTCTTTTTGGTATTTTCTCAATGGCTTGGTGGTGGTTCATCAAAGTTACAGGACTACCTCTCCTTTTATACCCGGTTGTTCGACTTCAACACGGGATCGACTACGTTTACAACTCCGACTCCGATATTGATACGACTTCGACTCTGTTACGACTTCATCTAGTACTCGGTCTTCGACTTCTGATTTCTTACTCGTTTTGGATTCGATTACTTCTAAAACTTGTGTACGACTTCTAAACAAGATTATTTACAACAGACAGAGCACCACACCATTTGACGTGAGTTTTGCACGGTTAGGATTGCTCTGACCCTGAGAGGCTGGAGCCGATCTTGACTTCGTAGAACGTGACCCCGCTGCTGCCGCGCTTGCCGCAGCCCTTCCCATTGGACCTCACCGGCCGTGCCGTTGCCACCCGCAGCCTCGCCTTAACCCGTATATGCCCATGAAGCAGTTAAATTCTGGATTTAGCCGACGGTAAGCCGTCGCCACAGTAGGCCGCACGGCCCCATCGCCGCTATGTACCTCCGCACTCACGCCACGGCCCATCCCCGTGCGTGCCATCACCGCTTGCGAGCTCGATCACCGCCGTCTGTGCTTTCCGTTTTGCCGCTCGCCAGCACTCGCCGTTGTTCGCCGTGCCGGCATCAAGCTCAGCCTGAGCCGCGCTCATGGCCAACTCTGCTCAGCTCCCCCCATGTTCAAATAGAAGGGCAGAAGAGACGATATCATGTGGCCATAGTAGCCAGAGGATTAATTAGGTATATATCCCCACATGACTAGTAAAATCTAATTAAAACCGGACTCTAGGAACGTACCAATGACAGGTAGGCCCCATGATTTAATAGGCTGAATAGATTAGGTCCATGAAAAAGACATTGACATGTGGGCGAGCGGCCATCGGGAGCACGGGAAGGGAAGGTGCCGGGAATCGTCTATCGAGTGATCATGCACTCCCTAGCATAGTAGCAAGAGTTAACTGTATCTTTTTTAGTCTAGTGAAGACTACGCTGCTTTCCAGTCTGAATTAGGGTAGTTCATTCGTAAGAATTCCCTGCACCCGTCCGCTTTGCATCAAGGAGAGCCGGCACGTAGCATTCATCTGCATGCATGTGCACAAAAACCGACGCACTAGCTAGTTTAAGCCAATTAGTAGTACGCACAAAGGAAACACACACTGTATATATGTTTCAACATTGCCAAATGCACGGAGAAGATAACTAAGAGAGGAATGTTTCAACATATTTTATACACTTAAAATTGTAATGTACTCACCGTATATCCCAATTAAAAAGTCATAAAAAATTCTAAAAAAATTTCTATATATATTCTATTATTTATCCCACCTATATATAAATTTCAAGTTCAAAATTATTTTATATTAAGAGCAGTAAAAAAGAGAAAATTCTAAAAAATTTGAACACTTAACTATTATTAGATTTTCCCTTTTTGTTATCGTTAACATATAATAAATCTAAACTTGAAATTTTTATAACTTTTTTAGTTAGAATACACGGTAAGTACACCACAAACTTAAATAAATATGATATGTTGCCACGTAACATAACCTTTTTGCATCACATGCTGAGAGAAGAGTAGCCATGATTATGAGAGCCGCCAAGCGCTGGGCCCTCGTGTTCTTGAGAATTGCCATCAGGAGAGCCTAGCTAGCCCCTTTCCTTTCTTCTAGACTATTTGTTCTTCTTGTTCTTCTGATTTGATGTGCTACTGTAATAGTATTCTTCGTGTTTATATTGAGGCACGTGCAGGTCTTAAAAAGCATCAAATTAATATTTCCTTTAAGTTCCCGGTCCTATGTTAGATACACTAGATGCACCCATTAACTGTGCTAAAGTAATGCGATATTTTTTTACTGTGTCTTGTGTATGGGTAACTATGGCTAGCTAAGATTTGATACACTAGATGCACCTATTAACTGCGGTAAATTAACACAACCCTTTGTTTGACTGTATCTCATGGTACTTTCTCCGAGGCACATTATAGATAGTTTTAGAGTTGGACATAAGAATTAAATAAGTGTATAGTTTTTGTCAGATAGAGAAACAGATTTGAGATGAAGTCATTCATCAGACTCGGAGCTATCTGGCAACTATCCGACGGCCCACATTGGCCACACTCGCCGTGGCCTGTGACCCCGACGGCCCGACCCCGTCTCCACTCCTAAACGGCTAACCTACCCTAGCCTCCCTCACCGCCTAGACCTCCCTCGTAGCACCGGGTCGAAGGAAGCGGACGGCGCGGCCATGGGGCAGCACCATCGCCGCACCTCAAGCCCAAGCCGAAGTCCAGGGGAGGCCCACACGAGAGCATCGAGTAGAACGGGGAGCTGATTCGCGGTGGCCAGCGTCAAGATCTGTTGTCCCTGGTGGATTTGGACGGCGGCGACAAGCACAGGTTGCAGCTGGGGAACGAAGCAAGGAGGAAGTAGTAGGAGTACTAGTTAACACTGGATGTGCCTGTGTGTAGATCAGAGGAGCAGAGAAAGCAGTAGGCGAGCAGTACTAGTGCTTGTCTGTAGTGGGTCATCGAAGTAGAGTAGTATTAGTACTACAACGGGCTAGCCGAGCGGCCAATTAGATGGGCCGTGGTGGTGGATGAGTGCAACCCAGATGGTGTATAGGCCGAAGTCCAAGTCGACTGGGCAAAAGAAATGAAAATAGTTATCTTCTCCGTGTGACCAAATATATAGTCATGAAAATAGTTGAATCTAAGAAGTATAACAAATGAATGCTTAAGGTAAATACTGGTACAACAACACACCTTATATTTGGTCGTAGATCTGGCCACAAGGTTACGTAGATTCGTATATTTTGAATTTAGTACATGTACCGGCTCGGAGGTGGGATGTGTCGAGGGCCCATGTGTGTGGTGGCGTCGGGCGTACAGGAAAGGGTAGGGGTGCGAATGGCGCGTTGCGAACGGCAGGCTGCGGGAGAAGGTATGTTGCGAATGCGTTAGCACACGGGCCCACCTGTCGGCGCATATTAGTTTGTGAGTTTTTTTTAAGTGCTTTATAGCTGAAAAGTATTGTAGCTGGTTGAAAAAACACTGTATCTGACAGAATCTTATTTAGCATAATTAAATTTAAAAATTTAAAAATAGAAAAAACATATTAGTCCATCACGTATAATGCAAACAAATACGAAAAAAGGATCGGCAAAAAAAACTCAAAAAAGCAAAAAGTTCAGAAAAAGACGAAATTTGTGAATAGTGAAAAATAAGTCAGAAGCTAGAAGCTGAAGTCGAAACGAGCGGGGCCAGGGTGGTGGTGGGATGGCAAACAGACCATCAACATGAGCATCAACTGATTTTTTAAGTAGTAAAGATATTATATGTATCTATATAAAATATAATCATCTTTTATACATGCTAGAAAAATAATCTAAGACCTAATATCTCCGGAATGCACACGAGTATGTGTAGTCCCACATAACACGTATGTATGTGTATCCACTGGAATAATCCGTTATACAAAGAGTGCCACGGCACGATTTTAGCAAAAAAGGCCCTGTGTTTTTTAAAATTACGTAAAGGTTCTCTGTTCTCGCAAAAAGGTCCCTATCAGGTTTTTCCGAAAAGCACCCTCCACTTCACCGCAATTGCGTATCCTTTGCAGGATAGCACCCCGTGGTTTTCTAGAATTACGTACGGGTCCTCGTTTAGTTACGTACAGGTCCTCGGTTTTTTTAAAAAAAGGCCTTCGATTTTCTCGAAATTACGCATGTGTCTTCGATTTTTTTTAAAAAAAAACTTCATGAATTACCATCTCTTTTACTTTAGTCCACACGGTGGCTAGCGCGGCGTGGCGCCGCGCTTATGTTGCTAGTTATTGGTGAATGCGGACGGATGGGGACACGCCGACATCCCTACAAACCGAGCAACTCAGTTCTTACCATCACATATATTTTGGCAGAGGAAGATGGATGATTCTTTTTTGGGAAGAAAGGGCATGGCCAATGGTAGCTAGGGCCCAGCTGATTCGGCCCACAAGAATTAGTTTTGTTTGCTGGGCTCGTGTTATTCCTACCTATTCTCTCGCCCACCGCCGGTGATCCCTCCGAACTCTGGCCGCCACTGCCACCTGCCTCCATATAGTGCCAGAGTGCCAGTAGTGCAGCCAGCATGATCCCAGCTGGAGAAGCCTAGAGCCTTCTCGGCGGCCTGCAGCGAGCAGCTTCTGCCTCTCTAGAGACCGAGCAGCGGCGAGTGGCGTCCATCGCGGGCCGGAGCTACTTTATTTATTGTTTTATAAGATTCCTGTTTTATTTAAGACATCTAATGATAATTATTTACTGATTATAATAAGAGTCCACTGAATCGAAAGATGGATATTTTTCTTTTTGAGAAGTATGATATTTTACTTAGCAACTCTAAAAAGCATGTCATCGACTTTTAATATATAATAGATGAAGATAGGTTTCAAATTCGTTTACAAATCAAATATTCAATCATTTTTTAAATTTTATTCATATTTGTATGTTTTTAGATCGCACTTGTGATGTATTTCTTTTTAGTTTTAGGCTAGAATTTGTATAAAAAATCAATTTCTACTTTTAATTATTATTTTGAATTTTTTAAAGTTTACTTTGAAATTCATATCGAAATCAAATTTCTGATTTTTTTTCATTCTAAATTCTAGTTAATTTAGACTGTATTTGACATAAACTATGTCTTTTAATTTGCTAGTTTTGTTTAGTTATTATTGCATCCCTTATCATATTATCTCCCCTTTTGCGAGGACATATTTATATCCCTCAACGGACTGAGTCCGAAACTGATGCGATGATGACTAGGAAATCTTTCCGACGCAAACGGGCAGAAATGAACCAGCGACGACTCTTAGAGTCGGTCTTTGGCATACGAACAAAAAGAAAATTAAGCAGCAGACTAAGACACCGTCAGTCTTTGACATGCGAACAAAAGAAAAATTAAGAAGCAAATCGCCACCGGACTACCGGGGTAGTAGAGGTGCAAACGGAGCGGATACAGACGGATATTACTTATCCCATATCCATTTCCATATTTTTTGTCGGAGCCGGAGTTGGATACGGATAGTGCCGGATACGAATACGAATGCGGATATTCTCGGTCACAAATACGAAGCGAATACATGCTGCTCCGAATACGGTTAGTCTCGGTCACGAATATTTAGTCGGATGATGCGTGAAAGCAAATTTCACATGACAGGGACAAATTAAGCAACTAGTAAACTCTAACTAGCAAAGTAGCAAGTAAATGGTAGAGACTAGTTAAACAAATATTAGCTAATTAGCTACATGTCACATAGTTCAAAAGTACGAATTGCCCATAGCCAAGTAATCAAGTACATCACTAGTTCATTTAACTCCATTACATTTACATCACATAATAAGTTCACAACGCAGACTTTGTCTAGCAAAACCCAGCAGCGAGCCAGCGAACCATCTCTATCCATGTTTCAGTGGAACTCAGCCTCGGTCATTATGTCGTCGTACAATAAAATATCAATTGAAACCCAAAATTATTGAATGAAGAATATAAACCCAAAATTTAACATCAAGGCCATTAACAATTTAACATGATGCACTATACATGTCAGAGGATAGTCAATTTAATCAGTTGACAGCAAATAGTAGCCAATCTAATCAGTTGACAACAAAGACATAGCAAAGGATAGCCAATTCAATCATCACTGAGCATATAAGTTCGAACAGTAAAATAGATAAAAATAACTAGAATTATCAATATCCTGCAAATTGATTAATATGAAGTTCTAGAAATGAAACATCAAGTAAATGCAATACCAAAGTACTTCCATAATATCATAATTTTATAAAATTTTGCTAACATAATTTTCAATGGCCAAAGTTCTATCTTGGAGATCACTCAGTGTCTAAAACAACATACTTATAAATGGATGAAGTAAAATTATCAAGAATGCAATGTAGTTCCCACATTATTTCACCGCATAGACACATTGTTTTTTGTATAAGTTGAGAAAAATATAACTCACTCCCTCGGGCTTCAGTGGAAATGTACTCAAATTGAACTCACCCAACAATCAAGTTAAAAAGACATCATACGCAGTCAATCATATCAATTATTTACTGGATAAAGGAAATTCAGTTTCCGTCCATAATTCCACACTATTAGTAGCCATAAAGTAGCAGCCAGATTACATCAAATGGAGAACATCAAATCAACCTAATTGCATAGTGCAACATTCAGTTTGTGTTACTGTCATTGATGCTTCACTTATCTCTACATATCTCTCAATGTGACAACAACTGAATCACTGCCAATCTGCCATGAAATTTCAGTATAGCAGAGAATCAGACAAGAACAAAGAAAAAGTGACGCATGAGTACATGACTCACATGGTATAAAACAATATCAGTATATCACAGCACAAAGAAAAGGACAAGGTATGATCCATAAAAGTATTAGGTTGTTCCCACCACGGTTCTGGGATTCGCCCCGAAAGGAACGGATCTCAGCGAATTTCGTCCATTTCGGACAGGCCCGAGAAAGGTGTAAACCGGACAGTGTAGCTGAAAATTTGTCAAAATTTGTCAATTTTGTACTAAATTTGTCAAAATTCGATCAAAATTCGGTTAAATACGAAATGTTTGACTGGTCAATGTGGCTGAAAACCGGTCCGAAATTTCCGAAATTTCCGAAATTCGTCCAATTCGGTGGCCACCGAAATTTTTAGGCTTTTGAATCCCAGAACCTTGGTTCCCACTAGGGTAGCAGAATTCTAATAACATCCACTTATATGTTAACACTAACTCATGTTCGCAATGCAGGTTGTAACACTAGTGCTCCATGTAAAGCCAATCTGACAATATAAGAAACAAGAGGATCTTGCAGGAATCAATGCAGGGTTGTATGCTAGAGAACTAATGGATAGTTGTAAAAAGATTGTTATGGAGAGTCAAGGGGCTCCAGGGATGAGACTCAAGAAGTTCTTGCTAAGGCTGCAGATGAAGCACGGTCACCTGGTTACTATTAGGACTAGGTTCTTTAGGGATCTCTAGGTTAGATCTAGCGGGCTATCCTTTTCTCTAGGGTTCTTGATGTTCTACCGAGAGAGGGAGAGAGGGGTACCAACCTTCCGACGCGTTGGAGGAGGAGGAGGCCATCTCGGGTTCGGCGGTGAAGATCTGCGCACGGGCAGCGACGGTCGGGGAAGGGCGTGGAGCTCCTTGGCGACGGCGCGTCCCGGGCGGTGGCGGCTCCTGGCGGCGGCGTCGGAGATCCGGTGAAGGAGACCGGTGGCGTTTCCCGTCGCTTCAGCGCCCCCTCTAACAGATCGGTCTAGGGTTTGTCGGTGGGGTGACGGCGGCGCGGTCAACCTCGTGATGCGTGCCGCCCGGCCCCCACCTCTGTATTTATAGCGCTGGCGACAGGGGCCCACCAGCCAAACGGGCTGGGCGCCCCCGATCAGGGCGCGGTCAAGGGATGGGCTTTGGCCGTTGGGCCAAAGCCCTGAGATCACTCTAACATTCTCCCCCTTGATCTCAATCTATACTTTATCTTTAATTACTTTTGACTTTACACATTCCATCACAGATTAGTGCATAGAACATGTCTCATCGTCACGGTCAATCGCCGATAGATTCAACAGTTACAATACACCTCTCTGTTCTGAAATAGTTACTTTAATCTTTGGGCCATCTTTTAGTCCAGGAATCATAGGCTTTCCCTTAAACCCATGCCGGCTACATGTTCTCTGAACACGTTGGGTGGTAAGCCTTTAGTAAGCGGATCCGCTAACATCTTTGCGGTACTTATGTGCTCAAGACTTATAATTTGATCCCGAACTTTATCTTTCACAACATAGTACTTTATGTCAATGTGTTTGGCAGCACCACTTGACTTATTGTTGTGGGCATACGTTACTGCGGGTTCATTATCGCAGTACAACTTAAGTGGTCTATTGATGTCGTCAACCACTTTTAAACCGGTATGAACTTCTTTAGCCGTTCATCCGCCCGTGGCCTCATAACATGCTACAAACTCGGCATACATTGTGGACGATGTAGTGACGGTTTGCTTTGAGCTTTTCCACGATATAGCTCCTCCAGCGAGAGTGAATACATATCCGGATGTAGACTTTCTATCATCTCCCGCAAAATCAGAATCTGTATACCCCACTATATGGAGTAAATCTGATTTTCTGTATGTCATCATGAGGCCTTTTGTTCCTTGCAAATAACGCAAGACTTTCTTTATCAATTTCCAATGTTCTATTCCAGGATTGCTCTGGAATCTGCCAAGTAACCCGGTAACAAATGCTAAGTCAGGGCGTGTGCACACTTGAGCATACTGTAAGCTTCCGACAGCTGAAGCATATGGAACCGCTTTCATTTGATCGATCTCATACTGGTTCCTGGGGCATTGAAAATCCCCATATCTCGCCGCCTTGACTATAGGTGCAGGTGAAGGACTACATTTATGCATACCAAATTTCTTTAAGACTTTCTCTATGTATGCCTTTTGTGACAGTCCCAATATCCCCTTGTTTCTATCCCGGTGAATTTCGATCCCTAGAACGAACGAAGCTTCACCAAGATCTTTCATATCAAAGTTTGAGGACAAAAACTTCTTTGTCTCCAGTAGCAGACTGACATCACTACTAGCCAGTAGGATATCATCCACATACAGGATTAGGAAGATAAACTTCCCATCTTTAAACTTTGCATAAACACAGTTGTCCTCTACATTCTCTTTAAACCCAAATTTTCTTATTGTACTGTCAAACTTCAAGTACCATTGTCTTGAAGCTTGCTTTAACCCATAAATCGATTTCTTTAGGCGGCATCCCATTCTTTCATTTCCTTCCACGACAAAACCTTTCGGTTGTGCCATGTAAACATTTTCCTCCAAATCCCCATTAAGAAATGCCGTCTTTACATCCATCTGATGTAACTCTAAATCATAATGTGCTACTAATGCCATTATGATTCTGAAAGAATCTTTACATGAGACTGGAGAAAATGTCTCATTGTAATCAATCCCTTCTCTTTGCGTAAAGCCTTTTCCACAAGTCGCGCTTTATGTCTTTCTACATTCCCTTGGGAGTCATGTTTAGTCTTGTAGACCCATTTACACCCTCTTGTTTTGGCTCCTTTAGGAATAATTTCCAAGTCCCGGACTTTATTAGTCTTCATGGACCTCATCTCCTCTTCCATGGCCTCAAGCCATTTTGAGAATTTTCGCTTCTCATGGCTTCTTCAAATGAGGTGGGATCATCCTCCATTTGAAATTCCTCTGTATGATAAATCTGATAATCATCGAAATAAGCGATCTTCTTACTCTTTGAGACCTCCTGGGCCTCCTCATTTGGTACATCTACTATTTGAGGCTCTTTGTTGCTCCCCTCATCTCGTGGCAATAGGTTCTATATGATCTGAAGAACAGGTTCTTCATTCTCATTCATTGTTGCCACGGAGGAACAATAACAGTCTTGGCACCACGTTGTCTTGCACCGTCGGTGCAGCGACGGCAGTAGTGTGAAGAATGGCTCTTGAATCATCGGAGTGGGCGCAAACACCGCTTCTCTTCAAGGTCAATCTCTCGAGCTACCATGCTCCCCTCATCATTTCATCCTCTAAGAAGACAGCGTGTCTCGTTTCTACAAACTTTGTATATCCGTGCGGACGGTAGAAACGATAACCTTTTGACTTTTCAGGTAGCCAATGAAATGGCAACTTCATTTTTGGGATCAAGTTTCCCAAGGTTTGGGTTAAATACTTTAGCCTCAGTGGGACTCCCCACACACGTAAGTGCTTTAGTGAGGAACTCTTCCTGTCCACAACTCGCGGTGTTTTGGGCACCGACTTACTAGGCACTCTGTTGAGAATATGAATGGCGGTTTTCAACACCTCCATCCATAAACTCAATGGGAGTGTGGAGTAGCTCATCATGCTTCGCACCATATCCATCGAGTGCAGTTGCGTCTTTCAGCTACTCCATTTTTTGAGGTTCGCCCGGCATAGAATACTGGGCCACTATTCCATTTTCCTGTAAAAACCTCGCAAAGGTCCAGGAACTTGTCCATATGGGGTATGTCGACCGTAGTACTCCCCCCCACGATCAGATCGGACTATCTTAATCTTTAAATCGTGTTGGTTTTCAATTTCAGCCTTAAATATCTTGAATTTATCCAAGGCTTCATTTCTTTCTTTGATTGGATAAATATATCCATAACGGGAGTAATCATCTGTGAATGTTATGAACGAGTCATATCCATCCACACTTTTCACAGGAAAAGGACCACAAATATCTGTGTGAATAATTTGTAGAACTCCTGCTTCTTTTAGCGTCCTTTTAATTTTCTTTACATATTTTCATTTAATGCATTCTCTGCATTGTTCTAAGTCCGAGAACTCTAATGGAGGAAGAATATCATTCTTTACTAGTCTTTCTATTCTCCCCTCGAAATATGGCCTAAACGCGATGCCATAATTTCGACGACTCATCTAGAGTTCTCTTTCGTTTCTGTTTACATTCGTGAGCGAGATTCAATCACTTTCTACGCATAACGTTCTCATTATCGCATCGACATTCACATCATCACATAATGATAACAAATAAAGCTCATTCGTAATATGGCAATACCAACACATTCTTTATTAAACATTATTTCGCACTTGCCATTTCCAAAATTGCAATCATAACCATCTTTGTCCAAATTTGACACACTAATCAAATTCCTCTGTAAAGAGGGTACAAAAAGGACATCTCTAAGTAAAAGAGTGGAGCCATTAGCTAATTCTAATGAAAGATCGCCAACGGCTTCAACTTCAGCTTCGACTCCATTTGCGACTTTAACGCATCTTTCTTTTCTTTGCGTAGTCCTCGTCGAACGGAATCCCTGTAGAGAATTAGCAACATGAACAGTTGCTCCTGAGTCAATCCACCAAGTGGATTTCGAATATTGTACATACAGGCATTCATTTATAAAGGTAATAATGTTCTCACCTTTCTTAGCCATTATCATCTTTAAGTAGTCAGGACAATCTTTCTTGTAGTGTCCCGTCTTCTTGCAGTGAAGGCACTGGTCTTTGTCTACAGCAAATTTATTCTGTTGAGGCTGATGTACAGAGGTTTTGCCCTTGTTCTTTGAGAAGGGGTTACTGTTGTAATTCCTTTTCTTGTTTTCCCTCACAAAGTTGATAGCACCACCATGTGAGGATTTGATTCTTTCCTCCTCTTGCACGCACATAGCTATGCACTTTTCCATGTCCCATTTCTCGGGCTGCATATTATAGTTGACAACAAAGGTGTCAAACTCTTTTGGCAAAGAAGCAAAAACCAAATGAATAAGGAACTCATCCTTGAGAGCCAAATCCATCGGTTTAAGTTTAGATGCCAAGTTGCTCATTCTAAGAATGTGCTCTCTTATGCCATTGCCACCGCTAGAATACCTCTCTGTTACCAGCTGCTTAATCAGCTGTGTAGCATAAGTCTTTGAAGAGCCAGTGAACTGACTCTTTATTTTATCAAGGTATTCAGTGACAGTGTCACACTCTGCAATTGAGCCCAGAATAGCAGGCTCAATTGTGTTCTTTATCACAGCCATACATTTCTTGTTGGCTGTGGTCCATTTCTTATGATCAAGATCATAAGACATCTGTAAGGGAGCATGATCCCTCTGTCTTTTCTGCCATGCAGTGTCATCCTCATTCTGTTCCCTCACTGGCGCCAAAGGCTCAGTGGGACGTGCTGTAGTGAGGACCCAGTCCACCTCAGCCAAGATAAAAGCTAAGTCTAGCTTTTTCTTCCACTCTCCATAATTATCACCTTTGAGAGTGGGGATTTCTCTAATACAACTCATCAAGTTGTATCCTCCTGAAAAAAATTATTTCAAATACAGTGAGAACGTAACATCAAAATCATATGCCTTATTTCCAACGTTGGTCAAAAATACGACATACAATTTAAATCAATTTTATCATACATTAAATCTACATCACCGTTGGGCAGAAATAGAAATAATGCATGAAAACAACATTAAAAATTTATAATATTGTTACTATCAACGTTGGTCAGAAAATAACAATATCATAAAACTCTTGGAATTATCTCTATTTTTCCAAAATTAAATTCTCCCGTTGGTTCGAATTTAATAATGAAAAACAATCAATCATTAACTTTTGCAGCGGAAACTGTAATTATTCTAAAAAATAATTCATTATTCAGAAGCATTATACCGTAATATTTAATCTCTGAAAAAATATACACGTTGGTGCAAAAATTTACAGAGATTTGGATCAAATTTCAATCAAATTCATCAAAAATTGCTTCTGAAAATCATTAAACATCAAAATTCGGATTTTACTGTTCAAATCGGCATTTCGGCTGTTCGCCTACTCATTACGGCGGCCTGCCGCCGCGCCTCGGCGGCCGCTCGGCTCTGCGCTCTCGCGCAGTCACGACGCGCGCCGCGGCCCACTCGGCTGCGCGCGCCCGCCTCACGCGCGCGCCGCTCTGACGCCAAACAGCGCCGCGGCCCAGCTAATCTCAGCCGTCCACGCGCGATCCAGTGGCCCGTCCTGCGCATCGCAGCGCCGCCTCGCGCTCCCCGCGTGCCCAGGCCGTCGGATTCTCATCCGACGGTTCCCGTTCCTTGTGGCCGACCGCGCTGGCGGCCGCAACCTGGGCCTGGGCCGGGATTTCTTTCGCCCGCCTGGGCCGAATCTCGCCCGCGTGCGCTCGGTGCTGATCTCAGCCGTCGGATCGCATCCGACGGCTGCGCGGCGTTCTCGGCGGAACAAAATAGCCGCGGCGGACTCCCCCGAAAACCCTAACTCACTTCTCTCCTCTCCTCTCTCTCTCGCCTCCGAGCGAACTCAGCGGCGGCGGCGGTGGCGACTGCGTTCACCCCGCCGGAGAAGGAGAAGACGGCGCCGCCGCGGGCCTCTCGCGGCGTCGCGCTCCCCGAGAGGGAGCGCGCGCCCGTCAGCGGCTCCGTGTCGGCGCCGTTCGCGCGCGTCGGCGATGGCCCGTACGTGGAGCGCCGGCGAGCCCGAGTCTCGGCCGATCTCCCGCACGCCAGCGACGACGACGGCGACCCGGCGACCACGCCAGGTAAGACTCTTTTCAGATCTAGGGTTAGGGTTTCGCCCCGTTCCCCTTCTCTGTTCTTTTTCCTTTTCTGGTTTTCTAGGGTTCGGGGGGGGTCGATCTCTTTTCTTTCTTCGCTCCGTCTAGATCTAAAACGCTAGGAGGCTCTGATACCATTATTAGGACTAGGTTCTTTAGGGATCTCTAGGTTAGATCTAGCGGGCTATCCTTTTCTCTAGGGTTCTTGATGTTCTACCGAGAGAGGGAGAGAGGGGTACCAACCTTCCGACGCGTTGGAGGAGGAGGAGGCCATCTCGGGTTCGGCGGTGAAGATCTGCGCACGGGCAGCGACGGTCGGGGAAGGGCGTGGAGCTCCTTGGCGACGGCGCGTCCCGGGCGGTGGCGGCTCCTGGCGGCGGCGTCGGAGATCCGGTGAAGGAGACCGGTGGCGTTTCCCGTCGCTTCAGCGCCCCCTCTAACAGATCGGTCTAGGGTTTTGTCGGTGGGGTGACGGCGGCGCGGTCAACCTCGTGATGCGTGCCGCCGGCCCCACCTCTGTATTATAAGCGCGGCGACAGGGCCCACCACCAAGCGGTGGCGCCCCGATCGAAGCGCGGTCAAGGGATGGGCTTTGGCTGTTGGGCCAAAGCCCTGAGATCACTCTAACAGTTACTACTCCTTCATGCATCCAATATTGGAGATTCTGGATTACTAGTAATAAGAAATGGAGAAATATGTAAGAAAACAAACCCAATGACGGGCGGCGACGACGGTCTGTAGGGGGCGAAGGCGGGCGGCGGCACCGGTCTATGGGGGAGGAGAGGTGGGAGACAGCACCGATCTGTGGGGGCGGAGGTGGGCGAAGGCGGCGCCGGTCCGTGGAAGTGGAGAGGCAGGCGGCGGTGGCGTCAGTCCGTGGGGGAGGAGAGGCGGGCGGCAGCACCGATCTGTGGGGGCGGAGGTGGGCGAAGATGGCGCTGGTCCGTATGGGCGGAGAGGCAGGCGGCGGTGGCGTCGGTCCGTGCGAGAGGAGAGGTAGGCGGCGGCGCTGATCTGTGGGGGCGGCGGCGCTGATCTGTGGGGGCGGAGGTGGGCGAAGGCGGCGCCGATCTGTGGGGACGGCAGCGCCGATCTGTGGGGGTGGAGGTGGGCGAAGGCGGCGCCGGTTCGTAGGGGCAGAGAGGCAGGCAGCGGTGGCGTCGGTCCGTGGCGAGGAGAGGTAGGCGGCGGCGGCGCCGCCGCCGCCGCTGTTTCGTGTGGAAGGAGGAGGAGGAGAGTCGAGTGGGGATCGGATCTGAGAGACGAGTGAGTCGCTGTCTCGCTGAGATACTTGTGTAGTCATGTGGGAGGAGCGGAGCTGGACCGGTATTAGTGCATCGCTCGGACGAAGAGATGGATCGGAGTTGGCATCTTATCGGATATCTAGAAAAATTCTCAGATAGCTCCGTATTCATCGGATAATGACTTTTCCGAATCCGTTTCTGTATCTGACAGAAAATATCCGATTCCATTTCCGTATCCAATAAAAAGCTCCAAATATCCGAGAATATACTCTGAATTATATACGAATTAAAATAGATAGACAGACGATCAGAAAATATCCACTCCGGCAGGCGATACATGCATCATTCTGTGTGCATCCGATTTGCTTCGATCAGGTCTCTTGTCAGGTGAAGTCCTCCGTCGCTCGTACTTGAGCCAGATACTTGCCACACGTGATCTCTCGTACTTGGATTCAAACACAAGATAGGTAGGCTGTCTAATATATGTACATTATCTTTTCTTTTCCTCTCGAACAGATAGAGAATTTTTAGGGTTTTTTATTTAATGATTATGGTAGGATTTTCTAGTATTACAAAGAGAAAGTGGTACCTTCGGTGTAGCACCCTATATACCGATGTAAGATACTACTATGGAACATCATCGCCAAAGCGAAGAATGAAAATAAAAGCAATAATAGGAATCACAAGTAAATAAACTTTAAAGGTAATTTATTAAAGAATCAACAAAGGCTGAAATAAATGTTTAAAACATGGGACCGGTCCACTTCTAACTAAATAAAATAACAAATAGTGGCAAGCCACGGTGCTGAAAACTCGAGTACTCTCACCCATGCATAATGCTATACTCCATTGGCCTTTTACCTGAGAATGAAAAGAGCAAGCGTGAGATTTGAAAATCTCAGCAAGTACCCAACAACGGTTGCAACACAGCGAGTAAAGGACAGGTAATGCAAGCAAGACATGTAAAGGACAAGCAAAGCAAGCAATCAATTGATACAGGTTAGTGCGATGATGCTAGGTTATCGGAAACACCGATACAGACTGGAGACAGAGATCATAGGAACAGTGGCATTAAAGATAAATGTTATTTAGCAGGTTATGACAGTGGCATTAAAGATAAATGTTATTTAGCAGGTTATAACAGTGGTACCGACGACCACTTCTCACATACCCGGTTATACGAGAATAGTCAGGCACGCCATCGTCCTCGACTGTATAACCGCCGACGGGGGTGTAATATCCTGAGTAACAAAAATGTACGGCCTCCGTACGTTACCAGGTGGGTGGTAATCTCCCCTATATGTGGATGACCCCGGGCTTGGATACTGTCATCTGATCAATCAGGATAATTATTATTTAGCAAGTTGTGCCAAAGGCACTGGCGATTACTCCCCACATAACCGGTTATACGAGAATAGTCAAGCACGCCATCGTTCTCGGCTGTATAACCGCCAACAGGGTGTAATATCATGTGTAACGAAAGCGTACGGCTCCCGTACGTTACCAGGTGGGTGGAAATCTCCCCTATATGTGGATAATACCAGGCCAGGTAACCGTTATATTATAAACATGTTATACAGTCTGAATGTAAGGAACTAAGAGAAAGATAAGATAATATTAGGTAATGTGAGGGGATTTGCTAAGGTTGAAAATGAAGGCACATCATTCCCCATATAAGGATGATAGGGGATGATACTATGGTGATAAGGTAACTGATACATCATGGACAGAACATAAAGTATGAATTTGAAGAAACTAAGAGATGGCAAAGATAAGACTATGATAAGTGGAAGGGGTTGTTGAGACTGAAATCGAAAAGCATAACTTCCGATAGGAGGGAGATATGGAATGATGATATAATGATAAAGATACAGGAATTATCCTAAAGAGGTAATATAACATAGCTCACACAAGGTTATCAACCATTCAAGTTTTATTATGTGATAAGTGATTATTAGTCAAATTAACAGGTTTAATACATACATCCTCATGGCTCAAATACAACATCGTACAATTATTGAAACATACTATTAGGAAACTAAAACATAGCAGCCCTAATATCAGAAGAGTGTCAATAATTTAAATATAAATTCAAACACGTTCATATGCTACCCCCATTAACAATTTAAGCATAGATTCTAAAACACCAATTAAAAGCATAGACTCTAGAACATTTTAAGTGAACATCCTAATTAACATAGCAGCAGATGAAATAAAATAACCTAGAACATCATGGCATACATACAATATTAAACATCTATAAACAGGCAAACATGAACAATATGATAATAACCTGACAACTTTAGTGATATGATATTGACCAGATAAGTTTTAGTGATACGCTAGTAACCAAGTAACTTTAGCGATATAATATTGGCTAGGTAACCTCAGTGATACAACTTTAGTGATATGATATTAGCCAAACGATATGATATGAGCCAGGTAATTGTAGTGACGCGATATTAGCTAAACGATATGAAATAAGCCGGGTGACCTTAATGGTATGATTTTAGTGATATGATATTAGCCAAATAATATGATATGAGCCAGGTAATTGTAGTGACGCGATATTAGCTAAGCAATATGAAATAAGCCGGGTGACCTTAATGATATGATTTTAGCGATATGATATTAGTCAAGCAAGCATGGTTGACATGATGATTATACTCAATGACAAGGTGACAGGTAAACTGGAAATATGTGATTTGCGAAACAGAAAGATCACAGCCGCAAGGTATTTGCCTTGAGCACACTGGGCGAACATGCTGCATAAGAAATCCGAGCTGCACAACTGTCCGAACGTTTCCTCAAAGGTCACGTACGAACTAGTAGATCGGTACTAAACAAGGACGAAGAAGACACGAGCAGACGGCTTGGCCAAGCAATAATCTTCGACGTGACGTGGAGTTGTTGAAGTGGCTGTTGATTAATGGTATGATGGCTTGATGCAAAACTTGATCAATGGTATGAGTTGTTGAACGTGCGTGAAGACCCCCAAGGCATTACTCGGGTTGGTTTTTTTCTTTTTTGATGTGATGTCTTGTAGACTTGTTGAATTGCTTCCTTCCGTGTGTGGCTGCTGATGGATCCGGACGTGCGACTTCGTGATAGCCTGTGTGCCGATCGATGACGGAAGGACCGAGGCTTTTTGAGCCGCGCGCGCAAGATCCCGAGACCAATATCTTTGACTAGATCAATTGATGTCTTCTTCAAGAAGTGATGGAGCCATCTTGACTTCTCTGCGTGGTGAAGAAGTGATCCACGAGATCGAGGAAGAAAAAGATCTGCGCGAGCCGCCTCCGAGTCGCCATGCGCCTGCACTGCTCCGCCTCGGCCGCGTCGCGCGCCTACGCCGCCGCACGCCTCGTGCTGCTCCACCGCCTCCGCCGTGCTACCTCGCGCCCGCGCCGCTCCGCCTTGGGCCGCGTCACACGCCTGCGCCGCCGCTGCCCCGCGCGAGCGTGAGAACTGACGTGGAGAGGGAGTTGGATGGAGAGATGTAAAACACGGGAGAGAGAGAGAGTTGGATGGAGATTTGTTTGATAAGAGAGAGAGAGAGAGAGGTTTAAACGTGAGAGGGATTTGAGATAGATCTTTTTTTTCTGGTGGGTGTATGTGTCAAGGTCTCGCCTGTTTAATCAACCCTTTCCAGTCAATGGCTAGGATTTACTGGTGACTCTTTACCCCTCGATGAGCACATGCATAAAAGAGCTCTATAAATTAAAGCAGCAAATTCGAAACCAGCACTGTCCAAGTGCTAGCTTATGACCATGGCCTTTCCCCTGATAATACTAGCAGTACTCTTGCCGCCGCCGCCGGCGACCGTGCTCGCTGCTCCTTCACTCCCTAGTAATGACACTGACCTTGCTGCGCTCCTAGCCTTCAAAGCACATATAATACAAACGAACATGGAAAAAAAGAACTGGCAAAAAAGCTTAAAAAGAACCCAAAAATTAGAAAAAGATGAAATTTAGAAATAGTGAAAAATAAACCAAAATCAGAAATCTAAGCTTAAATGAGCTCCTTCACCAAATCCAATGGGCAAGTGAGAGATTTACTGATTTTTCTTATTTTGTTACTTTTCCGCCTTAAAGGCCGACTTCTACTTTCCTGATGCCGAGTTAATATCTAGCTAGCTTCAAGCGTGTCTGTTCTAATCTCCGTAACTCTTCCGTGTGTGCACGTCATGTTGTGATAGCTTTGGACTCGGGCCTAGTATGAAACGTTGGGATTTCAGCCGAACGCTTTCTTTTTTCTTTGCTAATCTAGATTTATTTCAACAATTATAATTTTGATCCTCATCAATTAACGGTATAGATCTTTTCTCTTTTTTCTCCGATTAATGTTATAATTTCTACCCCTTAAAAATGAATATGGTAACTTCTTTAGCTTTTGTTTTAATAATATAATAGATGGTCCGTGGCTTCAGTTTCTAGCTTCTTAATTTCTTTTTTTGTTGCTTTTTTATTTTTTTCTTGTATTTCTTTGTATTATCCGTGATGATATAACTTTATTTATTTATTAAATTTTAATTAGGTAGAAAAATTTAGCAGCAACTACAATATATATTTAGCTGCTACAATGAAAAAAAAGCTAGAAATCTAGACTTATAATCCTTTGGAGCTCTCTTTCTGTTCTCTACAGGAAGATCCCCCGGTTACATGATAGCTGGGCTATCTAGTATATGCACATGATCTTTTCTTTTCCTCTCGACCAAATAGAGAATTTCTAGGAATTGTTCTATTTCATGATTACGGTAGGATTTTCTAGCATTATAAAGAGAAAGTGGTACCTTCAATCTCACCGGTTGTTAGTACATATGCAGATGATTAAACAAACTAATTTATCAAGTCACGATCTTGCTTGTTTAGTCAACCCTTTCCAATCAATGGCTAGGATTTACTCGTGACTCTACCCCTGGAGGAGCATATGCATACAAGAGCTCTATAAAGCATGGGGCAGTAACAAGCTAGTTTTGTATGTAGCAGGGCAGGCCATACAACACACTCGGCAATTTCGAAACCAGCACCGTCCGTGCTAGCTTATAACCATGGCCTTTCCCATGATAATACTAGCAGTACTCTTGACGCCGCCGCCGGCGATCGTGCTCGGTGCTCCTTCCCTCCCTAGCAATAACACTGACCTTGCTGCGCTGCTAGCCTTCAAAGCCGAGCTCTCCGATCCTCTTGGCATCCTTGGCGGAAACTGGACCACCAGCACATCCTTCTGCCACTGGGTTGGTGTCTCTTGCAGCCGGCGTCGGCAGCGCGTCACCGCTCTTCATCTGCCAGACATGCCCCTCCAAGGTGTGGTCTCCCCGTATCTCGGTAACCTCTCCTTCCTCTCCGTCCTCAACCTCACCAACACAAACCTCACGGGTTCCATCCCATCTGATATTGGCAGATTGAGTCATCTCATCTCTCTTGATCTTCGCCTTAACAGCCTGTCAGGCGTCATACCTCGTACCATAGGAAACCTCACAAAACTGCAAGCCCTTGTTCTAGCCCAAAACGATCTCTCTGGTCAAATCCCGCATGATCTCCAAAACTTGAAAAATCTTAGGCACATAGATCTTAGGACGAACTACTTGAGCGGCCTGATACCGGAGCAATTGTTCAATAACACGCCTCTACTAATCATTCTGAAATTGGGAAACAACAGTCTATCAGGGCCGATACCACCCGGCATTGCGTCCTGCCCCATGCTTAAATTCCTCAACTTGCAGTTCAATCAGCTATCCGGTCCGGTACCTCCGACCATATTCAACATGTCTAGGCTAAATGTTATGAGCCTCACGGGCAACCACTACTTAACTGGCTCTATCCCTAGCAACGAAAGCTTTAGTCTGCCTATGTTGCTAAAGTTCTATATGAGTGACAACAACTTCACGGGTCGAATTCCATCAGGACTCGCATCATGCAAATACCTTGAACTTATTTCTCTATCCAAAAACTCCTTTGTGGACTTTGTCCCAACATGGCTTTCTAAATTGCCACAGCTCACTCAACTGAGTTTAGGTGTAAATGGCCTTGTCGGGTCAATTCCAAGTGCGCTAAGTAATCTCACTATGCTCCAACTGCTTGACCTCTCATATTGCAATCTAAGCGGAAAGATTCCGGCCGAACTAGGGGAGATGAGCCAACTCACGTTTTTACATCTTTCACATAATAAACTAACAGGTCCATTCCCAGCTTTTGTTGGTAACCTATCAGAACTGTCTTTTCTAGCACTACAATCGAACCGTTTGACCGGATCAGTCCCGTCAACTATTGGGAACCTCAGATCCCTTAACTTTCTTGATATTAAAAGCAATCGTCTCAAAGGCACACTTGATTTCTTGGCCACTCTCTCCAACTGTAGGCAACTCCAACACCTGGACATAGCAACGTGTTCTTTCACCGGGAGCATTATTCCTATTTACATTGGAAACCTCTCTAGAGAGTTGACGTACTTCAGTTTAAAAGGCAACAATTTAACTGACGGTATTCCGGCAACAATATCAAATCTAAGTGATCTCAGTGTAATAAACTTTTCTCACAACCAATTAAGTGGCACAATCCCAGAATCCATTACACTAATGCAGAATCTCGAGGTGATAGCCCTCTCTAACAATATCATGTTTGGCCCAATCCCAACACAAATAGGTACCCTAACAAGAATGCACTTTTTATCCGTCGAACACAATAGACTTTCTGGCGCCATACCAAATGGTGTTGGTAACCTAAGCATGCTAGAACGCATTTGGCTTTCAAATAACCAGCTGTCTTCAACTATACCTGAAAGCTTATTCCATCTTAGTAACCTAGTTGAATTAGATCTATCTCACAACTCCTTTACTGGTGCATTGCACTCTGATCTCGGTTCCATGGAAGAACTAGACATACTAGATATATCTGCCAACAGCTTGGTTGGTAGCCTCCCGAGTTCATTTGGACAGCTTGGGCTGTTAAGCTACCTAGATCTATCACGCAACACACTGGAAGGTTCAATCCCGGACTCCTTCAAACAGCTAATCAACCTAAGACTATTGGACCTCTCTTTTAACAACCTTTCTGGTACTATTCCGAAGTATTTGGCCAACTTTACTTCTCTGACTAGCTTGAACCTCTCTTTTAATAAGTTCGAAGGTGAGATACCAGATGGAGGTATTTTCTCAACCATCAGTGTACAGTTTTTGATGGGAAATGCCGGGCTCTGTGGTGGTGGCTCACATCTAGGATTTTCGCCATGCCTAGGTAAATCTCACCCAACGAAGAGAAACTTCCTAAGATTTGTACTCCCAACTGTCATGATAACAATGGGAGCTATAATACTTCTCTTGTACCTAATGTTTAAGAAGAAAAATGAGAAGCAAGGAGAGGCTATGACTTGTACTGATATGGACGACCTGATCGGCCATAGGGTAGTATCGTACCATGAGATTGCTCGTGCCACTGATGACTTCAATGAGGATAACATGCTGGGACTTGGAAGTTTCGGCAAAGTTTTCAAGGGCCAACTGGACAATGGTTTGGTGGTCGCGATAAAAGTGCTCAACATGCAAGTCGAGCAGGCTGTGAGGAGCTTTGATGCTGAATGTCAAGTGTTGCGTATGGCTAGGCATCGTAACTTGATAAGGATATTGAATACTTGTTCCAACTTGGATTTCAGAGCACTGCTGCTTCAGTACATGCCCAATGGTAGCTTGGAGGCACTCTTGCACACTGAAAGAGGGCCCCCACTGCCACTAGGATTCCTCAAGAGATTGGACATTATGCTCGACGTGTCCATGGCAATGGAGTATTTGCACTATCATCACTATCAGGTGGTCCTGCACTGTGACCTCAAGCCTAGCAATGTGCTATTCGATGAGGAGATGACCGCGCATGTGGCAGACTTTGGCATTGCAAAGATATTGTTAGGCGATGACAACAGCATGGTTTCAGCAAGCATGCCAGGGACAATTGGATACATGGCACCAGGTACTTGCATTCATCACTCTTGAGTACATAGAAATAGTGTTCTTTTCTTTACTAACAGACGTTTCTTGTTCAAAATTTTCTCGGACAGAGTATGCGTTCATGGGAAAAGCATCACAGAAGAGCGATGTGTTTAGCTTTGGAATCATGCTACTCGAAGTCTTCACCGGGAAGAGACCGACAGATCCCATGTTCGTTGGACAATTGAGCCTGAGGCAATGGGTTTGCCATGCATTTCCAGCAAAGCTTATTGATGTTGTGGACAACAAGCTACTGCAAGATGAAGAAATAAACCTCTGTCTTGATCACCAGAACACTTCCTTGAGATCTTCTTCGACCAGCACGAGTGACAACTTTCTCGTGTCGATATTCGAGCTAGGTCTGATGTGTTCGAGTGACTCACCTGAGCAAAGGATGACAATGAATGACGTGGTTGCAAAGCTCAAGAACGTCAAGAAGGATTACTCCGCCTCTGCACAGGCAAATGAGGCAATGCAAAGGCCTCAGCATTAATTGCAAATAATCTATATATATGTCACTGTGTTTGGGTTTCCATTGTACTGCTCCATAGTAATAATATAATGTACCGAGCAGTGCTTCTATACATTAACCTCTAGAACAAATTGTACGAATGTTAAAGCAGGTGAAGTGATAAGTAATCACCATTCACTTTTCATTTGTGCTTTAATATTTGTGCAATTTTGAAATAGTGACGCAAAAAAATGTAACATGCATTTCCATTACGTGTACAAACTTGACACTGTTTCTTTTGCCCAGCATGCCAAGCATGAGTCTAAAGTCTGGAGGTATACGTCTCCATACTGATGGGTTTGTTCTCCCTCGGCGTTGAGATGCTTAGGTTTCTTCCGACGTTCTGCAACCTTCCGGCAGACGACTTGCTTTCCTCCCCCCTCTCCCGTTCCTTACGCTTGTGTATACACACACGCGCGCACGTATAAGTTTGAAAAATATACTCAAAAGTTTTGAACGAATATAGATCACATACTTTGTTGTAATCAGCATATACCTATTATCATAAAAAAGGCAACTACAATTTAAAATTTAGTTCAAACTTGTTTAAACTAATTAGTAAACTAGTTGAACTTGACATCTAAGAAATTTTAAAATTTTTGCACACGATATATACTTATTTTAGACTATGGTACCCGGCACCATATATATATATATATATATATATATATATAGAGAGAGAGAGAGAGAGAGAGAGAGAGTAGTAAGGTGCACGTGCGTTGCAACAGAAAACCAAATAAAAGTGATGCATACTATCAAATATGATCTCCAACAGAATAATAAATATCAATTTTATCTTACGGCATCATGCATCAAGTAAAACATACATGTTCATACTCGTAAATAAATCAAGCATCGTATTAGTGAAACATGATAGAACAAGCACCACATACAACATGTACAAAAATAATAGTAAACAATATTTTTCCACAGTATTCTTAATATATAAATAATTGTCAGACCGTCTTGGAGAATAACAAACTAATTGATCATAGATCAGTAAAAATTTACCAAGCAATCAATCATATGCTGAAAAGGCATTATAGTTTAGCAAGATAACAACTTTGAATTCTAGAATGAACAAAGACCATTCAGTATCACACATATCTTTTCTTTTATATTACACATATATTTTCAGTAACAGTTGTAGCAATCAGTTTGTATCCCACATACTGCACAAATAACTACATGTAAGATAACATATTTATTACACAAGCTAACTGAACAAACTGAACATTACACAAGCTGACACAAAGAAATAAATGCAGAAATTGGATTATCCTCCATTCATACAGTAATAAATGCATTTCAGTTCTCCAGTTAACTAAAATTCTTGTTGACTGGTGTCGAGCTTTGCAGAAGTTGGACACCAGTGTGCGGTACAAAGTACTTGTGACCCCAAGACCCAAAGAAGTATCTAATGTTGCAGTAACTGATGGAATAGCTGTTTTTCGTGTGGATGGAGAATTTAAAGTTCTTCTTACATTAGGTTGCCGTGGTAACTTAGATTTATGGAGGATATTGCACATAGAGTTACTTGTTGGTGAGAAGAGTGACCCTATTAGGCTGGAAGAAAGCAGGAGATTTGCGCTTGGTGATGATATAGAAAGAAGAATGGTAGTTTCTGTGACTCCTTCAGTGCTGTACGCTATACTTCATGAATTATGCATCTCACTTGCTATGGACACTATTATTAGGCAGGCTAATGTTCTTTGACAGGGAAGGTGGAAAGATACAATAAGATGTGAACTTATCTCAGACAGCACCACAGGACAAACTGGGAATGCTGCTTTAATGCAGCTTGGTCAAGATGGAGAATTTGATTCAAATGGTTTTAGGATACCTGGCCTGAAAGTGAATTACTGGCTAGCTGAAAAAAACAGTGGCTCAGTAGAATCTGATTCATCTCCATTTATCAAAATTGAGGCAGCGCAAGACATGCAGAAAATGTGTCAGCAATTCAGCATAGTTCATTTATACTTGATCCTTTGAAAGTACCATCCCCATACTGTATGGTTACTTAGGCTAATTCTCTGCAATGCTTCCAATAAGCATATTTTAACAAGAGTAAGGACTTGTCTCTAGATAATTAGAACTGAGCACCTGTTCACTTCTCATTAAACAGAAAGTAGGATACAAATATCAAAACTAAACCAAGTAAAATAGCAAATGTAAACCACCAAAAGAAAAAATAGCATTATCTCCCATGGGAAGCACAAAGAGTATAAGAAACAACACCATTTTTTCAGTCCTCAACAATTACATGACCATAAGATTACTACAAAAGAGATCGAGTACAACAATGACAAGTCAAACTTCTTTCCAGTTCATTGCTTCATATCGTGTACATTACAAATTGCTTACAATGACAAGTTTAGGCAACATATTTGGGATCAGTGTTTAGCATCTTAATCTTGAGGTGAAATTATGAGTCTATTCATATCAGTCTATTTACTCTCTGTTTTTTTAATAAGGCAGCATCTCCTCAGTTTAGGATCCTTATATAATTTAATAGAAGCCCTTAAGAACAGATTTCCTTATCAACCTTGAACATATATAGATAATAAAAACCCTCATGTCAGTCATCCTGATGAAATAATGGTACGTCAAAGTTTGACTCACATTATCCTTAAATTAAGGGCAATGGATGCTATACTAAATAGATAAGGATGGTAACACAGAATGAACAAATACCTATACATATTCCAACACACAACAGGGCAAATAAATTAGGTACTAAGCTAGATAGAATAGAAACTCAAACTATTAGATAGAATAGAAACACAACTATCTAACAAACTCAAATTGCAAGGTTTCCGTTAACAGAACAATGAACATGATAAGGTTTCAATCTTACCAACTTTGCCACTTGCATAGATGCCCCAAAATCAGCAAGCTTAATGCACCCTTTGTTATCAACAAGAATGTTTGCACCCTGAAATTTCATAAAAACAACTCTGGAACTTGAAATTATACTGTCAACAACTGATCAATGATGTAGTTAAGTACAAAAAAATGTATTTCTATATGACAAAACAGAACATTAAAAAATTTATTTATATGTCTTAGAAGTTACCCTATTGTTTTATTTATTCCCCCTGGTGTCATGATTATGTCTTAGAAGTTACCCAACCAATATGTGCCTCATTTATTGTCAGGGGTGTGGGCCTTGGGCCCAAGGCCTAGTTGGGTTATTATTAGAAATTAGAGATTGGTTTCTATTTGAGTTAGAGATTGGTTTCCTTGTATTAGAGATATAGTTAGAGATATGATTGGGATTAGATTCCATCTGTTAGGGGGAGCCATCTATATAAGGGGGCTACCGCATGCTATTGTAAGGAATCAGAGAATTATCATAGTCTTCCTCGCCTAAACATCTAGTCTCTCTCCCTCTCGTTCTACGCCGACGCCATCCGGCTATCTCTTTGGTGGTGTTTACCCCGGTTCATGACAACTTGGTATCAGAGCAGTCGATCCCTTCCCACGACTTCTGCTACCATGGTTCCTGCGATTCGTCCTCTCGCTGAGTCAATGGCCATAATAAAAGCTAGCGCTGATAAGACGGCCAGCACCGACAAAAAGTGGGCGGACTTCCTCCTTAACATGCATGCCGTCTTCGAGAAGCACTTGAAGGAGCGGGAGAAGGCGAAACAACAAGTGCGCGAGGCGCAACAAGAAACAAAGAGTATGGCTCATCATCCAACATCAGATCTTCAACAACAACAACAACAACCACCACCGCCACATCAATCACCAGAGCTTCCTCTACCCCTCTGCAGACCGCCAGATCCCGATGAACACATCGCTGCAGCGTCTTCTCCGGTGCCTCCGTCCAGCGCCTCACCCACCGTCGTCCAGCGTCGACCGCCGCCGCCGAGACGTCGTCTGTCGCCGACGGTACTCTCCCGTTCGTTAGCAGCCGTCGGGTCTCTGCGTCAGCCGCCGTTGCCGAGACGACGTCTGTCGTCGCTGGCGTCCTTCCACTCTCCGCCATCTCCGATCGCCGGTCGTCATCACCGCATCCGCTGCCGCCTCTGGCTGCACCACCACCGTCGCCCGGAGGGTCTCCTCCCGCACCGCCACCGTCGCCCGGAGGGTCTCCACCCGCGCCGCCGCCTTCGCCCGGGTCCTCGCCACCCGTGCAACCGCCGGCCGGCCGGTCCACCTTCGCCTGATCCGTCGCCGCCGCAGATCCGATCGTCGCCGGTCGCCGCCGCTGGCGGGCCGCCCGCCTCCGCTGGGCCGTCTCCGTCCGGTCGCGGCCGCCCGCCTGGCCGGACCGCCTCGCCCGAGCGCCGCCGTGCCGAGCCTCCGGCGGCCGTTCCGTCAGTCACCGCCGCCAGGGCCGCCATCGCCAGAGCCGCCGCCGCGTTCGACCGATGCGTCGGGTCGTATGGGGTGTCGATCGATCGGTTTAAAACCGATCGGTTAGCGAAGACAAAAAAAACCGAAAAAAAAACCAAAAAAATAAAAAAAATAAAAAAACAATTTTTTATATTGCAGGCATTATATAACTGAAGGCGCTACACTTCGTCTAGCCTTGTTCCGGTTGGATCTGGCTGGTTGTCTACATCCGCAGCAGCACCCCGTCACCGTTCGTCTTCTACATCGGCGTTGAAGGTCTTCCATTGGTCGCCGTCTAGCAGCTCGAGGACGAGCTGCATGTCCGAGAGGGGTGTAGTGTCAGGGGTGTGGGCCTTGGGCCCAAGGCCTAGTTGGGTTATTATTAGAAATTAGAGATTGGTTTCTATTTGAGTTAGAGATTGGTTTCCTTGTATTAGAGATATAGTTAGAGATATGATTGGGATTAGATTCCATCTGTTAGGGGGAGCCATCTATATAAGGGGGCTACCGCATGCTATTGTAAGGAATCAGAGAATTATCATAGTCTTCCTCGCCTAAACATCTAGTCTCTCTCCCTCTCGTTCTACGCCGACGCCATCCGGCTATCTCTTTGGTGGTGTTTACCCCGGTTCATGACAACTGTGTCAGGGGTGTGGGCCTTGGGCCCAAGGCCTAGTTGGGTTATTATTAGAAATTAGAGATTGGTTTCTATTTGAGTTAGAGATTGGTTTCCTTGTATTAGAAATATAGTTAGAGATATGATTGGGATTAGATTCCATCTGTTAGGGGGAGCCATCTATATAAGGGGGCTACCGCATGCTATTGTAATGAATCAGAGAATTATCATAGTCTTCCTTGCCTAAACATCTAGTCTCTCTCCCTCTCGTTCTACGCCGACGCCATCCGGCTATCTCTTTGGTGGTGTTTACCCCGTTCATGACATTTATATTCAGTTATTGCAAAGCAGCTACCATGAAGAATGGAAAGGCAAGCTGAAAACAGAAATTTGCAGTGACTGAAGGAAACATGAGTATCGTCACATCAGATTCTTGCTGGTTCCTACTCCTATCTATGATCATATTCCAGATCTAACTAAAGATTTGCCCTTTAGGGAATAGGGATTGTAATTATATCAATAAAGCATTTGTCCATATTAACATGGCCCTTCTAAGAACAGGAAAAATGTATAGTGATCAATTTTTTCCAAACCATGAAAATGATACTCATCATACCAAGTACTATGCAGCAACCAAGCAGCAGCTTCTATTTGGGCTAAAAAGGCATGCAATTCCCCCACAGCCATAAACAAACATCCCCCCATTTACATATACAAATATCAAAACTAAACCAAGTAAAATAGCAAATGTAAACCACCAAAAGAAAAAATAGCATTATCTCCCATGGGAAGCACAAAGAGCATAAGAAACAACACCATTTTTTCAGCCCTCAACAATTACATGACCATAAGATTACTTCAAAAGAGATCGAACATCCCATTAATCCCTTTTTTATACAACAAAACAAATCAAACTTCTTTCCAGTTCATTGCTTCATATCGTGTACATTACAAATTGCTTACAATGACAAGTTTAGGCAACATATTTGGGATCACTGTTTAGCATCTTAATCTTGAGGTGAAATTATGAGTCTATTCACAAGAGAAAAGAAGGATTCTGCCACTTAATATAGCACACTAACAGGGTACTGTACTCATTGCAAAGTTATCTAACCTTTAGATGACAACATCAATACCATCATATATTAGATTAAGCTAATTCCGAATATTACAACAAAGTATGTCCAGTCAACACCGAGTATTCTTTGAAATGCAGACCTCAGCTGCAAATTCTCAAACAGACAAACCAAATTTGGCTTTTGCAGTTTGGTGCAAACAGTTGGTCCGATCCCTACTTGTAATCTGCAAACTCCAGTACTCCACCCACTGCAGCAGCGGTTTCACAATATGGACATATGGTTGACAAATATTACAACACCATTGTGATTAGGTGGTGAAACCTTACCATTTTAATACATTAGCATTAAGATCTATACAAATAGTTCATGGTTCATGGTATTAGTTTTCTTTTTTACAAGTTTAGAACTGCATGTGCAACAAAGGGAGCAGCACAGGCTTAAAATCCAGTGATCCATGGGTGGGGACACAAGCTATAAAGTTAACAGAGAAAAAAGTGAAGTAACCAACCTGAAGAACAACTTTTTCTTTCTTCTAATTTCTTCAGCAACTCAGAAAACCTTTCCTTCCCTACAATCATCCAGGGGGCCAATCAAACAGGGGAAAGCATAAAAGCCCACCAATCCAATTGACGTTGTAATACAATTAACGAGTACTGTTCTCCAATGCTACAAATTTTGATTTGACTCACCTTGCTGCTGCCATTCTCCTCCTCCCAGCGAGTCACAAAATCCTCACCAGTCTTCTCCTCCCAGCGAGTGCCTTCCAATGCTTGGTTACGGCAGATTCTGAAACACCGGTGAGTGTGCAAATGGAGGAGGAAATAGGAGAATGTCAGAAGAGATGGGAGGTGGAGAAGAACAAAAGGAGAGGAATAAATAGGGAAATGAGCTTACCACAATGTAACTGCCAGACAAACACGTCTCTGTTTGCAACTGCTGAGATTGCAGCCACGTTGTTCAAGTTCGATGGTTGGCAAGCTACAACTGACATTCCTCCTCTTTGTAAACCTCCTGGTAGTTCTGGTTAGGAAACCAGCTCGGTTCCTCGGAAACACCATGAACACTCATGAGTACCGCAAGTCAAAATTAAAGAATGAGAATTCCAAATTGCGCGGTGTAGATAGTTTCCTCACATTGCTCTGATCCCCGCTTCTCGCCAACGTCGTGCCACTTCACATTCCCAACGGCCGGCGGCGCCACCTCGACGACCACGGCGTCCTCCCCGCCCCCCTTCCTGTTGGCGTACACAGGAACCCCGTGGCAGTCCGCCCCAATCCGCCGCTCCCCATACCCATCGGCGGCACGGATCAGGACGGTGGGAGGGGGAGACGACTCGGTGAGGAGACATGGGCGCAGATAGGGACGGGGGGAGGTGAGAATGGCAGCGCGGAGGACCCGGGGGGGGGGCTCGGTGGGGAGGAGAATCCGCGCTGCCACCGTCGGTGAGGAGAGATGGGCGCGGATCGGAACGGTGGGAGGGGGAGAGATGGGGGGTGGAGGAGGCGACGGCGGCGCGGGGTGGGGTGGGGAGGAGGAGGCGAGGGCGGAGCGGCGGAGGAGGGAAGGGAGGAGGCGAGGCGGCGCGGCGGCGGGAGGGGAGGAGGCGAGGCGAGCGGCGGCGGAGGAGGAGGGGGGAGGAGGCGAGGCGGCACGGCGGCGGAGGAGGAGGAGAGAGAGGCGGGCGGCGGCGGAGGAGGAGGAGGAGGAGGCGAGGCGGCGGCGGAGGGAGGGAGGAGGCGGCGCGCGCGGGAGGAGGAGGAGGAGGAGCAGCGCGCGGCGGCGGAGGAGGGGAGGAGGCGGCGCGCGCGCGGCGGAGGAGGGGGAGGAGCGACGGAGGTGGGGAGGAGGCGAGGCGGCGCGGCGGCGGAGAGGAGGAGGAGGCGAGGGCAGCGCGGCGGCGGAGGGGAGGAGCGATGGAGGTGGGGGGGCAGCCGCACAGATTCGGTCTGTGGGGTCGGGGAGCGGCGGATTGCACGGATTCGGTGTGTGGGGGGTGGGCGCGCACGGATTCGGTCATTCGGTGCGGTCCACATGTCAATTGGCATAGAAATAGTGTTCTTTTCTTCATTAACAGACGTTTCTTGTTCAAAATTTTCTCGAACAGAGTATGCGTTCATGGGAAAAGCATCATGGAAGAGCAATGTGTTTAGCTTTGAAATCATGCTACTCGAAGTCTTCACCGGGAAGAGATCGACGGATCCCATGTTCGTTGGACAATTGAGCCTGAGGCAATGGGTTTGCCATGCATTTCCAGCAAAGCTTATTGATGTTGTGGACAACAAGCTACTGCAAGATGAAGAAATAAACCTCTGCCTTGATCACCAGAACAACACTTCCTTGAGATCTTCTTCGACCAGCACGAGTGACAACTTTCTCGTGTCGATATTCGAGCTAGGTCTGATGTGTTCGAGTGACTCACCTGAGTAAAGGATGGCAATGAATGACGTGGTTGCAAAGCTCAAGAACGTCAAGAAGGATTACTCCGCCTCTGCACAGGCAAATGAGGCAATGCAAAGGCCTCAGCATTAATTGCAAATAATCTATATATATGTCACTGTGTTTGGGTTTCCATTGTACTGCTCCATAGTAATAATATAATGTACCGAGCAGTGCTTCTATACATTAACCTCTAGAACAAAGTGTACGAATGTTAAAGCAGGTGAAGTGATAAGTAATCACCATTCACTTTTCATTCATGCTTTAATATTTGTGCAATTTTGAAATAGTGACGCAAAAAAATGTAACATGGATTTCCATTACGTGTACAAACTTGACACTGTTTCTTTTGCCCAGCATGCCAAGCATGAGTCTAAAGTCTGGAGGTATACATCTCCATACTGATGGGTTTGTTCTCCCTCGGCGCTGAGATGCTTAGGTTTCTTCCGACGTTCTGCAACCTTCCGGCAGACGACTTGCTTTCCTCCCCCTCTCCCGTTCCTTACGCTTGTGTATACACACACGCGCGCACGTATAAGTTTGAAAAATATACTCAAAAGTTTTGAACGAATATAGATCACATACTTTGTTGTAATCAGCATATACCTATTATCATCAAAAAAGGTAACTACAATTTAAATTTTAGTTCAAACTTGTTTAAACTAATTAGTAAACTAGTTGAACTTGACATCTAAGAAATTTTAAAATTTTTTGCACACGATATATACTTATTTTAGACTATGGTACCCGGCACCAGGAGCACTCGTTATATATATATGTGTGTGTGTATTTTTACTATATATATATATAGAGAGAGAGAGAGAGAGAGAGGAAAAATATTTTTTACACCCGAGTGTAATTACACACACCTCTAATATACCACCTAAACAAACTTGAAATACTCCTTTATCACTTTAGGTATATTTGTATACTAATTATAAGATACTCCAATGTGAACCACATGAAAAACTTGTAAAGGAGTTAGTAGTTTTTAGCGTATTTTATAAATACCCTCATATACGCGTATAAAAAGGAGTATGTCAAAAAAATATACATACCACCTCCGAAAAATTGTTCATACCACCTAGATAGTCTTAAATACTCATATACTACACGTACATACTCTTCGTTATGCGAAATACTCCCTACATTGCGAGATACGATATAGGGTGTAATTACACCTGAGTGTTGAAAAGAGGCTTCCTATATATATATATATATATATATATATATATATATATATATATATATATATATATATATATATATATATATATATATATATATATATATATATATATATATAATCCCCTTCATTAATAAGTAACAACGCATGCTGATTCTGGGATTGACACAAGAGGGAGGGGAATTTTACACGTTGGATATTGGGAGTTCTATTGTGTAGGCAACCCGCAACCCTGATGGTGCGATGGCTTTTGTTTCCGGTGAAAAATATTATTAGTCATTAGCAAACACCGGATTAAACAGGGCCAAAAAATGCAACTCGTACAATTAATTAGTAAGAGGGTCTGTGTCAATCGTGGAGAAAATCATGCACCGCGAGACAAACATGCAAGTTATTGTCAGTCTGTGAACATGCGGCGAAGGGGTCATTGGGGGACGACTCCCTTTCTGGGTCACCCTGTCGGTAGACACGAATTCTTCTCACATAAATGTGATTTGACAGTACTAAAACGGCACCCTTTCCGATACCATCTGAAACTTCCCAAACATGAGCCTCTCTCACGTAAGCATGGTTAAATGGTGAAGTATGTACGTACAGTTAAGTTAGTTTTTTTATTATTGCTTATAATTTTTGTTTAAAATTTTAAATTATATTTTATTACTACTTATATTTTTTGGTTTAAAATTTGAAATTATAACTATTCGTAAGAGAGAATACGAAGAGAAACACTCACATATAATTTTAGCTGATATAAGTTAATTTAGTATATGCGAAGATTCATAATGATAACAATATACTATAAGTCAGTGATTACATGCATATGTGTAACTACATACGAATACTTTACTACTTACCGATAATTTGATAACTCATCCGAAAAAAATGACGAGCCATTCATTACCGTCGTCCCTAGCACTAACTCATTACTTACCCTAAACTAACAAATCATGGATACCGTACATACACAAAAATAGTACAAACTATGTCTATTATGACATACTTACTTTATAATACAAACTACATAGTTACGACTAACTAAATAACACTAATTGACTACATTTCCAGAGAAGATATCAGCACTGTCAATTTTGAGCTATGCACTGACTTCTCGAACTAATGAGCTACGCACTCCCAATTTTCAGCAACGGTCATGACAATGACCTTCTGCGATGAGCGACTGGGATGAGAAATGACGAACTGCCAGAGGTGCATATTTATGCCCAAGCGAAAGGTGAACGCGGGGCACTCACCCCGTATATTGTGGACCTATTATCACGAGCAGCGCTTCGGGTAAGGGGGACGACACCATAACAATGACAAATGTGCAAATGAGGGAGCAGGCGAGGGGGGATGACACGGAAATAAGGATATTAGTGCGAATGAGAGAGTGCACGAGAGGGGCACATACATAGAGAGTGATAATTATGTGAACCAAATAGCAGCAAATAATATATACCACGATTAATCGACGCATTCCACTTCAAAAGATGTGTGATAATAGTTAAATTCATAATTAAGTTAACCCGAATAAATGTGGCAAGTTCAAACCATATAAAATTCTCAAACAAATTACACAATAACTATTACATTATCGAGAGGCTTCACATAAAATTTTGTAATTTTTGGAACTTGTTTGCTATATGTAAAACTCATAAAAAATATCAAAATTGTATGAATTTTTTTAGCAACATTCACAATAGATAAAATTACCCAAAAATTACACTACGAGATACGTTGTGTCGGGAGTCTGTACTAAATTTTCGTAATATTTAAGCTCATTTGATATATTTAGAAATTCAAACAAACACTAAACTAAAAAATTAGGACAGGTAATTAAACCGATTAATTAGCCGACTTAATCACCTGCCGCCCCCTCACCAGATGGCAGGCTTCTAATGTGGGCCATTAGTCTCCCAAAATTATTGTACATGGGCTCTTGTGGATACAAACTTTCATTCTGTGCGCATCGAGTCTATTTGTAATGATATTAGTTTTTCTTTGGGCTAAGTTTGGGCCGAAAATTACATCGGAGTCCTAATTTTTTTTGTCCATGTGCCATAAACAAGCCGATCATTTTTTGCTCTTAGCTGACTAGCCCTCCAAAAGAATGCATGATGTGACAGCCGATTCTCTTCTCGCCTTTTGCGTTCCTGTGATCTGCGCCGTCTCCGCGCTGGTGATGATTTGGTTGGCTTTTGGGCTCTCCGCTCTGAGAATTCTATGGTTCTTCGTTTTTCTTCTTTGTTCGTTCGTCTGGAATTTGTGAGGCTGGCATTAGCTGAATCGCGGATTTGGGATCCCTAAAGCGGAATTTGTGTACTTTGCAATTGGAGTTGGGTTCTTCGATGAGATTGGGTTCTTCGATGAGATTCTATGCTTTGCTCTTCTTTTGAACTTGCATGTCGTGATTGGAATTTGGGTGGATTGGAGTTGCGTCCTATGAGATTTGGCACGCCTAATGCTGTACGTGTTTGCAACTCCGTGACTGCCATGGTGTGATGGCGTGATGTCCATGCCCGTGCCCGTGTCCATTGCATAATTAGGTGTTTCAGTGCTACATTCCTTCTTTACTTGTGTAATTTGCGATACAGGGAGCCCATGCCCGTGTATAGGGAATTATGGATTTTGGGATACCCTTATTAGTGGAATTCCTGGAGTTATTGATTCGTTTTATGGTATCATACTGTAGTTTGGTGGTTGTTTTGATGGTGTGTAATTTCTTCCACTATTTTAATGTGTGGTCGTGTGGAAGCTATGATCTTAATCTGGTCTTACTGCCCTTAGCTTAGTTTAATGCTACGGATAGCTAATTATGTAGCAAGGGATAATGTAGCCCTTGTTAGACGGAGAATTTTTTTGGGAGGTGGGGGCAGAAAGCTTCTAAGGGTTCATGAGGTGTATGTTGTGTGGTGTTGCACTCTTTGGTTGCAATCAGATTAGGCTTTGTGAGATTTGGCACCAATAACCCTGCCCATAGGTATTAGTTTTACTGATCAATCAAAGATGGTTTGATGGCAATATTTGCTTGGCTTTTAAAACAGTTTGGCGTCTGGTTTGGACATACAGAGTATCTTTAGGGGGAAGGTGGGTTTGGGATTCATCTTGTGGATTTCGGTATCTGTGTATTGTAGTAATTTAACCCTATATTTTCTGAACTTGGTTTATTGTGATTTTTGTGGAATATATCTTTGCGATTTGGTTTTTGAAAAGTAGATTCGTGGATTTGATAATTTTAGGTTGTGCCGAACTTATTTTGTTTCATGTGACAGACAGCTCATTATGTAAAAAGGGCTGATGAGGCCAATTAGTGCTGTATATGAAGCTCAATCCTCAAATCCATGATAAGGCCCCTAAACCCATCAGATTGGAGCAATTGATGGCTCCAATCAACCTGAACTACTGGACTGCTTGCCCCTTATACCTGACTCCTTAATAGGCAGCGCTATTTGAGATGTCTATCCAACATCCTCTAATTGACTATATCTGAGGTCCTTCACATGGTTCCCCTAATTGACTATCTCTAAGGACCTTTGCATGGTTCATTGAACAAGAATTATTGAATGGTTAGTATTCACATTGCTAGCATCCAATGGTTTGATTGGGTCTGACGAATTGAAAGAACCCTAAATCTTAGTTACCTCCAAACAGTGCAACTTAAGCAAATAGTAAATTAAGATTTATTAAATAATTACAACACATTGGATTACAAGAATCTATTGCAAGAATTTTCATTGGGCTATCCTAAGCAAAATAAAACTTTATTACAACACATGGTTAGTTACAATAATTGTTACAAGCATGAAAACATGAATAATTACATTGGAAATTACATCAAAACTAGATTAAAATTAAATTTTCATGGCATTCTTGCATTGTATTGTCTTTCCTTGTACTACTCGGCGAGTAGAACCCTCCAAAGCCAACCCAAACTCCAGCCACCCTTTTCTTTTGCAAACAGATAGTGAATAAAAAGAACAATCCAAGGGAGAATAAAATAAATAAAAAACTACCGTCAAAACCTATCGGCCATAGAATGCCGAACGTATGGTAGAGCTCATCGAGGTTCCCAGAGCATTCGGGGCCGGTCGGCTTCCCCTCACTTGGGTGGGTTACATCATTCGGCAGAGAGAAAAGCCAACACCCATGTTTTACCGACTTACCTTCCGCCGTAGAAAATCCAAAGCATAGTATCAGTGACCCCCTTTGGACCAAAGGTCCTTGAGCCAATAGTCATCTATGAGAGTAGAAATGATAAGGTGAGGGCAAAATTAGCATGCACAGGACGAGAGAGAGATAGTCGAGAGCCCCTCATTGTTAAACCAACATAATCTTTTAACTCACAACTCATTCAATTCACAGCCGAGAGTAGGCAAAGCAAAGCCAGGCACATGCTCCCTCCCATTTCATTCCACCACTGAGAGCACAAACCAGAGAAAGCCAAGCCCCTTCATTGCCTAACTCGGCCAACTACAAAGAGGAGGCTGAACACCTTTACCATTGCCAAATCGAACCACAAAGAGAAGTGAGGATGAGAGAGAATCGGAGGAGAGAAACTTTGGGAGTTGAGGAAGACAACCCCAGGGAGTCAGACAAGGACAAGCAGACAACAAGCAACAACATCTCCAACAGTGCTAAGAAAACGGTTGGACGAACCGCAACAGTGTGAGAACGATGTCATTGCAGCCATCGACTCTACCATCAATGCCCAACTCCTTTTTTCGGCCCGACTAGCAAGCTGACAAGTAGGTCCCCCGCCCTTCCCCTTTTGTTTTTGAGCATCACATCAACCATGGAGACCACAACCCATCCCTAGCGGCACATGCACAAACATCCACACACCACTATGGAATTTTGATGTTGGTTGTTCAACATTTGCACTCTAGAGAGGGGATATTTTTAGCCCTTGAGACGAACATGGTGGCTTTGTTTTCTATTGCTTTAATAATATAACAGTTAGATTTCTATATAGATAGACAAATAGATAGTTAGACAGGGAGTGATGCATGTATACTTCCCCGGGTGGTCAGATACCTGTCTTAGTCTACTTCTTAATTTTCTTTTTGTTCACGCACCAAAGATCGACTTGCAAGTCATCGCTAGCTGCTTCTTTTCCCTTTGCTTGTGCCTGAAAGACTTAGAAGTAGTCATTGTTGTTGTCTTCATATCCATCAGTTTTAGACTTTCAACCTGTCAAGAGAGTCATAAATATTAAAGGGGGACACTACTTGAATAAGTCAAGTGCAAGGTCACTTTCTCATAAACATTCAAAGTTCTCAAATAATAATAATAACCAGTTTGGTCGTAAATAAAATTAATTTTGGTTATCTCACAGTTCCATGCTTATTGCTTGTTGAATGTGTCATTAAGATACCTCGAAGAATTTTAGGTCACAGCTCCATGCTCTACATGTAGGCACTGTACTTTGTCATGAATTGATTGACTCCCTAACCAAACCACCTACAGAGTCAGGACTAGAATGTAACATAAACCAAAGCATGAGTGTAAGCACTACAGAATTTTGACGTTGGTTGTTCAACATTTGCACTCGAGAGGGAGGGGAAATTTTTAGCCCTTGAGAGCGAATATGGTGGCTACTTTTTCTATCACTTTAATACTATAATAGATAGATTTCTTTATATATGGACAAATAGATAGAAAGACTGGGAATGGTACATGTATGCTCCACTCGATAGTCCGATTCGTGTCCTAGTCTGCTTCTTAATTTTCTTTTTGTTCGCATGCCAAAGATCAACTTGCAACTCATGGTTAGCTGCTACCTTTTCATTTGTTTGTGCCCAAAAGGCTTCCAAGTAGTCCTTGTCATCTTCATATCCATTAGTTTCATACTTTTAGCCTGTCAAGGGAGTCATAAATATAAAAGGGGGACGCTACTTGAATAAGTCAAGTGCAAGGTCACTTCTCATAAACATTTCAAGGTTTTCAAATAATAATCCAGTTTGATCATAAATAAAATTAATTTTGGTTCTCTCGTAGTTCCATGCTTATTTCTGTTTGAATGCACTGAGAAGATACCTCAGAGAATTTTGGGTCACGGCTCCATGCTCTGCATGCAAGCATTGTACTTTGTCAAGAATACACCGACTCCCTAACCAAATCTCTTGCAGTGTCAAGGCTAGAATGTAACAGAAACTAAAGCATGAGCGTAAGAACTGTGGAATTTCGACACTGGTTCAACATTTGCACTCAAAGGAGAGGTGAAATTTTTAGCCCTTGACATGAATGTGGTGTCTTTCTTTTCTATCATTTTAGTAACATAATACATAGATTTCCATATTGATAGACAGGGAATGATGCACGTATGCTTCACCTGATAGTCCTATATGTGTCTTAGTCTACTTCTTAATTTACATTTTTGTTCATGCGCCAAAGATTGACTTGCAAGCCATCGTTAGCTGCTTTTTTTCCAATGGCTTGCGCCTAAAAGTCATTCAAGTAGTTGTCATCATTGTCTTCATATCCTTCATATCCATTAGTTTCAGACTTTTAGCCTGTCAAGGGAGTCATAAATATGAAAGGGGGGCGGCGGGACGCTACTTGAATAAGTCAAGTGCAAGGTCACTTCTCATAAACATTTCAAGGTTTTCAAATAATAATCCAGTTTGATCATAAATAAAATTAATTTTTGTTCTCTCGTAGTTCCATGCTTATTGCTTGTTGAATGTACCGAGAAGATACCTCAGAGAATTTTGGGTCATGGCTCCATGCTCTGCATGCAGGGCCTATACTTTGCCATGAATTGACCAACTCCCTAACCAAAAGTACTACATAGTCACGAGTGGAATGAAACATAAACAAAAACATGAGTGTAAGCACTATGGAATTTTGATAATGGTTGTTCAACATTTGCACTTGAGAGATAGAGGAAATTTTTAGCCCTTGAGATGAACACAGTGTGTTTCTTTTCAATTGCTTTGGCAATATAATAGATAGATTTCCATATTGATAGACAGGGAATGATGCACGTATGCTTCACCCGATAGTCCTATATGTGTCTTAGTCTACTTCTTAATTTACTTTTTTGTTCATGCGCCGAAGATTGACTCGCAAGCCATCGCTAGCTATTTTTTTTCCAATGGCTTGCGCCTAAAAGTCATTCAAGTAGTTGTCATCATTGTCTTCATATCCATCAGTTTCAGACTTTCAGCCTGTCAAGGGAGTCATAAATATAAAAGGGGGACGCTACTTGAATAAGTCAAGTGCAAGGTCACTTCTCATAAACATTTCAAGGTTTTCAAATAATAATGTAGTTTGATCATAAATAAAATTAATTTTGGTTCTCTTGGAGTTCCATGCTTATTTCTGTTTGAATGCACTGAGAAGATACCTCAGAGAATTTTGGGTCACGGCTCCATGCTCTGCATGTAAGCATTGTACTTTGTCAAGAATACACCGACTCCCTAACCAAATCTCTTGCAGTGTCAAGGCTGGAATGTAACAGAAACTAAAGCATGAGCGTAAGAACTGTGGAATTTCGACACTAGTTCAACATTTGCACTCAAAGGAGAGGTGAAATTTTTAGCCCTTGACATGAATGTGGTGTCTTTCTTTTCTATCATTTCAGTAACATAATACATAGATTTCCATATTGATAGACAGGGAATGATGCACGTATGCTTCACCTGATAGTCCCATATGTGTCTTCGTCTACTTCTCAATTTACATTTTTGTTCATGCGCCGAAGATTGACTTGCAAGCCATCGTTAGCTGCTTTTTTCCAATGGCTTGCGCCTAAAAGTCATTCAAGTAGTTGTCATCATTGTCTTCATATCCTTCATATCCATTAGTTTCAGACTTTTAGCCTGTCAAGGGAGTCATAAATATGAAAGGGGGACGCTACTTGAATAAGTCAAGTGCAAGGTCACTTCTCATAAACATTTCAAGGTTTTCAAATAATAATCCAGTTTGATCATAAATAAAATTAATTTTTGTTCTCTCGTAGTTCCTTGCTTATTGCTTGTTGAATGTACCGAGAAGATACCTCAGAGAATTTTGGGTCATGGCTCCATGCTCTGCATGCAGGGCCTATACTTTGCCATGAATTGACCAACTCCCTAACCAAAAGTACTACATAGTCACGAGTGGAATGAAACATAAACAAAAACTTGAGTGTAAGCACTATGGAATTTTGATAATGGTTGTTCAACATTTGCACTTGAGAGATAGAGGAAATTTTTAGCCCTTGAGATGAACACAGTGTGTTTCTTTTCAATCGCTTTGGCAATATAATAGATAGATTTCCATATTGATAGACAGGGAATGATGCATGTATGCTTCACCCGATAGTCCTATATGTGTCTTAGTCTACTTCTTAATTTACTTTTTTGTTCATGCGCCGAAGATTGACTCGCAAGCCATCGCTAGCTATTTTTTTCCAATGGCTTGCGCCTAAAAGTCATTCAAGTAGTTGTCATCATTGTCTTCATATCCATCAGTTTCAGACTTTCAGCCTGTCAAGGGAGTCATAAATATAAAAGGGGGACGCTACTTGAATAAGTCAAGTGCAAGGTCACTTCTCATAAATATTTCGAGGCTTTCAAATAATAATCCAGTTTGGTCATAAATAAAATTAATTTTGGTTATCTCGTAGTCCCATGCTTATTTCTGTTTGAATGCACTGAGAATATACCTCAGAGGATTTTGGGTCACGGTTCCATGCTCTGAATGCATGCACTGTACTTTGTCAAGAATACACCGACTCCCTAACCAAATCTCTTGCAGTGTCAAGGCTGGAATGTAACAGAAACTAAAACATGAGCGTAAGAACTATGGAATTTCGACACTGGTTCAACATTTGCACTCAATGTAGAGGTGAAATTTTTAGCCCTTGACATGAACATGGTGTCTTTCTTTTCTTTTCTTTTAATAACATAATACATAGATTTCCATATTGATAGACAGGGAATGATGCACGTATGATTCACCCGATAGTCCTATATGTGTCTTAGTCTGCTTCTTAATTTACTTTTTTGATCATGCGCCGAAGATTTACTGGCAAGCCATCGCTAGCTGCCTTTTTTTCCAATGGCTTGCGCCTAAAAGTCATTCAAGTAGGTGTCATCATTGTCTTCATATCCATCAATTTCAGACTTTTAGCCTGTCAAGGGAGTTATAAATATGAAAGGGGGACACTACATGAATAAGTGAAGTGCAAGGTTACTTCTCATAAACATTTCAAGGTTTTCAAATAATAATACAGTTTGGTCATAAATAAAATTAATTTTGGTTCTCTTGTAGTTTCATGCTTATTGCTTGTTGAATGTACTGTGAAAATACCTCAGAGAATTTTGGGTCACGGCTCCATACTCTGCATGCAGGCACTGTACTTTGTCAAGAATACACCGACTGCCTAACCAAAACTATTGCAGAGTCACGACTGGAATGAAACAGAAACTAAAACATGAGTGTAAGCACTGTGGAATTTTGATAATGGTTGTTCAACATTTGCACTTGAGAGATAGGGGAAATTTTTAGCCCTTGAGATGAACACAGTGTCTTTCTTTTCAATCGCTTTAGCAATATAATAGATAGATTTCCATATAGATATACAGGGAATGATGCTTGTGTGCTTCACCCGGTCGTCCGATATGTGTCTTAACCAGCTTCTTAATTTACTTTTTTGTTCACGCGCCAAAGATTGACTGGCTAGCAATCGCTAGCTACCTTTTTTTCCCCAATGGCTTGCACCTAAAAGTCCTTCAAGTAGTCATCATCATTGTCTTTGTTGTAGGGGTGCCCCCCACCTAAGTCCGGCAGGCCTGTTAGAGGGTTGTAAGGCCCAAAATGGGACATGTGTAATGACTTGGATACCCCTGAAAGGGATATATATGTGTAAGGGTACAACTGTAAAAGCACCTCCCGTGTGTATATATATATATGATACAGGCCATAGGGGAACCCTAAGCCATTGCTCACCTAACTCTCCACTACCATACTCTCTCTCTCTCTGTTTGGTCTGTAGCCACAACAGTCTTCATATCTATTAGTTTCAGACTTTTAGCCTGTCAAGGGAGTCATAAATATGAAAGGGGGACACTACTTGATTAAGTCAAGTGCAAGGTCACTTCTCATAAACATTTCAAGGCTTTCAAATAATAATCCAGTTTGGTCATAAATAAAATTTATTTTGGTTATCTCGTAGTTCCATGCTTATTGCTGTTTGACTGCACTGAGAAGATACCTCAGAGAATTTTGGGTCACGGCTCCATGCTCTGCATGCAGGCATTGTACTTTGTCAAGAATACACCGACTCCCTAACCAAATCTCTTGCAGTGTCAAGGCTTGAATGTAACAGAAACTAAGGCATGAGCGTAAGAACTATGGAATTTCGACACTGGTTCAACATTTGCACTCAAAGAAGAGGTGAAATTTTTAGCCCTTGACATGAACATGGTGTCTTTCTTTTCTATCATTTTAATAACATTATACATAGATTTCCATATTGATAGACAGGGAATGGTGCACGTATGCTTCACCCGATAGTCCTATATGTGTCTTAGTCTGCTTCTTAATTTACTTTTTTGTTCATGCGTCGAAGATTGACTCGCAAGCCATCGCTAGCTGCTTTTTTTTTCCAATGGCTTGCGCCTAAAAGTCATTCAAGTAGGTGTCATCAATGTCTTCATATCCATCAGTTTCAGACTTTTAGCCTGTCATGGGAGTCATAAATATGAAAGGGGACACTACATGAATAAGTCAAGTGCAAGGTTACTTCTCATAAACATTTCAAGGCTTTCAAATAATAATCCAGTTTGGTCACAAATAAAATTAATTTTGGTTCTCTCGTAGTTCCATGCTTATTGCTTGTTGAATGTACCGAGAAGATACCTCAGAGAATTTTAGGTCACGGCTCCATGCTCTGCATGCAGGCACTGTACTTTGCCATGAATTGACCAACTCCCTAACCAAAACTACTACAAAGTCACGACTGGAATGAAACAGAAACTAAAACATGAGTGTGAGCACTTTGGAATTTTGATAATGGTTGTTCAACAATTGCGCTTGAGAGATAGGGGAAATTTTTAGCCCTTGAGATGAACACAGTGTCTTTCTTTTCAATCGCTTTAGCAATATAATAGATAGATTTCCACATAGATATACAGGGAATGATGCAAGTGCGCTTCACCCGGTCGTCCGATATGTGTCTTAGCCAGCTTCTTAATTTACTTTTTTGTTCACGCGCCAAAGATTGACTGGCTAGCAATTGTTAGCTGCATGTTTTCCAATGGCTTGCGCCTAAAAGTCCTTCACGTAGTTATCATCATTGTCTTCATATCCATTAGTTTCAGACTTTTAGCTTGTCAAGGGAGGCATAAATATGAAAGGGGGACGCTACTTGAATAAGTCAAGTGCAAGGTCACTTCTCATAAACATTTCAAGGCTTTCAAATAATAATCCAGTTTGGTCAAAAATAAAATTAATTTTGGTTATCTCGTAGTTCCATGCTTATTTCTGTTTGAATGCACTGAGAAGATACCTCAGAGAATTTTGGGTCACAGATCCATGCTCTGCATGCAGGCATTGTACTTTGTCAAGAATACACCGACTCCCTAACCAAATCTCTTGCAGTGTCAAGGCTGGAATGTAACAGAAACTAAAGCATGAGCGTAAGAACTATGGAATTTCGACACTGGTTCAACATTTGCACTCAAAGGAGAGGTGAAATTTTTAGCCCTTGACATGAACGTGGTGTCTTTCTTTTCTATCATTTTAGTAACATAATACATAGATTTCCATATTGATAGACAGGGAATGATGCACGTATGATTCACCCGATAGTCCTATATGTGTCTTAGTCTGCTTCTTAATTTACTTTTTTGTTCATGCGCCGAAGATTGACTCGCAAGCCATCGCTAGCTGCTTTTTTTTCCCAATGGCTTGTGCCTAAAAGTCTTTCAAGTAGTCATCATCATTGTCTTCATATCCATCAGTTTCAGACTTTTAGCCTGTCAAAGGAGTCGTAAATATGAAAGGGGGACACTACTTGAATAAGTCAAGTGCAAGGTTACTTCTCATAAATATTTCAAGACTTTCAAATAATAATCCAGTTTGGTCACAAATAAAATTAATTTTGATTCTCTTGTGGTTCCATGCTTATTGCTTTTTGAATGCACCGAGAAGATACCTCAGAGAATTTTGGGTCATTGCTCCATGCTCTGCATGTAGGCACTGTACTTTGTCAAGAATTCACCGACTCCCTAACCAAATCTCTTGCAGTGTCAAGGCTGGAGTGTAACAGAAACTAAAGCACGAGCGTAAGAACTATGGAATTTTGACATTGGTTGTTCAATATTTGCACTTGAGAGATAGGGGAAATTTTTAGCCCATGAGATGAACGTAGTGTCTTTCTTTTCTATTGCTTTAACAATATAAGTTTTAGCCCAGTACAATCATGTTGGGCGAGGTCTGAACGAAGAATACAATCAAGTTCCTGGTCAAAGCCGCTTTGAGCTCGGACGGACCACATGACACTTTATTTAAAGGATGCACCACATGACACTTTTCATCGGATGGAAATTAATTGATACATCGATCGATAATTGGCTTGACTGAATGACAAAGACTTTCACGGACTACTTTTTTTCTCCCCGGCCCGTCCAAGATCACGTCAGATCTGCTAAGCTAGCTATAAGGTGCCCTCGCGACCCCCACGCAGCAAAGCACTACTACCATCACCACCACTAGTACTCGACCAAACAAAGCACGAGAAGGTAAGCTACCCAGCAACCGAGACCATGGAGTATGCGATGGGGGCGATGGGCAGCCTCGTCAACAAGCTCAGCGAGCTGCTCAAGGAGGAGTACAAGCTGCAGAAAGGTATGAGGGCGCAAATCCAGTCTCTCTCACTAGAGCTTGAGACCATGCACGCCGCTCTCCACAAAGTAGAGGACGTGCCGCATGAGCAGCTCGACCATCTGGTTGTGAGATCTGGACCTGGCCGCATACCTAGGTCCAGCCGGGTTTTTACTCCCCGGGCCACAGGTCCACATGGGCGGAACACAACCAAGCCCACGGAGCAACGGAGCAACAAACTTATAAGTGGTACTGGGCCTTCTCCCCCCAAAAGACTAGTCCAATGGGTGGGGGCTCCCCCACACTTATAAGTTGTGCTTTCTCCTCTTCCACAACCAATGTGGGATTATTCCCAACAATCTCCCCCTCACACATTGGTTGGACACATCTACAACCATGAGGTCCAAGGAGGTGTTAGGCACCTAGGCTCTGATACCAAATGTGAGATCTGGACCTGGCCGCATACCTAGGTCCAGTAGGGTTTTACTCCCGGCCACAGTCCACATGGGCGGAACACAACCAAGCCCACGGAGCAACGGAGCAACAAACTTATAAGTGGTACTGGGCCTTCTCCCCCCAAAAGACTAGTCCAATGGGTGGGGGCTCCCCCATACTTATAAGTTGTGCTTTCTCCTCTTCCACAACCAATGTGGGATTATTCCCAACACTGGTCAAGCTCAGAAGATGGGCAATTTGTTCAGCAAGGGTAAGACTCGCCATGAGATTGCCAACGCAATCGAAGACATCAACAACCAAGTCCAGGAGGTGGCCAATAGGCACGGCAAGTACACAACCGACAGCATTGTGGCTAAGCCTGACGCAACGTCGACTATCGATCCTCGCCTCTTGGCTCTGTACAAAGATGCGGCGTAGCTTGTCGGCATTGATAGGCCAAGGGACACGCTCATAAAGATGTTGTCCGAGGGGAATGATGCATCCAACAAGAAGAAGATGAAGATTGTCTCCGTTGTCGGATTCGGAGGATTGGGCAAGACCACTCTTGCAAAAGCAGTGTATGACAAACTTAAAGCGAGTTTCGATTGCCGGGCTTTTGTTCCGGTCGGTCAGAAGCCTGACATGAAGAAAGTTTCTAAGGACATTCTCATTGATCTTGTCAAGCAGAAGTACATGAATTCCAATATAACAATATTGGATGAAAGGCAGCTCATCAACGAACTCCAAGAATTCCTTCAGAAGAAGAGGTACTCATCGCCCACCTAATGCTAGTCATCGGCTTAATTACAGGTGTCTTTTAGTTTGGGTAGTTGTACAATAAGTTAATTGCATTATATTCTAGGATTTAAAACCAATACCTTTTTTGTGTCACCTATGCTCGCTTACTTTGTGCTATGTATTTGTATTTTACAAACCATACATATTCTTCCGATTGTCTCTAAAATATTTTTTGTATCTTGTATCATTTCCACAATTCCAGTGGCAACCATTTGCCAATATATATTGTACTTTTAGTTCGGGAACATGCTATAGGAGAGCTCGTGACAAGATACCAAGGGCTAGTAGCTCTCAATTAGTAATTAGCTAATTAAGAGTATATATAAAAGAGTATAATATCGTGTAGCAAGCAAAAGTTTTTAATGGGATCCCACCCTTAGTGCACGAATTAAACCTTTATACCTTGAGTGTTTCTTTGAGCGCCTTGCTTTTATAGATTCTTTAGATAGTTTTACTAACTCATGGCTCTTGCGCTGTCCTGTGGATGTATAGGTATTTCATTATCATTGGTGACATATGTGATAAGAAATCATGGGAAATAATTAGATGTGCTTTGCCCGATAGTAATTGTGGAAGTAGAGTAGTCGCCACTACTTGTATCTCTGAAGTTGCCACAAATGCCAGTGATGTCTATGAACTATAGCCACTTTCTCGTGATAACTCTAAAAAATTATTCAATACAAGAATTGTTGATTGTAAAGGCAAATGTCCCCATAATCAATCCACCGAGGTATATGATAAAATTTTGAAGAAATGTAGTGGTGTACAATTAGCTATCATTACAATAGCTAGCTTGTTGGCTAGTAAACTAGAGGAGGACTGATCTAAGGTCTACAACTCTATCAGTTTTGGGAATGGAGATAACGACGCTGTAGAGGATACTAGAAAGATATTGTCTTTTAGGTACTACGATCTACCTTCTCATCTAAGGACTTGCTTATTGTATCTAAGCGTATTTCTGGATGATCATTGGATTGACAAGAGTCTTTTGATATGGAAATGGATAGCTGAAGGTTTCGTCCATGACGAACAAGGAATAGGATTATTAGAGGTTGGAAAGAGATACTTCAATGACCTCATAAATAGAAGCATGATCAAGCCAGATGAGCTCCTACATGAAGGGTACCTAATAGGTTGCCACGTTCATGATCTGGTGCTTGATCTCGTCTGTTCCTTGTCAAGTGAAGAAAATTTTGTTACTATCCTAGACAATGAGCAACAGACATTTTCACAAAGCAATGGTCGCAGGTTAGCTCTTCATAAAGGAATTGAAGAGCACAATCCTCTGGCTAACGTGCACGTGCAACATGCTAGGTCATTTACTGCTATTTCGTGTCGTGCTATTATGATATCCCCAAGCTTTCGAGTTTTACGTGTACTAGTTGTAGAAAATTGTGGTTTTATGGAGGGTTACAACGGCCTTGAGCATCTTGAGAACTTGCTTCACCTGAGGTACCTTGGACTATCAGGTACACCTGTTCATGAACTCCCAAAGAAAATAGGAAACTGGCATAGAAGAATTGCCACCGAATGTTGGCTTGCTAACACAATTGGTGTGTCTACGTGCTGATAAGAAGACAAGAGTGCTGGATTGGATTGGAACCTTCCTGCAAGAGCTGTGGATATGGCCTGCGGCTGACAGCGACATGTCTGCAAGATTTGTGAAGCAGTTGGGCAACCTGAGCAACCAGAGACTATCTAATGTCTCCACAGAAGAGAGAGGAGCAGTGCTAGCTCGCTCGCACCTGAATCGATTCATTCAATCCGATCCAATCCGGCCTGCATGCAGGGACCAACAGTCCGCTCAATTTTGATCCATTTAAATTTTGCATTCTGGGCCTGTTCACCTGCACTGCATGACATCAATGCCGTTTAATTCATTAATCTTTAGTAGAAATCATCACGTTCGTTTATACTCCCTCTGTTTTTTAAGGCATGTGTGTTTTACAATTCGTTGCAAATCATAATGTGTGAATGCTATTTTGTCTCTTTTGCTCCTGTTTCTTTCGTTCTTTCTTTTACCGTCTTTCCAAAGTACTCAATGGGTAGGTTTAATCCTAGAGCTTTCTTTTAATCTAGTCGTTTTCTTTTAATAGCTCCTTTAATCATAGAGCTTTCGTAGTCTATATACATAGTCAAAATACACTCTATAAAAATTAATTAACAGGAGGAATACATGATTTTCCCATCTATCAGGTGCTATAATAATAATGATAAGTGTGTGAGCTCTACAGAGTGTAAACTATTCAAACAGCCATGACCACAGTCATGGGTAGGAATGGGAACTTACTTGAATTAGTTCTATTTACAAAACAAAAACCGATTTTTCATGGCCGGGATGGAAAACTTGTCGGGTGGATAGAACCATGAAATGATTTCCTCTGAATGGAGAGAACCCAATAATTATAATGTATGGATGGAATCCTAGTAACAAAAATTAACATATGTTGGATGGAACCATGTAACAGATGGATGGAACCTGCATGGATATTAATATTGCATATCTTTACTCTTCTTAATAAAAATATGGTTTGATCAAAATGCAAGTCCTAGAAATTTTCTAATTATTATAGTCCTCAAATACTACCGGCGTGGATTAATTCGTCGCTTCTTTCGAACCTCTGCTTCTTGTTCGTGAACATGTAGGTTGTGCTTAGAGAAGGACATTGAAACCCTTGGGAGGTTGTCACAGCTCCGTTGCCTTCAATTGTTTGTGGACTACACCTGAGTAGTAAGCATTATTGGTGGGGATGGGCAGTTGTTCCACAAGTTGAGATTCTTCACGATGGGCACTTCGTCTATCCGGTTTGTGCACGGCGAGTGCAGCATGGCACCTATTATGCCAAGCCATGGAGCCCTTAACCTTCATGTCGATGTGCGGTTCATGAAGGATGTCAAACTTCATTTTGATAGGAGCGGACTGGCTCTTGGCCTGTTCTTCCGTTCGTGATATACAGGGGGCAGTGGAGCAGAAACCAAATGCTAAGTAGCCGCATGGATTTCCAATTGAACCAAGAGGTCCAAGACTCAAGAACAGCAACTACTACCACTAGTTACATTTTACAGACCAAATGTTGTCACTCATCAATTCATCATCAAGCATTGTTCTAGGATAGAATAATTTGTACAAAAGGTTTAGTTTGCCCTCAAAAGCCTAAGAACACACTTTCAGTTTAGTATAGCATTAGCAGCAAACGCCAAGTGCCACAAAAGTACAAAACACGAATCACAAATCCGCTTTCCTTATTTATTTAATCCCAGGGGCCTATATGTATCCTAGAAGCTCCTCAGCCTGATTTCTTAGGTCTGATCTCAATGCCCTGCACAGTAAGACCTTTCTTCCAGTTGCCTCCTTTCGTTTCCATCAGGCTGATGCACACCTTGCCATCTTCACCTTCCTCGTTGTAGAACTCACCCATCTCCAACTCCATCCAATCATCAGCATGATTGGATGGAGTTGGAGATGGGTGAGTTCTACAACGAGGAAGGTGAAGATGGCGAGGTGTGCATCAGCCTGATTGAGATGAAAGGAGGCAACTGGAAGAAAGGTCTTACTGTGCAGGGCATTGAGATCAGACCTAAGAAATCAGGCTGAGGAGCTTCTCGGATATACATAAGCCCCTGGGAGTAAATAAATAAGGAAAAGCGGATTGGTGATGCGTGTTTTGTACTTTTGTGGCACTTGGCGTTTGCTGCTAATGCTGTGCCAGACTAAAAGTGTGTTCTTAGGTTTTTGAGGGCAAACTAAACTTTTTGTACAAATTATTCTATCCTAGAACAATGGTTGATCATGAATTGATGAGTGACATCGTTTGGTTTGTAAAATGTAACTAGTGGTAGTAGTTGCCGTTCTTGAGTCTTGGACCTCTTGGTTCAATTGGAAATTCATGCGGCTACTTAGCATTTGGTTTCTGCTGCACTGCCCCCTGTATATCACGAACGTAAGGAACCTCCCTTCGCTTCAGAGAGTCACCGCTGAAATCAGCTGTCGTTATGCCTGTGCTCAGGAGGCGGAGGAAGCAGAGGTAGCCGCCGTCCATCCCAACCGCCCAGCCCTCCAAACAACAATGGTACATGAAGATGAAATTGAAAATGAAATACTCTCATCTGACCAAGACCAAGACCAGGAGGTACAACGTACTCACATCGGTTCGTTGTCTCCAATGCTAGTTAGTTCTAATCAATTAATTAATGTTTCTCTTCCTCTGTTCCAGTAATTAATTACCACTGATCGGTCTACTACTTGATTTTCTTTCTTGCCATAGTCTCAATTTACCTTAGATTAATCCACAGCTACTGGCCGGGTTGGAGTTAGTAATATATTATTCCGTGCTACTACTCCATCGATCCTTAGGTACTCCAAATTTTTTAATCACTGCTGCGCCCTTCTTTTTCTAGTTGATGTTCTCTGCGTAGAAAAATGTACATCTTTATTTGATATTATAGGATTTTGAGTAGAGGTATTGCGACCTTACGATGTAGCAAAGTACACAGGCTTAACAGGGGCATTCAATCATCCTAGTGTTTTTTAGAGTCCGTTCTTTTGATATTTTACGAGCAGGAAAACGATCCTTTTTAGTTCTTTGTTCCCCATGTCAGGGTAATTAGTGTTCATCAAGACGCTAGGTGTTAGTCGGACAGCAGACCGGCTCTTAGTCATCATCTAGGCAGACTAGGTGGCTGTCTAGGTAGGCAAAATTAGTTAGACGGATAAAACGGAATGGTGACACCTAATGCCTAGACGCTGTCTAAACAGGCTAGTCTGCTGTCTTGGGTAACAGAGACGTTAACGTACTGAATTTCCTCCTCTTTCTTTCTTATTCTCAGGCTACCGACTTCAGTCTTTAAGTGATCCACTGCGATGTCAATGTGCGGGAGCAGAAAGATGAAATGCATTATTTCGACTTCCGTGTGTTGTTGTGGCGTCCTTGCGTTGAGAAATTCAGCATTTGCATCAAATGTGAGGATGCTCTGAGGCAGCGTTCAGCGTTTGATTCAGCGTTTCCGTGTGAATGCTATTTTGTCTCTCTTGCTCTTGTTTCTTTCCTTCTTTCTCTAAACTTTTACCTCTCATCTTTCGAAAGTACTCAACCGATAGGTAATTTAGTCGTTTTCTTTTATACCTTCTTCAATCCAGAGCTTTCTTAATCTATGTCCATAGTCAAAAATACACTCTAAAAAAATTAATTAACCGGAGGAGTACGTGATTTCTTTCCATCTCTCAGATGCTATAATAATACTAATTATTATTGGCTCCATCATATTTATTTACTAGCTGAATGCCCGTGCGTTGTTACGGATTTTTAAAAGAAACTCACGGGTGGTAAAAATTTTTAGAATATGCATACAAATATGTTCTAAAAGTTTTTAATCCGTAACAACACACGGGCATTCAGCTAATGCAGGTCAATTGTCAAAAGACAAGAGGAATTATGGGCATAATTCAAATGATGATGAGTTAATTTTATCAGTTTCTAACTATATAAGTTTCACAGATTTGCATCACAAGAAAGATAGGGCATATAAAAAATTATATAGTCCAAGCAGGAGGGGAGGGAGGCGAGAGAGGCCGGGTAGAAGAGGAGGTGGGAGATGGTAAGTTGGTAACTGTTGGTGGAAGTGGAGAGAAGAGGTAGTTAGATATGAGAGAGAAGGAGAGAGATGTTAGATAGATGGTCAAGATTTCAGTATTCAGATCGAACGGTTGAGAAGGGAGGAAGAAGAATACACCAACTACCACTCAAACTTATTAAATAGTAAAGAAAATACTAGCATACAGCTGATACCTGCTGTGCAGCTCGATGTGTGTATGTATGCACCTAGTTCCACCTGATCACGTGGCAAAATTATACAGAAAACTCTTAAAAGCAAATATTTTTCCACTTTAACAACTACATTGGACAGTTGATTCCTTAATTTTAGTAGGCGGTCGCTCATGTTCAATAGTGGTGACAATTAGTGCTAGCGTGTCAGGCCAAAACTAAAGCTGGATGGACTGTTTCTGGGCACAATTCAACTCTATTTCTGGATAATCTCAAAAAAAAAGGGGGGACCTCTGTTTCTGGATGTCTGGAATAGCCACTATAGTATTAGTTACAGTCACTCAGAGTTTTGGCAATTTTGGAGAATTATGAATTTCAACATTTCCAAATTTCCATTTCCATAGAATGAAAAATAGCAATCTGAATAAAAAAAATGATAAACGTAAAATTTTATTATACTAATCAATTATCTTAACAAAAAAGTTAAAATAAACCACCAGTCCCAAGGGCTGCTAAATTTTATATGTTATATTATAGAGTACCACACTACACCGCTCAATTACGCGGACAGTCGGCTAGTTCATATGAATTATATGTGATTTGTTTCTGCCAGTCACCTGGTATGACGTGATCCAGATTAGCAAGCGGACGACGTGACGTTAATACCAGATTACAGATCCATAGATGCGGCCTGGAACTCTGGATGGATTGTTGGGCCTGTTTGATATGGCTACAGCTTATGATTTTTTGCTGAAATTTTTGAATTTTAACTGTTGCGATAGAGATTATGAAGGGAGATACTCGCTTGCGATTTTAGTTGATACAGATGTTGGGCTTTTAACATGTACTACAATTAACTTGTAGATCACATTTAAAAAAATACTCTGTTTGAAAGTTAGATACTATAACAAAAACTAAAAATTGCTTTTAGAAACGATTAAAGAACAGATCCATAGGCTCCTCGATTCACATGCATGCATGCACGGACCATCGATTCCACATTCTGTCGTTGGTTGAGCCTTTCTCGGGCTATCTGTTTCATATAGTTGGATGAATTCTATTTTCCGGTACCATTTAAACTAACTAAGCCACATGTCATTACAGCTACACAAGCAGAGCGGGTGGTACTTTCGTCGGCATCGATCGGCTCAATCGTGCAAGCCTAGCTCCCTGTTGCCTCCAATTAGCAAGACAGCCAAGACTCGAGCACTACACTTGCCATGCATGCATGCCCGCTTTAATTAATTCTACAAAACCAACATATATATACTAAAGGTCGTATTCAGCCTGTATCTTTTGAAGTTTCATTTTTACTTGTACCGCTACTTTTAGTTTCATTTATTCCCTTGTTCATGTGGAGCATTGTGCAGCATGTCGGTTTAAGTAGTTTGAATGCCTTGGAGATCGACGGAATGCTCACAAGCATGCAGTCAGTAGCGGACCAGGAAACATAATCATTTTCAAGAAATCGGGACAATCTTTCTTATAATGTCCCTTTTTCTTGCAATGAAGGCACTGATCTTTCTCCACTGTGAAATTTTGTTGCTGAGGCTTATGCTGAAGCTTTCCTGTCTTTGAGGAGGAATGATTAAAGTTCTTTTTCTTGTTGTCTTTCACATAGTTGATAGAACCACCATGTGAAGCCTTTACACACATAGCTATGAGCTTCTCTAAGTCCCATTTCTTGGGCTATATGTTGTAGTTAACAACAAAGGTATCAAATTCCTTTGGCAAGGAAGCAAAAATCAGATGGATTAGGAACTCATCCTTGATGGCCAGATCCATTGGTTTCAGCTTGGATGCCAAAGCGCTCATCCTTTGTATGTGCTCTCTTATACCACTGCCACCTCCATGGTACCTCTCTGTAACCAGCTGCTTTAGCTGGGTAGCATATGTCTTTGAAGAGCCAGTGAACTGACTCTTTACTCTCTCGAGGTACTCGGTGACAGTGTCACATTCTGGGATTGAGCCCACAATGGCGGGCTTAATCGTGTTCTTTATCACAGCCAAACATTTCTTATTGGCAGTGACCCACTTTTTATGATCAAGATCATATGATATTTTTATGGGAGCATAGTCCCTCTGTCTGGTCTGCCAAGCAGCATCAGCCTCATTTTCCTCTCTCACCGGTGCCACAGGCTCTTTGGGACACGGTGTGGTGACTACCCAGTCCACCTCAGCCAAAATGAAGGCCAGGTCAATCTTTTTCTTCCATTCAGCGTAGTTGTCTCCTTTGAGAACCGGGATATCCCTGATGTAGCCCATCAACAAAGAGTATCCTCCTGAAAACATAATTCATATACAGTGAGAACATTTAAACATAATAACAACAACTGCATGCCTTGGTTCCAACGTTGGTTAAAATTAAAACATACAGTTGTTTACACATTAAATCTACATCATCGTTGGGCAGAAATAGAGATAATGCATAAAACTCATCAATTAAAATTATAATACTGTTATTATCAACGTTGGTCAGAAAATAACAATATCATAATTCACAACAATTCTCAAAAATTAAATTCTCCCGTTGGTTCGAATTTAATTGAAAGAGTAATCAACATTAACTTTTGCAGTGGAAACATGAAATTATTCTAAAATTAACTCTTACTCAGAAGCATTATTACTGTACTCATCTAATCTCTAGAAAAGTAACACGTTGGTGCAAAAAATTTACATAGATTTGATGCAAATTCATTCAAGGCTGCTTCTGAAAATAAATAAAAAAAAATACTGTGCAAATGGCCATTTTGGCCCGTTCCTGCGTAGCCACGACCCATGGCGTCCGCTCAAGACAGATGCCGCCGCGCTCCCAGCGCCAGGCCGCAACCTGGGCTGGGCCGAAAGCTCTGCCGCTGGGCGGCGCGCCCGACTTCCTCGGCGCGATCTCAGCCGTCCACTCGAATCCGAGGGCTGAGCGGCGATTTCGGCGGATCAAAACCCGCTCGCGGCGGTCTCCCCAAAAACCCTAGCTTCATTTCTCCTCTCCCCTTTCTCAGCGTCGCACCTGAGCGGAAACGCAGCGGCGGTGGAGACCTCGTCCAGCCGCCGGAGAAGGAGAAACCGGCGCCACCGCAGGCCCTCTCGCACGGCGCGCGCGCTCCCCAGAGGGTGAGTGCGCCGCCGTCGAGCGGCTCCGTGTCGGCGCCCCTTAGCACGCGCCCTGGCCCGGGGTCCGGGGCGCGCTCGGGTCTGGTCCCGCACGTCGGAGCTTTGGAGCGCCGGCGAGCCCACGGTCGACGATGGCCAGGTAAGACCCAGCCGTTTCTGATCTAGGGTTAGGGTTCTCTGTTCTTGCCGAAAACCTAACCTAAGGTTAGGGTTTCTCTGTCTTTTCTTTTCCGCACGCCGGTCAACCGACGGCGGTCGATGATCTTTCCCCATCTAGATCTACGCCTAGATTAGGTGCTCTGATACCATTGTTGAGACCCTAGGATCACCTAGGTGTAGATCAGAGGGTGCTCATGATCGGATTCGGGAGAGAAGGGGAGAGGGAGAGGGCAGTAGGCAACGTTACCGACCGTCCGATGCATTGGAGGAGGAGCTGGCCATCGCTGCTTCGTCGGTGAAGTCGGCGCACAGGCAGCGACGGTCGGGGAAGAGGAGGGCGGTGGCGGCGGCGTAGATCCGGTGAAGGGGACGGTGATGGAGCTTCCCGCCGCAGACTGCGCGTCCCTCTAGATCGGTCTAGGGTTTGTGTCGGTGGGGATTTGCGGCTCAGGCGAACCTCGTCACTTGAGCCGCCGGCCCCCACCCCTTTATTTATTGCGCAGCGCAACGGGGGCCCACCAGCCAATAGATGGGCTGGGCGCCCCCGATCAGGGCGCGGATCAAGGTCCCGATTAACCGTTGGGCTAACGGGAGAGAGATCAATCCAACACTGGATTCCTTTCTTGCTTCTCGTTCTTCCCTCCTTGCTTCTTGACTTGTTTTCCTTGCTTTCCTTCTTCTTGATGACTCCAGATGTTCTTGGTGGTTGACTTCTTGGCTTCTGCTTGGTTTGTTGCCTTCACATCTAGGTGCTTCTATACTTTAGCGTCTCTAGATGGACCTCCCAAGGCTTCGACTGCGTGCGTGTGCACCTCTGCCTCTCTCAATCATTTTTATTTGATTTATGATTTATAGTTGTGGTTTATATAACTTTTAAATTATTTAAAAAATAAAGTAATAAAAATTTATATGCAGTTTTGATCGATATAAATAAAATTGTTATAGTGTGCATTACAATTAATTTATAAATCCTGCTTTTAAAAAAGTTAATTACTGTATAAAAACTGAAAATAACTCTTAAAAACTGAAAAGGATAGCCCTACTGCATGCATAGTCATCAGGTGAACTTGATTCGGGCCGGCTGCGCGTCGGATCGATGGCTGCTGGGTGTAGATGCAACGCACTGTCTTGCGTGGTCCGTATGTGGTGCAATAAATAGCACATTACGTGGACGCTGCTCGGGATTCACGTGGTGAAAAGTCAGAAATACCCTTGCACATTGTTTCTCACCTATATGCCTTGGAATGGATGACTGACACACACACAAGCACCGGTACTAATCTTCAATCCGCACAGTACCAAATGACCTGTATTTCGGCCTCTTCAATTAGCGTGAGTAAACTAAATTTACAGAAAAAAAACCAGTCAGCATCCACATCATATGCTATTTATCCTACCACATTAGCAAAAGAGAAAATTATATTATATATCTCTAAACTTATAAAGTTGTTAGTTTGATATATTGCATTTTATTTTCTGGACTCTCTGGACTTATCTCTATTTGCACGACAGATCGCTTTCAAGTGGTGATCGGTTCGGCTGAGAAGCTCATGGCTTATGGCTGAAAACACTGTAGCTGGCTGAAAAAAGTACTGTAGCTGACAGAGGCTTATTTAGCATAATTAAATTTTAAAAAAATTAAAAATATAAAAAATATGTTAGCCTATTACGTATAATACAAACAAATACGGGAAAAAAAGAACCGGCAAAAAAACTCAACAAAAAGTCAAAAGTTCAAAAAAAGACGAAATTTATGAATAGTGAAAAATAAGCCAGAAGCCGAAGCCGAGTTATCGGGAATTCCTACACGACTTTCCCCACTGGCTGCTATTCTTCCCGCGACCCCAGTTCACGCACGACGTCTTCTCTCGTGCTCTCCTCACACCCTCGGTCTCCCAAATCCGACCGGCGCCTTCTCCAAAATCTGTGCGCCATGATCGCCTCCTCCGGCCGCTGCCGCAGATCTAGCTCCCCCTCCTCCTCTAGCCGCGTCCCCGCGTAGGTCGGCATCCTCCTCCTCCTTCGGCCGCGTCCCCTGCAGGTCAGCCGACCCGTCGCTGGCATGCCCGCCACCGACCCGCTCGCCTACTACTGTGTCCCCCAGCAGTAATGTATCTTCGAAACCTTGTAAGCATTTCTAATCGGGGTGGTTGTTGCCACGTAATAAGATGTGTTTGTTGATCGTTTGTGGGCCTCCCCCGAGCTTAAGAATTGAGCTGTTTGGTTCTAGTATCCGGGTAAGATTGTTGTAACGGGGACGGCCGTATGATGGCGTTGCTAGCGCATGTGTAATTAGTCGGATGGTGTAATCCGACAATTATTATGCGGTTGTCTCTCAGGATTACTATGCAATTTCCGTTCTTCGTCTTTGCTGTGCAATGCTATGAATAGAGTTTGGTTGTATTCTGACAGTGGTGTCCACATATTCGGCTGCAAGATTGTCACATGTAATGTTCTCCGAAAATAAAAAGGTTCTCACATGTATGCTTTCAAGAAAGGCTTGTTAGCATTTGAAACCAAAAGGTGGACTGCTGCGTCACAGATGCCACCAAGCAGCCCCACGGCCCAGCTCAGCCAATTCCATGACGAAACGGCCGAAATAACCTACCATACGAACGGAGACAAATTTAGAGTCCAGAAAGTAAAATGTAACATATCAGACTAAAGTGGCACAATCTCATAAATTTAGATATCTACAGTTTAATTTTCTCTTAGCAAAAGGATTATTTTGAATCGAATATGTAAGCTGAGGGATTAAATTGACCTTTTGAAACTTGGAGGACCAAAGAGAACCAAGAGGGGAAGTTGGGAGGCAGCTGGGTTTTTTGGGCTTGTTGCTTGTGGTTTTTGGTTTAAGCTACAGTAACGAGTTTTTAAATAATATGTCTTTTCAAGGTGAGACCTACAAGTCGATTGTAGAAGACATTATATCATCTATATAAGTCAAAATCACACATGAGTATCTCTCGTCATACTCTCTCTTGTGAACAATTATAATTCAAAATTCATAAGTCATTTGTCTTTGTCTAAAAGAACCCACTTGTTGATTAATCCTAGAAAAAAACTAGGTAAAAAGTAGTACAACTTCGCTACAGCTGATGCTGCTCGGTTCAAGTGCAGCAGTGAACAGATATAGGCTCTGTTTAGGGAAAATTTCTATTGTATACTAGTGACACAATCAAGTTTGTGTAACGAGCGAACGAGGTGGCGACATGTGGCAAGAATACTGTAGCAGTACTGTAGCCCCGTACAAAAATAATATTTTTTTGTTTTTGCTACAGTACCAGTTGTACGGAAAAATATTTTTAAAATAGCTACTAGCTTTCTGGCTTTTGAGCCATAAGCTACTACTTTTTGGCTTTCAAGCTAAAAAACAACCTTGTTGATTAATCCTAGAAAAACTAACTAGTACAACTTCGCTATTGCTGATGCTGCTCAGTTCTAGTGCAGCAGTGAAACAGATTTAGGGGAGCTCTATGGCTCAGTTCTATGGCTCTGTTTAGGGGAGCTGTAGATTTCTGGCTTTTGAGCCATAATCTACTACTTTTTGGCTTTCAAGCTGAAAAATAACTGTAGCAGTTGATTGTAACTTTTCTGAGAGGTCGTTTGGTAATGTCTTTTTGTTAGGCTAGCTGGCTGCTTCAGCTGTAGATGAAGGTTGAAATATCTAAAATATCCTTGAAGGTTTTGAAGACAAGTTTATGTGTTGATTTAGCGTAAATGTACATATGGTTGGTTTTTATTCTTTTTGCAAAACTATTGATCAAACTTAATTTTACCAAGTAATAGACAATTGAGCGGAATTTTGCAATGTCTAAAATCACACTTAGAAGGTGAAATGTGATAACTTGCTACAATATTTGCTGCAAAATACAAGTTAAATCTTAACAAGAAGAGGAAACAGGAACATCATATACTTACATTGTACCAAACCAAGTAACTCCAAACATTTTAATGATCAAGTCACTACATTATTACCAAAAACAACTTGCATGACCACTAATAAATCGCATAGTAAAGACAGAAAATGTGATAGACTTCGACACTTAATGAGACTTTCCAGATCAATTCTTAGTAGTGAGAGCATTGTTTTCCTTGATCCGAGCCCGGTTGTCCAACTTGACGAAACCTTTTAGGTCTTCGTAAGGGAGTGTCTTGGCATCCTTCCTCCGCAGTTCACTCAGCACGGGCCGCTCGTCGAGCAGGTGCCACAGCCAGTCAAGATACTCAGAATCTGGTTGAATCTTTGGATCAGAACCCTCCTCTTTGGATCAATTTACTTAGTCAGGATACTCGGAATCTGGTTGAATCGCAAAGCCTCTGCACCCAACCAATTGAGCTGCATCTCTTGGAATAACACCACGCTTCAATACTTTTGTCCAACACATTGCCATTCCTGGTTGATTTTTTCATTGCATATATCAATCATCGGATGCTCACAAAAAAGTTCAGAATCAGAAAAAGAACTAGTGCCAAAAAGGAACTAATTGTCTACTGATTTTACGTTATATTCTACACTTTACTATTAACTTTTCTGTTTGTAACTTTGTATACAGAGCATTTACCTCAGATGTGTGCCTTCTCCCTACTGGTAATTCACTGTGTACCTACTTCACACAGATATTTCCAGTTTCGGTTAAGAAAAGGAACCTATGAGTGCTATGTTAATATATTACAAACAGAAGAGGAATTGGGCAAAACTATATACAGAAGGAATAACGGTCTCCCAATGCACAAAGCCCAAAGTAACTCTGGAAGGGTTTTTATCCTTGGCAAAGCTAATATTAGTACCTAACAGTGTAGCCTAGGCCAAGGTGCCAAGCTCTCTTATTAAAAATGCTAAGAGCAGCAAGTCAATACATTGGGGAATGATTTTCTCAAAGATTGAAAGTTTATATAACAAATTAAATCAAACATTCTATTAGCAACTGGGAAATTGTGTTGAGGTCATCTTGGCACGCACAGCAGCTCTAGCTAATAAACTGTCACACTAGAACTAAGCAACAAAATCCAAACAGATGCCACATCATACAAAGCCCCAATTGAGTTTTAGTTTCTACTTAGCAGGGTTAGCAATTCATAAGGCAAGCGACAACAAAAAAAAAAGGCCCTTACAACATGTCCGCATCAACATTCAACAAATTACTGGTGATATTATAAAGAGAAGAGTGAGTTAATACCTTAGACAATTCATGCGTCAAGCTGTCACAGTAGCCCGGCCGGTCCCTCCGAGCTTCACCTCGGCAAATCCCTTAGCTCGGAAAAAAGTCAAATAAATTACTCGCCAGGGAAAGAATTCTGAGGTACCGACAAGCTGCGAGCCCCAGTGGAATTTAACCAGTGAAACTGTTCTCTCCGATGGCAATCCATTTTAGCACTGGGTTGAGAAGCTCTCCCGGGAAGCCTGGCTAGAGTGAGGACGTCTCACTTGGCCGGCTTGGGTTCGAGACCTCACCAAAACTAGAAGGCAAAGCTGGGGAGGATGTCTCTTCCCCTCCCCTGGTCTCCTTTTATTGCAGCACTGGGAGACCGAAACATTCGTCGCCAGGGATAGGGCCAGTTAAGTTGTAGTTGGTTGTGAGCTTGATAACTTGCAGTGTAGACATGTTGAAGATGGCTGGAGGAACTGGGCCGGCGAGATGATCGACTTGCAGGTTAAGGAACTTGAGCATTGGCAAGGAGCCAACAATGTGCTATCGGTCCTGACAGGCTGTTGTTGCCAATGTTCAGATAAGTTAACAAAGGTGTGTCGTTGAATAGATTTTTTGGTATCGTGCCAGCGAGGTAATTCGTTTGGAGATTTATGTAGCCAAGATTGTGAAGATCCTGGAGCTCTACCGGGATTGGACCAGATAGGCCGTGGTTCCACTCTAGGACAAGAACTTGAAGCCTGGAGAGATTTCCTATGGTGGCTGGGATGCTATCTGACAGGCCATTGTGGCCAAGATCTAGGAATTTGAGGCGATTCAGTCTTCCTAAATCATCTGGGATTGAGCCCGTCAGGTTTGTGTTGGTGAGGTTGAGGACGGAGAGGAAAGAGAGGTTACCGAGGTGAGGAGCGAGCAATCCATGGACGCGCTGCCAGTGCCGGCCGCACGAGACGCCGACCCAGTCGCAGAAAGATGTGCCGGTGGTCCAGTTGTCGCTGAGGATGCCAAGAGGATCGGAGAGCTGGGCTTTGAAAGCCAGCAGTGCAGCGAGATCAGTGTCGCTGCCGCTGCTCTTGCTCGGACCTGGAGAAGAAGCACCAACCACAGTGGACAAGGTGATCAACAACGCGACGGATATGTATGGAAATCCAAGTGCCATGTTTTGGAAGTGATGCATTGGCAAGAATAGAGCATTGCTTACGGCGGGAATGACAGCTTTTAGCTCTCCATTATGCATGCAAGTTGTTTTCTTTTCCCACTACTTCTGATCAATCAATCGAACATTGGTTTGCTGATACGTGCCAACTTCCAACGTGTGCTTTCACATTGAAGACCTTTGACTGTTGGTCAATTTTTGTGTGTATCAATGCAGAACCCAATAATGCAATACTGCAATAATGAACGAACAAGAAATAAGTTCCACGTTTGATAATGAAACAAATCAACTTAAAGTTTGTAGCATGCACTGCATACTGTGAGAATCAAAGTTGTACGATGGTGAAAGATATACTGGGAGATTCATACCCTTTTTCTGTGTATTCCATCGGTTCTCAAATACATGCTATTTTAGAATGCTTACAGCCAAATATTTAAAACTTCGACCACTAATATACACAGAACTATTTAGATTTATCATACAGAAATGACATTAATAGATTTATCACCCAAAGTACTTCTATATTATTATATTTTATTAATTTTTACTAGCATATAATTATAAAAAGTAGTGATCAAATTGTATATATCGGAGCGTGCGTTGAAGTCCAAAGCGACAAAAAAAGAACGGAGGTTTATATGGTAATGATTAAAGTTGTGGCAGGCAGGCAGGCAGGCAGGCATTTTCTCATTTTAAAGTTATTTTCAGTACAGTACATTTGAGGCGGCCTTACACTTTTCATCTGTTGGTGAGTGGCTAGCCATGTCCGACTACGAGCATTTCCTCATACACTGGCTGCAACATTGTTTGCCGTAATAGTTTCTATCTATATTTGTAACATAAAAACAAAGAACAATATGAGTATTCTCATCTGAAACATTTGTCATCTATGTATATAATATTTATTAGCCATGTATGTAACAAAAATAAAAAGAAAGAACGATATGACTATTCGTATCATACGCACCGATGCAGCATTCTTAGATAATATGTGTAATAATTTTATTGAACATATGCAACAAAAATATATGATACAAAAATCGATGTTACATACACGAAATAAAAAATGTTGCAAGAAAATATTGCAAATATGAGCGAAAAATATTATAAACATAGCAAAAAGTATTACAGCCGAGAGTCCGGAAACGGACGTCCGGATCGGACGTCCGATTTGTTAGCAGCGCCCTATCATTATGGCTTGTTTAGGTGTGGAGTTCCAAAAGTTTTCGGTACTTCACTATAACTCTATAAGACAACATTGTGGTTCTGCTTTGCGTGCATCCTCGAAAAAGATCTCACCTGAAATGAGAAAACATTTGTGTGTTTTTTTTATACAGAACTCCCTTCAATGTCGGGTTTCTCTTGTAGCCAAAAAAAAAGTCATGAGTTGTTTGGGTGAATTTGTGCAAGGAAGGAATAACAGTTGTAGTTTGTTATACCCATGGACCAAGAACTAGAAATAGATCAATTTGCCCACGTTTGCGTTTGTTTGGGCAAATGACAAAGAACGCCCCCGCAAGGCCACCATCACAAGGGCTCCTCGTAGGCAAAACAACGAACAGTTGGTGCGCAGGGGCAGATGCCGCTCATCACTCACCCACACATACAAATAAACCGGAGACGCTAACTAACGACAGAGCGAACAACCTCAGATTATGTATATGAGAGTTGGAGGAGGGATGAATACTTGGAGGCGACGAGGAGCTGAGCGCACGAGCAGCGGCAAGCCGCGTGCTGAGCGGCGTGGCGAGGCACTTGCAGGGGCAAACATGGACGATTCCATCATCTCCTCCAGAATCACCGCAGCCTACGGCAGAGCCTGTGCCACGACCGTGTGGACGACGGTGGTTGCTCCGCCATGAGAGAGAGCTTTGAGGTGGCTTCTAGCTGTTGGTACCGTCCGATATAAAAAAAAGCGCGCTGCGAATATGTTGCATTTCAGGAATTTCACAAAAACCTCCTCGAGGAATCTCACAGGAATTTTATGGTAATAGTATTACTTCCAAGTGTAAATCTTATAAAACTTTCTTGATACAATTGGAGCCACATGATATGGTGGGCATATTTGAGGAAATAGAAGTCTAGCAAACTATCTCCAACATAAAGTGGCATTATATGCCTGATACTATAAGCATATTGATAAATCTCACAGAGAAGGAAAATAAATAGTACAATAATAAGGATGGATCGCTATAGAAGAAAGCCATAGCTTATAATGAAGTACCCTGGGATGGCAAATCAGAGAATACTGACTGACCATGCTTTGCATCGTTAATTTCATCTACGCGTTCTCAACCACAATTTCAGCCTCGCAGGCTCTTAATTTTTGCCTTCGTAAGTTCTTCCACCACTTGTGTCATGGTTGGTCTCTCGTCCACTTCTCCTTTGAGACACTGGACTGCGATGCCACCGATCCTGTCAAGGCACTCCATGTAGTGAGGCTGAGCAGCAGACAAGATCTCTTTATCATACATCTCCCTTCTTGTACCCTCGTTCTTGTAAGACTTAACAAAGTTTATCGGAAGACTGTTGCTCCCTTCGTACTTGGCCTTCTTCCGGGTGATGAGCTCCAAAAGCACAACTCCGAAGCTGTAGACATCGCTCTTCTCCGTGAAACATCCTGTCTGGATGTACACGGGGTCTATGTAATTCATATCCCCCATCACACGCCAGTTGGAATACCTGGTTACTGACATGAGCTTAGATGACCCAAAGTCGGAGACCTTTGGCATGAAGCTGTCATCAAGGAGAATGTTGCCGGACTTGACGTCCCCATGAACGATGTTGTGGCCACCATGTGAGTGCATGTAGGCAAGAGCTTCCGCAGAGCCAATAGCAATGTCCAAGCGTGCCGGGAGCGGGAGGGTACGCTTTTTGGCTCCATGAAGCACACTGTAGAGGCTTCCATTGGGGATGAACTCGAAGACCAACATGGGAACTTCTGTCTCCAAGCAACATCCGACGAGACGGACTAGATTCCTGTGGCTGATCCGAAATTGGGTGCTAATCTCGTTCACAAACTCTTCTTTCCGGCGATCCTCACCTTGTACAATGGAGCGTTTAACTGCGACTGGTTGGTTGTTGTCTGTAGTTCCCATGTAGACCATGCCGAAGGCACCATTTCCAATGCTGGTGCTGTAGTTCTTTGTGATCTTGTCCAGCTGCTGTTTTGTGAAGATGCCAATGTTCATGCCCTTCATTATGTCACCGCCATTTTTGTCGAAGAAACCTCTCCGCTTTCGTCTCTTATGTTCCTTGCCAATGAAGCTTAATAAGAGTCCCAAAAGAACAACGGCACAGAATGTTGCTGCGAAGCACAGATAGCGTAGATGGATGTTAATCGTGACGACATTCATTGCATTTGAATGCATGTCGTCTTGATTGAGTTGATTGAACTAAAGACCGTAAATATATAATTTACTATGAGTACAAGCTAGGCAGCTAGTATGTACAGTAAAAAATGCTCACCTACTGTCGCAGCTGCAGGCGCAGGAAATATAGGCCGACATCCGTTTCCAATTTTACCATCCCCTGTTCGTCCAAAATTGCAATTGCACTCGTAATCACCGTCTGTATCACGGCATGTGCTACCACTATGACATGGAGATTGTTCGCACTCGTTGATATCTGTACATATATTGATGGTAAAATATTTGAAGAAAGTCAGTGTAACAACTCGTATTACAAAACAAGAGCTGTTTGGAACGTAGCGGATGTAACAGTTTCAGAGAGAGGTAAGAATGCTGGCGGACAAATTAACTAACTTGTGCATCCGCCTTTGCCGGTGACATAGGGATTGCCGGAGTATCCGTTGGAGCAATTACAAAGGTACCCCTGCCCTTGTGTGGCGTTGATGCAATAGCTGTGGTTGCTGATACAGGCGGGAGCTATTGGGATTGCTGGCGGGGGCGGGCACGTCCCGTTGCGCCTGATGGCCCAATCGAGCACCAGCGGAATACTTCTCTTGCCAACCCGTCTGTCGTAGGCCATCTCACCTGTACCGTTGAGATCTTTCCGGCTAAAATTGTACCTAAATTATAAATAAGTTAACTGTTACTCGCTCCCGTAGAAAAAAAAAACTTGATAGCTTCTTTACTTGTCATGGTGTGCAAACACACACAAAGCACAAGATTATCAATGGTCAAATTAGATACAGAATTCATCTATTTCTAGTAATACTATTATATATATGCTTTTTCAGATGGGAGTGAAAAGGAGGCACCACGGATCGAACTCCCTCTTTATAATAGTGTATGTATGTAGATAACTTGCAACTTGAGACACTAGCATTAGTATAACGGCGCGCGCTTCAGTTGTACGTACGTACCAGCCTTTCTCGGCCACGAAAGCGTAGCTGCAGGGGCTGTACCTCCACGCAGGGTTGTGCATCTTACGCCAGTCGACCGCTATGGTCTGAAGGTTGGCCGGGATGGACGGCGTCTGGCAGCAACCGAGCCCCGTGCACGGCTCACCGTCGTTGGCAGCGCTTTCTAGGCTTCTGCACGTCGTGATGCAGCCAGTGAGGTAGTCCTTGCCCTCAAGTAGCGGCATGGTGTAGCACCCGATGGCCGTGAACTCGTTCCTCTTCGGCGAGATCAGGAACGACGAGCCGGCGAGTTTGATTCCCATCTTGGCGATTCCATCGGAATCGGTGGTGTTGGACGAGTTGTAGCAGATGTGCGCCACGTGAGTGAAGACGAGCATCTCGCCAGCCTCCAACGTGATGTTGATGATCTCGATGTTGCCTTTGTATGGTCTGTCCTTGCAAGTGATGATGAAGCCCGGCCAGGCGCAGTCGTCGCCGATGCCGAATGGGTAAGGAATGTCTACGTTGCCGCACTTGCTAGGGCAGCCCGGAGGTCGAGCCGGCATTGGTGACGGCGCCGTATCGGAGACGGCGGCGGCCGCCGGCATCGGCACAGGCTGGGACAGTACTAGGGTGGGAGCAAGGAGAAACCACAGCACTTGTGGAATGGCTGCTAGGACGTATTTCATGTTTGCAAGTTAAACGAGCAGCCAGAGACTTGCTTGTCCGATCGGGACGCGCGTGTATGTATATAGGCAGGCCGCCCGGCTGTGTGGTAGTGTGGCTGAATGCAGCAGGCTCCTCTCTAGGCATGCATATTTATAGGCGCAAACGTATATGCTGTCGCGACTCTCATACATCTTAAACCTTTTCTTTTCATAAGTCGGGCCTTTGCTTGCTAGCTAGTCGCTAACAGTTATAGTTCGGTCGCTATTGAGTTCTAGCCATAAAATAAATGGTCTTATATTCTAGTAGTATGAGACTATTAGTCCATAAATAGCTCCCAAAGATAGAATATTGTACCTATTAAAGATATGTAGAACTTAACTTTTATGTTATAGCTACATGCTTGCTGTCCTATGTCATAATTTTTGCCATAAATCTTAGCCTTAGATGAATTAATTTGGCATGGAAAACTCTCATGTGCTGACCCACTTAACTTATGCACATTCCCTGTTGTCTTTCGTACAAATTAATGATCTTCATGTTGATATTGTCCACACGACACGAACGTTAATACACTCCATGAACGAAATCATAGGAAGCGGCGGAGCCTCTGGTTCACTATAACTGTGAGGCAAGACATCACATCCTCCACGGCCCAATTCTCTGCACCTGTCCTCAAGTGCGCCCACTCCAGAGTAGACTGGTTCTATTTTAGGATGCACGACAAGCTAAAGATCAGCAGACAGAAAAGGAAGTGCTACCGAACTGTCCACCATCGCATTTGCTTGACCTACTAATTATTGGTAAGTGTGGTGATTCTTCGGGCCCAAAACGAATAAGACACGTGTAGTGTTTAATTTTTATTGCTAGTATCCAATAATTTAGCCCCTGTTGGTTACGCACTTCGGTGTAGACTTGTGAGATGCAAGTCTTCGAGGGAAGTCAAGGTTTTAAACAGTTCAGCTGGATGTTCATGAAGTCGCTAGTTGATAGGTAGTTTCCCGTGAAAGTGGATGTTCCAATATCGAATGTGACTTTTTCTCATTGTTAAGTAAAAAAGGAAGGTGCCCTCGCAAATGGAAAGGTAAAAAGAAGCTCGTGCGTGACTTGTATTTTTGGATCATCTTTTAGTTAAAGTGCTGGCTACCCCACTGGAGCTGTAGATACAAAACATATGTCTAATGTGCAAAGTCACTGCTCGTGGTGTTGACCCATTCTTCTATCATCAAATGGTCTGTAGTCTGTACAGCACCAAGGGTTTCCCCTCCAAATGGAATGATTGGGTTTACGAAGCATGTGGGAGGTGGCCAAAAAAAAAGTATGAGGAAATTTTCACTTGCAAATCAAGACAGCCACCTCTAAAAAAACTCAGGGATTCCAATTGACAAGAAAAGAATTAGAATCATTGATTGGAAGTGCACTGAAAATAAATTTGAGCACGCTTTGGGATGCTGGCAAGGCAAAGATGTTTTTTAATGAACTGGGTAAGGCAAAGTGTTGTCAATAGGTGATGGATCAATTCTAGTAAACTATGTATCAAGTAGCCTTCTTTTATGGACGATGTCCTTTTACAAAATTCCAACATGGGTTAGGAAAAGGAGTAGAGGCTGCTGTCGTACGTGCGCATGCTGCAAGGGGGGCAGGAAGAGGCTGCCGTCCCCCGAGCGCATGATGTGCTTCAGCACCAAACGCATGCATGTATTACTTTCATTGGTCGGACTGGACAACTAGTCTGACATTTTCAGCAAGCAAGGACCTTAGACATCTTTGTCTTCTCCTTAGAATATAAAATGTGGGACTCTGCTTTATTACCTTTGAATGAATGCAATCTGGTCTTAACGCGCTCCTAGTGTCCATCTGCACTCAGTGGCAGATCCAGGATTTTACCTAAGGGTATGCCGTCCAAAAATTTTTATATATAATTCGGTAAAACCATTTGGCAATTCGGTAACAGTTGTAAAATTTGCAACGTAATTCGACATATATGCACTAAATAACACGATAAGTCTTAAATTTGAAGATTAAGTTGAAAACATCCACAAATTATAATATGAATAGTTCAAACGCCATACTGATAGTTCAAAATATAGGCATAAAAGAGAGTAAGAGACTTACAATACTACTTATCTGACTTTTTTAGCCGACGCTTTCTAAGGGACACGAATGTCTCGATTATATCATCTTGATCCACTTCAAAGAAAATATCCCGCTCAATGAAAGTGACTAGACAATCATCCAAAAGACTATCACCCATCTTGTTTCTTAACTTTCTTTTCAGTAAAACCATTGCAGAAAATACCCTTTCAACACTTGCTGTTGCCACCGGTAGAAGCAATACCAATTTGAGAAGCAAGTAAACCATATCATACACTTTATGCCTCTGTGTTTCAACAAGCTTAATTGAGAAATCAACAATATTGTCTAGACCTTTGAAGCTATCATTTTGTCTCATGTCATCGATATAATTATCAAGTTGCAATTCAAGTTTTAGCAAATAATTATTCGAGAACTACACAATTATTAAAAAACACAATGCCAAACAATTAAACAAATTGCAAGTGCACGGATTGAATCCTCATATGTAATTACACAAACACTCACATGATATGTACTAAATTATTGATCAATCTCGATCGTCTCTGATGTTGAGAAAATCCCCGATCTCGCTGCATTAGGGATGACTCGATGATGTTAGCCATGAAAATAGACATGATTTTTCTATAGAAAGACGAAGAGAAAAAAAAGCAGAGATTGAATCTCACCGCGGTGGCTCAGGCAGTCGGGCTATGCGTGTTAATAGTGCACGCGCAGCAGGCAGCAACCAAACAGCCTGGACGGATCCTCGACGTCGCGTACTCGGCGGTCGGCGCCGGGAAGATTCAAGACTCGAGATGGCGGCCAGTGGGCAAGACTCTAGTTAATACGGGAGTACTTTACTCTGGTTGGTTAGATGCAGAGATTATCGAAACAACCGGTACGGTTGTTAATTTACATGTTCGTATCATCGTATGGGTCACAAAGCATACTGCATATAGACCAAGGTATTAAGGTAATGCAAGTCAAGAAAGAGAACTCTAAACAAAGAAGTACTCAGTACTCCAGAGAGTAAAGCTTCTCCCTTGCTGATTTTTTTCATCGTAACCCACGCCTCGAATGAGATCTCCATGGTCTAATTTGCAATAGATCAATAGATGAGGACTGGGGCGGTGGAGCCTAGAAGTCCAGGCGTCAGGACCTTGACTTTCCGTCCGGCGTCCGTATGGCCGCGTGGGCAGGACCTGGGCTTCCCGTCCGTGTGGCCGCGTGGGCCTGGAAACCAGGAAAGTCCATCTCTCGGCAAGCAGCAGCTGCTGCGTTCGTGTTCCATTGTCCAGTACGTTCTTTTTTTGTTTTTTACAAATACACACACATATATAAGCTATTGTTGGATCCGCAGGGTATGCCGGGGCATACCCGGCATACCTGTAGCTCCGCCCCTGTCTGCACTCGATGCAGGTTGGAAGATTTGCCACGCTCTGGTACCGCGGAAGCAGCATGGAGACCTGCCGTGCTCCCTACCATGTGCAGCAGCCGATCGCCGCCCTCCCCTTCTATGCCTCCATTTGAATAGGCTGTGAGTTTGTGCACCTCTATGAGATGGGGAATGAAGTCATCGTAGGTCTGTGTGTGCTCCGTCCTCCACCCTTCGAATGGGTGCTGTCAGAGACGGCACATAGCCCTCATAGGTCCACACATACTCCATCTCCCACCCTTTGAACGGGTGTCGTTGGAGACAACACGTAGCCCCCGTAGGTCCGTACGCGCTCCGTTCCCTACCCTTTGAACGGGTGTCATCAAAAACAGTAAGTAGCCCTCGTAGGTCCGCACACACTCTGGACGGCACGTAACACCCATAGGTCTGCGCGCGCTCTGTCGACACCATTCGAACGAGTGTTGTCAGATCCAACAATTGATGTTCGTATAGGTCCACGCGCGCCCCGTTTCTCACCCTTCACATAGGAGTTGTCAAAGATGGCATGTCGCCCTCGTAGGTCCACGCACATTACGTCCCCCATTCTTTGAATGGGTGTCATCAGAGACAACATTTAGCACTTGTAAGTTCGCGCGTGCTCTATCCACACCTTTCGAACGGGTGTCATCGGAGATGACACTTGGCGCCTGTATGTCCGCGTGTTCTCCGTCTCCCACCCTTCACACGAGTGTCATCGGAGATGACACATAGCACTCATAGGTCTGTGTGTGCTACCTAGGTTACTAGAGTACATTGGAGCTGTATAGGCCCCGCATAGTGGTTTTTTTACATGTTAGGGTACGACGGGGCTCTGTGGCCTCTGTGTGTTGTGTTTTTCTATTCTGTAGGGTACACAGGGGCTCTCTAGCCCCCGTACATTATTTTTTTACTCTGTAGAGTACGCCAGGACTTTGTGGCCTCCGTGCATTTTTTTACTCTAGAATATGTCGGGCTCTCTAGCCTCCGTGTGTTATTTTTTTAACTCTATAGAGTACAGTGGGGCTTTGTGGCCTTTGTGTGTTATTTTCCATCCTTCAAAATGTTGTCGTCATAGATGACACATAGCACCTGTAGGTTCATGCACTCTCCGTTCACACCCTTCGAACAGGTGTCATCCGAGACGACACTTGGCGCCTGTAGGTTCTTGCGTACTCTGTTCCCACCCTTCGCACATGTGTAGTCGAAGATGGCATGTAGCACTCATAGGTCCGCATGCGCTGCATAGGTTACTATAGCATGTTGGGGTTGTAGGGGCTCCGCACAGTATTTTTTACTTATTAGGTTACAATGGGGCTCTGTATCCTTCATGTGTTGTATTTTTTAGCTTATTAGGGTATACAGGAGCTCTCTGCCCCTTTGCGTTGTTTTGTTTACTCTGTAGAATACACCAACACTCTCTAGTCTCTATGCATTTTTTACTCCATAGAATACATCGGAGCTCTATGATCTCCGTGTGTTATTTTTTAACTCCGTAGAATACACCGGGCTCTATAACCTTTGTGTTATTACCTTTGTGTTATTTTGACCCGGATCTCCTTGGCGTACGTGCATTATTTTTTATTCTTTAGAGTGCACCGGGTTATGTGGCCTTCACTACTACAGAAAAGGCCATCACAGAGGTTCAAAAACGTCATCACAGATGGTTTTGTGAACCGTCTGAATTTATGGGTCAGTGATAATACGAGGTCATCACAGACGGTTTTCGAACCGTCTGTAATGCAAATATCACAGACGGTTTTTAACTAAAAACCGTCTGTGATAGTTATAATCACAGAAGGTTTTTAGTTAAAAACCGTCTGTGATATTCCCTTCTACTCCTAAACCTATTTCTGTTTATTGGCTAGCCTCAGGAAATGCTAGCCATGCCCTTTGAAACAAGCAGATCAACATGTACATGTATACATCCAATTCACATCTCAATTCATTTCACAAACATAAACACATCCATTTTTATTAAGATTAAAGCCTACCATTACAATATGCCAAAACAACGAGCAGGTTACACAACAAGAACAAAGAAAAAACAAATATCCTCTATGCCTTCTCGCCTCTGATGCAACGCATGAGCTGGATGTCTTTGACGCCCACCATCGTCGGCGTTGATTGAGCGTCTGCACGGTTGGCACGAGCTAGTTGCTTCTGCGGTGTCTTGCCTCCCGTAGACTTGTGCGTCGTCTGCAAGGAGGAGGAGAACAACAAGGAGGAGGACAGCAAGGAAGAGGAGACCAGCAAGGAGAAGGACAGCAAGGAAGAGGAGACCAGCAAGGTTTTGGTTATATTTATAGGGGAGGGAGAGGGAGGGAGAGGCGGGAGTTCAAAATTTTTGGCACGAGAACGGAGAGGCGGAGCTACGATCCGTGGGGTGAGGATTGGTGAATTTCTATTGGCTAGGATTGGGTTGAGGAGGATCGATGGGCCCAGCGGTCAGAATATCACAGACGGTTCTATATATAGAACCGTCTGTGATGAATGAATATCACAGACGGTTCTATAGCTAGAACCGTCTGTGAATTAGAGCACAAAATTTTATATACCGATGCAATATAAACAACTAGTCTGAAAAGATAAAATAGCAAAGTTTTGTATAGCTTATATATACTCATTTGAAAGGTTTCGACGAGATCTACAACTTTGCAGTTGAAGCAAAATCCAAATTTCGAAAGTAAGACCAAGAAAAAGGCAAAAATAGATACCAAGAACTTGCGACGCAGATTTAGGTCCAAAGATGGCCGATTTTCGGGGTCTTGGAGGGCGACAAGCACAAGCCTGCCATTTTTTTGGATCGGGCTCGTCGTTGGCTTTTCAACGAGTACAAGAACGTCGAAAACGGACACCGTATGCAAAAGTTATGCCCGTTTTACTGAAGGTGTGTCAAAACTGAATCATACTCGGACTCAGGCGGGAAATTATGAAATTTTGAGGAATTGCAAGGCGGGAAACATATCACAGACGGTTTTTAATATGAACCGTCTGTGATAATCAGCTTATCACAGACGGTTTTTAATAAAAAACCGTCTGTGATAATTCCAGATTATCACAGACAGTTTTTAATACGAACCGTCTGTGATACTGGAATATCACAGATGGTTCATCGATAAGAACCGTCTGTGATACTCGTTTTCTCCGACGCCATTAACACAGATGGTGTCCAAATTAAAACCATCTGTAATAGTGTACATCACAGACGGTTTCACAAAACCGTCTATGATTTGGTGTCTAGTATTAGGCTTTCTGTAGTAGTGCTTCCTGCATAATGATTAGGTCTAAACGGATACCTTGACTTGTCAAATCCATCGTGCCTTGCTGAAGCCATGATTAGGTCTGAACGGATTAGCTTGAATAATCAAATCCATCATGCCTTGTTGAAGCCAGCACATGTGTATCCGATTGATGCTTTCGCATAATTCTGCAAGGGTTGATGGCCCTCCTGCAAAGAAAGAGAATATAGCCGAAACTTAAAAACAAGTTGGATTTTTTACCCTTCTAAGTTTGATGCTATTGCTTTCATTTATAGAGGATATCATAGCTGAAAAGCCTTACCAATAAATATTAGAACTATTACTGTTAGATAAGAAATACAATTATATTTATAATTATAAATAAGAGTTGTATAATAAATACAATTCTATTTTTAAATATAAACATATTTATCGTAGTTTTTAGCCACACAACTTTGGTGGAAAGTCTGAAGAATTCTCTCGTTAATCAAGAGAACAAGATAATGATCCACACCGCCTGTTTTGTATTTGATACCACAAAGCTAAGATTTGATATCTTGTTAGATTCAGAAAAATGATGTCCAATTTCACACCTTCTAGTATTCTCTATTTTTTATTTTTCTTCTATGTTTATTTCACCTTTTTCTGGTGAGTTATTGGTTGATATCTTCTACGCTTTTTCCTTTTTTTGTTTTGAAAATAATTTTTTATTTATATGACGAGTTATCAAACTTTTTCACACAGATTTTGAATTTACATTGGGCTATGCTAGGCTGATTTTGACCAGGTTGGTTTCTTAATGGGCCTAACCCATACCCACATAGGCAATTTTACAAATAAGCCCTCCAATTTCACACAAATCCTTGGTTTTTTGTAGAAAGGCCCATGCTACGTTAGTTTTTTTATGAAAAACCCCTCTATTTTTGCAATTACATATGGGTTCTCAATTTGTTTTTAGAAAACCCCACCTTTTAAGAGATAAAACCACACGGTGTTCACAGTATGGGTCCTTTTTTTTGAAAAACCCTTTGCTTTCTTTAGAATTACATATGGTGCCTCAATTTTTTTAGGAAAAACCCTTACAAATTGTCAACTATTTTACTTCATCCACGTGATAGCTAGCGTGGTATAGCGCCTCGTTTCCGTTGCTAATTTGTCTGGTTTCTGGAGAGTTTGCAGGTGATTTCTTTTTAACAAAAAATGGATGGCACCTCTGCTTAAATTTAACTAAAAAGATTTGTCACGTATTTTTTAAAAGGATAGCTGCCGCATATTGTTAAAATCTGAGCTGAGGTCCCATAGTCTAAATTAAGAGTTGCCCATTTAAAACTGTATAGAGAGCGCATGCATCATGCATTCAGATGCGCACACATATACTTGTTCACCGTGCATTATTACAGAAGATATGTAGATGCAAGAGCTAGGATCGATGTCGATCGAAATCATTTGGAGATACCTTTCTCAGCAAAGGAAACGGCGCACGTGCATGTGTTGGGTTGATCTCGGCTAACAACCCAAGATTTTAGGGAGACTCCGTCTCCACTCGCGCCATGATCGGAAGCGCTGCAATCAACTCTTGGTTTCGATCCCGGTCACCCAGCGCCATATAACAAAGACTAGGGTTTTCGGCAGAGCAAAACACGCGAGTCGTTCTAGGCCTCTCAAACCCTAACAAATCCGATCTCTAATGGTGCGCTACGGTGAACGAAGGCCGACACCCTCCTCCGTCCACGGTGACAACAGCAACCTCGGCCGACCACCGCTTCACGCCGTCGGCCACCTCTACATCAACATAACCGAGCACCGACCACAATGGCATCATTCAGTTCGGGTATGTAAATTGACGTTTCCACTCTAATGTTTTAGTTAGGTGTACCTGATTTGATCTAGGGTTAAGACTAAAGTTCATGTTTAGACTTAGACTAAGGTTTACAGCATGCTGACACTGCTTTGCCGGCGGCGGCAGCAGATGGGGTAATACTCGCCTGGCTTGCAGTACGTCGTCCCTTCGCACATGAACATAACCTATCTTTTTTTAAAAAGCGCCATGATCGACAGGTTAAGATGAGACTAGCGTAGATAACCCTGCACGCACGATGGTGCCCTATTTCAGTGTCCTATATATAGATGTATGCAGCGTAGAAGTTGGTTGCATGCATGCCCGTGCACGTCCATGTCCTCGCCGACTCGATCGTCGTCCTTGTTTGAAATTTATTTGTAGATGTAAACAGCCTTCATGGACGGCTTACGGGAGAATGATCCTTCCGCTAAAAATATGATCCATGGAAGTCATCACACTATTATGAGGTAAAGCTTAAATTAGCTTGCCACTACGAGACGTGAGTACGTTGCTGTTACAAAGGTACCTGACCAGAAAGTGTTGTTCCATTGCTGCACTGTTTGGACTTCGGAGAAAAGAGCTACGAAGAACAACAATGAAGAACAAATTAAGATTAGTTGAATCAGCGGGATTGAAGATGTGAACGGCATCAAAGAAATGTCGAAAATTGAATGGAAGAACAAATGAAAATAATCTTGTGTGAAAGAATCACGCTCTGTGAACGCTAGGAGAGATCATACCTGTGATGATAAATCTTTCCGTCCTGCAGCTTCGGATTTTCCAAGAATCATGCTTTTCTGAAGCAAATACTGTGGTAGCGATTCTTCAAATCTACCGGTGACACTCCACGTGCATTGGTTGAACCAAATACGTACAGTGGCGACGGCACCGATATTATCGATGGACTCGACGGAGCACGAGTTGGCAAGTAGAGTTGAATCGCTGGATGACGTTTTTATTGCATGTTTACTGCCTGCCAAAGGATTTTAGTTGTTATACTAGTTACTACAGATCAACACATGCTTTCCAAATGCGTGATGCAGGGAAAGAACAGTGACGATCAACACGAAAGACCAAATATTTTCATGTAAACAAAAAGACAAAAGAGATTATACGCTCACATACTCTAATGTACCCATGCAAAAATATTAACGGAGAGATCAAGGATGCCAAGAATAAAGCAGTAGAGATCATGAATGCATACCTTTGAACGGCAATGGATGAATTCTTTCGCACGCTTAATTTGGACGAGGGAAACATGAAGAGATCAAAATTGCCAACGTGCGTTGTCGGCCGCACCGCCGAGGCATAATAAAGCACCGTGCTAGCTAGTTTCTGGAGCTTTCTCGGTTCAAAAGATTCAAATAACATGGATTTACCTGTGTGTAAATAACATGGAAAGAGCTGAGTCTGCATTCAAATAGCATGAAAAAATTCAACGGCAAAATCTCTATTCAAAGGCATGTGTATTACATGGAAAGATTTGCATACAAATAATATGGAAGTAAGCCTAAGCGTGGTGGAAGAAATCCTTAACGGGTTGGATCCTATTTTAGTTCATGAAATACCCTACTTTGATTTGCACGAATTGTAAAGGAGTCTGATGGCTCGTAGGTATGGAGCCCAGGCAGAGAGAGAGGTCGGGTGACTTAATTCAGAGTAATTGACGCATGGTTCATTACTACAGAAAACCTTATTACTGATGGTTCAAAAACGTCATCACTGACAGTTTTGTAAACCGTCTGAATTTATGTGTCAGTAATGATAAAAGGTCATCACAGACGGCTTTCGAACCGTCTGTGGTGTAAATATCACAGACGGTTTTTAACTAAAAATCGTCTGTGATATTTAGATATATTCCATCCCCTTATTCAATATATCCTCCTCGGCAGCCCTTGTAAAAGTAGACACGCCATTAATATACTCTTCACTCACACGGTTCGCTGCATACATCCAACTTCGGTCCTACGTTATGCATATATATAACAACTTAGTATTAAAAATTAAATTAATTAATTAATACTACATATATACCATATACATTGAGGCTTTGCTAGCTTAATTCAAATTATAAACACAACAGCTATTTTCCTAGTGATCGCTGAAGGTATATAACCAACAATTTTGACAAATTTGGCCTCTCACATGACGAGAACTGATCATGTATGGTCAAGTAGATGCAAACCATCTTCAATAACACTCACTAAAGCTTAGATCTAAATGTAATGTAAAGAAAAATAAATTTCATTACTAACCATATCTAGGGCAACAAGAAACGTATGAATCTTCAAAGCTCTATCTCTGCCTCTTCTCACCAAATTAACTGGCCTGAAATCGCTTAGTTTACCTCCTGAGCGAAATGAAGAAGAGTGCAGCACCGGCTAGATCTAGATCGAAACGAAGACAGATGCGGTTCTGAGCGGCGCAATAAATATGTAGCAGGATTATCACAGACGGGTTTTAATAAAAAACCGTCTATGATAATTCTGAGATTATCACAGACGGTTTTTATAAAAACCGTCTGTTATATTCAAATATCACAGACGGTTCATCGGTAAGAACCGTCTGTGATACTTGTTTTTTCCGATACCATCAACACAGACGGTGTCCAAATTAAAACCGTCTATGATAGTGTCGGTCACAGACGATTTTCTCAAACCGTCTGTGATTTAACATCTACTAATAGTATTGAATCTGTTGCGTGATCAATTAGATGATGGGTGCAATTAATACTACTTATTCGACATGTATCATTACACATATGACATACATCCATGCATCAGGTGGTGTAGAGGCAGCAGCAGTTGGTATTATCACCGGGACGACTTTGCAGTAGGCATAGCCTCCAGGCCCATCGTTGTCGTGTCCGTCGCAACAGTAGTCCTTGCACATCCCGATCTGGCAGTCTTTCCGCCAAATCCAGCCTCTCTCTCTCTCTCTCTCTAACCGCGCGCACAGTGCACATATTTCTATCTGGTAGAATTAAACGCATGTAAATGAATACAAGGAGCAAGCTAGTACTACTGTATCGATCCATGCATGCATGCCTAGGCAAGCTCTTGCTGCGTTGTAGGTTGGGAAAGGCATAGCCATGGCCACAAGAGCCACCAAGAAGCAGGGAACCCTAATAGTAGTATCCTTCTCATTCTTCAGGAATGCCATGAGCCTCTTGAGGTGCTCCTTTTAATTTGCCCTGCTTATTTATAGGCACAGGGCGGGAGCAAATCTACAGCATTTCATGATTCCTTATTTAATTATTTGCTTGATTGTCCAGGAACAACGAACCAAATCAAATCAAATCCTGGCTTTATTGATTCCTTATCTTATACTATTTCGATGTCATTTATTAGCTGCCTTGGTATTTTTTAGAGTAATTACTCCCTCTGTCCAATTTTACAATGCACCTTTTCTTTCTCCTGACGTTCAGATTTCTTTCTTGCGGAAGAAGACTAAGAAGAGAAGAAGAATATTAGGCTCTGCTTATTTCGGTTTGAGCTTCTGGCTTATTTTTTACTATTCATAAATTTCATCTTTTTCTGGCTGTTTGGTTTTTTTGAGCTTTTTTACCAGTTCTTTTTTTGTATTCATTTGCATTGTCTATAATAAGCTAACTTGTTTTTTATTTTTAAATTTTTTAAATTTAGTTAGACCAAATAGGCCACTATCAGGTACAGTGTAATTTCAGTTAGCTACAATGAAATTTCAGCCATAAACCATTTTTTCAGCCCAACCGAGCGGCACCTACGAAGAAAAAGAATGAGTAGCTAGCCTGCACTTTCCATCAAGACTATCAAATCAGGTTGATTACTCTGTCAAAATTGAGTTCAGCTACGGGCTCATTAAGGTCTAGAATATTTGTACTCGATATGGAAAAAACTTGAAAAATTAATCACTCATACACAACAAAAAATTCTGGAACTATTGACTCCATTGTTTCTTGGTTCAGAAATTCTCCTCATCCTTGTTTCGTGGTTTGTTCCTACACCACTCGGGAGAGAAGAAAACTTGCTGCTCTATTTATGCGGGTTCCTACGCCAACTTGTAGGTGGTAATATAATTTTTCATTCAAATTTGCATTAGGCGTCACTCCAATTCCAATTTTCATTTGGCACTAATCTATCTAATTTGGCTTGCGCGGTACGTAGTACTAGAGCTGTGCGATGCAGTGAATTTGCATGCATGCAGCGCATGCAGATACTTCTATATGGTTTGAGCTCGGATAATTCGTTTTATCCGATATTCGTATCCGAGAAAAATCCGAATATGGTAAGCAAAATCCGTATTCGAAAATATTCGTATTCGTATTCGAGAATATTCGTATCCGTATTTGAGAGTATTCGTATTCGCATTCGTATTCGAGAATATTCGTATCCGTATTCGAGACTATTCGATTCGTATTAGATCCGTTTCTAGAGCCCATGAAAAATCCGTACAAATTTTGTGATTCAAAACTTGAATTTAGGCGGTTTAAAACTGGTAACCGGTCAAAAACCGATGAAAAATCGGCAAAACCGTTAGAAATCCGTTTTATCCGATATTCGTATCCGAGAAAATCCGTATTCGAAAATATCCGTATTCGTATTCGAGAATATTCGTATCCGTATTTCAAAATATTCGAATTCGTATTCGTATTCGTTTTAAAAATATGGATTCGTATTCGTATTTGAGACTATTCGACCGTATCCGATCCGTTTCCACCTCTAGTGCTGTGCATTGAATATGCAAGCATGCGTGCCAGGTGCATGTACATAGGTGACTAGAAAAGAGTTGTCATGAAATGAAAGCATTAAATACAATACTTAAGAAAGCAATTATAGGTACTTGGTGCCCAGACACCTAGGTGCTCCTGTTATTTAATATATATATATATAAAAGAAAGTAATTATAGGTACTTTAGTCAAATATTCATTGGTTTATATGCAAGATAAAAATAGGTTTTATAAATTTGGTAAATTTGGACGGATGGAGTATTAAGGTCTGGTGTAGTGTATTTGGTTCAGCAATCTTTACCTGGGCCTAGGTTGGCAATTTACTGGGCCCATCAACGGCAAGGCGGTGGCATCGACGCGTCCTACTTAGCTGGGCTCCACATGTCATAAACCATTCCATCTTACTACCTACGTCCTTCTCAAAAAAAAAAAAGCCAAATAGCCAATCCTTCTCACCTTTCGCGTTCTCGTGATGTGCGCCATGTCCGCGATGTGATGAGTTTGGTCAGTCTTTATGCTTTCCACGCTGAGAATTCTGCGGTTCGTCGTTTTTCTTCTTCGTTTGTTCGTCTGGAATTTGTGAGGCTGCCGTTAGGATAATCGCGGATTTGGGATTCCGGAATTCGTGTAGTTTGCAATTGAAGTTGGGTTTTGTGAGATTTGGTGCTTCGAACCCGTCTGGAATAAAACGATGTTTTGGGCGGGAGGAGTTTGAGCGCGCCAGGACAACCGACGCCTCAGTCGACTGACTCACTGGCGCCCTTTTATCCTGACGTCCAGTGGTGAAGTTAGGGTTTGGTTACGTTCCGAACTTAGTAGTGGAATAATCTAGATTATTTAGGTTAGATCATAAAAATGTTACTCAGCCTGACTGAATTTATCCTAGTTGTATACTAGATATTTTTCTACTTCGGACGGAAGTCTATCCTATTCGGAGTGTGGCTCCACCCTGCTGGCGTCTGTAATTGAAAACTCAGAGAAGAGTGTCTGCAGGCTTCGTGATGCTGCCCAAAACTTCGTTTTCTTAGGCCGACCAAATCATTGGTGGAGAAGACTTCGAGCGCACAGTAGCCTGGCGCTAGGCCAACCGACGCCTGAGACGACGTCTTTTGGTATGGCGCCTGTACCTCCCACTCCCCTCCAAAATTGGACTTTAATCATTTTAATTATAAAAAGAAAACTCAGAGAAGAGAGTCTGCAGGCTTGTCACGGAGAAGTATTCTTGGTTCAGTTTGATCTACAAGAGAAATCAATCTACATGGAGGGAATTCGAGGATGATGCATTGCGGGAATCAATCTCCAAGTTTCCCTTTTCTTTTGGATTGTCAAGTGTCAACCTTGCCACTAGGCCACGCATTGGATTCGGCTTACCTGGGTGCTTGGCCTTGTTTTCTTTCCGTTTTCATCTTGATCCTTTCCCATCGCGCTCTGTTTTCTTCGTTGCGTTTCTTCTTTATTCTTTTCTTTATGATGAATTCGGTTTTGCTCAGGAGGATGCATGATCTGTCGCTGTTACCATCACAATCCAAGTTTTTCCGGTTTATATTTTGGGCCTTTTTTATGGAGCGTCTATATTGTCTTTTGCAAATAACTTTTGGCTGTGCCTTGAAAATAAATAGTAATAATTAAAAGAAGTGGTTTTTGGAGGGTGTGAGCGCTGAGCGGTAGAAAATGAGGGAGAAATATGTGCGAGTGATGAGATCAAGAGGAGTGAGGTATACCTATGACCCTCCTGCCTTATCTCTGGAGTGAGATGATAGCAAGATGAGTGAAAAAGTTGTTTTTAGAAACTATGTATTTATATTGTCATTTGATTTTTCTAAGCAGAAACTACAAACAAAAGCCAATAATAACAAGGCCTTAGTCTATGTCAAATGCGTAGTGTGAGAAGCCCCAATAGCGTCGCTGAGAAAAGACTAGAGAAAATAAAATGAAAGGCCCAACCGCAACAAGAGAAATCCAATGGTAGATTAGTTAGCACTGCAAGACTACATAGTTGTCAATTTGTCATTCCTACAATCCTACGATACAATGTTGTCGCCTCTTCCACAACGCGATCGAATAGAAATGCATAACTGCTTACCTAACAGATGAACCCTAAGTTTCTATTGTGGGAGCGTACTCCCAAGCTAGTCCCTACATTTCCCATCTATCCTCCCATTGCTGCAGACATGCACAGCAGTTAACAAATCCGCAGCATTGGGATTTTGGATCAACACGCTCACTACCTTTGCGGTTGCATCACAATTGCGGTCCAACCGCGGCCTGAAACGTCAAGCACTACTAATGTACAACTGAGCGACTTTATACGAGCAGGAGGGAAGAGGGGGTCGAGGAGAAGTAAAACACCTACTACAAGGGGGAATGCGACTAAATGGAAAGGAAAATGGCTACGCTCCAATTCGTGCAAACCCACGTACTCCAGCTCACGTTGGCAACACGCGTGGTGAGGGGCGGGTCCCACTCGCCAGTGTGTGAAAGCCACACTCCCTCCATAGGTGTCGAGTTGACCCCGCTCGGTTGGGCTAAAAAGCTATGGCTTATTGCTGAAATTGCACTGTAGCGGATAAAATTTCACTATAGCTGAAGGTGACTTATTTGGCGTAATTAAATTTAAAAAAATTTAAAAATAGAAAAAAAATATGCTAGCTCATCACGGACAACACAAACGAATACGAGAAAAAAAGAACCGGCAAAAAAGTTCAAAAAAACTAAAAGTTCAGAAAAAAAAGAAAGTTATGAATAGTGAAAAATAAGCCAGAAGTTGAAGCCAAAAAATGAGCAGGTCGATGCATAGCATCAGTGGCAGAACCAGAATTTGGCTACGCCCCGGGCTGAACTCTAACTACCTAAAACTAACGCCAATTTGTACCCATACCACGATATAACAAAAGTATATCATAATTGGCTCATTGTATTACTGATATGAAACTTGAGTTCAATACTAAACAAGCAAACATAAATCATAATACGAAAAACATGGCATGATCTCAAAGTACAAAAAATGTAACATAATAGATATACAATTTGAGTACCTAAATTACGATGAATTGCTCTCTATCCTATCCTGTCATTTCTTCATTGATAGTTGGACATGAACCAGAACCTATAAAGACAACATATAGGAGTAAATTAAATATGTGTATGAATAAATATGAACAGCACAAAGTTTATATTTACAAGAAGCTAACTTACCACTAGCACGAGATAATTGTTTCTTACGTGACCTCATCCCTTGAAAACGCTCTAAAATCTTATCATCATTAATGTTTGCAAATATGTCTCGTTCAATATAGCATACCATAGTATGATTCATCCACTCACCATTCATCTTATTTCGTAAGTCAGTCTTAATAATCTTCATAGCCGAAAAGGCTCTTTCTACAGTTGCAGTTGCCACTGGTAAAATCAAAGCCAATTCAATGAGACGATATACCAATGGAAAAAAATGTGTGTCTATCAGTCTGAACTATCTTCACAGCAAGATTTCCTAAGTCAGTACAATTTGCAAATGTAGATCACCTCTCACATCACTAATAAATGAACCAAGCTGATCCTGAAGAACTAGACAATCATATTCGGTGAAGTCATCACCATACACCCTTGCAAGTTCAATTAATTTGTCTTCATCAAAGTTGGCAAAAGAATTCTTTGGATCAAGACAAGCAATGCACATCAATAACTGGGTCGATCTTTCAGTAAAACGATTATTCATCTCAACAATAATTTGGTCATGCACCACAATAAATATATCACGATAAAAATGGTCATAGTAAGTTACCATTTGGCCCCCACGACCCCTTGATCGGCCCCTAACTGGCATTGTATCATTCATATTTGGCACAATGATCTTATGTTGGAGGCAAAAGGCATTTGTCTTTGCGAAAAGCTCATCCCAACCATCATTTCTTATTACATCAATTGTCTTCAATGTGGTCCTAATGAGCCCTACTGCACGAACAATGTTGTGATCTTTCTTTTGCAAGCATTGTGATAGATCATTAGTCTTGCCCAAGAGTCTGATCATAAGATGCAATATAAGTACAAATTCAAAGCTCTCTGTTTTTTCCCAACAAACCGGAAGCAATCCATGAAATTGTCCTCTCATGTTTGATGCTCCATCATATCCTTGCCCTCGCAATCTAGAAATTGATAAACCATGAAGCTGTAACATACCATCCAATGTTGTCTTTAACGAAGACGCTGTCGTGTCAGAAACATGCTCAACCCCGAGAATCCGCTCAATCACTTGGCCTTTATTATTGACGTACCTGCATAGGGTAAGAAAGCATAATTAATATAGATTAGACTTACTAAGATATAAAAATACTAACAAACTAACCTCAAAACCACAGCCATTTGCTCTTTGATAGATGCATCGCGGGCCTCGTCAACAAGTATGGCAAATTGTCTATCCCCAATATCATCAATAATGACTTTAGTGGTCTCCTCTGCATAAGCTTTGCACAACTATTTTTGTATTTGTGGTGAAGTCAATAAATGGTTAGCAGGAGCATTGTCAAGCAATTTTACAACATTCTTATCCTTCTCTTTATACCATTTCACCATTTCTAGAAAGTTCCCTCTATTGTTTGAGCTAGGGGACTCATCATGTTCACGAAAAGCAAGAGCTTGTAATAAAAGAAATCTTGCAACGCCTAACATAATAGTAAGACCGTGGGCTGAACTGTGAAATATATATGGGCTACCTGGGCTGAATAATAATACTAATACCCCGGGCTGACCTGGGCTATATACTACAAATTTTTTCACGCCCCGGGCTGAAGCCCACCTTGCCGGGGGCCCAAATCCGCCCCTGACTTATTTACATTGTTAGGCCTCTTGCAATCTTGCGTCCTTTTGCCTAAGCTCCCCTGTAACAGAAAGCGTTGCCATGGGGGTGATGATCCCCCTATCTGCAACCTCACCATCCTTTCGGCGAGTGGTACAGGAAGCTCAAGGGCCTCCACGACGACGCTCTCTTCCTGAAAAACGAGCTGAGCAGCATAAACGCGACGCTCATCGAGCTGCCGGACATGGACGACGACCTTGACGTCCAGGTGAAAGGAGTGGAGGAAACAGGTCCTGGAGCTCTCCTACCACACCGAGGACTCAATGAACGACTTTGTGCACCGTGTCGACTACAACGCAGACAAGCACGGTGGAATCAAGGGGCTTTTCCAAAAGCGCATCCATATGCCAAACTGTTTTGTGTACTGCATTGCTCAAAGCATTTTGTGATGACAACGAAATAATAGAGCCGGCGGCCAACGCGACGTCGAGTGCGACGGCGGCAGCGGGCGTGCAGCAGCGTCGCGGTGGCAGACGCGTGGCGGCGGCGGCCGATGGCACCGAGCGCGATGCTGGCCGAGCGGCGCTCGGGCGGTGCGGCCAACGTGGGCCGGCGGTGGCACGATGGCACGGGCGACGCGAGCGGCGCGCAGGCCAGAGTGCGCGGGGCGTGGGGCCATGGCGGCACGATGGCAAGGCGGCGGCGGCGCAACAGGCCGAGGTGCGGCGCGCAACAGACGGCGGCGGCAGCGTTTTCTTCCAAAATTTGGTAGCATTAACCAAGATTCGGAATGCATTTGCATTTTTGCCAAAAAATTTTACAAGGATCTGTTCACATTTGCATCGTTTCCTTCCAAATTTAAGGGCAGCCAAATTTTAGCACAAACATTAAACAGCCCAACATACCATTTCTGAAATAAATATGCAAAATATGACAGGGGGTCAATCTTGTCAAGATTTCAAAGCCAGGTTTTATTTGCCAAAAAAAGGCAACTTTTAATTTCCAGCTAACAAAATGAAAATATAAAATTGAATTAAAAAGAATTGAGTGCATCTCAGAAGTCAGAACATCAGCAAATCTTGTTTCTCTCCATTTATTATTATAGAGATGTACGGAAGTTCCGGGTACAGAGTTACATATATGAAGAGAGCTAGTAGTTCATCCAGATCTACTAACACCACCTCCCACGCCTAGTGTCCGGTACAAATATCTCACAGAACCTGCTCAAAACTAGGGTGTCTATTTTAGATAGGGCTTGGGTTGCACATACTATCCCGCATTCGTCCTTCAAAACCCGCACTTGCTGCAGTAGACTATTCCATTGGTGGAATTTGTTCCAAAATATCAAAGCACACGAAAACTCACTCCAGTGCACAACGTCGTTAGCTTGCTGCTCACTTATGGTTGTACCTTGTCTCCATCCGAAACTTATGGTCTCTCGGATGGTGCGGAACCTAGCGGCTTCCGCAAAGACAACCAGCATCCTTGCTAATGGAAGCTTAATTGCTTCGTCATTGTGCAAGTCGTGCCTGAACTCCGAAAGATCATCAACAGCAGCTAGCGTTGTGGCTTTGCCTACTACTACTTGGGGCAGGTTCTTATGCCCACCTGTTCCTAAGATGTCTCTGTACCTAGACCCAAACGTAAGACTATGGGAACCGGGGATAATAAGCTTGCTATCTTTAAACATATTCCACTTTAGATATTTATTGAAAAACCCTAAAACATAGAGATTATCCAGCCTAACATAGAGGTAAACCCATTTCCCCATCTCACCTCTGAGTCCCAACAGTACGACTCTACAGGGTCTTTGATGCATGGAACGTGGTTGTTTAGGGAGTACGTAATGAGCCTGGTCCGCCTGGATTTCCTGCGGGCTAGCTTTTCTGATAATTTCGCTAAGTTGTACGAAGAAAGTTTCGTACTCCTCGGTCTCAACATCGAAATGAACAATGCTGTATGGAGGACCCTTGCTGGTGAAATTAGAAAACTGAATTAGTGAAAATAACGAAAGCCTGCAGGAATTAGAGATTGAACAACAATTAAAGTTAGATAAACGTACCTGAAAGGCTCGGTGAGTTCCGGTGGAGGAGGGGACGCACCGACTAGAGTTGCCAGTGCGACGACAAGAACGAAGATCGCCGTGCCCGCCATGCTGAAAGGCTTAATTGGAGGGTTTTTTTCCTTTGAGCTCAACTGCTTCACTGTGGCACCTTCGCTACTTATAATCAACTGCTTCACTGTGGCACCTTCACTACTTATAAAGCACTGACTTGGGATCAACCTTTACCGTATAATTAAGATTAGTCTTACTCTAGGGTTAAGAACTTTGAAAAAGGGGGCAACCTGATGAGGACATCATGACTGGACCGACTACACGAGCACGAGCTAAAACGATTAATCAACATATGAACTCGTTCCTAGTTAAATTTAGGTTTAATTTATATGAGAATAATATACTACCTAATAGTTGCTATTTAATTGTTCTCAGATTTGTCACATGAAGAAGTACCATCAAGAAATTCAATGGAAGGAAGTAAAGAAAGAGAAGACTCAATTCCAAACATCAAATTCATGCACAACCGTGAAGACACTTCTAGTTAAGGGGACTATTCCAAACATCAAATTCGTGCACAATCTATGAAGCCACTTTTTGTCAACGGAATTATGGGTGGTGCTCATTTGGGCTTTTTTTTGTGGCTTATGGCTGAAAAGCACTGTAGCTGGCTGAAAAACAATGTAGCTGGCAGAGGCTTATTTAGCATAATTAAATTTAAAAATTAAAAAAATAAAAAATATGTTAGCCCATTACATATAATACAAACAAATACGGAAAAAAAGAACTGGCAAAAAAACTCAACAAAAAGCCAAAAGTTCAGAAAAAAATGAAATATATGAATAGTGAAAAATAAGCCGGAAGCTAAAAGCTGAAGCCAAAACAATCACATCGGTCTACATACATGCACGAGAGAGCACTATTACAAATGCAAAATCTATGCACAATCCATGGATCCACTTCGAGTCAAGGAAATTATCTAGTCGGCCCTTTTTTTTGTTACGTGCTATGAGTCTGAACTAAACTGGGTTGTGTTTTTTTTTGTTATTGAGTCGGTTCTGAATGAGGGTCGGGTCATTTCGGATGAGACTCGGTGTCTTCCGCTGAGGGAGTCGCTATTTACTTTGTAATTGCCGAACATTTTGACACACCACAAGAAATCAATCTATTATTTTTAGAGAGAACTATACGCTTGTTCTTCCTAGAGTTTAACATATGACTGCAACGCACAACTACACTGTTCACGATTTTTTTTATTTTTTTTGTACTGAAAAGCAAATAAAACCCAACTGTTCACATAAAAATAAAAAAATAATCATGAACAGTGTAGTCATAACAGTAGAAGTAGGGAATATGGGGCGACATCCCTTGTCACTTCTACCATCCCCTCTTTGCCAAAGGTGCATTCGCACTCATAATCACCATCCGTATCACCAGTGGCGAATTTAGAATAAAAATAGAAGGTAGCTCTACTGTTGAGACTATAGCACAACATAAGCATACCAAAGCTACATCTACTAGTTTTTTGTTATTGAAATATCAAATTCATACATAAAATAGAAAGAGAAAAATTGAAAATGTACAATACAATAAATTCATACATAAATTTAGTACAACAAATTGGGGATTTTCACATTTCACTACCTCACCTTGTCCTCTCTGATGTGCTGATGTGCCGAATGGCCGATGCCGCCGCGCGCCGCCTGCAAGGCTCCAACCCTGCCCGGCCTCATCGGCGCGGCGGCGCCCGGCCACCACCGAGTGGCCGACCGCCTCCCCCTCCACTCCGCATCAGGCCACTGATTGCCTCCAGCCTCCACCTCCACACCAAGTTGCCGACTGCCTCCCCCTCCCCCTCCGCTGCGCCAGGCTAAACATAATTAAGCCCACGACCGGTGCATGAAAACCCTAAAAGCAATAGGTTTATAAGTGGTATTGAGTTTTCTCCTCCAAAAGATTAATCCAATAAATGAGATCTCCCTTGCACGTATAACTTTTGTTTTTTCTTCCCACAACTGATGTAAAACTACTCGCAGCATTCTTAGCTTTTAAGCCTGAGCTTCTGGTTTTTTGCACTGTAACTGCTATTAGCTTTTTTAACGTAATTAAATTTAAAAATAAAAATATTATATCATCACAGACAATACAAATAAATAAAAAAATAAAAAAACTTAAAGATCCAAAAAAACAAAAAAAAACGAAATTAAGAAGCTCCAAGTCAGACCATAACAGAGCCTATTAGTCAATGCAATTAATAATGGTGACAATAATCACCGGGTCCTTTTGATATCACTTGGGTATATATGACGTCCGTGTCATACCAGTCTTGACTTGCTGCGATGCCGTGCGACACTTTGGTCGGAACGGCGACTTGGCTGCGCTTGCAATTGGCGCAGTTGCCTCGCACGGACCGAGGAAGAGAAAGAAAAACACGTTGCTATTTTCTACCCCTGCATAGGGCTGTAAAAAAAGCTCGAGGCTCGCGAGCTGCTCGAGCTTGGCTCGCTCTAGACTCGATTCGAGCTTGGCTCGAGCTCCAAACGAGCCGAATTCGAGCTTCATCCTAAGCTCGCGAGCTTTAACGAGCTGAGCTCGAATAGCTCGCGAGCTTAGGATTTTTTACCCCCCCCCAATTCCCCCCCCCCTCCCGCCTCTCCTCTCAAATTTTCCCACCTGACCACCCCAGCCCCAGGCCCCCCGCCGTCACGCGCGGACGCGCCCACGCCTCTCCCCCACCCGTGGGCCTCCGCCTGCCCCACCCGCGGCCCGCCCCGCGCCGCCCCGCCGCCGCCGCCCCACCCCCCGTCCACCTCGTTGCCTCCCTCCTCCCCCGCCGCCCCTCCTCGCCTAGCCGCTGCCTCCCCGTCCCCCTCCCTCCTCTCCCCGCCACCGCCTCCTCCCCGACCCCTTCCTCTCCCCGCCGCCGTCCCCGTCCCCTCCTCGCCCCGGCGCCACCGCCTCTCTCTCCGCCGCCACCGCCTCCTCCCCCCGTTCCCCTCCTCGGCTCCTCGCCTCCGCCCGCCGCCGCCTGTCCCCTTCCTCTCCCCGCCGCCCCGTCCCCCTCCTGCGCCGCCCACCGCCTCTCCTCGCCCCGCCGCCGCCTCCTCTCCCCGCTGGCGCCTCTCCTCCCTGCCGCGCCTCTCCTCCCCGCGCCCCTCCTTCCCCGCCGGCGCCGCCCCTCCTCGACCGGGATCCGACCACGCAGGTATGCATCGAGCCCTACACGAGCCGAGCTCGAGTTTTGTCCAAGCCGAGCTCGAGCCCAGTTTAAAGTTCGACGTTGATTTTAGGCTCGCTTGAGTTCGGCTCGAGTTTCTACCGAGCTCGAGCTTGCTAGGTCAAGCTCGCTCGAGCTCGGCTCGTTTACATCCCTACCCCTGCAGCCCTGCTGGCGGCAAAAAGAGAGCCGGATCGAACTGCTGCTGATTTGCCTCGCCTGCTTCTGATCTGGTTGCGTGCGATCGGCTTTTGCCGTGTGTCCCTCCCGTGACCGAGACGACTCGTGTCACGTCGGCCAATTTTTCTTTCAGCTTGGATTTTTTCTAGGCTCTGATATTAATTATTAGCTTTACTTTAGAAAAAATCGTATATCGTAAACAAACAGAAAGAATATGGAAAAATTTACTATGATAGTAACTGTGTAGTTGAGTTTTCTAAATTTCACTATTCTCTTACTTGCTTCTTTCTTACAAAATTAGTTACAAGTCTTTTCATTAGTATGCTAATACTTTTGTACTAATATATATACTCGGACTTTAAAATAGTCACAACTTTAACATAAATAACACATAAAAATATATTCCATTACGAACTTGATTTAAACTTTAAACCAAAATTATTTCCATTGTTGACCTGACCGTGCACGATGTCATCTTCTCCCGGATCGCTGCAGCCTACGGCGTTGACCGCGACGACGATGGTGCCTGCTCCGAAATGGGAGAGAGAACTCTGAGGTGGCTGCTCGGACGGGACTGTCCGATCAAAAAACAAAAAGTTCCGCGTTACATATGACCGATGGATCGCCACGTCCTACACTGTCCCGTTAAACCATATATACTAGTTGGTGCTGTGTACATAGAATCAATGTTGCACGTTGCAACACCGAAATTTATCGGAACTATAGCTAGGTGGCTCATGTATTTGTACGGATTATCTTTAAAATACGTTTAAATAATTTGATAATACATATGTAATTTTGCTTTATTAAAAATAGATTGTTGAATAACTTCATTTATGATATTTTAATATTATATATTATGAGAAGAGAAAATACTCACTTTGCTCTCCAATATTTGTCACACGTAAGTACGTAACCAAAACTTTTTTCCCCACATACATTTTTATGGAAATATTTACATAGCAAACATTAAATATAGTATTACATAACATTTTTCATTTCTATCATCATTATTTTTTTATTATTGAAATACTTGTCTGCATGCTAAATAACACATATCATATAGATTACATCGGCTTAGCCGAGTGAACATCCGTTAATGATCTCACTCTCAATCCATCTATCCTGTGAAGGTCCATCAAACAAATGGTTATAATATTTTTATTTTTGTGAGAATTTTTAGTAATTATCTTTTTCTTAACAATTGTAAATTATCTGTCATTGATTTTTATCATTACTATTATAAAAGAATGAGTTAGTGGTTGTACGTCCATTCTTTTCCAACCGCTATATTCTAACTTCACTTTCCAACCAATCAGAGTAACTCTTTTTTATTGTACGATTCTCTATATATTCAATGAGTTATATTGCAACGTACGGATACATAACTAGTTATGTATTAGATTTTGATTCAAACATCTATTTAGATTTTATTATATAAGCACGCGTGTGAATCCGCGCCTAGAAATGCTGAGGAGGAAAGATGCGAGTATCTAGGTTGTGAGATTTCCTAGCAGTAGCACTATGGGACTATTGGACGCTGTTAAAATTAAGACGTGCATAGCAGATACTACTAGTCAATGCAATTAATAATGTTGATAATAATCACCGATTCCTTGTGATATCACTTGGGTATATATGACGTAACGGCGACATCATTCAGTAATCCATTAGAGCAAGGCTAATAATACAGTCTTCAGCTGGCTATATAAACGCTTACAGTCCATTCATATAGTAGTTTACAGTCAGCTGAAGGCTATATGACACACCCTTTTCTCTCACAAAGTTTCTTGGTTCTTGTGCTTCAGCTGGCTGTAAGCTTACAGCTCTTCTCTCTTCTCTCTCCTCATCTCTCTCCTCCACCTCAGCATACAGCCTACTACTCTTAGCAGCAGACTAAGAGCAAGTACAATAATGGTTTTATAGCCAAGCTAGTCAGTATTTTTGCTGATGTGGAGGAGAGAAGAGAGGAGAGAGATGAGAGCTTGGCTCTCATGCAAGCAACAAGCTGGGCACGAGAGCCTATGCAGTGATGGGCCTAGATAATAAATGTATGTGAGGAGGATTAGAAAAGAGAATGTGAGACATGGTACCACATAATAATAAAAAACTTTTTGTAGACAAATTATTGTATAATTTAGTTCTTATAACTTGACTTATAGTCAAATACTTAGCTTTATTATTGTATTTGCTCTAAGCTGTGTCTTGACTCAGCTGCGATGCCGTGCGACACTCTGCTCGGAACGGCGACTTGGCTGTGCTTCGAATTGACGCAGCTGCCTCCCACGGACCGACCAAGGAAGAGAGGAATACGCGTTGCTTTTTTCTTGCCGATCTGGTTCCGCGCGATCGGCTTCTGTCGTGTGTCCCACAAGAGACCAACGAATTTTTCTTGCCGATCAGATCTCGTCTAGACTCTTACAGCAATTATTAACTTTTTTTACCGGAAAAACTCACATATTGTAACTAGGTAATTGAGTTTTTAATCTCTCAATTCTTTTATTTACTTCTTTCTTATAAAATTAGTTACAATTCTTATTATATAGACTAATACTCTCTTACTAACATATACACTTGGACTTTAAATTAATCACGACTTCAACTTAAATAAAATACGGAGATAGATTTTACTATGTTTCAAACTCGATTTAAACTCTTAATCAAGATCACTACAAAAAAAACCATTTGTACAGGTATTTTTTAAAAGACGTTTCCGCTTGCCTTTAAAATTTTACCTAAGCTATAAATAAGTTCACGGTTACTCTTAACCCTCCTGTAGAATTTGCGCCATAAGTAGGCTCCCAGAATGCATAACCCTTTTCACAGGCACCATGGCCCCTGTCTGTGGTACCTCCCATTTGTTCGATCGGCCTTCAGACCTATAACCGATAAGAAATACTAGAAATAGATCGGTCATGGCTGAGCTTCATCCATTGCAAGAATGCGTGGGTGCACTTATTCGGGAGAAAGAGCAACTCACTTCGCGCGCAGACAGAGATAATTAATAATACTACTACTCTTCAAAACGCACTAGCCACTAATTAACAGGAGATTTATTTCAAACTTTTTTGTGATTAACTCTCTGTTTCACAGTAAGAAAGACTTATTTCAAACTTTTTTTGGGATTTTTCCATGTGAATATATATTGCAATCCCTTTCATCCCTTTTCAGTGACACACACTCACGACCACATCGCTCATCGTCGTCATGGACAAGCGAGCTTAGCTTCCTAGCTTGGAAACGATTGATTACACAGTGTATGTACTTTTTAATTTCCGGGGAAGACTTAGAAGGAGCATGATTGATCGATAGAGGTGGGACTTAGACCGTGCTGTATCGGCACGGCATGGATTCAGCGTGTTGTAGTCCACATCGTGCTATGTCGGCTTGGACCGGCTACCTATCATGCCGTGCCGTGTCGGCCTGCCTTGTTTCCGGCCAGGTCTAGGTATGGCCCAGAGCTTGACAGGCTAGCATCATGTCGTGCTAGCTCTAGCCCAGCCATAAGTAATTATAGATAGTGGAGGCAGCAGCGACGATGGTGGTTGCGGCCACCATCTTCATTCCTCTCGCGCTCGTCTCATTAAAAACCTAGTTAAAATTTCATTCCATTGTCACATGCCATTCCACCTATGAACTTTTGTGTAAATTACTTGGAAATAAACTTTTGTTATTAATGATCGGTTGGGCTAAAAGCTGAAGGCTTATGGCTGAAAAGCATTGTAGCTGGCTGAAAAAACATTGTAGCTGATAGAGGCTTATTTAGCATAATTAAATTTAAAAAAATTTAAAAATAGAAAAAATATGTTAGCTCATCTCGAACAACGTAAAGGAATACAGGAAAAAAAGAACGGACAAAAAAGCTCAAAAAAAATCAGAAAAAGATGAAATTTTTTAATAGTGAAAAATAAGCAAGAAGCCAGAAGCTGAAACCGAAACGATCAGGGCATTATAGCAAAGGCTTGGTTAGGAATTCAGGACAAACCAAAAACGGTTGAATGGGCGCTCATATGGGTTGTGACAGGTTGGTAGGAGCCACGGTTCGTTGTATACCGGATGTGAGGACATGAGCAATTATTGAGGGCAAAGTGCGGTTGGCGAGTATAGGATTGTATAAGATTAAAGCAACATGGACTTGTACAAGCGTGTGTAAGTCTGAAGCAAATGTTCCTCTTTTATTGATGCACATGAGCATGGTTGTTTGGATCACAATGATTATAAATGAGTTTTCGTGAAACAGGTTTTAGTGTGAAATGTAAACACACATGCCTTGTTGCAATCACTATTTATTAACTAACAAGCTACAGTCAAAAGCCATGCCCTTCGTGCCGGGTCGACTCGAGCACGACACGCTACGCCGAGTCGGGCTGTGTCGCTCGATGGACCAGTTTTCTAGGCCTGGCTTGGCCCTAGTTCGTGTCGTGCCAGCCCAGTCCGTCACATGACGTGTCTATGCCGTGCTTAGGCCATGTCGGACCAGCCAGGCCTCAGGCTGGCACGAAATAGCCTGGTCCGACTCCTACCTCTCCTGATCGATTCCGTAACTGAACAATAATTAATAACCTTTGAGGTATGCTTATAGTAATAATTAACATGCAATAATTATCAGCAAGATTTAATTAGAACCTAGAACATTGAATTGTAAAGATAAACTCTGCTTATAGTTAGTATATTGTTGGATAAAGCTTGAGATTAATTATTTGTAGGCATGATTGATCATGCATGCTTCATTCTAGATCCGCCCCTGACCTAGCTTAATTTAAGCTGCTAGCTTTTGCAATTAATATCACTAGCTTGATATCATCCACGATGCCTTCCCTGTTAAGAGCTCTAGGTGCACAACTCCGAAGCTGTAAACATTACTCTTCTCTGTGAGAAGGTTTGTCTTCATTGGACTTAATCTTAAAACTTTAGCTTCGTAGTTTTGCCTATTTTGACTTTTTAGCTTTATTTTAGGTATTTTTATTTTTTTTCTCTTATTCTTTTTACATTATCTATGATAACGTAACATTTTTCTTTTCTTTTTTTCAATTTTTTAAATTCAATTAAGCTGAAAAAGCTAACAACATCTATAATGTAAAAATAAACTCTATACAGTGCCAAATAGTGCTGCATAATACAAAAAACTTACACCCATAGCCCACTTGACATAGGATCGATGTAACCTCTATCCGCTACCGCAAATCCCGTGTACTTGTTCTCCATCGACAGGAGCCTAGATCTTTGGTTCGATGATGCTCATTTGGGCTTAAAAGTCCTAATTTATGATTTTTTGGTACTATAGTAGGTTTTTTATTGTAGTTGCTAGTAGCTTTTTCAGTAACTAGCCAATGGGTAGGTTCATTTGAACTTACAGCTTGACTGTTTAAACAAAGTATTTTTTAAGATAGGATTTATAAGTTAATTGTATAATGTACTATAACAATTTTATTTGTATTCGTTAAAATTGTATATGAGTTTCTATTATTTCATTCTCTCTATTATAAATAATTTAAAAACTATAAATTATACTCGGAAGTTATAAGTTAAAGAGTAAAGTCTATTACCGGTCCTTAAACTTTTTATGCTGTGTCATCCCGGTCCATAGACTTTTAAAGTATACCATCCCGGTCCATAAACTTCAAAATGTGCCATTACCGGTCCTTAAACTTTTTATGCTGTGTCATCCCGGTCTATAGACTTTCAAAAGTGTGCCATTACAGTTGGACCTGTAACAGGTGGTAATGGCACACTTTGAAAGTTTAGGGACCGGGATGGCATACTTTAAAAGTCTATGGATCAGGATGACACAGCATAAAAAGTTTAAGGACCGGTAATGGACTTTACTCTAAGTTAAAACTAGAAAGAACACCCTTGGTCTATCCTGATGCAATCCCACGCTCGGACAAAAACGGGACAGCCCTGCGTCAGCTGAGGAAAAACCCCTCTCTTTGCAATTAACTAGCTCCCTCTCTGTCCGTGACTTGCGTCAGCCAACGAAAAGAATAACTACAGCAGCTGCTGCTGTCCTCCTCCTCCTCCCTCTCTGTCCGTGACTTGCGTCAGCTGAGGAAAAGGATAACTACATCTTCTGCTGCTGTCCTCCTCCTCCGGGAGGAAACGTTGTGCCCGCTGGACGCGACAGGAAAAGGACAGCAGAACTGCTAACTTTTTGTCGATGCACGAGAAGACACGCTAAAGACCTGGAGCAGCCGCCCGGCCGAGACTCCGAGCGGCGCGCTCGAGACGGGAAGGCAAAGAATACGCGTTGCTTTTTTCCATCGTTGACCTGGCTATACGCGACGTCGGGCTGTTTGGTTGCTAGTCACATTTTGTCAACAAAAATTATCACATTTATCTAAGTTGAGATGCTCAAATTCTTTGTCACTCCTTAGCAAGCCTAAGGGAATCTTGCCACACTTTTTTGAGTCATTGACGCGTGGGATCTAGTTTGCTGGAGGGGAATCTTGCCACAACTGTGGCTGCAACCAAACAGCTCTTTGAGTTGATCAAACTTGTCTAACCTTAAACGTGGTAAACTGTACCTGGCAACCAAACACCTCCTTCATCTTCTCCCGGATCGCGGCAACCTACGGCGTCGACCACGGTGTCGCTGGTGCCTGCTTCGAAATGGGAGAGAACTCTGCGGTGGCAGCTCGGACGGGACTGTCCGATCCAAAAAAAACTTCCGCGTTACGTATGACCGATGGATCGCCACATCCTACACTGTCCCGTTAAACCATATATACTAGCTGGTGCTATGTACGTAGAATCAATGTTGCACGTTGCAACACCGGAATTTTATCGGAACTAGCTAGGTGGCCCACGTATTTGTACGGATTACCTTTAAAATATGTTTAAATAATTTAATAATATATATGTAATTTTACTTTATTAAAAATAGATTGTTGAATAACTTTATTTATGATATTTTAATATTATATATTATAATAATACTACTACTCTTCAAAATACACTAGCCACTAAGTAACAGGAGATATACATAAGAGATCATCTATCAGCAATTCAGCACTTCAGCAGACATTGATGGAAAAGAAAGCAATGAAACTGGAGAAACTAAACAACAGAAAACAAAAGGCAAACTATGAAGTAACCACCACAAAAGTTCAGGCAGGAATAGCAAAAATTGCTTGAAGCCTGACCAAACAAGTGTCCATTCTAAATATCTGATTACGAAGTGAGGTCATTCAATTTGCGATAGGCATTAAGATCAAATCAAAGACAATAGCGCGGTGTTTATCTTACGTATTTGTTATTTCTTAGAAATTACGGCGAAGACATTACTGGTGAAGTCAAGAGAGAAATTTGTAGACTACTTACTTTCTCTATCGATTTCCTCTGATCGATTACTAAGGACATTATTAGCGACTAGAGCCCCGGCAATTACAACACTATTTGGAGACATGGAGCGCTCTACAAACGTTAGATGGATTTATTTATAGACTTTTGGTATTTGGTTGTGTGATCTCTAGATGCTAAGTCTTACGTTTAAATATTTTAAGGCATACCGGGAAATCAGTAATCCGTCAGCAGCCGTGCAGCAGATTAACTCTCCGTTTCACAGTAAGAAAGACATATTTCAAACTTTTTTGGGATTTTGCCATGTAAATATATATTGTAATCCCTTTCATCCCTTTTCAGTGACACACACTCATGACCACATCGCTTATCGTTGTCATGGACAAGCAAGCTTAACTTCCTAGCTTGGAAACGATTGATTGCACTGTATATGGACTTTTCAATTTCCGGGGAAGACTTAGAAGTAGCATGACTGATCGATAGAGGTGGGACTTACTGGCACGGCATGGGTTTAGCGTGCTGTGGTCTATGTCATGCTATGTCGGCTTGGACCGGCCACCCATCATGCCGTGCCGTGTCGGGCCGCCTTGCCTCCGGCCAAGTCTAGGTATGGCCCAGAGCTTGACAGGCTAGCATCATGCCATGCTGGCCCTAGTCCAGCCATAAGTAATTATAGATAGTGGAGGCAGCAACGATGATGGTGGTGGCGGTCGCCATCTTCATTTCTCTCGTGCCCATCTCGTTAAAAACTTAGTTAAAATTTCATTCCATTGTTACATGCCATTCCACCTATGAAGTTTTGTGTAAATTACTTGGGAAAAACTTTTGTTATTATAACAAAGGCTTGGTTAAGAATTCAGGACAAACCAAAAGCGGTTGTATGGGTGCTCATATGGGTTGTAACAGGTTGGTAGGAGCCACGGTTCGTTGTATACTGGATGTGAGGACATGAGCAATTGTTGAGGGCAAAGTGCGGTTGGTGAGTATAGCCTCCCATTTTTCCAGGGGATTGTATAAGATTAAAGCAATATGGACATGTACAAGCGTGTGTAGATCTGAAGCAAATATTCCTCTTTTATTGATGTACATGAGCATGGTTGTTTGGATCACGATGATTATAAATGAGTTTTCGTGAAACAGGTTTTAGTGTGAATTGTAAACACACATGCCCTGTTGTTTTTGTTTTTTGGTTTCTCTCGGGAATCACTATTTATTAACTAACAAGCAATCAAAAGCCATGCCCTTTATGCCGGGTCGGCTTGAGCACAGCACGCTACGCCGAGCCGGGCCGTGTCGCTCGACGGACCGGTTTTCTAGACCCAACCTGGCCCTAGTTCGTGTTGTGCTAGCCCAGTCCGTCACATAACGTGTCTATGACGTGCTTGGGCCATGTCGGGCCAGCCAGGCCTCGGGCTGGCACGAAATAGCCTGGCCCGACTCCTGCCTCTATTGATTGATTTCGTAACTAAACAATAATTAATAGCCTTGGAGGTATGCTTATATTAATAATTAATATGCAATAATTACCAAAAGGATTTAATTAGAACCTAGGACATTGAATTGTAAAGGCAAACTCGTGCTTATAGTTAGTATATTGTTGGATAAAGCTTGAGATTAATTATTTGTAGGCATGACCAATCATGCATGCTTCATTCTAGATCTGCCCCTATCCTGGCTTAATTTAAGCTGCTAGCTTTTGCAATTAATTGCACTAGCTTGAGATCATCCACGACTTGTGCCATGGTGGGCCTCTCATCCACATATGCCTTGAGACATTGAACCGCAATTGTGCCAACCTTCTCGAGGCGATCCATGTCTGCGACAGATGTGAATCTCTCATCAAGCATCTCTCTCGCCCTGCTCATCCTTGTCTCCTAAGACTTCTTAAAGTCTAATGGAAGGTTGTTGTTCCTATTGTACATCGCTGCCTTCCCCGTTACGAGCTCTAGGAGCACAACTCCGAAGCTATAAACATTGTTCTTCTCTGTGAGAAGGTTTGTCTTCATTGGACTTAAGCTTAAAGCTTTAGCTTCATAGTTTTGCCTATTTTGACTTTTTAGCTTTATTTTAGGTATTTTTATTTTTTTCTCTTATTCTTTTTATATTATCTATGATAATGTAACCTTTTTCCTTTTCTTTTTTTTCAATTTTTTAAATTTAATTAAGCTGAAAAAGCTAACAACATCTATAATGCAAAAATAAACTCCATACAGTACCAAATAGTGCTGCATAATACAAAAAGCTTACGCCCATTGCCCGCTTGACATAGGATCGATGTAACCTCTGTCCCCTACCATAAATCCCGTGTACTTGTTCTCCATGAGCCTAGATCTTTGGTTCGATGATGTTCATTTGGGCTCAAAATTCCTAATTTATGGTTTTTTTGTACTGTAGTAGTTTTTTTAGTAACTAGCTAACGGGTAGGTTTATTTGAACTTACAACTTGACTGTTTAAACAAAGTATTTTTTAATATAGGGTTTATAAGTTGATTGTATAATATACTATAACAATTTTATTTGTATTTGTTAAAATTATTATGAGTTTTTATTATTTTATACCCTCTATTATAAATAATTTAAAAACTATAAATTATACTCGGAAGTTATAAGTTAAAACTAGAAAGAACACCCTTGGGCTTTCTTTTCAGTTGACTTGGTGCAAGCTCTACTGCTCTATCCTGACGCAACCAAAGAGTCCTCTCGTGTCCCACGCTCTGACTAAAACGGGACAGCCGCTGCTGCCTTTCTTGCGTGTCGTCCCGATGCAACAACAACTGAACAAAGAAAGACCTCTCTCTTTTCAATCAACTAGTAGTGTGCCCGTGCTAACGCTACGGTAAAATACAAAAGAAGATGCATATGTCACGCTTCAGCAGTACATATTTTTGAAGTCGCCCACTGGAGTCCTACATGTTTCAGTGAAGTATAATACACATAGAATCAATAGCCTATTGGCACTACTCAACCAATCAGATGATAAACACAACCCAACAATGACACTTTCCTAATCTACTCTGGTTTTGCAATGGCAAAGAACCAAGTGGTCAAATGTACCTTAGTCTCTTGGCCATCTAGTTCTTTGAATGCTTTCTCTACCTCATCTATGTCCTTAAACAAAACACATGTAGAGTAAAAATCACCTCGAATCCTCGAATCAATCTGTTGAAAAGGAAAAGAAATAATCATTAAACTATGAATACAATGTACAGGTTTATCCAACAAATAATAAAAGTTCTGAGAAAACCTTCTCATCAATACTGGGATTCCCAGAGAAAATTTGAAGCAATTCTTGACAAGGCAGGTAGACTGGAATTCTATGAGCAAGCAACTTCATCAGATCAGATTCAGGTACCTAGGAATTTTTTTAAGAAAAGAGGTCAGGTGGCAACTTCAATAATAGTGGTGAGGTTTAAGACTTTTTGATTTTTACACTATTTGTCGCAACTTCAATGGGATCATTAAATCCATGCTTAAGCTTTGCGATAACAAGATTCATTGCAGCTTCTGCATCCTTCAAGCAATTATGTGGTTCTCCTTCTTCTCGAACAGAATAACCCAAAACAATCTAGAAGCACAAAGAATCAACAAAATAATTCATCACCCATAGTTCCATACCATCAGATTCTCTTTGAAAATATAGGCAAAGCGACTGCAAGCTCCAATAAAAAATTTAGGGGAAACACAGGGAAGGTGGGGTTGGAAAGGAGGCCCTTTTATGCACTATTTGTTTAAAGTGACAAATCATTGGTGCATACCTTGCACAGGCTGTTTAAAGAAGCTGATGCAGTCCTAGGTAAATTCGCATACTTAAAGATGCATGCCGTATCAATAACTCGAGCGTAATCAAACTTTAGAGCTGCAAATGAATTAAAGAACAATAGAAATTGAGTTAATGCAGTCGAGTAACAAAAAGAAGCATGCCTAATAAACACAATGGTGACATTGAATAACTGCAACAAATAGATTAGACATGAACTGATCACACCTTACCATGTAAATCTTTAGATAAGCTATGGCCAATCAGAATCTCTTTCCTTTGGAAAGATTTTCTTCAACGATTTCTAGGGAAGGAAAAGACAAAAATATAATTCCCATGGCAGGGAATAATAGAAAATATGTAAGAAGTTTAGAAACAACATGCCTGAACATCAACTAATGAGCACGTGACTCCTTCTAAATCTTCTTTAAAGGGATTTACAAGTTTGTCCAATTTCACCTGAAAAAAAATCAATTTAATGAGACTTAAGAGCAGATATGGAAAGTTTTGACATGCTTCCAAATCAATGACACTGATGAAATTTGAATAATCCAAAATTAAGAAGTTTTGGCATGAATTTAAAAAATTCATCTAACATTGCAGCATTGTAAATTATGTATTGTGTCGTAAAATAGCATTCTTCTGCTTGTTAATGCACCAGACAATCCAATGAATCCAAATATACTTTGTTTAGCAAAATAATGTACTACCTCCATATTGTTGTCTACAACACATACTCGGACAACGGCTTCCGTACCATCATGGCAAAGGACCATCTCACAGTCAAGTGCCAACATAGCTCCTGAGTTCATATAATTAGAGACTTCTCCTATCCACATTACTTTCCATCCCTGCAAATAAGCAATGCAAATAATCTGTGGTTATGGAAAAGCTTAAACATTAATTAACCATCAGACAAGTAAAATGAAGATTCCAAGACATAACTACTTTATGATGAGACTATAAATTGGTCTTAAGCTTTACAATTTAGACTGGGAAAATATATATTGTATATTTTGTATGAAGAATCCAAGGTAATCTACAACTGTAGTCCAAGCATTAACAATCATGAAAATTATTCTGACCGAACAATTTAAGAACAGGAAAAGGTGCAAAAACCACAAAGAGTTGAATCGTCATTTGTGCATTAACAGAATTACAAAAAAGCTTTACCTCTTGATAAGATGGAAAGTTATAATTTTTCCTGTATTCACAAAGTAATAAAGAAAGTTCTCTATTAGGAATACGAGAAAATGAGTGACATATAATCTCAGGAAATCATATGCATAGTTCGAAACATACCTTGCAACATCTTCAAGGCTAGTAGTTTAATGCACCACAAGAGGTGCAGAAGTCATAACATCACCAATTATTTTCTCGTTGGTTTTGCTCAAGAGGTTCTGTATCTCGCGGAATGTCTATAGAGCATCAATTCGAGTTGAATCAGAAACAGATAAGTAAAAAAACAAGAAACAATCTAATGATAAAAGAAATGAAGCATGTAGGATACATGGGTTTGGAGAACCTGTCACATTCTTATTTGCAACAATGCCATGTACTGATTTTCTAACTGGTCATCAGCGAACAGCGATGTTCTAGTAGCTGCCATGCTGGATACAGATGTATACTTTTCATCCACAAAAGGAGATAGTGTTGCATAAAAGAGTGGCATATAGCAAATCGGTCAAACCAGATAAAAATTGGCAGTAATCACATGGTTTTGGTAAGTTTACTACAAAAATTAGGTCAGACTGAGTATTAATAACATTTCCATTTGGTTATGGTGTTTTAGTATCTTGTGCAAGTATCTAAGTTGACAGATAATAGAGACTGACAAGCAAAAGTCTAGTACCTTCGAGGCTGAAGTGTGCTCTCACCAGCCTGTTTGGCTTAACTTCAAAGTTAGCTATTTGCTTAATTATGGCATGTAGCATAACTCTTATCTTGTCATTGTAACCACCTACTGAGACCTTTAAACATATACAACTAAGTGTTTTGCGTTCCAATTCAAAACTGGACTAATAACAGCAATTTTATAATGTATGAAATTGCAACAGACAGCATGAATATTTTACAATGAGTGTGCAGTTTAGCTATCTGAAACGCTCATAGAAAACAAAAAGGAGCATAGTAATTGCATAAACCTGGAATTCAGTAGAAGTACGATATATTGAATAGAATAAACTGGCAATGTGAGGATCATAAGTTGCAAAAAGCTGAAATAATTTGTCAGTGTATATTTGGACTTAGGTGGGAATAATCCCCAAATGGATTGTTATATTAGGACAAATACATAATCATTTGCGAATTAGTGCTTATCATAAGCATTCAAGTAATCTATTAACAAATCGACGAAGAGACTTGTAGAAATGGCTGCTTCAGGGGAGTGGCTTGACAATGGACAGTGGAAATCAACTACAATGTTAATCTTTGGAGTGGAGAATAGCATGTCGGGTTTATACCATAACTGTGAAAGTGGTGTCTTCCTTAATACTGTTAGAAATATAACCTGGTAAGACATTTTTATTTTGTTAAAACTAATTTACTATGTGAATATTTGAACTATTCATATAGAGTGTGCTAATGTGAACATAAAACACAAACAAGGCACTCCAAAGTTAACATTGTCATGCGCTTCTTTAAGAGATAAATCATTTGGAATGAAAATATTAGGCTTTGGAAGATGGAGCTTCTTAGTATGAGCCTTTTGAATCCATTGCTGCCAAGTAGAGCCGTAGAGTTAATCAATTACAACATGTCATGGAGGATTATGTACATAATTTTGAATAATTAAGTGTATTGTTACAGTATGTCATGTGGACTAAGATGGGAAAATACAATTTAGAAAATGAAATTATTGAAAAAGAAAAGGCAAACCTATATTATAGAAGGAGTGACACTTTCAATAGAATATGATGCTTTGCACCAGGGCACAACAGAGTTAGTAGATCCTTCAAATTTTTTAAACTCCCAGGGTATTGTACAGAGACAGAGGGAAGTATTGCATAAAAGAAAGAAGAAAGGCATAATATTTAGCCTCATATGCTAATTTATGTGCAGAGCCATAGACCATATGATGCCATAACTTATCAGCAAAATAATAAGTCTAAGACATGAAGGTAAGGCCAGGTACCACAAGATTTAAACGGCTGAACAAACACCTACATTTCAGGGAAAGATTATTTATGGGAACGATGATGATTGCCAGCATCAGTTAGCAATGATTAATAGCATAAAGGCCAACATTCACAGTGATTACATCAAACCAAGATTGTTTTTTTCTGCAAGAAAGAACAATCAAGAATCATAGGGGGAGCTCACCATGATTGGGACAGTACAGGGGGTTGTGAATGAGGTGATATTTTCTAGTATCATAAAAAAATGTGTTTTCGAGAAAACTGTTGGCAAAAATTCACACAACAGTAAAAAATTTACAATTTTATCATACTAAAATGGTGGCAGACCTGGTCATTTCTATTATCAGCAGATCAACAAGGAAATACAAACACAAGAACTAAGAAACTGAGTGAGTACCTCTCATAAAAAATATGGTTTTGATCAGCACACAAGTTTTGATATTTGACCTTCCCAAGCAACAATACAAATTTGGTCACTAAGTGCTGCGGTCCCCACAGACTGAAGAGGTTATCCAAGACTGGGGCCACACAGCTCAGCTAAGCTGAATCCTTCCATTTGAAATCTTCCGTACTTCTGACCACTTCAATGCATCAAAACCATGATGTACACTGCCTGAACCAAAATAAACAGGTCACCAGCTACAATATCAAACTATGGACAGCAAGAAGACTCGACATGGGAAGGAGTTCACACAATCTACACGGTGAATATGTAACGTGTCCAAGCATTTGACAGCATACTATAGCTAACAACTAACAAGGGATGTGCAGGATGCGCACACTATTGTTTAAAACGATCTCCAAAAACTAATCCAGATTTTGTAAACGCGAGCTGCATGACCTAAGCACACTGCAAAGTAAACTAAAAGGTGCCCACTTCGCCACGACCAGGATCAGAGAGTGAAGCGCGCGCAGAAACAGAGCAAACAAGCGGCGGAGGAGGGCAAAAGCAGAGGGATCCACGAGCGCAGACCTTTGACGACGGCCAAGAGGGAGCAGAAGACGGCGGCGGAGGCGACGGCGAGCAGCAGCATGCCAGCCCTGCGCCGACCGACCAGCCGCAGCGCACGGTGCAGCAGCGGCAGGCGCTCCTTCTCCCCGCGCCACCCCCACCCCCTCGCGCCGGCCTTCCTCCCGCCGCCGGACGCGAGGGAGCCGTAGCTCCCGGACCGCAGCCCCAGCGACGCCGACCCGCTCATCGCCTTCCTCGCCTCTCTCATCCCAATCGCCGGATCGCGCCACGCCTCGCGAGCCTCCCGCCAATCCGAGCCGCGAGATTCGGCGCCGCGTCCGCTGCTCCCGACCGGCGGGCGCGCCGCCGCCGCCGCCGTGATCTCCCGCGGCGACTCCTCCGCCCGGCTCGTGGTCCGCAGCCCGATAAGCCGCACCATGGCGGGCGGGCGGACCAACCGTCACCACGCCCGCCTCCACTCACCACCATCGCAACCCACGGAGTAGCTCGATCCAGATCGCGAACCCTACCACTACCACCCTCCCAATCCAAACCTCGGGCTGCGCTCCAATCCAAACCCTAGCCGCCGCGATCCCGGCGGCGGCGGCTCGATCCGAAGCCTCGCAAACCCTAGCTCCGGGATCGAACAGCGGGGGGACGCGAGATTTGCAGCGCGCCGCGGGGGGTGGCTCGGATTTGGGGGGAGCGTGGCTGCTTGGGGGATTTGGATCGTTGGATATGAGTGGGTAAGGAGAGAGAAAGGTGGGAATTGATCCTTGATCGTTGATTTTACTGGTTGGTTTTCCTGGGGACACGAATTGGTGTGGACGCAGGAAAACTCATGACTGCTAGGGGCACAATTTGGGGTGGTCGTAGGAAAGAACTGAACTGGTGGATTTTAGGGGTAGAGAAGAGACTAGCTCCCTCACTGACCTGGAGCAGCCGCCCGGCCGAGGCTCCGAGCGGCGCGCTCGAGACGGAAGGCAAAGGTTCGCCTTGGGAGCGCTGCGCGAACGGAGACGCGCCACCGATTTTTCTTTCGCTGGGATACCCATTCTTGGCCTAGCTTCGAAAGAAGATTCATATATCACAAATAAATAAATAAATAAATAAATAAATAAAACAAGAAAGAATTTTTAAATTTTTATATTCTCTTACTTACTCTTACAAAATAGATTACATATCCTCTATTTATATAGCCTAAATCTTACATAAATACTAGAGTCTATCTCTAACTCAAATACGTACTAGACCGATCTCCAAGTTGAACAGAAAACGGACTCTACTAGTCAAAATTATTTCCAATATTAGGTGGGTTCTTTTAAGCTTATGGCTTGACTTTCTACAGTAATTAACTTTCAAATGGAGTGTCTTTTAGACGGAATCTACGAATCAATTGTAGTAGATATTATCTTAATTTCATCTATATTGTCCAAAATCACATACGAATATCTCTCTGTACCCTCTCTCATAAATAGTTAGAATTTAAAATTTTAAACCAAAAATTATAAATCATAGCTTAAAATACCTACCTATTGAGAGTAGTAGGGTCTCAGAAGGGTTGAAACTATCGTTGCAAGTGATGGTGAAGTGCTTCGAGGTTGGCCAGGACCGGCCGTGCAGCCGGCAACGTGTCAGAGATGGCACGGGCGCACGACGGCGTCAGCACCATCTGGGACAGTGCAGTAGTAGTGGCATGGCTACTAGGTAGGAGTATTTCATGCTTGTAAATTAATCTGACCGAGAGCTCCGGTCGAGCATGCATGTGTGCATATTTGTATATAGGCTAGCGCGCGTCTGCATGCAATGCATGCTGCTGCTGACGTATCTGTGACGTATCGGGGAAACTTTTTACTTATTTCAGGTGAAAAGCTACTAAATGTAAATAGTAAACAAATTAAAGTTTGGGATAGTCGACAAATGCTGAGTTGGAACGGTGTGATAGACTCAGTTTATGTATCCACGTAAATGCAAACAGCATGTCAACGAGTGTAGGCAAGTCAAGATAAATTAGTACTAACTCTTTACCAATGGCACTCGCGCGATCTGATTAATTATTGAGCACGCGGCATTTTCATATGTGAAATTACTGCGCGCGCATGTATATGTAGGCAACATCTCGCCGTGGAATTTCCCAACACTAACAACCTCTGTCAAACAAAGCTACAACCGCTGTCAAACAAAGCTAGCCCTGTAATCGAGCTCCATATGTAGTACATTAGTCCATCATGAAACAGGGGTTATGTAGCAAAAGAATAATGGCATTTAAATCACTAGGGAAAATGCAGCTGTTCCAAGCTTCCGGTTAACACATAGACTCTCATCATGCTTCACCCGAGCAGGAGCAACACACACTCGAAATCAATCAGGTATCACATGCCCAGAAAAACAGCCATCTAACCTGACTAAAAAAAAAGTTGCCACGCCTGATCAGCTAAACTTATCCTGATGGCCGATGTCACTTGCTATAACATGCATGCAGCGATTACGGGACTGAATGATGATGATTTCATTTCCATGTGGTGCAGCTATCCAACAGTAATTTCGACAGCTAAATGTAGTACTTGCGCTCCCTGAATGCTGCTTCTCTTGAAGAAATTGGATGTTCCTTGCTCCAGTCCAATCATCATCGGTTCCCGCGGGGTTCCACTGGATGACAGGGGCAGCATCAGAAAATCATGTCTACCTTTCGCCTCCTCATTTGCACCATAAGTTGGCTCCTCAGCATCACGACCTCTTTCCCAGTAATTGCAGCGGCCTCTGTGGTATCCCCCATCGTGTTGCCCATGCTGATGTGGTGCTGGATTGAGCTGCTGATATTCCCAATCTCTCTGATTCCATATCACAACACAATGTTTTCATCTTCAAATCTCATGCCTACTTTGACTTGTCCACCGTGCAGATCCATTTCACCATCTCTGTCAACTTTCTGGCTTAGTTTGAGACCTCTGCTGTCTAGAATAGTACTATCAAAGCCCTGGCTGTTGTCAGATATGGCTTCGTGGGAATCCCACGTCCATTTAGAAACACCAGTGTCTTGCGCATTGCTCTGGGGATGTGAGATGTATTTGGGCATCCAGAGAGCCTAGACAGAGCTGATCTCGTGGAAGGCACGTGTCCTGCCTACCCTCTCCCAAGGCCTTGTAGCCATGGTTACTTCCAACATTTCTTTGACCTTCAACATGGTAGCGTCTTTGACTGTCACTTGCACGATGCTTTTCCCAAGTATTGGCAGGCAAGGGCTCCCAAGTATTCACAGGCAAGGGAACTGTTTGAGTTGGCTCTGGATGGTTCTCAGTAGCATCAGGGGTCTTGGACCAAACTGCTTCTCTACTTGCTGCCACCGATCAGATGACTCCTGTACAACATTTGCCACATGAGAGTTGCCTGCTTGTTCAGCAAGATTTGGTACTACTGTAGCTGATCCATCCGTGCTTCTTTGGTTCCAACAAGCATGAGGCCTCCCTTGACCCCAGCTAGTTTCCCTATCCACCCAGTTGTCAAGCTCAGTTGCAACCTCAGCTTTAGTAGCGGTGAAATTATCAAGTGCTTCTTTATCACGACTCTTGGTCCCCAAATTGGAATTTTCCCAACTATCATAAGATGTTGTATGGTTCTCTGCCGATAATATTAGCCACAGATTCTGCTGGTGTGGCTCTTTGTATACAGGCTTAAGGTTATGGGCATACCTCTCCATTTTAGTCCTTTCTGCTATCGCCACATTCTCCCAACCGATGATGTGATTTCCAGATCGCTGGGTGGGAGCAGCTAAATTCATCCTGCCTCAGGCTGTTCTTTCTTGCTTGGCTGCTTAATTGGTGTGCACATGACACTATCATTCCGAAGTGGATTCTCAACAGGCAGTACACCATGCTGATCCTTTCCTGATTTCTTGGTCTGCCGAGGCCTTGATTGGTTGTTTGCTGCATCGTGTAATTCCTTGGCTGCGGCTGCCCACTCCTGGTGCACTGATGCAAGTGAAACATCTCCAAGCATTATACTATCCACAGTAACACCTGCATCACCTAGATCTCCTATTCAAACTCTAACTCGGAAACCTATTCAAAGCATAACTCAATCTCCTGATCCCTTCAGTAGCAATCCTGACTCCTCTCCGAACACTATCTGAAGTCTTCCGACTGACTATAGACTGTCATGTTTTGTCATTTGCCGCCGAGGAGTCGAATTCCGCCTGCGGCAGTTCCCTTGGCCTTCTTTGATATGTTCGTTCTCAATACGAGTCCACAACATTTCTCCTCTCATGCGGAAGCAGCTCGTCCTCGAGCTGAAATTGCCATTGAAAAGACTCCACCGCCTCCCAAGTAGCATCCGCTGGAGGTGATCCTTGCCAATGAACCAAAACTTCCCAAATACCTTGGCGAAGTCTGGCTTGGAGCACTTTTTCCGGTGTAGGAACCACCCGTCCCTGAAGAATCTCTGGAAATGGTGGAATGCTCGATGGAGGATTCCCATGAAACCGTTTCAATAAAGCCAGATGGAAGACATCATGGATGCGAGCGCCGCCCGGAAGCTGCAAACGATAAGCCACTGTCCCTATCCTCTCCACAATCTGATAAGGTCCGTAAAAGCGCGGCGACAGTTTGCCAATGGCCTTCTGAATTACAGATGGAACTTGTCGCCGATGTAACTTTATCCATATCCAATCACCAATTGCAAACTCCAAGTCACGATGCCGTGCATTGTATTGCTCCTTCATAGTCTGCTGCGCTTGTTGCCAACTCTCTCTAATGTCTGCCAGAAACTCATCTCTCTCCTGTAGTGATTGTTCCACAGCCTCCACTCGGTCTGAACCCGTTTCATATGTCATCAATGTTGGTGGTGGTCTGCCATAAACAACTTGGAATGGCGTGGCTTGAATGGCGCGTTGGAAAGAAGTATTATAATTGCATTCAGCCCATGGTAACCATCTAATCTAGTCTCGCGGTCTATCTCCCGACAAGCACCGCAAGACATTGTAATTACTCGGTTGACCACTTTCGATTGTCCATCGGATTGTGAATGAAATGTGGAGCTGAACTTGAGCTTAACGCCACATAAGCGAAACGATTCTTTCCAGAAGTTGCTGGTAAAGACCGGGTCGCGATCACAGACAATAGATGTAGGAAGTCCATGGAGGCGAACTATCTCATTGAAGAATACTTGAGCTACTGAGCTTGCCGTGTAAAAATGAGATAAAACCAAGAAATGAGCATACTTGGACAGGCGATCAACGACCGTTAGAATAACTGATTTATTGACCTTCGGAAGCCCTTCAATAAAATGCATAGAGATATCAAACCACACATGCACGATGGGTGACCAGGCCAAACCGGCATGGCTTGAAGCAACGCTGGGCTATCCGTCCCAGTGCAGCCCATATCCCACCTCTACTCACCCGTCAATGGAAGCATATATGCCTATGGCGTTTACATGGTAAATGGGGAACTTTTTTCAAATTAACCGAGGTAGCCAAATTAATTTATGTATTCTTTTTTTAGATTAACCAAGGTAGATTAAGTGCAGCCCCTGCCTTGGGTTGCACTTTCAATGCTTACTACTTAGCTTAAGCGGGTGCAATAAGAAGGAAGATAAGAGTTAATTTGCTTAGGTCTCAAGCAAAAATATGCAACTCAAAACAATCACAGCCTCTGTAATTGGCTGGTATAGTTATAAGTTTTTATAACTATGCCAGCCAATTATACGCCTCGAGAACTGAAAGGTTATCTCGGGAACAACTCCGGCGGACACAATAGTAAAAAAATGATTAGGTTTCCTCAGTTTTGGATTCCGTATGTCTTCTTAACTCAAGTAAAACTATCTTATTGACTAAGTTCCTTTTTGGTCGACAAGAATAAAAAAGGCTTTGCTTTCAATCATCTTTTGTCTAACAACCTCTCTTTCTCAAGCGGGTGCTATAAGAAGGAAGGCAAGAGGCTAAATCTTCTTAGGTCTCAAGCTAAAATATACAACTCACAACAACCACAGCCTCAGTTAGGTCCCTAATTTTAATTTGGGTATTGATAAATATCATCCGGATGTTTTCTTTCTAACTATCATCCAGATTTGTGACCGTTGGATTAGAGATCCAAGGGCCACAAATTCTCCCCACCCCCTCCAAAAAAAATTCACCTCCCTCCAAAAAAAAAATTCTCCCCCCTCCGAAAAAAGAGACCGTTGGATCTCTAATCCAACGGTCCAAAATTTAGATGATTGTTGGAAAGAAAACATCCAGATGATACCTATACACACCCTTTTAATTTTGTAGAATTGGCAAGGGCCGCGTGGACGCGTACCCCCTCTACCATAAATTATGACGTCCACTCTCCCACTTGAGATGGTAAACGAACGCGCCCACCAAGTGCAATGTGGGCTATTGGCCTAGGCCACGGGTCTTACTGATCGCCGGTTGACCCCGTCCAGCTAAGTATGTTCTAATGAAGGCAGGGCGTCGTTTATGTAGCCTCCTCCCCTTCCAACCAGCCCCACTTAGCAATGTGGTACTAAACGACGGGCGCCAATCCTTGTTCCATGGACTAGTTTTCTTTCCACGGGCCACAAGAAGAGCCGACGACGTCCAGCCCATCCCCAGAAGTCGCGAGTATGTAACAACAGTTTTACTAGAGGAGGTGCTTGCATTGAACTACGAATGGCCTTTGCAGGTGCGAGACGAGCACGCATGCTTGCATTTTTTGGCTAGAGTTTGCTGGCATGCATGCATGCATAATTGCAGGACCTTGCATGCGTGCACGTACTCCGCGAATCGGTAGATGGCGACTTGCCTACGCGTGCGTGGACTTAGCTAATTATTAAGCTCTCCTACTAATCCTGTCAAATTCGCTTTCCGCGGGGAACCCATCCTCGGTTACTCTATGCCGCCTGCAGTTAAACCGTATCAATTTTGATGGAAGACGTTATGTGTGCGTCGAAGACACCCCACTTTTGGGTGTAAGATTTTTAATGCAACAGTAATATTGTATCTATAAAATATCAAGAAAATTTCAATTTTTTTCTGAGATATTTACATGCCCATGTTTTTACGCAACTAATTTAATTTTAACTAGGTTTTTAACAAGACGAGCATGACAGGAATAAAGATGACGGCCGCCGCCACCATCGTTGCCTCTGTCATCTATAATTACTTAGGACTAGGCTTGAGCCGGCACAGTGGGCTTTAGGCAGTGAAAGCACATATTGTAGTTGTTGATGAATAATAGTAACTGATAAAAGTAGCTTATAAAAGTTAGAACATTTATATTGTCTTCGATTTTTGAAAGTAGAAATGGCTTAGAGAAGTGTATATGACACCCCTAAGTATGGCCTTTGCAGGTGACTCGACCATTGGTACATGCTGGACCAGTGTAGCTGTTTGTGGTACTGCCAACCGAGGGCTCAAACTATCTTTGACTAAATTTTAGAATGTCAAAAAAGGTGAATCCGAAAGATAATTCACGTACTCGTCATACAAAGAGCATAATAGATACAATTAAGTACGTATATAGTTACAGCTGCCAGCGCTCCGTGAATAAAAAAACTGACAAGATTAATAGCAGTTAAACGAGGTCTCCTCTACATTCAGACCTCAATTAATTGCTAAGACGTCTAGCTAGATGGCACAATTATGAATGCACCAAACTGCGGTACTACCGCACATCGATATGATCGGCTCAAAGCCGTGGTTCTGCCGTTTCCCTAAAAATTTCAGAAAATGATATAGACAAAATGCAATTTTTAGAAAATTAAACAACCACTCCATAAAACTTGTAATAGTTCATCACGATATTATCCTGGACCTAGCTTCTTGCATGATCTTTCACATTGAGATTAATGAATTAGGTTCAGAGTTCCTCGTGATGTGACTCTCTCGTCTGCAAGAACCTTATAAATTAAGGGCTTGTTCATATTGGCTTTTGTTAATGGCTTTTGGCTGCGGCTGATAAATAGTAATGGCTAATAGAAGCGGTTAATGAATAGTAGTGGTTGATAAATAGTACTATATTATGTAAGAAAGATGGTGCAATGAAAAGCATTACAACATTCGGACCACCATGTGACTTACAGAGTTATGACATAATAAAATATAAAGTATATTATAATATATGAAAACACATATTGTAGTGGCTGATGAATAATAGTAACTAATAGAAATGGATTATAAAAGGTAAAACATTTATATTGGCTACGATTTTTGAAAATAGAAATGGCTTATAGCAGTCCGTATGACACCCCTAAGTATGGCCTTTGCAGGTGCGACGAGCACGCATGCTAATTGCTAACACGACTAGCTAGGTGGCACAATTATATTGGCCTATCAACCTGCAGGGGGTGACTCGACCATTGGTACGTGCTCGACTAGTGTAGCTGTTTGTGGTACTACCAATCGGGGGCTCAAACTATCTTTGACTAAATTTTAGAAGGTCAAAAAAGGTGAATCCGAAAGATAATTCACGTACTCGTCATACAAAGAGCATAATAGATATACAATTAAGTACGTATATAGTTACAGTTACCAGCGCTCCGTGAATAAAAAAACTGACAAGATTAATACCAGTTAAACGAGGTCTCCTATACATTCAGACCACAATTAATTTATTTGTACACCACACACCTCCAAAACTAATCACTTGATGAGGACAAACTGCAGGCAGACAAGCATGCATGCATATGGAGCTAGCTTAATTAAGCTGGTAACTAATTAATAAGGTTCAAGTGACTCGATCATGCATCAAGCCGAGACATGGGCACTGTAGCCGGTCTGCTTGTCGTAGTACCTGTTCCGGATCATGAGGCCACCAGCCCGACTTATTCCTGGCTGCGCGGCAGTGGTAGATCTAGATATACCCACCGTCTTTTTAGAATTGATGTCTAGCGCGGCAGGGAGAATAATTGAAGAAAGAAGATCATTTCTAATGCCCAAGATGGTAGAGGCAATTACATGCGCCAATGTCTGGGAATTAGGTAAAGAGCGGCAACATCATCAACTGAAGGATCCTGAAATTATGCAGGCGTATGTTAACCTCGAACGCATGAATGATATGGATATTGATGAATAATCAGTATGTACATATGTTGTTATTGTATTCTTTTTCTTACTCGGGGAACCCACTCTAGAGTGTAAGGTTTTTAATGTTACAATAACATTGTATGTATAAAATATCAAGAAAATTTCACTTTTTCTCTGAAATATTTATGTGCCCATGTTTTACGCAACTAATTTAATTTTAATTAGGTTTTTAACAAGATGGGCATGACAGGAATGAAGATGACGGTCGTTGCCACCATTGTTGTCATCACCTCCGTCATCTATAATTACTTAGGACTAAGCTTGAGCCGGCACAGTGGGCTTTAGGCCATGACTAGTCGATGGCAAAGCGGGCTGACATAGCATGGTGGGTGACCGGGCTGAACTGGCATGGCCTGAAGCAACACAGGTCCAGCCGTGCCGGCGCGGCCCATGTCCCACCTCTACTCACCCGTCAACTGAAGCATATATGCCTATGACGTTTACATGGTAAATGGGTCAGATTAACTGAGGCAGCTAAATTAATTTATGTATTCTTTTTCAGATTAACCAAGGCAAATTAAGGGCAGCCCCTGCCATGGTCTGCGCTTTCAATGCATACTACTTAGCTTAATCGGGTGCTATAAGAAGGAAGGCAAGAGGCCAAATTTGCTTAGGTCTCAAGCCAAAATATGCAACTCAAAACAACCAGAGCCTCAGTTAGGTCCCTAATTTTAATTTTGCAGAATTGGCAGGGGCCGCGCGAACGCATACCCCCTCTACCATAAATTATGAGGTCCACTCTCCCACTTGAGGAGATGGTACACCAACACGCCCACCAAGTGCAATGTGGGCCATTGACCTAGGCCACAGGTCTTACTAATCGTCCGTTGCCCCTGTCCAGGTAAGTCTGTTCTAATGAAGGCAAGGGCGTCGCTTATGTAGCCTCCTCCCCCTCCCAACCAGCTCCACTTAGCAATATGGTACTAAACATGAGTGCCAATCACTTGTTCCATGGGCTAGTTTTCTTTCCACGGCCCCTAAGAAGAGCCCACGACGTTCAGCCCCATTCCCAAAAATCGCGAGTATGCAAGCACCTTATAATACACGCATGCTTGCATTTTTTTGGCTAGGGTTTGTTAAAAGCATTTTTGATAACAAATCTAGTAATACCATTCTCACGTGAGAAATCCAAACATCTTTCTGTACATTAGCGATCAGAGTTTTAAAAGGATAATCGCACACGTTCTAAAACATCATCTAAAAAAGAATGAAGAAAGGAGTATGAGACTATGTAACAAAATTTTCACCAATTAAAAATGTTGCATGACTTTCTTATTGTTCACAGTATTATTTGACCACACTAATTAACAAATAACATGAGATCTCATTATGTATCTCGCTTTATTCGTACACACACATCGACAACTCAATTGTCAGACACGCTTATATGCCGGCGCAACTTCTCTGACTTTGCTCTGTAAAGTCACGGCGTGACTTTACTCCATAGAGTCCATCCGATCGGTGATCAACGGCCCAGATTAAAATAACCTATTTTTTATTTTTTTTAAAAATAGGTTATTTTAACACAGATAATATAAAGAAATATAAGAAAAAAGAAAAAGGTAGAAATAAAATAAAAATAAAAAACTAAAAACTAGAAGTAAAACAAATCAAAAAACGCTAAATTAATCTGGGCCGTTGATCACCGATCGGATGTACTCCATGGAGTAAAGTCACGCCGTGACTTTACAGAGCAAAGTCAGAGAATCCCGCTCGCTTATATGCATGCAAGTTAGAGCATGCGCACACACACACATAGATAAATCATTCATCGATCGAGCTAGTAGCTGGGTAGGCCGATGAATTAAGCCCAGTACTTGACGGTTTGACCGTACTTGGTCAGCTTGTCGTAGTACCTGTCCCAGAGCATGATCCCTCCATAGTTGGCCGCCTTCTGCACGTTGGGCAGCAGGTCGTAGTATAGCGTCTTGAGGTAGACGTTGTCATTCTTCCCCGGCACGTTCGCTGCCGCGAGGCCGAGGTACACCTGGCTCCTCGGGTACCTCGCCGTCCACTTGTTCCACTGCTCCATCACCCCCCACAGGCCGACGTGGTTGTAGTTGTACGAGCACTTGGCGTCGTCGTAGAACCGGACGTGGATGCGCTCGAACAGCCCCGTCTGCAGCGCCTTCTCGACGCGCCAGTCCGGGTACGCGCACCGCGGCGTCGCCGTCAGCCGCACCCCGACTGTGGCGCGGTAGTACTTGTTGTAGCTGTAGAGGCGCCTGGCCAGCTCGTCGTAGTGGTCCGGCGCGCCCTGGTCGATGAAGAAGTCGATGCCGTTGACGACCGCGTCGCCGAACGGGCGGAAGACGCCCTTGCGGGAGCCGCCGAGGTGGCGTTCCATAGGTTGTCGGCGACGTCGGCCGCCGACTGCGAGGACGGAAGGGAGTACTGGTTGCCGCCGCCGCCGATGGAGAGGAGCACGACGATGAACTTGGACTGGCAGTGCTTGATGTCGTCGCCGATGCCGTAGAGCTGGTGGCCGGAGAGGTCGCCCCAGTACCTGCCGTGGCCGAAGACGCTGTAGAAGGAGATGATTACGGTGGTGTAGAGGCCGGTGTCGCAGGCTTCCCTGAGGGTGCCCTCGTCCTTGTTCCGGCCCCAGAACACGGTGAGCTGGCCGGTCTTCTTGGCCGTCGCCGGGCCGGCAAGGCAGGAGACGAGGACGAAGGCCAGGGAGAGAAGAGCAGGGAGACAGGAACGGCGCCGGAGCGCCATTGTTCGCAGTCTGCTTCTTAATCGATCAGGAGTAGCTACGTACTATAGTAATTTAACTCTCACGTACGTGCTCTTGTGAAATGTATGGAGAAGGAATTGTAACACACGCTAGGTAGCGTGTGTGTATTTGCAGTGATTGATGGATCGATGGATGATGTGAAGAATGGGAAGCATGGGACAAGTGTATATATAGAGCGCCTGCATGGAGGTCTATCCTTGTGTGCGTGCCGGCGTTACACGGATCCTTGATTGTCAAGTACGTGTGCTGCAGTGAGCATGCCAAACAAGGGAAACAGACGCATGCATGCAGTAGCTAGTCGTATTCATCGATCCGTGGCATCGAGATTCACATATATATCCATCATCCATCCATGCATGCATGTCCAGAACTCGTCAATGAATGTAGTCAAAGAAGATGGACGACAGCTAATACACGTCGTTAATTAGGGCATCATAGTGTATATAACCCAAGAGATCTTAAGGTGGATCCCATCTAAACCTTACAGCCGACGCTTTAATGTATATAACCCAAAGAGCCTTAAGATGGTCCCACTCGACAGATAAAGAAAAATTGTATTTTAATGTTTGTGGTTAGGTCTTTAGCTTGAGGACCAGCCTCTCAAGCCTTTTTTGTTTATAGCCTGCTTAAGGTCACCCTGTAATATATAAGGTTGACCTTAAGGTGACTTAAGACCCTCTATTTTTATATACTACAGATGCCCTTAGTCGTAAAGGTTAGAAAAAGGCGCATACATAAACATATGTGCGCTCTCTCGTTCTCTCTCTCTATATAGCGAGGAATCTTTCAAGGCCGTACAACGTTGACACGTGACATGCATATATGTCTGCATGCAGTTGGTACACGCTACTGTATATGCATGTATATGTTGCCCACTGGCCATGATCATTAGCACGTGGTTTTGCGAATAAGATGTACGTAAAGCTAGGGCTAAGAGACCAAGAGCTAGCTTTTAATTTGGCTGAAACTCCTGAATAGAATATCATTAATACATTCATACTACATAACTACATAAGGTACTATATAAGTTACAAGGGATAGACTATTGCACAGGCGACTGAAATTTTTTTATCTTTTAGTCACCTATAGTTGCACTTTGAATCATCTGAAGTTGCACATGTTTTTTGGGAGGGGGGCTGCAATTTTAGTTGATTGAGAGTGCAATTTCAGGTCATCTGAAGTTGCACTCTGAATCACCTAAAGTTGCAGCTGTTTTTTTAGGGGGGCTGCAATTTTAGTTCATTGAGAGTGCAATTTGAGGTGACTGAAACATAAAAAAATTTCAGTCGTCTGTGCAATAGCAAAACTGAAGTTACAAAGATATCTAAATCCGATCAAATTGAGTAAATATTCTATTCAAATTTGTTATAATATTTTATTTAAATTTATATTTGAGAATATTTGAATTTGTATTTGTTTTTTTTATAATATACGAATACGAATGTGGTAAAAACGCTATTCTACTTATATTCCATCCGTTTCATCCCGTAGGGTTAATGCCATATGGTCAATAAAACGTGCCAGGCACCGATGCTTGCATCTGTTACATAAGCTGCGTGGGGAAGCAAAAGAACATAAGCAACAACAACCTATTACAGACAATAGAAAAATACTTTGATGGTGTCGTGATGTGATCACTCGTGTTATATAATGTGTTATATAATAATGATGATGACACTGTCAGTGTGAAACATGGTAGTAATAGTACCCATGAATTGGAGACAATGTTTGTTGAGGTGCTACTATGCATCACTATTTCAAAGTTACATAAATATTAAAGCATAAATAAATGTAATTACTTGCCCCCTTCACAACTTAAGTTTAGGACAATGCGGATCAAACACACCCACCAACTTAAGCGTAAATAAATATGCCCATGACGCTTACATGGTAAATGGTCAACTTTTTTTTTCAGATTAACCGAGGCAGCCAAGTTAATTTATGTAATCTATGTTTATGAGCCGCGCCGGCGATTGGCCTATTTTTGGGCCGTATTTTCAAGGCCTGCTACAAGGAGGCAAGGGGCCGAATTTGCTTGGGCCGAAATATGCAGCTCAAACAACCACAGCCTCAGTTAGGGGCTACATTCTAATTTTGCAGAATTGCACGGATGCGTACCTCCTCGGTAACAAATTATGATGTTCACTCTCCCGCTTAGGGAGATGATAAGCCAACGCACCCACCAAGTAACTTGTAGCGGATGTAACTTTATCCATATCCAATCACCAACTGCAAACTCCAAGTTACGATGCCGTCCATTGTATTGCTCCTTCATAGTCTGATGCGCCTGTTGCAAACTCTCTCTAATGTCAACCAGAATCTCATCTCTCTCCTGTAGTCAGGGGGCATAGCCACGCGAAGAACTTAATGAGGCTTGAGCCTCACCTCCCCCGACGATAACTTTATACATAGTAAAAATAGAGGAAGAAAGAAAGAGATTAATAAATCCAAAGTGAAGCTAGCTCTCTTTGATGAGAAGGTTAACAACACGTATGAAATTAAAGAAGGCGACGATGAGGAGGAAGAGGAGAAGAAGTGAAAATCATAAAATTAAAGAAGAACTAATCAATCAATCAAAGAAAGAAAAAAGTGAAATAATATATGTAAATCATAAAATTAAAGAGGAGGAGGAGTAGTAGTGAAAATTATAAAATTAAAAAAGAGATAATCAATCAAAGAAAAAAAGAAGAAAGAAAGTGAAATATATATGAACTTTCTTGAGTCCGGGAATGACAGTGGAGAGCTCGATGAACCCTTTGTTGATTTTTTCCCTCCGCCACCGATTCACGATTGTGTGGTCCTGCACGTGCCCCGAAGGCACCGCCGCCGACCCCCACCGTGAAAATGATAAGAACATTGGATAGAGTGTGAAAAAAGATGTTGTATTTTGTTTCTATTTTCTCGTGATTCAAATCAACTTAATTCTGATATGTTTTATATGATCTAAATTTTCATTGTCATTCATAATTTTCTATTATATCACTAATTTTGATATGTTTTATACATAGGTGACTTATTGCTACTCCGCATTCATGGCGCTTTCTATTATCGAGGTACCTACTTTCTATTTCTCTATTTTTCATTGTTTGTCTCCATCCAATTTATAATTTCTATATGAATTCGAAATTTTATGAGTAAAAGACTAATTTTGAGTCAATTTAGTTTAGACATATAAATAGTTCAGCCCACCCTCAATCTCATTCCTGGCTTCGCCACTGCCTGTAGTGATTGTTCCACAGCCTCCACTCGGCCTGAACCCGACTCATATGTTATTAATGTTGGCAGTGGTCTGCCATAAACAACTTGGAATGGCGTGGCTTGAATGGCGCGCTGGAAAGAAGTATTATAAGTAAATTCAACCCATGTTAACCATCTAATCCAGTCTCGCGGTCTATCTCCCGACAAGCACCGCAAGTACATTGTAATACTCGGTTAACCACTTTCGATTGTCCATCAGATTGTGGATGAAATGTGGAGCTGAACTTGAGCTTAACACCACATAAGCAAAACAATTCTTCCTAGAAGTTGCTGGTAAAGACCGGGTCGCGATCACAGACAATAGATGTAGGAAGTCCATGGAGGCAAACTATCTCATTGAAGTATACTTGAGCTACTGAGCTTGCCATGTAAGGATGAGATAAAACCAAGAAATGATCATACTTGGATAGGCGATTGACGACCGTTAGAATAACTAATTTGTTGATCTTTGGAAGCCCTTTAATAAAATGCATAGAGATATCAGACCACACATGCACGGTGGGTGACTAGGCCGAACCGGCATGGCCTGAAGCAACGCTGGGCTAGCCGTGCCGGCGCGGCCCATGTCCCACCTCTACTCACCCGTCAACGGAAGCATATATGCCTATGGCGTTTACATGGTAAATGGGGAACTTTTTTGGGATTAACCGAGGTAGTCAAATTAATTCATGTATTCTTTTTCAAATTCACCAATACAGATTAAGCTGCGCTTTCAATACTTGTTGCTTAGCTTAAGCAGGTGTTATAAGCAGGAAGGCAAGAGGCCGAATTTGCTTAGGTCTCAAGCCAAAATATGCAACTTAAAACAACCACAGCCTCAGTTAGGTTCCTAACTTTAATTTTGCAGAATTGGCAGGGGCCGCGCGGACGCGTACCCCCTCTACCATAAATTATGACGTCCACTCTCCCACTTAATGAGATGGTAAACCAACGCACCCACCAAGTGCAATGTGGGCCATTGGCCTAGGCCACAGGCCTTAGTGATCACCGTCAACCCCGTCCAGGTAAGTATGTTCTAATGAAGGCAGGGGCATCACTTATGTAGCCTCCTCCCCCTCCCAATCAGCTTCACTTAGCAATGTGGTACTAAACGCGAGCGCCAATCCCTTGTTCCATGGGCTAGTTTTCTTTCCACGGCCCATAAGAAGAGCACACGACGTCCAGCCGCATCCCCAAAAGTTGCGAGTATGTAACAACAATTTTACTAGAGGAGGCGCTTGTGTTGAAATTAATGAATTAGCTTCAGAGCTCTCCGTGATATGACTCTCTTGTCGGTAAGCACCTTATAAACTAAGTATGGCCTTTGCAGGTGCGACGAGCACGCATGCTTGCATTTCTTTTTGGCTAAGGTTTGTTAGCATGCATGCATAATCGCAGGACCTTGCATGCGTGCACGTACTCCGCAAATCGATAGATTGTGACTTGCCTACGCGTGCGTGGACTAGCTAATTATTAAGCTCTCCTACTAATACTGTTGGAACTTCAAATTGATCGTGCATGTCTGGCCAGATCATTGAGTGCAAACTACTCCTAGCTATCTTAATTAGCCAGATACGAGTCTCCCATGGGATCTCAACACGGACGTTTCCCTTGTTTCTATCTTGTATAGGGGAAGAAAACAGCCGGAAACGACTGCTGGATCGAAAAGCTAGCACCATTTCTATATCCATGGTAGCACACAAGAAAAGGCTAGCTAGCTTTACGCAAGGTACCTGATTACCTCATTGCGATTTCTATATGCATATCGATTAATCAAGCTGGTAACTAATTAAGAAGGCTCAAGTGACTCGATCATGCATCAAGCCGAGACTTTGGCACTGTAGCCGGTCTGCTTGTCGTAGTAGTAGTACCTGTTCCAGATGCCGCAGTAGTTGGGCTTATTCTGCACGTTGGGCAGCACGCCGTAGTAGAGATCCTTTGGGAATATGTAGGCGTCCCTGTCCGCCTGAGGTACACCTGGCTGCGCGGATGCGCCGCCGCCCACTTCCCCCACGACTGGTCGGGGAACATGGTGCAGCTCAGGGCGCCGTACACCCTGACGTGAATGCGGTCGAACACCCCTGTCGCGAGCGCCTTCTCGACGCACCTGTCCGGGTACGCGCACTGCGGCGTCGCTGACAGGAGCACTGTAACGTCCTAGGGTCCAAACCGGTTTAGACCTAATCTCATTCTGGATAGGTCACACACACGTAGCAACCCGCTTGAATTTTTGTTCTCGCTTCGCACAAAACGGTTAACCGAATGTTACTACCATTGGAAGCCCTAAACTTATATGTTATTGCTTCTCAAGCTAAACTAGTAAGGTGGAACTAATCCACACTTTCATGTGCGTACACACACATATGCATGGGCTATCATGGGCTTAATTCTACAAGGGGCCGAGGTGTCACATATACCCCCTCAAAGGACCCGACATCCTCGTCGGCTCAACATACCCACATTGGGGCAAATGATCAGGATATTCCCTCTTGGCACTTGTCTGTGTGTTCAGTGCCAGCACATATGCCATGCCATGTGTCCACTGCAGCCCACACGCCCCATGCACCATATGCCTGCGCCCCTGACCCGCACACGCTCATGTAACCGCGAGGGTCGGTTTTGATACCATTTGTAACGTCTTAGGGTCCAAACCAGCTTAGGCCTAACCCCATTCTGGATAGGCCACGCACACGTAGCAACTCGCTTGCACTTTCGTCCTCGCTTCGTGCAAAATGGTTAACCGAAGGTTGCTACCATTGGAAACCCTAGACTTATATATTAGTGATTCTCAAGCTAAATTAGTAAGGTGGGACTAACCCATACCTTTATGTGCACACACACACATAGGTTATGATGGGCCTAATTCGACATGGGCCGAGGTGTTACATACACCCCCTCAAAGGACCCGACATCCTCATCGGCCCAACATACCCACATTAGGGCAAATGATCATGATCTCCCCTCTTGGCACATGTCCATACGTTCAGTGCCAGCACATATGCCATACCGTGTATCCACTCTAGGCCCACACGCGCCATATGCCCACGCCTCTGACCCGCACGCGCTCATATAACCGCGAGGGTCAGCTCTGATACCATCTGCACATGGCCACGCTGCCACCCGCCTCCCACATGAGGCATGGGACGCCGCTGCCACCGGCCCTGCAAGCGCCACCGTCGGCCTTGAAGCACCGCCGTCACACGGACTCAGGCGAAGCGCTACCGCTGCTACTCGGCCCTGAGTTACGTGCTGCATCCGATGGCCCCAAAGGCACTGTTGTTCACCTCCTCGAGGCACGCCACCGTACCGGCCAGCCCTGCATGGCCACACTGGTTGACCCCACATGGCCGCCGCCGTGTTGCGTGTGCCGCCACACTGCGTGCCGATGGCCGTCGAGCTCTGCTTTGCTGCTGCTCAGCTCGGAGCTGCGTTATCATTGCTCAGTCACATCCGCGTCGCCGCTGCTTGGCCTGAACAGTGCTCCGCTTGGCCCGCACGACACACCGCTACCGCTCTGCCCCTATGTGCTATCGCCGGCAGGGAGCCGCACCACGCCGCCCTCACATGGGGTGCCCGCCGATGCTGCCCCGCATGGCCTCCGCACCATGCTACACCTGCATGAGCACCACGCCACGCCATGCCGCCCGATCCACTGGTTCTTGACAGCTGACTCTCGGCCATCAGCCCCGCCAAGGCCTCTAGCCTTTTCCCCTACACGCGTCGCCACAAAAGTGAACAGGTGTAGGGGAACCCTACACCATCCCCCTTTGAATCACCCAATTGGGCTGGATGGGCTAGAGAAATGGGCCCGGCCCAGGAAGGAAAGAGGAAGAAAAGGAAGAGGGGGGACCGATGCCTGGATTTTTGCAAATAGACTCTCAAAAAAATCGGATAATTGAGCGAAAAATTTTCTTAGAAGTGAAAATTAGCAGATAGGTTCTCGAAAATAGCAGAATTCATTGAAAATACATATTCCAACATAAAAGGGCCTCAGAAATTCAAATTTTAAATTATTTGTTGAAGCATGTTTAGCACTGTTATTATTATTTTCTATCTTTTCTTTATTTCTTTACTGTTTTGATTAATCATAATTTTTAAATTACCTTTAATCACTGAAATTAGTAGTAAATTATAGAAAAATACATAGAAAATTCTAGAACATTACGAGAACCTTTTGTACCATTGCCCAATTTATTTTATGCATGTTTACCTATAGTAAACTTATGTATTTCTTTATGCACATGTAGATATAAGCATCACGAAACGGAAGTTCAAGGAGTTGGCCCATCATGGCCAAAACTACTTGACTTGGGTTTCTGATGTCGAGATTGTACTTGGAGCCAAGAAGCTTGCGTTGTCATTGGGATTGGTGCACCGCAAGATGCCAAAACCAATTTGAGGAAAATGATCAGGCACTTCACTTCCTCAGGCACCAATTCTGCCTCACGCTCAAGAACGAGTACATGGTAGAAAAGAGCGCACTAGCCTTATGGATTGTATTGAAGAAGCGATTTTAGGAAAATGACCAATGCAGCTCGAGAAGAGGCGGTGTGGCTTCAAGTTCGGCGGGCGGCGGCTTCAGATGGAGGTGTGAGTCCGAGTCCGAGTCGGACGCAGATAATGCTGGATACCTATTTTTCTATTCCGTATTCATTCCATAAGTTTTCGGACGGTCGGTCGGTCTGTTTCTTTACACAAGATATTGGATAGTAAGGTGCAATTAGAGTGAACACAGAGAGATTAATCACCGAGATATCGAAGGAACAACACGCAATATTCTCTGTCTGTTTAGGTATAACAATCCACCTATTCTATATTTTTTCCTTGGAATTAGATACGGGTAGCGCCGGGTACCTATTTATCTTTTTCATGTTCACTCCACGAACCTTCGATCAATCAATCGGATAGAAATTATTAGCTCCCTTTGTACCCTTAATTACGCTAGTAGTGGTTCCTGCCGCAAATGTAGGAATACTTTCACGTGTCTAAACTTTTAGCTAGGAACCTGTCTTGCATATAAATATATATATATATATATATATATATATATATATATATATATATATATACACACACACACACAGTATGGCGCCCATAGAAAAAAATTCTGATAGATCTGGACTTGATTCCATTTTTGACGGTGAGTCCTAATTAATAATACTCCACATCCTAATTTCAGTGCCTGGTCGAGGAATCTTTTTTTTTTTTGCGTGCGTACGGAGATTGGAGACGCAATACTTTAGATATTCTTTGCAGCAAGTTACACCCGACAATCCAACGTGCCGTGCAGCTGCCACATTCGCCCGTCCCAGGCCAGGATCACATCTGATTTTCTAAGATAGCAGCTCTCCATCATGTTTGGCGAGCTCTGAAAAAAGAATACGATCATGTACTTTATTTAAAGGATGCACCACTTGACATTTTTCGTCAGATCGAAGTTTGATGCCTATCGATAATTAATTGGCTCGAGCGAACAACAAAGGCTCTGACGGACTCGATCGATCCTCCTTTTTTTCACCCCGGCCCGTCCAAGATCACGTCAAATCTGCTAAGCTAGTTATAAAATACCCTCGCGACCCCATGCAACCAGCAGCACCACCACTACCGCTAGTACTCGACCAAGCAAACCACGAGAAATTAAGTTACCTACCGACTGAGACCATGGAGTTTGCGACTGGGGCGATGGGCAGCCTCCTCAACAAGCTCGGCGAGTTGCTCAAGGAAGAGTACAAGTTGCAGAAGGGCGTGAGAGAGCAAGTCCAGTCTCTCTCACGAGAGCTTGAGATCATGCACGCCGCTCTCCGCAAGGTGGCGGAGGTGCCATGTGAGCAGCTCGACGAGCAAATCAAGCTCTGGGCACGTGACGTCAGGGAGCTGTCGTACGACATGGAGGACATCGTCGACACCTTCCTGGTGCGCGTGGAGAATGGCCGTGAGGCCACGCCCAAACTACAATGGCTCAAAAAACTCATGGAGAAGATGGGCAACTGGTTCAGGAAGGGCAAGGCTTGCCATCAGATCGCTAACGCGATCAAAGACATCAAGGACCAAGCCCAGGAGGTGGCCAACAGGCGTGGTAGGTACTCAGTCGAAACCATTATGGCTAAGCCTGCCACGACGTCGACTATCGATCCTCGCCTCTTGGCTATGTACAAAGATGCAGCACAGCTCGTCGGCATTGATGGGCCAAGGGACGCTCTCATTAAGATGCTGTCCGAGGGGGATGATGCGTCCAACAAGAAGATGAAGACAGTCTCTGTCGTTGGATTCGGAGGATTGGGCAAGACCACTCTTGCAAAAGCAGTGTATGACAAGCTTAAAGCAGGTTTCGATTGCCGGGCTCTTGTTCCGGTGGGTCAGAATCCTGACATGAAGAAAGTTTTTAAGGACATTCTCATTGATCTTGACAAGCAAAAGTACATGAGTTTAAACGTGACGATGTTGGATGAAAGGCAACTCATCAATGAACTCCGAGAATTCCTCGACAACATGAGGTACGCATCACCCACCTAATGCTAGTCATCAGCTTAATTACGAGTGTCTTTTAGTTTCTTTAGTTGTACAAAAGTTAATTGCATTACATTCTAGGCTTTAATACCAATACCTTCTTTTGTGTCACCTATGCCTAGTTACTTTGTGGTATGTATTTGTATTTTACAAACCATACATATTCTTCCAGTTGTCAGATCATGAAATAAATCCCGCATCTCCCTCTTTCATGCATGTTTTTCTCTCCTAGCTTTTCTTCCTCATTATAGATTATTTAGATAGTTTTACTAACTCATGGCTCTTACACTGTCATGCCGATGTATAGGTATTTCATTATCATTGATGACATATGGGATAAGAAATCATGGGAAATAATCAGATGTGCTTTGGTTGATTGTAATTGTGGAAGTAGAGTAGTTGCAACTACTCGTATTTCTGAAGTTGCAACAAATGTCGGTGACATTTATAAACTACAGCCACTTTCTCATGATAACTCTGAAAAATTATTCAATACAAGAATTGTTGATTGTGAAGGCAAATGTACCCATAATCAATCCACTGAGGTACATGATAAAAATTTTGAAGAAATGCGGTGGTGTACCATTAGCTATCATTACGATAGCAAGCTTGTTGGCTAGTAAACCAGGGGAGGACTGGTCTGAGGTGTACAACTCTATCGGTTTTGGGCATGGAGATAACTATGATGTAGAGAATACTAGAAAGATATTGTCTTTTAGCTACTACGATCTACCTTCTCATCTAAGGACTTGCTTATTGTATATAAGCGTATTTCCGGAAGATTATCTGGTCGAGAAACGTCTTTTGGTATGGAAGTGGATAGCTGAAGGTTTCGTCCATGACGAACATGGGATCGGATTATTAGAGGTTGGAGAGAGATACTTCAAAGAGCTCATAAATAGAAGCATGATCAAGCCAGATGAGATCGCGGGTACAGGGTACGTAGTAGGTTGCCGTGTTCATGATATGGTGCTTGATCTCGTCCGTTCCTTGTCAAGTGAAGAAAATTTTGTTACTATACTGGATAATGAGCAACAGAAATTTCAACATAGCCATGCTCGCAGGATAGCTCTTCAAAATAGAATCGAAGAGTACAATCCTCTAGCTAACATGGGCGTGCAACATGTGAGGTCATTTACTGCCATTCGGTGTGATACTGGTATGATATCCCCAAGCTTTCGAGTTTTACGCGTACTAGCTATAGAAAATTCTGGTTTTATGGAAGGTTATAACAGCCTCGAGCATCTTGGAAACTTACTTCACCTGAGGTACCTCGGACTAACACATACACCTATTCGTGGGCTCCCAAAAGAAATTGGAGATCTAAAGTTTCTGCAGACACTGGTGTTGACAGGAACTGGCATAGAAGAATTGCCGCAGACCGTCGGCCTGCTAACACAATTGGTGTGCCTACGTGCTGATGCCAAGACAAGAGTGCCGGATTGGATTGGGAACTTGACGTCCCTGCAAGAGCTGTGGATATACCCTACTGCGGACAGGTCTGCAAGGTTTGTGAAAGAGCTGGGCAACCTGAGGGAGCTAAGGGTGCTCTTTACAAGGATTGATGTACGGGTTGAGAGCCTGGAGAGAGCTTTGGTAGAGTCTCTAGGCAATCTGCCCAAGAACCAGGTTGTGAGTATTGGGGGTGAAGCATTTGGGAAGGGTGCCACGTGGGAAGCAGGGCCTGTCTCCCCTCGACCTCTCCGCTTCTTGGCTATAGGATGCCTGGACTTCTCTAGGCTACCAGCGTGGATTAATTCATCGATTCTTCCAAACCTCTGCTACTTATGCGGGAGAGTGCAGGTTGTGCAAGAGCAGGACATGGAAACCCTTGGGAGGTTGCCACAGCTCTGTAGCCTCCATCTGGAGTCGAGGTACACCCGAGTAGTAAGCATTATTGGTGGGGATAGGCAGTTGTTCCACAAGTTGAGATTCTTCACGACGGTCGGTTTGTCTATCCGGTTTGTGCACGGCGAGTGCAGCATGGCACCTATTATGCCAAGCCTTGAAGCCCTTCGCTTTGATATCAATGTACGGTTCCTGAAGGATGCCAACCTTGGCTTGGGGAGCCTCCCTTCGATTCAGAAAGTCACCGCTCAAATCAACTGTCAGTATGCCCGTGCTGCGGAGGTGGAGGAAGCAGAGGCGGCGTTGAAGCACACAGCCGCCGTCCATCCCAACCGTCCCACCCTTCAAACCACAAGGCTACATGAAGACGACATGTTCTCATCTGACCAAGACCAAGAGGTACGACGACGTACTCACATCGGTTCGAGGTTTCCATTACTAGTTAGTTCTAATCAATTAATTAATGTTTCCCGTCTTCTGTTCCAGTAATTAGTTACCACTGGCCAGTCTACTACTTGATTTTCTTTCTAGCCATAGTAGATTAATCCATATCTACTGGCCGGGTTGGAGTTAGCAATTCACATATATTATTCCGTACTATTGCTCGATCGATCCTTTGCTACTCCTAGTTTTTTAATCACTGCTGCCTCGTTCGTTTTCTAGTTGATGTTCTCCGGATAGAAAATTTTACTTGTTTATTATATTATAGGATTTTGAGGAGAGGTATTGTATTTAACGATGTACGAAGGTTAAAACATAAAAAACAACCTAGAGTACTAGCGTATTTCCCCTCAGGGAAGACGGGACATATTGACAAGTTTCTTTGTTTTCCTGATGGCCTTACTTTAACGTACTGATTGCTCTTTCGTTCTCATTATTTCTCAGCCTACCGTCATTGACTACGATGTCATTGTGCGGGAGCAGAAGGATCACAAGCATTATTTTAACTTCTGTTGGTTGTTGCTGAATCCTTGCGTCGAGAAATTCAGGGTTTACATCAACTGTGAGGATGCTAGGGTTGGGGAGGTGGAGGAAGCGGAAGCGGCTCTGAGGCACGCGGTCGACGTCCATCCCAACCATCCCACACTTGAGATGACAAGACGCGGTGAGGATAAAATGAGGCAATCTGACCAGCACCAACAGCAACAGGTCTCTCTCTCCTCCCAATAATACCAGCTCGATCACTCCTGATTCGATTCAATCCGATCCAATCCGCCCTGCCAGCAGGTACCAACAGTCCGCTCCATTTCCATCCATTTGCTTTTTTTGTGGCATCCGTGCCGCTTAATTCATCAATCTTTAGCACCAATCATCACGTTCGTTTGTACTCTCTCTGTTTTTAAGGCATGTGTGTTTTACAATTTCGTTGAAAATCATAATATGTGAATGCTATTTTTGTCTCTTTTGCTCCTATATCTTTCGTTCTTTCTTTTACCTCTAGTCTTTCCATGGATAGATAATTTAGTCTTTTTCTTTTATAGCTTCTTTAATCCTAGAGCTTTCTTAGTCTACATAATCAAAATACACTATAAAAGTTCTTAGTCTATATACATAGTGAAAATACGCTCTACAAAAATTAATTAACCAGAGAAGTACGTGATTTCTTAATTTCCATCTGTCAGTGCTATAATAATACTAATTATTATTACCCCCATCGTATTTATTTACTACCACACGTAGCTGACACCTACTGTGCAGCTCGATGTGTGTATGTATGCACCTAGTTCCACCTGGTCATGTGGAAAAAAAATTAAACAGTGGACTCTTAAAAGTAAATATTTTCCACTTTAATAATTAAATTGGACAGTTGATTCCTCAATTTTAGTGGGCGGTGACTATTGGGTGCTAGCGTGTCTAGATGGACCGTGTTCTGGATGACCTAAAAAAGAGAGAGCTTACACACTATTTAATGTGGATCGTCATTGGTTTCAATCCAACAGATTAGAGGCCTGTTCTTTTTTGCTGCAGCTTGTGGCTTTTGGCTGCGGCTTGTGGCTTTTGGGCTGTTTGTACGAGAAATTACAGAGTAATAGAAACTCACGTGCGGTTTTTATCAATATAAATGAAGTCAGTAAAGTATGTACTACAATTAACTAGTAGATCCTATCTTGAAAAAATACTCCGTTTAAAAACTAGTTAATGTAGAAAAGCCAAAAAACAGCTTTTAGAAGCTGAAAAGAACATGGAGATTAGTTAGATAAGGCTATATTTCACCACTAAATATGAGGAAGTGTAATTCCATCAGGAACAAGTAAGTAATTGTACATAAAAAAGCCCCTATAATTCCGGCACAAATTGAAATCGGCCAATTGAATTAGCGCTACGTCCTTAACATCTTCTTCCTGGTGAGTTAATTAATATCCATGTTCTTCTTGGCTGCCGAACACCTGGCCCCTATCGTCGTAGCCATTAGGAACTAATAAACGATGGAATCTTTCTAGAATTCTTTCTGGTTAGTAACGTAGTAGCTTTTCCAAAAAAAAAAAATAGCGATTTGATCATTGCTGCAGTACATACTTTAGGTCTGTACTTTTAGTCAAACATGGACGTGGATAAGTTAATGCTTTTTAAAAAGAAATTCTGTGACAAGGTAATACTGTTTATCATGGAGACTTAGGTCCGCTCATTTCGGTTTCAGTTTTTGACTTCTGATTTATTTTTTACGATTCATAAATTTCATCTTTTTCTGATTTTTGGCTTTTTTGTCGGTTTTTTTCTCATATTCGTTTGCATTGTCTATAAAGGGTTAATATGTTTTTTATTTTTAAAATTTTTAAATTTAATTATACTAAATAAACCATCATCAACTACAGTATAATTTCTGCCAGTTACAGTGAAATTTTAGTTATAAGCTACTTTTTCAGTTTAAATAAATGGCACCTTAAAAATTAATTGCAAATATGGACTTTGGTGACATGGGGGCTTAAACGGAGCCTTCCGCTGCTCTCACAGTGGCTTTACCATCTTCGTCGAGGAAGGCTGCCACTGATGAGACAGGCTAGCGCGGCAGCAACAGCTTGCGGCGTCCTGATAAGCTACAACAATGACGACGGCCATTATGGGAAGAGAGAGATTAGGGTAGGACTTAATATTATGAGTCAACACAAAGTTTATAATATCCGAAGAAATCAATGATTGGATTTAATTTATATTACCCACCTTTACTACCAGTAGAGCCACTATTCCAGTAAAGTTTTGGCAATTTTAGAGAATTCTAAATTTCAATATTTCCAGTTTTCCACTCCTATCGAATGAAAAATGGCGATCTCAATAAAAATTGATAACTTAAAATTTTATTACACTAATCTATTATCTTAATTAAAAAAGTTAAAAGAAACCACCACATCTCAATCTCAAGGGCTAGAAAATTTTATACGTTATATCATAGAATACCACACTAAGCCGCTCAATTGCACGGACAGTCGGCTATGATTTGTTTCTGCCTATCACCTGGTATGACCGTTATCTAGATTAGCAGACGACTTGACATTAATACTAGATTGGAGGATCCATCGATGCGGCCTGGAACTTTTTTTTTTGACAATAATGCGGCCTGGAACTCTGGACGGATGGTTATATAGGCTCCTCCTCAATTCACACGCATGCATGCACGGGCCATCGATTCTACGTTGTGTCGCTGGTTGAGCCATTTGTCGGACTATGTGTTTCGTATACTAGCTAGTTGGATGAACTCTGTTTTCCGGTACCATGTAAACTAACTAATCCTCATGCCATTGCAGCTATACAAGCAGAGCGGGCGGTAATTTCGTCGGCGTCGATCGACTCAAACGTGCAAGCCTAGTTCCCTGCTGCCTCCAATTAGCAAGACGGTCAAGACTCAAGAGCACTACACTTGCCTTGCATGCATGCCTGCTTTAATTAATTCTACAAAACCAACATATATACTAAAGGTCGCATTCAGCCTGTATCGCCTGTATTTTCACTTTTAGTTGTACCGCTACTCTGTTTCCTTTATTCCCTTGTTCAAGTGGAGTATTGTTCAGCATGTTGGTTCAAGTAGTTTGAAGGCCTTGGAGATCCACGGAATGCTCACACGCATGCAGTGAGCTGATCTAATCGGTTTAATTCAGTGTTCTCAAATAAGAGTACTAGAGTTTTGAACTAGTAATATTCTCTTCAGGGAGACAGGCAGACAGCGTCAGACATGTTTGCTTAAAAATGCTCGCATATAATTAGCTGCAATAGCAGCATCTTAAATACTTCTCTTTGTGCTCACCACACGCAGCTGCTCATCTCATATGCCCACCGTTGCCTCCTAAAAAAACTACAAGATCATAGAATCGCAGGCATGCATGCATACCACTGGAGGAATCTAGCCAATCGCCCGACAGCCTCATCCATATCCAAATGTCAGAATTCTCACAGACGCGGCCGCCAAAACTCATCAAAACCCAGCTTGCCCTTGCCCCCTCCTGCTTGTCGGAATATACGCGTGCAACTCATTCTCCAGCGCCCGGGAGAGCATGAGGTTCTGCCAGAGCAGCGCACGAGGGAAATACGGGCAAGCAGGAAAAACTTGGGAGAACCCTCCCAACAAAAAAAGAGGAGGCGCACTATGCCTTCGTGGCGTTGGCCTCGATTGTGCAGAACATGGTCGCAGCAAGAGACATGCTTCGGAAGAGCTCTCCGGCGACAGCTAGGTGGAGAAGCGAAACTGGCCAAGTCCAAGAAGACCTCTAGGGCCTCGTGCTGAACCTTGAGAGCAAGTACAATAGTATAGCCAACTAGTGGCTATAACACTTGTCCATTTCATCTATAGCCTTCAAAAAAATAGTTCATACAATAAGGTAGCTATTACAATAACTATTTGGCCCCACGTGTAAGAGAGTGAAATGCATATTTTTATGCGCTATAGCTAGCTGTAATTTAGTAGCCAGCTTCCTTCTCTCTCTTCCTTTCTCTCTCTGCCACGTAAGATTTTGTTGATATTATATTTGCTATAGCCTGCTGACTAAGCCTTATTGTACCTGCTCTGATGTCAACCTTGCACAGTGGCCCAACATCCAACGAGGCTGAGGCAGCGGAGCCCGGTGCAGTGCCCGCGGAACTTTAGCATGTGGCACGCCTCGCCCTCCCTCGGCCGTTTCCTTGAAAGCTGCACGAGATGGAAGATATCACTTCATCCAAAAAAACATGAGAGGTGCTTTTATACTTTTCTCAATAGTGATTTGCATAATTTTTAAAACACGATGAATGATGAATAAATGTTATTTAACTCTTTATATACTTTGAGATTAATGTTACTCTTGTTAGAGAAGAAAACACAGAAGCACTTCTCAAAAAACACACAGGAGAGAGACAAAGCGGAGGTGGTTACGGCCAGCATCGCCCCTAGGCACTACCAGAAACTGGAGATTTCGTGAGTGGAACAATTTTTCGTGAGAGTTAAAAACACACTCTCATGAAATTAATATTTTTCATGAAGGTGATGTAAATCCCGCCACGAAAACTCATTTTTATGAGAGTGATTCACACACCGCCCCGAAAAAATTTATCGCGCCACAGCCCGCGCTTTATTCGGCGTTCGCGCCTAGGAAGAAAAAGGCCCGCGGCCGCGCCCCATTTTTTTGGCCCAAAAAAAACCCTATCCTCCCCATAGCGCCAGAGTCCCCAGCCCGACACCCCCCAACCCTATCCTCCCCAGCGCCAGATCCGACTCAATCGCGCCGTCACCCGCATCCGCGTGAGCCCCAATCGCGCCCCCGCCGCCGGCGGCCTAGCCGGGAGCCACGCCGTCCGCTCCGGCCGCCGCCTCCGCCCTAGGCGGGAGCCCCGCCACCTCTCTCAAGCCGTCGCCGCCCTAGCTCCATCCCCTGCGCGCCACCTCTCTCAGGCCGCCGCCGCCCTAGGTCCGTGTTCGGGACACCGCCGCCTCTCCGGCCCTCTCCCTGCCGCCTCTCAAGCCGCCGCCGCCCTAGGCTCGAGCTCCGCCACCTCTCAGTCCGCCGGCGCCCTGGATCCAGTCGTCGTTCCTCAGGCCGGCCTCCGTCGGAGCTTTGAGGAGAAGGCAGCAGCGACGCCGAGCTAGGCTTGGAGGAGAACACAGTAGTGACGCCGAGCCGAGCTTGGAGGAGACAGGGTCCTGCCTTGCGCCGATCTGCGCTTCCTGCTTCCAATCGGAGTGAGGTAATAAAGCTTCATCTTTCCCCCCAAATTTTCTGTGCTGTGCTCTACCCATATGAGGATGCTTGATGCATGTCACACTGTGTTTTGCTTAGTGTTGCACTGAACTTAATCGGGAGTATATAAACTATGTTGTGTCTAGTGTCAATTTTGCAAGATCTCGCATCTGAATGCAACATTTGCCTCACATATGAACTTAACTGACGCTATGCTGTGTTCATTATCAATTTTGCATTGATCCATATATACTGAGAATCAAGTTTTCTGTTCTATATATATTAGAATATCATGCCCTGATGTTCGATTGTATGGTGAATCTGTAGAAAAATAATGTTGTTTATGGTTGGCTGCTGTGTATATGCAAACATCATGGTTTGATTGTATTGGATTGTTTGGTAAATCTGTAGAAAATAGTGTTGTTCTTTGTTTGATAGCCGTGTGAATTTGTTGTGTATCTAAAATTAGTGTTTTTTTTAATAAAAACAGAACAAAAAGAATGGCGGAACGTGAGTGGATGTACACTGGTTGGTCTCGTACACAGCCCCCCTCTAATGATTGGATAGACAACACCAACCAGTTTTTGGATCGTGCCTTCTCTATGCCTAATCTAGTTGAAGATGGCACCATTAAGTGTCCTTGCGCAGTATGTCGCAATTGTGTTAGGCACAAAAGGTTTACGGTAGAGATGCACTTGTGTAGAGTTGGCTTTAAGGAAGACTACAGAATATGGACAGCACATGGTGAGGGACTTGACAGTACCTATGTTGAAGGTGGACATGATGAGAATTTTGTTGAAACTGACCACATGGATGAAATGTTAGCTAGCCTAGTTGGTGACCATCCACCACCAATTGATGAGCAGCCACCTGCCTATGCTCGAGCTTTTTATAGGATGGTACAAAACGTTGATCAATTAGTACATGAGAATACATCACACTCATCCCTATCTGGTATGGCACGCCTGCTAGCATTGAAAGCACAGTATAACATGTCAATTGCACACTTTGAGGCAAACTTAGAATTAATCCATGAACTATTGCCTCCAGAATCTAAGTTGCCCAAGGACTTCTATCAGTCAAAGAAGCTATTTGAGGGTCTTGGTATGGCATATGTCAAAATTGATGTTTGTTATAATAACTGCATGCTTTACTACAAAGATAATCAAAGTAAAGACAAGTGTGATGTTTGTGGTATGTCTCGCTATGAAGAAGGTAATAGCCGAGTGCCACGTAAAGTGTTGCGGTACCTTCCCATCACAGATAGGCTGCAGAGGTTATATTTGCATAAGAACACGACAAAGCTATTGCGGTCTCACAAGCCATGCACTTCCGGCAAAATGGTGCACCCTTGTGATGGAGAAGCGTGGCCAAAGTTTGACGAAGACTTTCCAGCCTTTGCTAGTGACCCTAGAAATGTGCGTATTGCTTTTGCAACAGATGGTTTTACCCCCTTTGGTTTCATGGCAGCACCGTACTCTTGTTGGCCAGTGTTTGTTACCCCATTGAATTTTCCACCTTGCACAATCATGAAATCAGAGTACATATTTCTTTCCCTTGTGGTCCCAGGTCCTGAACATCCTGGAAAGAAACTAGGCATTCTAATGCAACCTTTAATTGATGAATTAGTGAGTTTGTGGGAAGGGGTAGACACTTGGGATGCTTCAGTCAAGAAAGCTTTTAAAATGCGAGCAGCCTATCTATGGTCAGTCCATGATTTCCCTGCTTATGGCAACTTTGCTGGATGGAGCACACATGGTAGGCTTGCATGTCCAGTGTGCTTAAGTGATAGTAAGGAATTTACACTTCGTCATGGTCACAAGGCTTGCTGGTTTGATTGCCATAGACGTTTCTTACCTATAGACCATGAATTCAGATTCCAAAATAATGCATTTCGTAAGGACACAGTGGTTCTTGATGAGGCTCCAAGGCTTTTAACAGGGTAGGAAATCTTTGCCCAAATGAGCAAATTCGTAGGTGACAAGAAAAACTATGGTACATTGCACAATTGGACCCATGTTTGTGGCCTTTGGCAACTTCCATATTTCCATAAATTGTTGCTGCCACACAACATTGATGTGATGCACAATGAGAGAAATGTGGCTGAAGTTATATGGAATACTTGCTTGATGTACGCACAAGACTAAGGATAATGCCAAGGCAAGGAAAGATTTAGCTGATATTTGCAATCGTCCATCACAACATTTGAAGTTGAAGGCAAATGGGAAGTGGGACAGGCCACGAGCCCCATTTTGCATTGATAAGGATGACAAGCAAAAAATTCTTAAATGGTTTCAAGAACTTAAGTTTCCTGATGGCTACGCAGCCAACATTAGAAGAGGGGTTAACTTGTTACAAAAGAAGATCTTAGGCCTAAAGAGCCATGATTACCACATATTCATGGAGCGCTTACTCCCTGTTGCATTCCGTGGATTTCTTCCGAATAGCATATGGTTGTGTTTGGCTGAGCTTAGCTTTCTATATAGGCAATTGTGTGCCAAAGAGTTGAGCAAGGATACCGTATGTTCATTAGAGCAGCAAGTTGTTGTTCTTATTTGCAAACTGGATAAGATATTTCCTCCTGGTTTCTTCAATCCTATGCAACATCTAATAATCCATCTTCCTCGTGAGGCTCGACTAGGAGGCCCTGTGCAATCCCGTTGGAATTATCCATATGAGAGGTAAAAAACATAACTTGCTGTACTAAGTCTTTAGCAAAAATAACCTTCTCTTAATGCTTTATTCGGTTCATGTAGGAAAATCCAAAAACTTAAAGCCAGAGTACAAAATAAGGCACGTGTTGAGGGCTGCATTGTTGAGGCTCAATTAGTCGAGGAGGCAACAAATTTCCTCACTCTCTTTTTTAGGTCCCAAGCTCGGTCAATTAGAAACAAGATTCCTCGCTATGATGATGGTGCTGCTACCTTCAAAAGTTCATGCGACCTTGGAATTTTTCAAGTCCCTGGCCATTACATGAGCCCTCGGGGTGTTCATGAGCTGCCAAAAGAGAAGTATGAGGCTGCTTTTTTATACATTTTGACAAACATGCCGGAGATGGATGAATTCTTCGAGTACGTGCATGTTAAACCTTGAGTCCTAGTATATTTTGTATCTAGTTTGTTGACAATTGCTAACTTATTTTTGGCCCCTTAGAAAATTTGATAAGGAACATTGGAAGAGTCGAAGTAGAGCAAGACTGACCACTCATGAGTTAAGGTTGAAAGGATGGAAAAACAGCCGTGGGCAGCATGGTCCTAACTTCTTTGATTGGTTCAAAGAAAAAGTAATGCTGCTGAATACTCCTAATTCACATTAACTTAATGTATTAACTTTGTATACTCCAAAAACTAACACAGTGTTACTACTGTGGACATGCAGTGCTTGCAGAATCCTACTATTGATAGTGCGTTGCATGAAATATCATTTGGTTTTCGCAGAATGGTAACCAGCTATGGGGTTTACGATGTGAATGGGTATAGATTTCGTTCGGAAGAGTATGAAAGAACAAAACCCAGATTAACCACAGTTAATAGCGGAGTTTGTGTGCCCTGTATTGATGAAAACGACAACGAGTTGGAGTATCATGGTATTATTAAGGACATCATAAAAATAAAATGGGAAGGACACTTGCAGCTAGAGATGGTGTTGTTTGATTGTTGCTGGTTTGATCCCACACCAAATGGAACAAGGCGTACTGAAAATTTAGGATTGGTGGAGATCAAGCATTCTTCTAGACTTGCAGTGTTTGAACCATTTGTAATGGCGAGTCAAGTTAAACTAGTCTATTATTTGCCTTATGCATGCAATGACAAATCTGATCTAATGGATTGGTGGGTTGTATATATTGTGTCTCCACGGAACTATATTCCGGCGAATGACACCAATGATGACTCAGATCCTCCTAATGGGCCAACAGAAGTGTCGTTCTATCAAGAGGATGGGCTGTCAGGCTCTTTTGTCATTGATTTAGGGGCCGACCTAGACAACATAGTTCCAGTTGTCTCTGATGAGATAACCAATCCAGCTGATCTCGAATTTTTGGCCGAATTGAATATTGAAGGTCAAGATGAAGATAGGGATGATCTGGAGACTGATGGAGATGGAGAAGATGACCAAGATGATCTGCCTGAATATGCACCTAATGACCCAGATGATTTTTAGATTATTGTTTTCTTCAAATAAATTTGGTTGTACTACTAAGTGTACTGCTCCTAGGGACCTATTGCTAGAAGTAATGTACTGCTAAATGTTTACTACCTCTGCTAGAAGTTATATGTGTTGCTGAATGCATTATCATCTAACATTCAGTTTTCATTTATTGTATTTGTGTTGTTCCTCTAAAATATGTGCTCTTTTCATCTACCATTCAGGTTTCATTTATTGTATTTGTGTTGTTCCTCTAAAATATGTGCTCTTTTCATCTAACATTCAGGTTTCATTTATTGTATTTGTGTTGTTCCTCTAAAATATGTGCTCTTTAATCTACATTTCATAATAATGTAGGACATGTACGGGCTTCGACACAGAGGGCTTGCAAAAAAAAGGCCATGCTCAGCCACCTGTGGGAACTCCCAAGGGACCAATCCTGATGGTGGCAATGGCAATTCTCAAAGACCCACCAGTGGGAACTCTCAAGGGACCATTGCTGATGGTGGCACTGCCAACTCTCAAAGACCCACCAGTGGGAACTCTCAAGGAACCAATGCTGATGTTGGCATTGTCAACTCTCAAAGAGTCGCTGATGATCAGATCGACACACAAATGAGCACTGGTGGTTCTCTTGACTCCAACGATGGTGCAAGTGGCTCTTTAGTGGTTAGGGACGAACCTCCAAAAAAGGCAAGAGGGCGAGGGAAAAAAAATTTGACGCAATTGAGAGTGCCTCCACATAATGAGAAGGTTATGCTGAAGCCTGTGGGTACCCGGTAATATATGTTCGTTCAATATTATGCCGTTATTTTGCTAGTCATATCACCTATATACTATTCTGCATGATATTCAGTCAATTAGATTCTTTGTCACCTTCTTTTGTGCTCCCTGCCTTTACCACACCTTCTTTTTAACCTCATACACGCGCAAATCATTCTATCATATTGTGCTCCCCTTTCTTTTCTCAGAAACTGCAGTCACTGACATGCTGGTCCGTATACTTCATGTGTGCCATCATACCGTATGTACACACGCACAGGCACAGCTGATCGAGTAGTAGTGAGCTAGAGGTGTGAATGTGTGATCGATGTATGACGGGTGTGCGGCCGGCCGGGCTGCATGGCTTGTGTAGGTCAAGTGTGGGGTTCTTGCACTATATATATAAGCCGGAAGCTAAGTTGGTGGGAGGCATGCATGTCTTTGTTGCTCTTATGCATGTTTGTCATCTTTGATCCCTTAAAGCAACGGCTGGGAAGCATCACCTTCAATTCTTGCCCTTGGTACCACTCTGTAAGGGGTCGCTAGCTGTCTCATCTCTAGCTTTATGTCTCTAATGCTGTAATCTACTTGCTTCACATCATCCTTGTGCCATAATCAGCAACGTGTTCTCTGCAGTAGGTGAGTTCCATTCAAAAAGAAAAACAAATGTTAAAGATTTTAAACAGCCATTGTTAGATACAAATCAGTCCTGTTAAATTGATTTGGGATTTGTGACTTCAAGTCATCAATAATTCTGATTGGTTAAAATGTCATTAGTTATGTCATCCTTGCTGAAAAGTCTCTTTTATATATATCCATGCTACATATTTTCTCATAGTACATGATCCTATCCAGTCTCTTTTAAGTCAAAGTCAGCCAGTCACTGGTCAAGCCGGCCTCAAGTCTAATGGCTTACCTTATATGTAGGCTAGTTTCCATGTGGAGCTCTGAAGTCTGAACAAGTACTAGACAGTTGTTTACCTTATATGTAGGCTAGTTTTCATGTGGCAGCTAGCATGTTTGTGCAAGTGCAACTGTGTTCGTTGGCTGCCAACTAATCGAGCGTACCCGCAGATTTATTTGTCTTCCTCTAGGCCACTATAATGAGTAGAAGGCATCTACACTAACGTTGAGCACCGCTGCGCTGTAGCTATTATGCCTGTACACTCTTGCCTCAGTGAACTATGCCATCCATGCTATGCTCCTCTCTCTCTGCTATTTCTTACTACATATTAATGCTCTGGTATTTTGTTTCAGGATAACTACAGTACAAGAACACAGCTACCTGAGAATTCAAAAGATCTGGATGTACAAGCATTGTATGTCATGGAACATGGAATGGCCCATGGCAGAGTGCCAATAGCTGATGGTTGTGTGGATAAGCAAGCACTTGCAGCAACAGCTAAATCCCATCGTTCTTCAGCAAGCACTGCTGCTTATCAATGCATGGTACATGAATATGAGCAGTTGAAGGAGAGGAATGATGCCTTGGAACAAACAAATAAGAAATTGAATGAGAATAATGAGATTCTCATTGAGGAAAATGGTGTTAATCGTGAGCTTATGCTGGTAATAAATATTCCTTTACATGTAACAACTTATTGATCATATGCATTGATCTCATGTGCTTACACATCAAAATTTTCAGAGAATTTATGAAGATCTTAAGAAGCAACCACCTGCTGATCTAATGAACCGTCTAGCAAATCTTAATGCCCGTCGTCATCAGGTAAATGTGGTACTATTCACCAAACGTGAGCCTAGTTTTCCACATAAAATAGTTAGCACTCTACAAAAAAAAAAACATGAGCACACTGTATAATCTCTTTTTACTTGAAGACTGAAACATTTCAAACATACTTGATCTTTTTCAGGTCTCTGCATCATCACATGTTGCCACTAACTCACTTGAAATGCTTAGCAATGCCAATGACATAGTCACTGATGATGATGACGATGACTACAATGAGATGGATGACAGTATCAGCTATGATGATGACAACAATATCTGTGATGACTTTGATGAAGATGATGTTAGTGATGATTTGAGAGACAGTGAAGATGGCAACATAAGTAGCAGCCATGAAGAAGAGGATGGCAGTGATGCCAATGGGGCTGATGGCAGTGATGCCAATGGGGCTGATATCAGTGATAACTGATGCAATGGATGTGATTGAAACCTGACCATTGCTAACCTTTTTGTCTTCTTTTGCTAACCAGCAACCCTTGGTTTAAACAAAACCTTTTGGTGTTGTACTAAGTATGTGCTGGAACTTATTATATTGGATGGCTAGGACTATGTGCTGGAACTTATTATGTTGGATGGCTAGGACTATGTGCTGGAACTTATTATGTTGGATGGTTAGGACTATGAGCTAGTATAGCCTTTTAGTGTAATGGTTGGACAATTGGATGAAGTTGGAATATATTGGGATTGGAATCAGTTGCATATATGCATGTATTGGAATTTATTGTATTTGTATGTTGGATTGACATTTGGATCATATGTGTGCATTTGGAATTTGGTTTGAGATGTTCCTGTTGGGTAATTTTCATGGCAGTTTATACTCTCACGAAATAAGTGTTCGTGACGGTGTAGAAAATTATTTCATGACGGTGGCTCTTCTCATGAAATACTATATTTTTCGTGGTGGTGTGCTCCTCTCATGAAATACTATATTTCCTGTGAGTTATTGGAACGCTCACGAAATTTATTTCATGACGGTGGCTCTCACGAAATTCATTTCATGACAGTGACTCTCACGAAATACCGAACTCTCACGAAATTCATTTCATGACGGTAGCTCTCACGAAATACCACAAAAAACCGTCATGAAAACACTGATGCAAACTTGACGACAACGTTATTTTCATGAGGGTGGCCGTCACGAACTCCCGCCATGAAAATAATTCGTGGCGGTGAACTCTCATGAAAATGGTATTTTCGTGGGTCTAATACCGTGAGAGTTGATGCGTGACGGTCTACCGTCACGTATTATTTTCGTGAGAGTAAAACCTTATTTCGTGACCTGTTTCGCACTCTCACGAAATATCTGCTTTCTGGTAGTGAGGGGTTGCAGGCACTGCCCCAGCACCGGTTGTAGCTGAGGCATACGTGCAGGAGGGTGTGTGCTTTCCGCCGATGATTCGGCAAGGTCCGGCTCGGCGATTGCAAAGCTGTCGACTCCCGCGGGGCCTCGGGGCCTCGGCACCACCACTTCAGGGGGTGTAGGGTGAGAGGGTGAAGCAGCACCATGTGCGATGGGTGACCGACCAACACCCGAAGCCCCAACGGTCTCCGAACCGTGTCAATCGATGGTCCGGAGGTGGAACCGTGGTCGTCGCCAACAAAGCTGGCGGGTATGAGCTCGGATTATTCACCCTCATCATCTGTGTGGGCCCTCTTCCACTTCTTCTTCACCTAGTCAAGGTCAGGGTGTTCCGAGAGGGCCACACCCCGTGCGTAACAAACCCGATTCAGACGAGTCCCGCGGACAGCGGCCGAGCAATGGGAGTGCTCGTCCCCGGTGTACGGTCCTAGAAAGACCTCTGCCGCCTGGCCGACCTCGTCAATTGACAAAACTGTGTCAACAGAAGATACTTGTGTTAGAAACAACCCCGCCAAATCCCCTGTAGCACCCCACATGCATGCAAAATACAGTACTATGTGGAATGTCATCGCAAATCATAAAGGAAACACAAGAAGAACAATAAAATATAAGTAAACCAAAACTTTAGCATTTCTCATCACAAATCATAAAGAAATACACAAGAAGAACAATAAAATCTAAGTAAACCAAAACTTCAGCATTTCTAATAAGTTCATAATTAAATAATGTAATAACAATAATGTCACCAGCAGAAGCAAATAGAGATAAATAGTTTGAGACACTGGACCGATATGAAGCTATTTTAGAAAGAAAATAATAAGTCAAATAATTGTGGTGAGCCATGGTGCTGGTAATTTGTGTGCCTCCCATGTCCATGCTCACAAGGAAATCTATTCCACTGATTTTTTTTACCTGGAACGGAGGGAACAAGAGTGAGTCGGAAAAATCTTATAAGTAACTCATTGACAACAAGTGAAATGATATGAAAGGAATACAATAAAAATAAATCACAAGAAGTTCTAGGCAGCCACACACAAAGTGTGACTATGGCAAGACAAAGGGACCATGTCATATTGGAACATGTGATAAATGTGTTAGTGGAAACCCTAGGTAATAAGGAGATATGGTGATGAGTAATAATCATGCAACTACATTGAGGACATATTTACGGCACTAATTTCAATAATTCATATACGAGGTTATACAAGAATAGTCAGGCACACACCTCGACTATATCACTTGTAACGGGGTGTTATTTTCCCAACAACAAGACTATATATACAGCCCACAAGTACGTTGTTGAGTGCGTATTGTTATTACTCCTATGTATGATACTCAATTACGTAATTGTATTATGTAAAGAGAGATACCAAAAATGATTAGCAATATAGGTCGTCATGATACAAGGTTAAGGATGGATGCTGATTAACATTGAGTACCATTGGAGGTTAGGAAAAAAATCTGATATGTCATAGGGAGATCGAAATGGGCATTTATAATAATACTGATACAAGCACTCAAGTGCTACGGTTTGAGATAAACAACCCTGGTGTAATTAACGACAGAAGATCCAGTGGTCCCATTGTAATTCCTCAAAATTAAACATTTAGCTAAACCCCAAGTTAACTATCCATGTCTACCATGAAATAGTACAAGAACTGTGTGCTAGATATCCATTAATTTGGGTACAATTAATTCTCATATTAGCGTTGTTAAACTAATAGTAATTAATTAGCTGTCAAATGACTATCATCGATAGTCTCTACGCCAAAATGCCACCATAACACACCCTCATTCATATGAATTACAAGTTAATGAAATTAATCAGCAAATGGCCATGCAAGTGCAAACAAGTTTATCGCCAAGAGATAGATACAGGAGTAAAAGCCGCAAGTTACTTGCCTACGAAGCGTACAACAAACCAACTGCACGAAGGATCAGAAATGTGACGTCATCCAGAGTTCCCTTGATAGTTGTACCTCTAGGGAGGTGATGAGGTCAGTAGGCCTGCCATGGGAATATGGGCCTTCGCCTGTGGGGGATTGGTGGTAGAATCATTTATTGGTCCATTCCGATTCCCACCGGTTCCGTGAGGCAGCCACCAACAAGTACGCCGACCTTGCTGCCTTCACTTTGAAGTTCACGCTGCCAAAGTTCACCATGTTGTTGGCGCCCTTCCTTTGCTTGGGTTGACACTGGGCGTCGTGCAAGTGTGTGAGCGAGTTTGAAATATACTTCTATGGGTCTGTTTATATTGGTTTTTGGCTTTGGCTTATAGATAGTAATAACTTGTAGAGATAGAGACACTCGCGTGCAATTTTAGCTGATATAAATGAAGTCATTACAGTATATACTACAATAGACTAGTAGACCTCACCTTGAAAAGACGGTCCATTTAAAAGATAAGTACTGTAGAAAAACAGCTTTTAGAAGCTAATACAATTATGGACAAGCATGTCCTAAAACAAGTTTAGCCATACCCCAATCCTACCCTTCCTCCTCATCCCCAACTCTTCCACTGATTTCACCGAATTGATTGTAGGTGAAGCTCCACTCCAACATCGAGATGGGGTGGTGTCGGTAGTGCTAAGATCCGAAGAAGAGGAGGCAGCGGGATCCGGGCATGGTGGCGGGGCGGGGACACAAGCATGTGACTGTGTCGACGACTAGATCTGGGCCAGATGTGGAGCCACCGGATAGGCTTCATCAGCCTTGAGCCCACCCTGAACCCCCAAGATGGGCTGGCCCATCAGATTGGAGATGAATGATGAGTTCATCCACCCCACAGGCCACATCACAGACACACACCAGAGAGTATGCACCACGCATGCAAGGGTTCTTCGAGAGAGGCAGAACACACACCTAGCGGCTGGCTGCGCCCGGCGGTCCGAGCACCTGGCGGCTGACACACACAAGGGAGGCACAGAGACGCCACTCGATGGCACGACAGTTGGCTGCTTGCGCGGCTGAGTAGATCCAGGAGGGTGGCGACCGAGCTGCGGAGGTGCCCGGGCCAGCGAGGAGCGGGCATAGTCAAGAGCAACTGAAGCGAGGAGGCGAGCAGGAGAGGAGCCGACCAGCCAGGTAGGGGGCGCCTCACCGGGGGGAGGAGAGCCGGGGAGGCAAGCAATGGAGCAAGAGGGGAGCGATTGGATTCGCGGGGGAGCTGCCAGCCAGGGAGGCGAGCAAGAGGGGAGCAAACGAGCAATTGAGCAAAATAGAGGGAGGAGGGACTGTCGTCTGACTGACTGATTGCTGAAGTGCCAAGAGCCAGGCTCCAGAGCCAGAGGTAAATTCTTTATATTGAATTATTGTAGATCATTGCATAACAGAAGTCATTCAAACCTAACTTGCAAGTCATCCTCATCCCTTGATCAATATGTTTTGCCTGATGTTTTGTCATCTAGAAAATTAAATAGTGGTTTTTGTTGTGCTTTACCACTTAAATAAATAAATGCAAAGTATGAGTAAATAAATACAATGAAATGAAAAGTATGAGTACTACAAATCTGAATCTATTTATATAATTACATGTACTTTCTATTTTATTTTGACCATGAACGCAAGTCATTTCTAAAGGTTTTTTGCAGCCAAATGTTGATATCAAAACGGTGCTATCTCAGCTCGTGGACAGATTGTCAAACTATGCTGCCACAAGTCCTGAAGTAAACATTCCCTACTCCACTTAATCACTGTATATTTTGTTTACGCTTTTGACATTAATGAATTGTGCAGGTATTGCCAGAGTTCTTGCAAGTCGAAGCTTTTGAAAAGTTCAGAAATGCTATTGGAAAGGTAAATCTTTAGTTGCTACTTATGAAATCAATATTCAATCATATGTCATGTCGTCTTACCTTTTTTATGCTAATCTTAAATTGTCTCGTGATTTAAGCTAGCGCTTTAATGATACATTTTATTTATTTTGGATGTTCATAATCATTTGCAATTTATTATTGTATCACTGATTTTGCTACTTTTGATACGTAGATGACTGATCTCTACTGCTAGAACATATTTATATATTTTTGGAATGTGTTTTCTATTACTGAGGTACTTTTGTTGTATTTTTCTCTTTTTATAATTTTCTTCTCTTTTGTTCATATATGAATTTAGATTGCACAAGAGTAAAATACTATGTTTGTATCAATTTAGCTTAGTCCTAGGCTTTGAGTCCACCCTCCATTTTCATCCTGGCTTCGCCACTGATTTGGGTGAGCAGTAGGCAGCAGGATCTATTCAAGGTGGTGGTGTGGCAGGATGCATGCGTGGTGGTAGTGGCCGGGATGCGTCCGGGCGAGGAGGAGGCGGTGGGATCCAGGTGTGGTGGTAGAGGTGACATGCAGGTGTGGTGGCGAAGGAAGGAGTTAACAAGGGTTGCAAACCAAACACACCCTTGGCGGGCTCCCAACACATCCCGGTGTAACACCCCACCATTTAGTGCCATATCACCAGTTTTTAACTTGAGTTGCACTAGCATATAACGCTTGTTGACCCAAATCATAGCAATTCTTGGTTAACCTTTTTGGGCGCAGCAAGGACAAAATCCCAAGAGAGTTGCTACGCATGCATGCCCGCTCAGAGCATCAACCCTCGCTACACGAACTACATATGTGTGTGGCCTTGTAGTGGCACACGGCATAGATCGTGTACCAAGAAGTGTTTTTGGGCATTTCATGCCGACGAGGGCGATAGTCCATTAAGGGGGGAGGGGGAGAATGTAACACCTCGCCCTTTAGTACCATGTTGATAGTTTAACTTGAGTTGCACACTTGCACTAGCATATGACACTTGTTGACCTAAATCGTAGTACTTTCGGGTTAACTCTTTTAGGTGAAGTGAGATGAAAACTGTAGATATGTGCTATGCATACATGCCTGCCTTGCGGGTGGGCTGGGCTTTTAGCGAATTTTGAGCCCAGCGTTTTCACCCGGCCAGGCCAACGTGCCGCGAGATATGAACCAAACAAGCCCTTAGTCTTCTGCTAGCTTCTTAGCTGTCTAGCATCGGCTTCCCTCGCTCCTCAGCGATGCTTTAAATGTTCAGCAATGAAGCAAGGTGTGTATCGTGTTCAAAGAAATACTCCCTCCTGTCATACATTCTAAATTTTGGTTATGAATAACTTTTGATTATTTAGATTGGACATATAAAAATGGTACATGTAGATTTGTCTTGAAAATATTTTTATAATATTATAAATTTACTAGACTTTATTGATATATCACAATAAAAATAAGTAGTAAAGGTTGTATTTTAGGAACTGTGTCCATATCTCAAATGGCTTTTTTTTACTGAGGGGGTGTAAATCAAAGAAGCTGATATTACTTCTTGCATTGAAAAGAACATGAATTGTGATTTTGCGTGTCTGTGCCGTCACTTCAAATTCATTGAGTGGAGTTGGGTCACGAAGTCGAAATTTCACATGCATCATTGGGTAGTACAAGAGGGCACGCTGTAACTATCATAGCGTTAGCACTGAATGAAATCACTTCGTATTTACAGTGTATACATACGTCTGCTTTAATCCAGGACAGTTCGGTGCATTGCGCCCAGGGTGTTACACCCGGCCAGGCCAGCAAGCGGATCTTCTGTTAGCTACTTAGCTGTCTAGGCTCGGCTGCCCTCGCTCCTCAGCATGCTTTAAATGTTCGACAATGAAGCAATGTATTTATCATCTTCAAAGAAATACCCCCTGCAGTCACAAAAAAGAAAGTCATCTGTGATGTGTGCAGTCAAATATAGTAAACTTTGGTTATGAATAACTTTTTAATTATTTAAATTGGACACATAAAAATAGTACATGTAGATTATTTGTCTCAAAAAATATTTTATAATATTATAATTTTATTAGACTTTATTGATATATTATAATAAAAATTAGTCAACATTGTATTTTTAGGGACTATCGATATCTAAAACGACTTCCTTTTTGACTGAGGGTAGTAAATCAAAGAAGTTGACATTACTTCTTGCATTGAAAAGAACATGAGTTGTAATTTTGCCTGCGCGTGCCGTCACTTTAAATTCTTTGAGATGGGAGTTGGGTTATGAAGGTAGACATTGACTTCGAGTGTTGGATTCCATTTATGGAGCCGTCTGTTTCAGATGACAACTCAATGTGGAATACTGACTCTTAAGACTCCAGCAAGGCCATGACCAGGGCGATACATGTGCGAAAGACTAGTTAGTGGGCAAACACAAAATATCTATACAGATTACGGAAAAGAAATGGAAGGAACAAGTCAAAACTCTGCCTTTGCAGTAAGTATGCGCACAATTAATTTGTGTGTGTGCATCTCTTTCTTCAGTGCCTTCGACCAAGTTATTTAGCAAAACACTGAATTAATGCTTGTTCCAGTTAAATACCAACCATATTTGTCTGATAATTTCTTGAGCAGTGTATGCATCCGTGGGAAAAGCTTCACGGAAGAGCAAAGCGTTTAGCTACGTGCAACGCCACCATCTTTGCTTTCATGTATGTGTTCGTGAATTATATTCACCTGGGAAATGTTGGCACAAAAATATGGATGTACGTACTGTATAGTTTCGTCTACAGGACCAGAAGTACTAAAAGATGTATGCTAGCTTTGTTCGGACAGCAAGTATTCGGTCTAATCCGGTGATCTCTCCGGCCAACTCGCTCCGTGGACAAAACCTGCAGGCTTGAGAGCCTCTCTCTCTCTCTCTCTCTCTGACGTACGCTCCTGTCCTGAATGTTGTTTACAGTTACACTTGAGTTGGATCAGCTAGCGTTTCAAAAAAAAAAAATCTGAAATTGAGAGACTTGAGAGTAAGCTTCTTGAGATAGAGAGGACGGTGAAAGAGTTTAATATTTTCATCATCTGAGAGGCACTTGCTCAGAGATTCGACGTTCTGATCCTTAGCAAACCGGTATTGGTGTGGAAGCTTGCAGGACGGGTACGGCAACGGAAGAGGAGAGAGTGGTGCCTTCAAAATTTTTCGAAGTATGTTCGTCAAACTACTAAAATACTCTTTCTTGACCCGTTCATTTCCTTCAATTGTAAGCAATCGTCATGCTTGCCACATGTAAATGCACCACTGGCTTACCACGTATCGGCAAGTCTCTTCCATTCTGGTTCCACCAGATCACGCCTCACTTAGACCAACCAAGCCACATGTTGTGGCCCACCGTTCAAATTTCCCTTCAATATTTTCGTCTTTTTTGTGTCATGCTTGAGCTCAGCCATCTCACACAACATCATTCATCGATCTGGGCATGGCTCCTCTATGAGCGTAGCTCTTGTCATTGATCATGGTTGACTATAAGCGACCATGCACATCCAAAGACAAAAAAATCATTTCAAGCATAAGTTCTTCACAACTTAACCTACAGTAGTAATCACTACCGGAAAGCTGTTTTATGCCGAGTGTCTGAAATTTTGCCGAGTGCAATATATCGGGCACTCGGCAAACAATAACTTTGCCGAGTGCCCAATAGATTGCACTCGGCAAAATAAAGCACTCGGCAAAATAAGATCTTTGCCGAGTGCCGTATATTAGACACTCGGCAAAGTAAGCTCTTTGCCGAGTGCTAACAGGAAAACACTCGGCAAAAATAAAACACTCGTCACCAACCGCCGTCCGTTAGAGGTCAGCCGCCGCCGTTAGACCTTTGCCGAGTGTCTGGAGCTGACACTCGGCAAAGATATCTTTGCCGAGTGTTTTGTTTGCGGCACTCGGCAAAGAAATAAAAATCTTTTCCTCTCCTACCCTTCAAACTTTTTCTACTCTCCACATACAAAATATGGTACTCTATGTTAAAATTTGGTATATTTTTGTATTTGTTTGCTATATTTAATTAATTAATTGCATTTCAAGCATTTTTTTGAATCAAGTCAAATTTGAACTGCAAGTGATTCAAATAATAAGAAAAAATGAGTAGAAAAATGATATTCATGTTATTCAGCCCGGTTTGAGGCTTTACCTGTTAAATGAAAAGGAATTTCGAACATCTTGTTCAGGAAACACGACCACAAACGTGTGGCCGAATGGTTTTTAAATTTTAAAAAAAGCAAACGAAGTCTGAAAATCATGAGATTTGTCAAGATGTCATGATATTATACGTGGAGGCTGTGATAAAAAATTGATAAGATTTCGCATAAGTTGTCACGTACGATGCTTACAAACTGAAGCAATTATGAAGAAGAAGCGTAGAGTTGAAACGGATCCGGTAAGATTTGGAGTCAAAGTGACGGTCGAATTGTGGTTTGACTACAAAACTTTTTGTACAGGCAATAGACAATAGAGATTGTTTCATGTGAAATTTTGGCAGAGGAATGGAGGCCGATCGGCAGAGGAATGAGGCCGAGCGGCAGAGGATGGAGCAGATGTATCAGTGGATGCAAAGTCTTGGCGAGAGGATGGGTCAACCTCTGCCACCGGAGCTATTCCCTCCACCTCCTCCTGCAACTACTCATGTGAGTTTCTAGTGGAGTATGAATGTTTAATTTTGTATGTTCCTACTTTAAATCTTGTCTCACAAATGCAATCTCTTCTCCTTTGTGCGAGAATCAATCGGCGGCTTCAATAATGTGCCTCATGACCCATCACATCGATCGGGGTGATTGTGGTTCGAATACTTGTGGTTGTGATGTTTATTATGAATATTGTGGTTGATACTTGCTGAATGATACTTGGATTTGCATTATATGTGATATATTATGGTTGCACTTGGTGAATGATTGTGAATGACATTTGTATGTGATATATTGTTAATATATTGTGACTTGTTTGAGTGGGGTGCAATAAACAATTAAAAAAGGCAGTTTTCTGCCACTTTGCCGTGTGCTACACTCGGCAAAGGGAGGCTTTGCCGAGTGTCATGGTAAAACACTCGGCAAAATAACGTTCTGGGCATTCGGGAACATGCTTTGCGAGTGTGTTTGCTTTGCGAGTGTCATGGTAAAAACACTCGGCAAAGTAACGTTTCTGGGCATTCTGGGAACATACTTTGCCGAGTGTTTTTACCATGACACTCGGCAAAGAACACGTACTTTGCCGAGTGTTTTTTGGATAACACTCGGCAAAATATTACTATTTTGCCGAGTGCATTTACACGACACTCGGCAAAGAGTAATACTTTGCCGAGTGCCATTCCGTCCTGGCACTCGGCAAAGGACGCCGTCACCGTGTTCTCGCCGTCCACTGACCTTTTTTTTGCCGAGGGTCGTTTTGGCACTCGGCAAAGCCTTTGCCGAGTGCTCGATGAAAAGCACTCGGCAAAGAGCTCTTTGCCGTCACAAACTTTGTCGTGTGAGCTATGCCGTGGGTGGCACTCGGCAAAGCCTTTGCCGAGTGTTTCTCGTGCTTTGCCGAGTGTCACCGGCACTCGGCAAAGCTGCTGATTCCGGTCGTGAATAACATATCTCTTGTGACATATAACCACTGACCTAGGTCACCAAATCATCCCATGACTCAAAATTTTCAAATTCATCCATTTCTGCGAGCTGTCCAGAAAAATTGATAAATTCTAAATTTTCACTCCTCCAAAATAACAACAGTTCATCTTAACAAAACCATAAACCTTCGCATGGTCCTTTAAAGCTCAACTAGCTTCGGAACCTGATTACCCCAGTTATCGGCCTCCGAAACAAAGACAGTTTGGACGATATCAGAGGGGTTACAATTTGTAAACTTTGAAGATCGTCAGCAGTATACATCAATGATTAAACAAGCAAGACCTTGATAAGCTTGAGGTTGTAGCTAGTCGTAAAATAAAATGACTAATAATTCAGATAGCAACTCTACATTGGGCAGGACTGTTGCGAACCTTACTCGAATTATGAAAAAGGCTGACGTGTTTTTGGTTAAAAGTGACTTAACTAACAAATAGTGTGGATGGCATGGAAGGGGAGTTTTGGAAAGTGATGGCACAAGGGGAAGAGATTTTTTTTACCGTAGATCAGGAATCTGGACAACTTTTGGTGGTGTATAAGGAATTTTTTATATAAAAAAAATAGTGTTGACATAAAAACTCTCTCTAAGTTTTGTGTCAAATTGCAAAAGTTCGTTGAGATCACAAATTATAGCACATGAAGATACCACTTGTAGGATTACACTCAAGTTAAGCACAAGATATTGAGCAAAAGAGTTACTCCTAATTCCTAGTAATATCCGACCAGAGCAGTAAAAGACTAGAAGAAATAGATCACAATATTAAAAATAATAATGGAATTTTAATTTTAGAGGAAAAATACTGGAATTGTTGTTGTTGGATATTTCTACGTGTGGATCAAAGCAGGTAGGGATGCATCGACCGTAGGTACGTACGTGCATGTGATGCATGGATGCGATAGAGAGGCAGATGTTGGCACGACTCGATCTCACTCTGAGGGCGTCTCCAACAGCTGGCTATTTAGCTAGCTAGATCTGATGTGGCAAGGAAAAAGTAGGAGAGAGAGTAGTCACTAGTGACAAGCAAATAGCTGATCTATTTCACGTAGTCCAAGAACATGAGAGAGGAGCATGTGGGTCCAACAGTATAAAATAGTCTTTGCTTTTGTCTCTCACCTCCACGTCAGCTGACTATATAGCTAGTACTAGCTATTACCATTGGAGATGGCCTGAGCGTACGTGTGAACGACACAAGCATGCATGCTGGGTGAACAGGGACCAATCCGCGCTAATCCAACCGTGCATATTAATTGATCATCGACCGATACGTACATGCATGTTTAATTCAGTTTGTCACTATACTGAGCTCATCGCCGACCCTAAGCTACGGCCTCGAACCAAAATTGACTCATCGCAGCTGCTTCTGTAATCCAGCCCCCAGATCGATCACATGAAATTTGAAGTCCCAAACTTTAGGTAGCCGGCTCACATCCTCGGCCAACCGCGGTGCCTGTAGCTAGCAAGACCTACAAGCGTGGCGATATAGGAATGCATGCGTAGAGCAAAAACGAAAGAATGGATGCATGAAAAGGCTCCACGGAATATTTCAGCCATAGACAGTGCTATTTATTGAGAAAAAAAAGGATGGGCTGAATTAACTTATGAATTTCTTGTTTCGATAATTAACTTACGAATTTAGATTTGGTAATGTGCAATCCACAGTGCAACAAAAGGCCGTCCCCGACCGCACGATCACACTATGCATAGTAGTCGTGCGGTCGGAGACCGCACGATCTCGGTATCGTGCGGCTGCGACGTGCCGCCCCCTGATGAATCGTGCAGTTGGGAGGGGGCTACAAATAAAAAATCTCATGTTTGAGGGCTATATCTGGTATTTCGGTTAACATCAGCATTTTCGTCCAAAATTCGCAAATCAAAGAAGTTGATATTACTTCTTGCATTGAAAAGAGCATGAGTTGTGATTTTGCCTGCGCGTTCCGTCACTTTAAGTTCTTTGACATGGAGTTGGGTTATGAAGGTAGACATTGACTTCGAGTATTGGATTCCATTTATGGAGCCGTCTGTTTCGCAAATCAAAGAAGTTGATATTACTTCTTGCATTGAAAAGAGCATGAGTTGTGATTTTGCCTGCGCGTTCGGTCACTTTAAGTTCTTTGACATGGAGTTGGGTTATGAAGGTAGACATTGACTTCGAGTATTGGATTCCATTTATGGAGCCGTCTGTTTCGCAAATCAAAGAAGTTGATATTACTTCTTGCATTGAAAAGAGCATGAGTTGTGATTTTGCCTGCGCGTTTCGTCACTTTAAGTTCTTTGACATGGAGTTGGGTTATGAAGGTAGACATTGACTTCGAGTATTGGATTCCATTTATGGAGCCGTCTATTTCGCAAATCAAAGAAGTTGATATTACTTCTTGCATTGAAAAGAGCATGAGTTGTGATTTTGCCTGCGCGTTCCGTCACTTTAAGTTCTTTGACATGGAGTTGGGTTATGAAGGTAGACATTGACTTCGAGTATTGGATTCCATTTATGGAGCCGTCTGTTTCAGATGACAACTCAATGTGGAATACTAACTCTTAAGACTCCAGCAAGGCCATGAGGGGCACTCCCAATGCTTAGTTTCTTGAGGGAGTTTTTAGAGGAGAGAGAGAACAATAAATTGCCTTATAGACTCTATTCATTCCAATGCATAGTTTCTATGATAGTTTCTATAGAGAGAAAAAATTAATACTCTCTTATATGAGCCATAAAAGAGGTTGGATCATCTGTGGTAACACATAAGTAACGAGCTTGTCTGTGGTAACACATTGACCAAAACAAAACGGTTCATGTCATCATTCTTTGTTGCAACAACGTTCAAATGGCACCATAGAAGAACCTGACATCTGTTACTGTACCAACCATGTTCAAATACCATTATAGCATAACAGTTCAACGCTCAAGTTCTAAAGTTTGCAATTACTTGAAGATAAGAACAAGTAAAATTAGAAAATAACGACACTTGATGATGAGAAAATAACATAACAGATACACGAATTTTTACTTTCAACTTTTGACCTACAAGGAATATTTGTAAGTGAACATAATATTAAATGAATATGAATAACTATCAATAGTAGACTCAGGTGTAAGAACACAACTAAAAAAATAGTAAGCTACAACAGTACTAAACCATTAGTAAAATGTCAGGAGTGTCCAAGAACACAACAATATATATACCAAATTAATTTGAATCTCCAAACTTGTACCACATTATCTATTAAAAGTTGTAACTAAATTAACATCTTCACTAAAGCTAAAATCTAGTACCACAACAACAGATTCCAATTCTCATGCTAACAGGTAGTACAAGATGACGCTGTCCACCATGTCGAAAAACAGGCAACTTGAGAAGATGATGCAGAACCAGGTGCTGCAGGAGAATTGGTTCCTTGATCCATTGTCTCAAGTCTCAGAAACACAAGATTAGGACGTCACAGGATAGGGAGCAGGTGGCGGGCGAACGCTGTGGCGGATTTGCAGGTTGGCTGGAGGCGGACGAACAGAGCAAGAAGAGGGCATCGCGGCCTACTGGAGGCGGGCGACGGGCCAGCTGAAGCCGTCGCGCAGTCGGGCGACACCGGCGCGCGATCGCGCGCTTCGGCTCGAGGCGGTCGATGCGGTCCAGTGGCCGGCGCGCGTCGAGCGACTCGAGCGAGATCTGAACCAGCGCGCGTGGTGGAGCCGGCGGCGGTCGGCGTCGCGGTTGCTGTAGTCGGCGCGTCCAGCGACACGGCGCGCGGCGATGGCGATGTGGGAGATCCGAGCCGCGCGGTGGTAGAGCGAGCGGCGGCGGCCGCGCCGCCGGCGGTGGTAGGAGAAGAAGCACGGCGCGCGCAGAGAAGGAAAAGCGCGGGAGTGGGCGAGCGCGAGGAGATGGAAAACGCGGGCGCGGAGGGTCGACGGCGGCGTATGGGATCTGCGCGCTTTGGAGAAGAAACGACCAAAGTCTCCCCATCGCGATTTCAGTCGTTTCTTCGAGCATTGGTATTAGCGAGCACGTCGTTCCCTCTTGAAGAAACGATTTCTTCATTTTTCCTTCTCTCTCTTTCTTAATTGCATTGCCACATCAGCAAAATGCTGACTTGTCATCACATTTAAGTGGGATAGAAATCACAATCAACGTCCCATTGGGACTGCTCTGACCAGGGCGATACATGTGCGAAAGACCAGTTAGTGGGCAAACACAAAATATCTATACAGATTATGGAAAAGAAATGGAAGGAACAAGTCAAAAGTCTGCCTTTGCAGTAAGTATGCGCACAAATTAATTTGTGTGTGCATGTATTTCTCCATCTCTTTCTTCAGTTGAGGCCTTCGAGCAAGTTATTTGGCAAAACACTGAATTAATGCTTGTTCCAGTTAAATACCAACCATATTTGTCTGATAATTTCTTGAGCAGTGTATGCATCCGTGGGAAAAGCATCACGGAAGAGCAATGCGTTTAGCTACGTGCAACGCCACCATCTTTGCGTTCATATATGTATTCGTGAATTATATTCAACTGGGAAATGTTGGCACAAAAATATGGATGTACGTACTCTATAGTTTCGTCTACAGGACTAGAAGTAGTAAAAGATGTATGCTAGCTTTGTTCGGACAGCAAGTATTTGGCCCAATCCGGTGATAGAGAATAAAAGCTACTTTTAGTCATATTTAAGTGTGTTATTTATAAAAATAGCATCTTCTTAGCCATAATTACAAAAATGATGCTTCTGTCGCCCAGTGACCGGACAGTATTAACCTCGGGCTAACACATGGCGGCTTGTCGTCCGGTGACTGTGTGGCATTAACCTTGGACCCACATATGGCACCTGTCACCTGGTTACTAGGTGGCATTAACCTCGGGTCGACACGTGGCGAGACTAATGCGTACGGTGAGCCATCACATGTCAGTTTGAGGTTAATGCGCCTCCCGATCTCACTTGTTTAATCAACCCTTTCCAATCAATGGCTAGGATTTACCGGTGACTCTTACCCCTCGAGGAGCACATGCATAAAAGAGCTCTATAAATTACTGCAGCAAATTCGAAACCAGCACTGTCCAAGTGCTAGCTTTGTTAGGTCCTTATCATCATGCACATCACATTATCCACTAGTCCAGCACTAGAACACCTAGGGTTAGAGGGGGGTCGGGAAGACTCACGGTCGCCGATGAACGCCATGGAGCAAAGACCCGTGCCTGCGTGATGCAGGCGTGAGGTAGAGTCGGTGCGGTGCAGAGGGTCGTCGCCGGTGAGGTCCTGCAGTAGCGGCGCCGGCCTTCCCGTTGCTAGCAGCGTTTAGGAGATCGGGTCCTTAGGGTTTGTTTGGGGTTTCTGACTCTCACGCGAACGACGTCGTACGGGAGAGGCCGGTACCCATCCTTCTTTATACGCTGTTGCAACGGGGGACAGTAACCATGAGTTGGTTAGGGACCCCCGATCAGGGCGCTGAAAAACAGGGACGTGGGTTTCCCCACGTCTCCCTCGTCTCGGCCGTTTGGCCTAAGATCAAATATCCAACATTCTCCCTTTTGATCGTAAGGCTAAACATCATAAGCCCTCTCTCAATAAAAGTTCACACCAAAATAATGCATCACAACAGTCAATTAAATATCGCTGGACAACAGTACTTATAGTGCTCCGTTCTATATCAATCGGATAACATAATACTTCATGGGAGTTGGTTACTTTATATGGTCCTCTTATTCCAGGATCACAGGCTCTCCAATAAACCCATGCCGGCAACATGATCACAAAAAATATTGGGTGGTAAGCCTTTTGTGAGCGGATCCGCAAGCATAAATTTAGTTCCAATATGCTCAACCTTAATTGTTTGATCCTGGACTCTATCTTTCACAACATGATACTTTATGTCAATGTGCTTGGCAGCTGCACTTGACTTGTTGTTACTCGAATAGAAAACTGCGGGTTGATTGTCGCAGTACAAAATGAGTGGTCTAGAAATGCTGTCTACCACTCTTAATCCCGGGATAAAGTTCTTAAGCCATACAGCCTGCCCGGTAGCCCATAACATGCCACAAATTCAGCCTGCATTGTCGACGATGCAGTAAGTGTTTGCTTTACACTTTTCCATGAAATTGCTGCTCCTGCGAGGGTGAAAATATAACCTGATGTGGACTTCTTAGTGTCTTTACACCCCGCAAAATCAGCATTAGAATAACCGACAACCTCAAGGTTATCGCATTTTCTATATGTGAGCATGTGACCTTTAGTGCCTTGCATATAGCGCAGGACTTTCTTAACAGCTTTCCAGTGGTCCGGTCCTGGATTTGACTGATATCTGCCAAGCATCCCGGTAACAAAAGCTAAATCAGGGCGTGTACATACTTGAGCATACATAATACTTCCGACAGCAGAAGCGTAAGGTATAGCCTTCATCTGATCAGATTCATAGTCATTCTTTGGGCATTGAAATTTCCCAAACTTATCGCCCTTCACAATAGGAGTAGGCGAGGCAGAGCATTTATGCATATTGTATCTCTTTAGTACTCTGTCAATGTATGCCTTTTGTGATAAACCTAATATTCCTTTGGACCTATCTCGGTGAATTTCAATACCAAGAACATAAGATGCTTCACCGAGATCTTTCATGTCAAAATTGGACGAGAGAAAACTTTTAGTTTACCGCAGCATGTCCACACTGCTGCTGGCCAATAATATATCGTCCACATAAAGAATTAAGAAGGTGTAATTACTCCCCCTGAACTTAACATATGTACAATTATCAACATCATTCTCCTTAAATCCAAATTTCCTTATGACTTCATCAAACTTAAGGTACCATTGCCTAGAAGCTTGCTTCAGGCCATATATGGATTTCCTTAGCTTGCATCCTAAATGTTCCTCGCCTTCCACAACAAAACATTCCGGTTGTGTCATGTAAATGTCTTCATACAAGTCTCCATTCAGGAATGCAGTCTTAACGTCCATTTGGTGCAACTCTAAATCGAAATGTGATGTGAGCGCCATTATTATTCTAAATGAATCTTTAGTTGAGACAGGAGAAAAGGTTTCATTATAGTCAATGCCTTCTCTTTGCGTAAACCCTTTTGCTACAAGTCTCGCCTTAAACCTTTCGATATTCCCTTTGGAGTCACGCTTGGTCTTGTAGACCCATTTGCAGCCTACTGTTTTGGCTCCATTAGGAATTTCCACTAAGTCCCATACGTCATTAGCGCCCATAGACTCAATCTCATCTTTCATGGCATCTAGCCATTTAGATGAATCCTTATTCTTCATTGCTTCCTTATAAGAGCTAGGATCATCTGCCTTCCCAAGATCATCCTCATTCAAGTAAACCTCATAATCACTTGGGATAGCAGATCTCCTCACTCGTTGTGATCTCCTGACAGGTTCATTAGTAGGCTCATCAGGTTGTTCATTAATTGTCACAGAGGGCTGTGAAGGCTCAGCATTAGGTATTGCACTTGTATTTTCAGAGCCCTCAACAGAAGGAGTAGCCACAGAATTAACTGGAGATGCAACAGGAGTTGCAACTACAGGATCAACTATGGGCACAACCACTTGGGGCACAGGAAAATCAGTCTGTCGGATTAGCGGTGAAGCAACATAAATCCGTTTCTCCTCAAGATCAATTTTCTTGGGCTCCAAGTCCCCATCGATGCCATCATTTTCCAAGAACACAGCGTGTCTTGTTTCTACAAATTTTGTGGTACGATCTGGACAATAGAATCGGTACCCTTTAGACCTGTCAGGGTAGCCAATAAAATGGCAACTCACAGTCTTGGGATCTAATTTCCCAATATGTGGGTTAAATATTTTAGCTTCAGCTGCACAACCCCACACATGGAGGTAGTTCAAACTAGGTTTTCTCCAGTCCATAATTCATAAGGTGTTTTAGGCACCGATTTACTAGGAACCCGATTGAGTATATGTGCAGCGGTCTTTAATGCTTCCATCCATAACTTTACAGCAAAGTGGAGTAGCTCAACATACTTGAACCATGTCCATAAGTGTGCGGTTTCTTCTTTCCGCAACTCCATTTTGCTGGGATCACGGGCATTGAATATCGGCGACTATACCATTTTCTTGTAGAAACTCGCAAAAGGACCAGAATCGCCCATAAGTTGCGTGTCGCCCATAATACTCTCCCCACGATCCGAGCGCACTACTTTAATCTTTAGATCGTGCTGATTTTCAACTTCACCTTAAATATCTTAAATTTATCAAGTGCCTCCGATCTTTCTTTAATAGGATAGATATAACCATAACGTGAGTAATCATCGATGAACGTAATAAAAGAATCATAACCATCCACCGATGTCACAGGAAAGGACCACATATGTCGGTATGAATTAATTCCAAAATCCCTATGCTTGAGTAGCACCTTTCTTTATTTGCTTTACATACTTGCCTTTGATACAATCGAGGCAATGATTATCGAATCATTAAAGTCTAAAGGGTGGAGAATTTCTTCTTTAATGAGACGTTCAATTCTCCCCTCGAAATGTGGCCCAAACGACGATGCCACAATTTCGACGAAGTCTCATCAATTCGCTTGCTTTTTATTCACATCACATACATTCATGGATATAGGAGAATCTTGCAGGATAACATATAAAGCTTGTCGTGTCCGATGGCACGACCAACATTATCATTATTAAAATAAATCAAACACATTCCGTGTCCAAAATTACAAGAATATCCATCATTATCTAATAATGAAATGGAAATCAAGTTTCTTCTCATCGAGGGAACATAAAGAACATCATTAAGTTTCATTACAAAACCATTATTCAAAACTAAAGAAACCGATCCAATAGCTTGAATTTGGCTTCCATCCCATTAGCCACTCTAAGGCTTCTTTCCTCTCGAGACTTCTCAACATATGGAATCCTGCAAGGAATTCGTAACGTGCCAAATGGCACCGAATCAATCCACCAAGAATTTATAGGAAAATCAGCACAAAATGCTTCATCAACAAAAGTGATTTCATAAGTACCTTTCTTGGCGAGCCATTTCAGCCATCCAGGGACAATCATCTTTGAAATGGTCCTTCGATCGACAAAAGTAACATTCACCACTTTTCTTCTGCTCATTTGAGCTCCCAGTCTGAAGCGTTTTAGGCGCCTTAGGATCTTTGTGGTGTCTTTGTGGCTTCGTGGCTTCGATAAGGGAGTAGGTTTGCTCCTTCTTTCCCTTTCCTTTGTAGCCACCTCTATTTCTAGAGGACCACCTTATTTGAAGAGCCAACTTGATTCACAAAATCGTAGCCCCTCACCTTGAGCCTCTCTTCCTCTGTGAAACATTAGCGATCAACTCGCTCATGGTCCACTTGTCCTTAATGGTGTTGTAGTTCACCTTGAAAGCTTCAAATTGCTTGGGAAGAGACATCATAATGTAATGGACAACAAAACCATCAGAAATAGCCATGTCCATTGTCTTAAGTCTGGCAGCAATATTGATTATGGTCATAATGTGCTCACGAACATTTCCAGTACCATTGTACTTAGTGTTCATGAGCACATGCATCGATGTGGTAGCATAAACTTTAGAGGACCCTTTAAAGTGATCCTCGATGGAGGACAAATAGTCCTTTACCCTTTCCTTTTCGTGGATTGCTCCTTATTGCCTCACCGATAGAGTTTTTCATCACGCAAGTGAAACACGGTTAGACCGCTCCCACTTCTCGATATTAGCTTTATATTCCTTCATTTTGTCATCATAATTGTCCTCCTTCATAGGAGCGACGGGCTCATCGAATCTGAACGCGTAGTCCAGATCCAAGAGCTGAAAAGTCGTCATAAGTGTAAACTTCCATTTCAGGAAGTTACTACCATTAAGTGGCTCAATAGCATTTACATGAGCGGAAACAGAAGCAGCTGAAAAAATTAAAATTTACATTAGGAAAGCTCATAATTAATTTGCATGAAAATTAATCTTACGTTGGTATGATTAACAACATGCTCATAAGAATTTTTCGCATCACCGTTGGGCAGAAGCGAAAAATTTTAACATAAATTATCGCATGCAATTACAATTAACGTTGGTCAAAGAGTAATAGCATGAATAAAATAAACATAATTGAGTACATGCAATTACAATTAACGTTGGTCAAAAGGTAATAGCATGTAAAATTAAATACAGCCCTCCAATTGAATTTCTCGTTGGTTCCATTCAATTAGGGGCAGAGCATTACGCAGCGGAAAAGAGCATAATATTTTTCAGCAGCTTAACAACATTATCCGTTAATAATTTCATAAGAGACATTATTAATTAAACATGAGATGAATCATAAATACATGAAATATATATACTGAACATAAAATCCATCAGCATGAAATATACACCATAAACAATTTCATGTAAATATATGCATGAAATAGGTGCTGGAGAAAAATAACATCATGCACTGCTGGGCTAAAAACCTAACAGCCCTCCCTTTTTTTCGGCTCGTGAGCTAGCCTTGCGGCTCCACCAGCCTTGCCCGTGGCCGCCATAGGCCCAAAACTTACGTGCGCGGCCCAAAAAGCGCCCGGCCTCAGCCACCGCGCGGCCCACCTTATGCGCCCGGTCTATGGCCTCCACCGGCTCATCATCCCTCACCAAAAAAATCTGAGCCCTCCGATCAAAATCAACGGTTGAACTTCATAAGCGGAGGGGATAACACCCCAAAACCTAACCCTAGATGCCAAAAAACTGCCTCCACCCGAAAATCACGGGCACAGGCGGCGGCAACCCGCGCGGGGCGACGGCGGCGCGCGCTCTCCGTCGCGGAGGATGGCGCGCGGCGCGCCGTGTTCGGCGCAAGGCGGCGCCAACGGAGGGGCGACAATGGCGCGACGGCGGCACCCGCACGGGCGGCAGCCAAGACGGCGGCGCATGGAGCGGCGCGAGGCGCTCCGCGGCCCCATGGCGGAGCGGTGGTGCGGCGTCCGGGAGCAGCGACGCCGCCGGCGGTCGACGCGGGTAAGCCCCCTTCCCCCTTTTTTTTGATTCTTGTTCTTCCCGATCCAAATCCGAAGATTGTTGATTAAGTTTTGGGGATTGAGTGCTCGGATTTGGGGATTTCATTAGGATTTTGCAAAGGTTTCATAAATCCCCTCCTTCTATCTTGCTGAACCGTGACATTAAACATTAGATCCGAGCACATTAGCAGCAGTTAGGGTTCTAGGAGACTAGGGCACGCTCTGATACCAAATGTTAGGTCCTTATCATCATGCACATCACATTATCCACTAGTCCAGCACTAGAACACCTAGGGTTAGAGGGGGGTCGGGAAGACTCACGGTCGCCGATGAACGCCATGGAGCGAAGACCCGTGCCTGCGTGATGCAGGCGTGAGGTAGAGTCGGTGCGGTGCAGAGGGTCATCGCCGGTGAGGTCCTGCAGTAGCGGCGCCGGCCTTCCCGTTGCTAGCAGCGTTTAGGAGATCGGGTCCTTAGGGTTTGTTTGGGGTTTCTGACTCTCACGCGAACGACGTCGTACGGGAGAGGCCGGTACCCATCCTTCTTTATACGCTGTTGCAACGGGGGACCGTAACCATGAGTTGGTTAGGGACCCCCGATCAGGGCGCTGAAAAACAGGGATGTGGGTTTCCCCACGTCTCCCTCGTCTCGGCCGTTTGGCCTGAGATCAAATATCCAACAAGCTTATGACCATGGCTTTATGACCACGGCTGTCGTTTACGACCACACATGGCTTTATGACTATGGCTGCTTGACTACAACTACGTCTGGTTTCGACTTCGACCATGGCAACACGACTTCGACCACGGCAGCATGACTTCAACCAAGGCATCAAAACTACGATCATGACAGATCGACCACTAAAGGTAATTATAGCTACAGGACTTTTACATGGTTGTAGCTTCAGTGTTTTTGATAGTCGTGGACTTTACTGGTTGTACTCGATAGTCGTAGGATTTACTGGTCGATAGTCATTGACTCTATAGTCGATGGTCATAGATTTTGCTGACTGCTCTTATAGTCATATATTTTGCAGTCTTGTCGATAGTCATAGACCTTGCAGTCTACTGTTGTTGTCTTCAGTAGTTGAAAGCTTTACGATCAGTCATCGTACGCTTCTCGGTTGGTACTCGTAGGCTTCGTTGTCAAAATGAGTGCTTCACTCTTTATGATCTTCAAGTACGTTGAGTACTTGTGTTAGGCCAGTGGGGTGCTTGGCTGGTGCTTGATTGAACGGTGTCGATACTCAGCAGTCAGAGCGATTAGGTGCTCGATGGTTGGTGAGCGATAGTTGTGAGTGTTGCGATCAGTTGTCGATTACGAGTACTTGTTGTGCTCGGTGGTCGTGCTGAGTGGTTGGAAGAGTGTTTTTCAGAAAGCAATAGTTTTTGGTGATCGTAATCGGTTGTCTGAGACTGTTTTTTGAATTGTGAAGAGGTGATTGGCTATGGACAACCAGGTTGATAGTTGTGGATGGTCTTGTTCTATATGGATAAGGATGTTGTGATTTGTTGTGCTGTTGACAGTCAAACTGGGAAGAGCTTGTGCCAGGAAAAATGTTTCTTTGGTCTTTGCATATGCAAGCGAGCGTGGAGACGATCACGGTTGGTGACAAGGATGACTGGGACTAGTATAGGGAGATTTAAGGTCCAGATGGTTGAGGATGTCACACGAGGTGGTCGGGCTAACGCTGGAGTACATGGAGATCAAGGATGGTGAAGCGAGACGGAGCTATGGGAGGGAATTTCCTGGAGGCTTCATCGCGTGTTGAGTCATGAGTGTTACGGACAGAGTCTGTGGGCTGGAAGAGGAAGAATTTGAATAAAACCCATGATAGGAAATGGTTTCGGGTCCCTTGATTTGAGGAAGAGATTAAGTGTTGTGTTCGTGTTTGAATCGGACATGATTGGGACGTTAATCTATAAAAACAGGGAGAGGCTTAGGCTAACATAACCAATTTTTAGGGCTTTCATCGAGGAAGTTTTTAGGGGTGCCGTGAAGGTACTTTGTAGCCAAAACTTGTTACAGAAATAATATATCAGATCTATTCCAAAAAAGTTCATCGACGATGTGTTTTTCCTGAGTGTTGTTTTTTTTAGTTCTCGCCGACATGTTACGACCACGGTGTTGCCTTCGGCTTGTTCTCGATCGAGCGGTCGATCTGTTTGAGTAATCGAAGTCTTCTGAGCAACAGGAGATCTCGACTACGTGATCATAGCAAGTAGTCGAATGAGAGGTCGAACATCGAGTGGACGGAATCTTCATCGAGCTTGTGCACACTATCGAGTGTTCTACGATTGGATTTCACATCGGTAAGTTAGATCATTTTTCTTCTAATTTGAGTTTTTGGTTTTAGGTTCAAAAGGCGGAGGCAATCATTCACCCCTCCTCTGATCGCGCCATATGGTCCAATAGAAAGAAGAATTAAAGATGGTTTAGATCTAGCTAGCTTGATATAGAGAGAAGATTATTTACATTTAGTATGGTTTAGGGTTTAGGATTTAGTCAATTCATAGTCTATTTCTACTTAATTTAATTTAATTAATTATTCTTGCTACATATGGCTACATTATATCATATATATCTAGTATAGTAGTTAATTAATTTAATATTTAATACTAAATAGTTATATGCATAATGTAGGACCGTGTGAGTGAAGAGTACATTAACGGCATGTCTGCTTTTATAAGAGCTACCGAGGAGGATATGTTGAATAAGGGGGTGAATATATGTGTTGTCCATGCATTGACTGCAAGAATGTAAAGATGTTTAAGAACCGAACGTACATTGAAACACACTTAATTTGAAGGGGTTTTAAAAAGGGGTATGCACATTGGGCCAGTCATAGTGAAGAGCATATTATAGGGGAATGTAGTAATAATGATATCACTGATGAAGTCAATGATATGCCACCGAATGATGTCGATTGTGGTTCTAATTCGGATAGGCTGCATGATGACAATCTGGATCAAATGCTTCATGAAGTAGAAGAGAATTGTGATGAGAGAGAGAGTATGTTAAACTCTAGGGCTTGATGGAGGATTCGGAGAAACCTTTGTTCATGTGCTGCAAGTCAAAGTATATGTATTTGTCAGCCATACTTGTACTACTGAAATTGAAGGCAAGCAACGGTATATATGTGAATTTACATTTATGTATATGAGAATGTGTGATATATATATATATATATATATATATATATATATATATATATATATATATATATATATATATATATATATATATATATATATACTAATTTACATTTATGTATATGAGAATGAGTCACATATATGTGAATTTGCATTTATGTTTCCCATGAAAGTAATCCAAGGTCGAACGTGACTTCTTCTTGTCGTTAAGGGGGAAAATCGTACATGTCGTACTCTTATTTTTGGATCATCTTAGTGAATTTGATGGCTCCCTGCCACTGGCGTAGTAGATACAAATTACAAAACGGTCGTATGTGCAAGTCACCACTAGTTTACTGTTGACCAGCTGATGTATTACTTTGGCGCTAGTGCATACATATATTAATTGCAAGAGTACAATTCAGGAGTATAAAAGAAAGGATAGGTCGAAACGGTACTTACTGGACCGAGTTTTTTATTTTAAAAAAATCTACTTACTAGACTGAGTTGCTTACTATTATAAGGTTAATTAGTTTTATGTAGGAAAGGGAATGTTACCACGATTTAATTGATTGCTATTGAAGATTCTTATGGACAGACACGGGCGCGCGCGATCGACAGCCTCCGATCGGCTCATGAGCTGATGGGCGTATACCCACCGTGGTGCAGCTAGTCTCGAATACAAAGGAGTTTATATGATTATCAGGTATTTTGTGCTGCAAACAACACTTAAGTATATTTTAGTTTCAAATATGCTACCACCTTTCATTTTTATGAAAGAGACTGCGTGCCATCTATATGTCAAGTTGATTCTAATTCCTCCAATCTATTGATTGCTGGTGATTACTAGTATGGAGGATAATGCCAAGAGCCAAAGAATTTAATGAATAGCCATCGCTAGCTGCCAAGGGTAGTTCGGTAGAAGAAAGCATGGGTCGTACTCTAGGCTGGAAGATTCACTTTAATTTGGACAACCTGCACTAGTAAGAAGGGAGCTCAATCCACGTGTTCCAATCAATTTAGATTGAAAATAACACAAAATATAAACATTTATCTAGATTGGACACAGATGATGCAGATTTTTCTCCAAATTTTGACCGTAATATCATGAAGTTGTATAAACATATTATAGTAGAAAGTGAGCGATTAAAACTATGTTTTAGGAAACTACTAGTCGATCGAATTCGAATTTCATTTCGGTACCGTATCGTTAAAACGTTTTGTTACTTTCTCTTGGTAGAAAACTTCAAAATATACAAAAATGTGCACCGATTATTAATATTACCATTATAGAATAAATGTGATAGTCCGTGTGAATGCATGGTTGTTGGTTGACGACTAGTAAATTGTAATCCCTTTCAATCTTGTTCAGTGTCAAACTCTCACGACCGCATCGCTCGCCGTCGTCGTGGAAAAGCGAGCTTAGCTTCCTAGCTTGATAACGACTGATTAGCTTGTTAATTTCCGGTGAAGGCTGGAATTGGAGCTAGCATGCCATGCATACGTACGATTCCACGTAGCTAGTTTAGCTCCATCCATACCATACGGCACGGACCCCAAATCTATCTGCAAAACTCACGTCAAATGTTATGTCTCTCGATTCAGCATGGTTGTTCCAGTCCGCGCTCCGCATTTCTCGTTGGCATTTACACGTGCAGGGTTGAAGTGACTTTTCTTCCCCTCTGCTTTTGTGTTTATCTACGAGATCAAATGCTTGCTTCCTGTGCTGCTTAATTTGAATGTAATGTGTTTATCCAGCACAGTGGCTAGCTAAGTATTACCTGTACCTATAATACTCATGATACTAATCTTTTGCTACCTACAGATAAGTAGTACAGGCAGCTGATTTAGCAGCCTTCATTGCTGATACCTATGGCTAACTGTTACTGGTAGTACGTTCCTCTTGCTCTGTTTAATGCTCGTGTTGTTCTTCCAAATCTGCTACAGGCTTTCATGTACGTGACGTCGTGACCCAAGGACAGGGGCTAGGATGAGTTCCGATGACGGGAGCGTGAGAGCGCATAGCTCCTGACTTGGGTTTGATCCCAAGCACAAGAGGGTGAAAACCATTTAAATTATCGCAATTCTTGGGTTACATGAATCACCAGAGGATGTTTAAAATTGAGCGTTTCTTACCACAATCAGAAGTTTTTACCGGCTTTGCAGGGAAGTAGTTACGAACCATGAACAACAATTCGACACAACGCGTTAGAGGCTACTGAAATTTCGCCGCGCCCAGCTGCATTGAACACGGTCAAAAATTTGCGTACCATCACCGTGTGCTACAAATATACTTGGTGTTGCTGTACTAAAAGAGAAGTTTCCTTTTGCTGCCAATGTATCAGTCAGCTGTCAACATGGCACACCAGTCCGACTAGCCCGACAGCTGAGAAAACCAAATCGTAGCACAAAATCTATCGTGCCAGGTTCAAAGTGCTCAACCAACCACCATCTCCCAGCCTTTGACTTTGTCCATGTATTTAAACAAGAACGACAACTACGGAGAAGTGCTAATCTTCTTTTGTTTCACAATGCAAGAACCCGCCATGTTCGTCCTCCGTAGTCTACTCCACCTCCTATCCTTGCCGCTCGTCGCCGCCGCCGCCTATTCGGAGTACTCGTGTAATGGCACCAACGGCAACTACACGTCGAGCGACGCCTTCGGAGCCAACCTCGAGCGCCTCACCACGGCGCTACCCATCAACGCCTCCATCTCTCCCTCCCTCTTCGCCTCGGCGGCCATCGGCGCCGCCCCGGACGTGGTCTTCGGCCTCGCGCTCTGCCGCGGCGACATCACGGAGGCCAGGACGTGCTCCTCCTGCCTCAACGACGCGTTCCAGAGGCTGCGGGCGCTGTGCGCGGGCGATAGGGACGCGACGTTCTACCACGACCTCTGCACCCTCCGCTACTCCGGCGAGGACTTCCTGGCGCGGCCGGACGACAACTCCCCGGTGATCAACGCCATGGACGTGAACGGGTCGACGTACGCCGGGTGGGACAGCCAGAACGCGACGTCCCGGACCTTCTTCCTATCGCTGGTGGGCACCCTGTTCAGCGAGATGGCCATGTACGGCGCGTACAACTCCACGGCGCGCCGGTTCGCCAGCGCCGTCATGTACATCAACCCGCAGCTGCCGACGGTGTACGGTCTGGCGCAGTGCACGCCGGACCTCTCGTCGGGGCAGTGCTGGGACTGCTTCCAGGGCCTCCAGGAGCAGAACCGCCAGTGGTACGACGGCCGCGAGGGCGGCCGCATCCTCGGCGTCCGTTGCAACTTCCGGTACGAGGGTTACCAGTTCTACAGCGGCACGCCGGACGTCCGGATCGGCTCGCAGGGTGGTACATCTTCTCCAACTGGGAACAATGGTAAACCAAAATCGTACTTCTTTTCGGCATATACGTTTGTTCAATGCAACTAATCTTAGACAGCCTAGTATCACTACTACAGAACGGCTAATAGTAGACGCCAAATCACATACGGTTTTGTGAAATCGTCTGTGATGTACACTATTATAGATGGTTTTAATTTGAAGGTCGTCTGTGGTATTTGTGGCGGGAAAAATGAGTATCACAGACGGTTCTTACCTCTGAACCGCTCGTGATATCGAAATACACAGACGGTTTTATAATAAAACCGCTCGTGATAATCCAGATTATCACAGACGGTTTTTATTATAAAACCGTCTGTGATACTGGAATATCACAGACGGTTTTTATTATAAAACCGTCTGTGATACTGGAATATCACAGACGGTTTTTTATTAAAAACCGTCTGTGATATGTTTCCCGCCTTGCAATTCCCCAAAATTTCATAATTTCCCGCCTGAGTCCGAGTAGGATTCAGTTTTGACACACCTTCAGTAAAACGGGCATAACTTTTGCATACGGTGTCCGTTTTTGACGTTCTTGTACTCGTTGGAAAGCTAACGACGAGCCCGATCCAAAAAAATAACCCGCTTGCGCTAGTCGCCCTCCAAGACCCCGAAAATCGGCCACCTTTGGACCTAAACCTGCGTCGCAAGTTTTTGGTTTCTGTTTTTGCCCTTTTTCTTGGTTTTATTTTCGGAATTTGGATTTTTCTTCAACTGCAAAGTTGTAGATCTCGTCGAAACCTTTCAAATGAGTATATATAAACTATATAAAACTTTGCTATTTTATCTTTGCAGACTAGTTGTTTATATTACATCGGTATATAAAATTTGTGCTTCAATTCACAGACGGTTCTATATATAGAACCGTCTGTGATATTCATTTATCACAGACGGTTCTAGCCAATAGAACCGTCTGTGATAATCTGACCACTGGGCCCGTCAATCCTCCTCACACCACGGATCGTAGCTCCGCCTCTCTTTTTCCGCGCCCAAAATTTTGAACTCCCGCCTCTCCCTCCCTCTCCCTCCCCTATAAATATTACCAAAACCCAGCCTCCTTGCTAGTTTCCTCCTCCTTGCCGTCCTTGTTCTCCTCCTCTTGTTGTTCTTCTCCTCCTTGCTATCCTCCTCCTTGTTGTTCTCCTCCTCCTTGCTGTCCTCCTCCTTGCAGACGACGCACACGTCAATGGGAGGCAAGACACCGCAGAAGCAACTAGCTCGTGCCAAGGCAGCGCTCAATCAACACCGACGATGGTGGGCGTCAAAGACATCCAGCTCGCGCGCTGCATCAGGGGCGAGAAGGCCTAGGCATAGAGGATCTTTGCTTTTCTCTGTTCTTGTTGTGTTAGCTAGATGAGCAACCTATTTGTTGTTCTCCTCCTCTTTATTGTTTGTTGTTTGTCTGTCTATTCTTGTAATGGTAGACTCTAATCTTAAAATGTGTACTGTGTTTCATACTGTATTTGCTTGTTCTCATTTCAATTAATTGATTTGCAAAATGGATGTTTTATGTTTGTGAAATGAATTGAGATGTGAATTGGATGTATACATGTACGTGTTGATCTGCTTGTTTCATAGAGCATGGCTAGCATTTCCTGAGGCTAGCCAATAAACAGAAATAGATTTAGGGGTAGAAGAGAATAGCACAGACGGTTTTTAGTTAAAAACCGTCTGTGATTATAGCTATCACAAACGGTTTTTGTGTAAAACCGCTGCATGATGATCGATATCACGACGGTTTTAACTAAAAACCGTCAGGATTATCACTATCACGAGCGGTTTTACTCAAAACCGCTCGTGATAGTTGATAATCGCGCACGGTTCAAAACCGCTCGTGATGACCTTCGATTATCATCGACCCATAAATACAGACGGTTCACAAAACCGCTCGTGATAACGCTTCGAACTATGCTCGTGATGACCTTTTCTGTAGTAGTGTATGTATGTTCTTGGTTTTCCTAAAAAAGACTCTATCAAACGAGAACTTCTAAAAAAACTCTCCTAAGACCTTTCGCCTCCTCCTCTCGTTCTCTAGATCTGGCCCCCCTCCCCCTTCTCCGGCGGCCTCGCCGGCGTCGAGGGGGAGGGGGTCCCACCCGTGGAGCACATAGACTTTCCTCTCCTCCTCCTCTTGTAGCCGTCGACTCCCTGGCGGCGCGAGAAGCTCAAGAGAGCAGGCGGTAGGGGCGGGCGGCGGTCGAGCTCGGTTTCGACCGTGCCACACAAGCCGGCGCGGCGGTCGCGCGCCGGCTTCGGCACGGCGTGGGCAGCCGGTGCGGCTCCGGCAGCTTCGGGCCGGAGGCGGGCGTCGGGCCGGTGGCTTCGAGGCGGCGGGATCGAGCGGAAGCGTCGGCCGGCTTCGTGCGGTCACCCTCGAGCGCGGGGTGTTGAGGCGGCGGCCGGCTCCGAGCGGGCGGCAGGGCGTCGGGCCCGGAGGCGGCGGCTCCCGTGCGCTTCCCGGCGGAAAAATCGGTGTTGCGACCGGCGGACGTCCTCAAGGTCCTCGTCGACAGCGGCGTCATCCTCCTCGGTCTGGCGTTGTAGAACCGGATGGATGGCGCCGGTTGCGCGCCCAACAGGGTCACGTACAATGTGATCATGGGCGGGCTGTGCAAGCGCGGCATGTCGGGGGATGCGCTCAAGATGTTCGATGAAAGGCTCAAGAAGAGATCGTGCCCAGTGTGAAGATCTACGCGATCCTGCTCTCGTCCCTGTGTAAGGCAGGGAAGATTGAGGACGCTGGGCGGATGATGCGATCATGGAAGGAGAAGGGGTGCCCGCCGGACGAGGCAACGAATTGAGTGGGCTGTGCAAGTCACAATCGCAGCCGCACCATGGATTTCCTCACTGGGCGCGCTTGGATCCGTGCGTGGGAGATTTCTTCCTTGGATCTGCTCAGTGGTGGCGCATAGGCGCCGCTTTGTGGTTTCTTCAGTGGCGGACATTGCAGGGAGCGACTCGTCGTAGAGTTCAAGGGTGGCTATGCCATGGCCTTGAGGCGCGCAGGTCCCCGGTGGGTTGGTGGCGGTCTATTTTGTGAGTGGGTAGTACGTGGGGTGCAGTGGAGGTGCTGGCGAAAGCCTTACCGGTGATCTTACCGGTCTCGACAACGATGACGCCTTCGGGCGCCATTTTCCTTCCTGGAGGTGTTGTCATGGTGCCCCATAGCCCTCATGTTTACTGATCTCCAGGTGAAAACCTTGCCTCGGTGAGGCGGGCGGCGTCGGCGACTCTCGTTGCCTCCTTGGAGGCGTCGCCTCGGAGGTCCTTTTTCGCGCACAGTAGACCGAAGGTTAGAGGGCTCGGTCGGAAAAGGATAGGGACTTGGTTGAAAATAAGGACGGAGAAGAAGTTATGAAGCTTAGTCTTTCTAGCTTTTTTATAGTCTTTAAGCTTTATTTCTTGTTGTTTTATGCTCCTCAGGTTTTGAGGAATTGAGCCTAAGAGCTCGTGTATCTGTTGGCTGTGTATATCCCTCGTGGATATAGAGGCCGGATTTTATATCCTTTATCTAAAAAATGTTCTTGGTTTATGAGTTAAAATTAATTAAGTTGTAACCACTCAATTATTGTTGTTACTTATTTTCTTCTGAATTATGTAGGAAACAATCATAGGAAGATCTTAATCATTGTTCTATGTGTGTCAATCACGGTGTTCTGTTCTATGCTGCTCGGCTGCCTCCTACTGATCAGAAGGCTGAGAAAAGGAGCTGGTAAGATGATGAATCTTAATTTTCTCCATCCCTTTTAGCCATAAAAAAGGAGTGTAATTAGCTAGAAATCCCCAATCCAGGAAAGAAGAAACCACTACAGGTACAAGCACATTCTAGGAACAGCTCCAAAACAGAGGCGGCGCTCAAGCTCTGGAAGATCGAAGAGAGCAGCTCAGAATTCACGCTGTACGACTTCTTCGAGCTGGCAGCCGCCACAGACAACTTCGAAGAAGAAAACAGGCTCGGAAGAGGCGGCTTCGGACCGGTTTTCAGGGCAAGTGACGCCATTTACCGTCTAGCAATTTTGACTGAAATGCGATCGATCGGCTCTAGTAACTCTCTCTGCATCGCCATTCAGGGCAAGTTACCTGACGGAGCCGAGATAGCGGTGAAGAGGCTGGCGGCGCAGTCGGGGCAGGGGCTCAAGGAGTTCAAGAACGAGATCCAGCTCATCGCGAAGCTGCAGCACACCAACCTCGTCAAGCTCCTGGGCTGCTGCGTGCAGGAGGAGGAGAAGATCCTGGTGTACGAGTACATGCCCAACAGGAGCCTAGACTCCTTCATCTTTGGTAGTACTAGTACTAACCCAATTACTACTAATCCACTTGATTAACGTGCCAGACTCTTATCTCCCGGTCCATGTTGCTGTTTACTAATCTTGGTGAGACTGTCCTGACATGTAGACCAGCAGCGAGGGCCGTTGCTGGACTGGAAGAAACGGCGGCACATAATCGAAGGGATCGCGCAGGGGCTCCTCTACCTGCACAAGCACTCTCGGGTGCGCATCATTCACCGGGACCTGAAGGCCAGCAACATTTTGCTGGACAGAGACCTGAACCCCAAGATCTCGGATTTCGGCATGGCGAGGATCTTCGGCTCCAACATGACGGAGGCCAACACCAACAGGGTCGTCGGCACCTAGTGAGAGAAACACGCATATATACTTGCAGTAGACCACTTTCATGCATGCAGCACGTTCATCGTTAATGTTTCGCGTTTTGTGATGTTGTTTGATGCCGCTTGTAGTGGTTATATGGCTCCAGAGTACGCTTCGGAGGGCATCTTCTCCGTCAAGTCCGACGTCTTCAGCTTCGGCGTGTTGCTGCTGGAGATCGTCAGCGGCAAAAGGAACAGTGGCCACCAGCAGCACTACGGCGACTTCGTGAATCTCCTCGGATACGTAAGGATCTGTACTAAAATAAAGACAAGAACAACAACAACCTGAAGTTTCCTACGGCCTTCTCATTTATTTGATCCTACGTTTGATTCCTAAATTGAATACAAAACATGCTTGCGGCTTATCCATTACCATTAGGTCAATCGTTTCGGCGTTACTGCATAAGCAACATACATCACTGGCAAAGACTGTAATCCTTACCAATGTGCCGTGTTTTTCAATGATTTTTACAGGCATGGCAGCTGTGGAGGGAAGGGAGAGCCTTCGAGCTGATCGACCCGACGCTGGGCGACTGCGACGAGGTGACGAGCATCATGCGGTGCGTCAAGGTGGCGCTGCTGTGCGTGCAGGACAACGCGATGGACCGGCCGACGATGACGGACGTGACGGCGATGCTGGGCAACGACGGCGTGGCGCTGCCGGACCCGAGGCGGCCTCCGCACTTCCACCTGAGGGTCACCAGCGACGACGAGGACGGGTCGGAAGTCCGCACAAGGTCGAACTTCACCGGGTCGTGCAGCACCAACGACGTGACCATCACCGTCATCGAAGAAGGAAGATAGCAACACCATCGATCCATCATTTGTTTTTCTTTGTGGCCTTTCTGTCCGTGACCGAAGCACCGAACGAGGGGTGTGAATGAGCAGATGAATTGTCTGGGTTTGAGATGTTCCTTGAAGTGGATGCAACGGAGTTGCTTTCGTGAGTGGAGTCGCTGGGTTGGAATTAGAAACGAGCAGGTGACTGGCACATGCATCGAGCTGTACCATATGCTCATCCCGCCAGGACTATGCAACTCAAAGTCGCGGATGGTGGCTGGCATGGCAGCTAGCTGATGACTTCCCAAATTTGTGTGTCCCGTGCTGTTTTTTTTTTTGGTGTGTGTGTGTGACCCGTGCACGGTGCACATACGGTGGCCTTGTTCGATCAATGGGGACGAGAATTAAAGCATGGTATCGATCACGATCAGCACGCACATCCGTACGCCGGCTTGCATGACTTGGACATCGGAAGCACTCCACTACTACAAAATAGACTATATTAGACATCTCATCACACACGGTTCATAGAAAACCGTCTATATTGTAATTATCACAGACGATTTTACAAAATATAAACGTCTATGTTACTAGCAATGGCTAGAACCATTTGTGATATGGAATTATCATAGACGATTCTTTTTAATAACTGTCTATGATAGTTCACAGACGATTATTAAAAAAAGATCTGTCTGTGATAATTGCGACGTTACAAACGGTTTTTAATTAGAACCGCCTGGAATATGACCATAGACGGTACAAACCGTCTGTGATGTATCTCTTATATGCATGAATGGCGCACACTTTGTCTCCCTGATGCATCTCTGATCGCTTCGTCTCCCCGATGCATCTTTGATCGTTTCAACTCCCCAATCTGTCTCTTCATCTCATGCTCCGAATTTATAAAAATAATCATCTGCCATGTACCGAAGATGAAACCCCAAATTGCTGATACACATATCTACTCTCAAGTACAAACAAATGGTTTCGACGGCCTCTTCCTTGTTGCCGGTATTGATGGCCAACCTGACCATCCTATACGAGCACCTCACCGCCCGTATGCTGGCGGATGCTGCAGAAGAACACTATGCCAACAGTGTCATCCCTCGTATGTCCGAGGATTTGCCAAAACAGGTGACGACCACCTTCTGCCGTCTTGACATCCTTCTCAGTTGCGTCTTTCAGTTGGTCTCCCACTTCCGACGAGCTAGCCATGCCATCGATGTGGTTCTCCACAATGATATTACATGTCTCCAGGAGGCTTGGTGTCGCTTGGAGTGCTTAGTCCAAGCGGCGGACGATCGAGTCAACCTTGTTGAGACCCCCTGAAGCAAGGGAAAAGAGCCTATGGGCTCTATTCGACTTGATTCATCAATCGGAGGGTCTTCATGAGACACTCGAATGAGCGCATCAGCGGGTGGACGCATTTCAGGCTTTGTTCGTTGATGATCCTGAACCGTCCGATGCCAACCGTGTCGCCTACGAAGTTTTGAAGACGGAGATAGCATACTACCTCTGTCACTAGAAAATTTTCAAACCAGTTAGGTTTTTACTCTTTTTTTAATCTTTTGTAAGAAGCGACTGGCCACGCTGTTTGGCCATATGTAAATACAAGCAGTTTAATTTGTATTTACTATTTTCTATATATGTAAACGGTTTTGGTATAACGATATGACGGTATTACTGATCGTCCAAATCTGCTGCCTTCATCGGACGGATACCTCTGTCTTCCAAATAACCAACAATCTTTCTGGGCTCATCTTAATTATCAAAACCGTCTGATTTATGCTCTCTACTATAAAACTGTCCAATTTACGCTCAATTATCAAAACCGGTGCAAAAAAAACCTTTGCTCGATACCACCCTGGTTTCTGGTTGATGTGTCTCCTATAATCCTTGTTTCATGCTGACGTTGAGTCTCGGTCATCAACAATTCCAAGTCAGAAGAGTTATTAATTAACTGCTTACTCGCTCTGAGAATTATAATCTTTTCAGGGAGCTCACCACAAAATTTTTATCAAGTTCAGTATTCCACCATCGTGGCGCCGCTGCCCCTTAAGCCTACCTTCTCCCCTGCCAACCGCCACCACGGGCCAAGCCTGAAATCAGCAGTGAGCCATCACCATTGTAACATCCCAAATTTCTCTCTTTTAAAAGCTTACGATTTTTATGAATTTTGAAAACTTTTATTGCATTTTGGGAGCTTCTTCGAAAACTTTTCGATTGAAAATTTGAAACTTAAAACAAATATCCCTTGTACGAGAACCAAACTATGACAACCTCCAAGTAATTTGGTTAAGCACACAAAATTACTGAGTTGGCAGTTACAGGCAAAATTTCAAACTTCAAATCTAAATTAATGTTGGTAAGTAAACTAAACGCAAAACCCTAGTTTCAAAACACCTGTGTCTGGGCCAAACCCATCAGCGCCGGCCTATCTCGGCCCAGCCTAAAATCCAGCCCAGCATCACGTCGCTGTCACTGACCAGTGGGTCTGGCCCCACAAGGCAGCATCTTCTTCCCCAAGCCCCTCTCTCCCGAGCTCTCTCTCTCTCTCTCTCTCTCCGCTACTCTCCCCCACGGATCGGAAGGGAATTTGAACGCGCCACCTCACCTCCATTTCCGGCCGCTAAAATTTGTCGTCTCGAGTGAGCTCCTCCCTCGCTTTCTTCATTCTTTGGGGCGCCTCGACGTTACATATCTGATGCACCCACTCCCTCTCTCTTCCTCGCTGTATCTGACGTTACGTATTTGACGATTCGGCACCCGCACCACCAACCTAGAGCTCGCTTCTACTAGACTGATCGAGCGTCGACCTTGGCTTTCTCGAGCATGTGGTGTGCCACCTTTCCCTCTTCCTAATCCCTCCTTTCCTTTCTGTGTTCGTGCGCAAGGGACTCCAAGTTTCATCCTCGTCGCCGGCCCGGGAGCTCGCACTGACCTCACCACCGCCGTTGCCGCAGACGTTCTCCTTCCTCGCTTCGAATCTGGGTAAGTTCCTCCGTTCCAGCATGTTCCACACTCCACACCATCCAGAACCCTGTATACTAGTCAATCCGCGAATTGTTCAACGTAGCTTCCCCGCACCATAGCACTAAGCCGTGCCGCCATAGCTCGCCGTGGACAGAGCACCACACCATTTGATGTGAGTTTTGCACGGTTAGGTTTGCTCTGACCCTGAGAGGCTGGAGCTGATCTCGACTTTGTAGATCTTTACCCCGCTGCTGCGGCGCTTGCCGCAGCCCTTCCCATTGGCCATTGGGCATTGGCCCTCTCCGGCCATGCCGTTGCCACCCGCAGCCTCGCCTTAACCCGTAGATGCCCATGAAGCGGTTAAATTCTGGATTTCGCCGGCGGTAAGCCGTCGCCGCAGTAGGCCGCACCACCCCATCGCCGCTATGTACCTCCGCACGCACGCCACGGCCCATCCCCGTGCGTGCCATTGCCGCTTGCGAGCTCACCGCCATCCCTGCTTTCCGTTTTGCTGTTCACAAGCACTCGCCGTCGCTCGCCGTGCCGACATCAAGCTCAGGCTGAGCCGCGCTCATGGCCGACTCTGCTCAGCTCCCTCTGTTCGAATAGAAGGGTAGAAGAGACGAAACCATGTGGGCCCCATCGCTAGGATAATTAGCATTAAGTAGGTATAATATCCGACCGACCCACGAGCCCAACAGGCCTAGTAAAATCTAATTAACCGGACTATAGGAACATACCAATGACAGGTAGGCCCCATGCATGATTTAATAGGCCGAATCAGATAGTCCACGAAAAAAGACATTGACATGTGGAGCCCTGGACCGTTTCAGTTGGGCTAGTCCATATGGATTGTATCCCCACATGTCAGCCTCTGAGGTTCCCCTTCATGAAAATAATCCAGCAATAAATAGAAACCACATAGGTCCCATCTGTCAGCCAGTGGAGACTTTCCCTAACAAAAATAATAATGAAGAAAAAAGAAATTATAAACCGAGTGTACAACCTTTTAGAGATTTCCAAATTTCTAGAATTAACCATCGGATTCAAACTTTGGAGAGCTTGTTCTCTCTTATTTTAAATCCAAAAGATTTGGTTTGTGTTTCTAAATTCATTTAAATTCAAGATATTTCCAACAATATCATACTAATGTGCCCTTGGTTAATTAATTATGGTTGACGTTTTATGCTTAGAGATGCTTGATGGTTAATTTAAATATGCCATAAATATTGCCAATACATACTTAGAACATTGTATGATACTTGGTGTGGTATCATGGTTGCCACTGGAAACTAGGAAATGTTTTACAAAATGGTGAAGGCTTGGGCTAGTGGATCGTATGAGACCAGTGCTGTGTAGATGTGATCAGGGTTGTGGATGGTCTCATTCGAGTCGATTAAGGGCCAAATTAGACATCATTTTTCAAAACTACTAGTCGTACACCCATAAATCTGTGATAATCGTCTGTTATCACATATGCAATAAATCAGATGGTTTAGAAACCGTCTGTGATAAGGGTTTAGAACTATCTATAATGATCCTCTGTGTGGTAGTAAGTGTTACTTAGATGGTTCTATAATTAAGGGTGCATATTAGATTTTCGTGATAGTTAAGGTAAAATGGACTTAAGGGTAAAATATTTACACAAAAGGATCAAGGATGGATTGTTATTATTTTGCTTGGATCGTACCCCGGACTCATGCTGCCTGCTGCCAGTCAATTCGGCCTATAAAATGAATTGTTCTGCTGGATGGGCAAGGTTAGTATGTATATAGGCCAAGAACTACGGTAGAAATTAAGTACAGCCATCTTAGGAATCTGAGCCAAGAACTTCTAGTGGAAGTATGTCCCGGCGATCTCCTGTCGCCGAAGCACCGCCTCCCTCCTCATTACCCTCGTGGTGAGGCGGCGGGGTTTCCGGCGAGCGGCTATCGGGAACACGGGGATGGAAGCTCCCGGGAATCGTCTATCGAGTGATCATGCACTCCCTAGCATAGTAGCAAGAGAATTTAATGTATCTTTTTTAGTCTAGTGATGACTACGCTGCTTTCCAGTCTGAATTAGAGTAGTTCATTCGTAAGAATTCCCTGCACCCGTCCGCTTTGTATCAAGGAGAGCGGGCACGTAGCATAAATCTGCATGCATGTGCACAAAAATCGATGCACTAGCTAGTTTAAGGCCATCGAGTGTGGTGCCACATCCACCATCTTACTGTCACATCATATTGATGCTAGATTTACTTTTATTCTATAATATTTAGTATCTGGCCCTGATCAACTCGGCTTCGGCTTCTGACTTCTGGCTTATTTTTCACTATTCATAAGTTTCATCTTTTTCTGAACTTTTGGCTTTTTGTTGAGCTTTTTTGCCGATTCTTTTTTTCCCGTATTTGTTTGTATTATACGTAATGGGCTAACATATTTTTTATATTTTTAAATTTTTTTAAATTTAATTATGCTAAATAAGTCTCTGTCAGCTACAGTGTTTTTTTCAGCCAACTACAGTGTTTTCAGCCATAAGCCATGGGCTTTTCAGCCGAACCGATCACCACCAGAAATCTATAACTAAATAAAATATCACTTTATTTTCGCCCACCACACACACTCTCTCATTTCACTTACAAGTGGACCCATAATAAATTGTTTTGAGCTAGCACGTGGTGCATTACCAGGAATCTTTTTCCTCGCACCGCTCCGCTTTCCTGGCTGCAATGCGCAAGCACCGGTTCCAAAAGGATAGGCTAGCTGGTCCCTTTCTTCTAGACTAATTGTTCTTATGATTTGATGTGCTACTGTAATATTATTCTTGGCGGTGTTTATATTGAGGCACATGCAGGCCATGGGGCAGCACCGCCGCCGCCTCACCTCAAGCCCAAGCCGAGGTCCATGGGAGACCCACACGAGAGCATCGAGTAGCACGGGGAGCTGATTCGCGATGGCCGGCGTCGAGATCTGTTGTCCCTGGTGGTAGATTTGGATGGCGGCAACAAGCACAGGTTGCAGTTGGGGAACGAAGCAAGGAGCAGAGGAATGGGGAACATGCAGAGAAAGCAGTAGGCGAGCAATACTAGTGCTTTGTCTGTAGTGGGTCATCGAAGTAGAGTAGTATTAGTACTACAACGGGCTAGCCGAGCGGCCAATTAGATGGGCCGTAGTGGTAGACGAGTGCAACCCAGATGGTGTACAGGCTGAAGTCCAAGTCGACTGGGCAAAAGAAATGCGTCATGAAAATAGTTGAATCTAAGAAGTATGACTAGTGAATGCTTAAGGTAAATACTGGTACAACAACACACTTTATATTTGATCGTAGATCTGGCCATACGGTTACGTAGATTCGTATATTTTGAATTTAGTATATGTACCAGCTCGGAGTTGGTATGTGTACCCATTTGAATTATCGGTGAACGCGGACGGATGGAGAAAATTGCTATAATGGGACTCCAAACAACGTGTTTCGCTATAATGGGACTTCTAACGTTGACATCGCTAAAATGACACCCGAAACATTGGCTTCTCGTAATACATGACATTTGGCTCTTTTAATTCCAATGTTCGGGTATTTCGAAACATTAGCCAAATGTCATGTATTACGAGAAGCCAATGTTTCGGGTGTCATTTTAGCGATGTCAACGTTAGAAGTCCTATTATAGCGAAACACGTTGTTTGGAGTCTCATTATAGCAATTTTCTCGGACGGATGGGGACACACGACGACATCCCTACAACCCAGCTGTTTCGGCCCACAAAATTAGCTGGGCCGAGATTAGATTAGGATACTTGCCCTGGAGTTAGTTTTGTTAGCTGGGCTCGTGGTATTCTTACCTACTCTCCCACCCACCACCGGCGATCCCTTCGGACTTCGGCCGCCGCTGCCACCTGCCTCCAGATACTGCCAGCCATGCATCCAGCATGCCTCCACGGTGGTCTCCATCGAGCGGCGTTTGCCTCTCTTGAAACCGGGCAGCGGCGAGCGGCGTCCATCGGGGAATTTTCCACAACATCTATGTATCTATCGCTCCTGTTTCTTACGATTGTTTTTCACTCCTTCGTTAGACATGGTGATTCTGGGATTGACACAAGAGGGAGGGGAATTTTACACATTCGATATTTGGGATCCTATTGTTCATTGGCATTTTGGCAACCCTGATGGTGCGATGGCTTTTGTTTCCGGTGAAAAATACTATTAATCATTATCAAACACCCAATTAAACAGGGCCTAGAAATGCAACTTGTACAATTAATTAATAAGAGGATATATGTCAGTCGTGGAGAAAATCATGCACTGCGAGACAAACATGCAAGTTATTGTCACTGTGAGCATACGGCGAAGGGGTCATTGGGGGACGGCTCCCTTGCAGAGAATTCAATGTTGCCGTCCATTGTTGGGTCATCAGGTCAGTAGACACGAATTCTTCTCATACAAATATGATTTGACAGTACTTGAAACGGCATTCTTTCCGGACACCATCTGAAACTTCCCAAACATTATAGTCTTTCTAACGTAAGCATGGATAAATGGTGAAGTAGGTACATACGAGCACGCTAAAATTTTACTATCAAGTTACCCCGGCCCTCACAACAAATTAGTATCAAGTTAGGTGACTGGATGCATTTCTTCCAAATCAGTAAAATGATCAGTTGTTGAGTCACTGTATTGCTGCAAGTCTTACTTCTACAACATAAACTATCTGTGACTGCCCCTTCCCTGACGTTGTGCGATAGACTTGAATTAGTATTATACTAGTAGTATGTTCGTCAAACCAACTACTTGATTTTGAAAATAATGTTCACAGACTTTTCTTTTGGAATGGCTCACAAAATTTCTCTCCCTTACTAAGACACGGTGATTTGATGTCTTAGGAACGTGTGCGTTGGGTCTTGGATTAGGCTCCACGCACACATTTGACTCGGTGACCTTGTGTTATATGCAGCTGACACAATTTCTTTGCAAGCCACTGTCAGTGTGAACATGCGGCAAAGGGGTCCTTGGGGGACGACTCCTTTGCAGAATTCAAACTTGCCATCCATTGTTGGGTCATCCGGTCAGTACACACGAATTCTTCTCACATCTGAAACTTCCCAAACATTATAGTCTCTAACGTAAGCATGGATAAATGGTGAACTAGGTACATATAAGCACTCTAAAGTGCTGTTCGGTTAGGCTAAAATAAATTAGTTTATGACTAAAATTGCACTGTACTTAGCTGAAATTACACTGTAACTGATGGTGACTTATTTAGAGTGGCTAAATTTTAAAAAAAATTAAAAAGAAAAATAGGTTAGCCCATTACGGACAATACAAATGAATACATGAAAAAACCGGCAAAAAAGCTTTAAAAGAGTAAAAAGCCAGAAAAATACGAAATTTAAAAATAGTAAAAAATAAGCCAGAAGTCGAAAACTCAAGTCGAAATGAACAAGATCTTAAAATTAGTATCAAGTTGCCCCGGCCCTCACAAAAATTAGTATCTAGTTTGGTGACTGGATGCATTTCATCCGAATAAAATGATCAGTTATTCAGACTCCGTATTGCTGCGAGTTTTACTTCCCTTCCAGGATAAACTGTGACTGCGCCCTTTCCTCGACATATTTGCAATAGAGTTAAATTAGTATTGCATAATTGGGCTGGCTGGTGAGATAAATGAGTGTACGGTACACTTAATCATACTGCCTTTTGTTGCACTGTGGATTGCACATTACCAATTCCAAATTCGTAAGTTAATTTTTGAAACAAGAAATTCATAATTTAATTCAGCCCATCTTTTTTCTCAATAAATAGCACTGTCTATGGCTGAATTCCATGGAACCTTTTCGTGTAGCCAACTTTCGTTTTTGCTCTACGCATGCATTCCTATATCGCCATGCTTCATGCTTGTAGGTCTTGCTAGCTAGAACATTGTATTCCACGTAGAGTAGCCCGCTCATTTCGGCTTTAGTTTCTGACTTCTAGCTTATTTTTCATTATTCCTAAATTTTATTTTTTCTGGCTTTTGAGTTTTTTTTGCCAGTTCTTTTTTCCTCTATTCGTTTGTGTTGTTCGTGATAAGCTAACCTATTTTTTTCTATTTTAATTTTTTAAATTTAGTTACGTCAAATAAGCCATCATCAGCTACAGTGTAATTTTAACTAGCTACAATGTAATTTTAGCTATAAACCAGCTTATTTCAGCCCAACCGAGTGGCACCTAGTTACAGCTAAATCAACATATTGCTTTTCGAAATAAAAAATAGAGAGAGTGAGTAAAGATGATGTAGTGCGATCCATGGATGTACCTTGTGATGGTGAAATCAGCACTTATGCAGCAAAGTGCACAACCAAATTTATACAGATGAGAAATGCTTAGTTCTTTTTCACACACTATGTAGAAAGGTGAGTGGTCATGGTACGCAGAAGAAATCGGTACTGTTGGTCTGGACTACAGTCCATGACTAAGTAGGTCATGTCGTGTTTGGACTAACACCTCGACAAGCCTGACATGGCTCGAACAGCCTGTCGGGAATTGCACGGCCCAGTACCGCCACCTCCTCAGCTCCTCCTAACCTCCTCTCACAGTGCCATACGCTCGTGCCATGGTCTAGCTGTCCCCTCCCTCCCTCTTGGCCAATTGTCCCCAACAATGACTTCAGGACGACGGTGACGAGGACAGGCTACGGAACCAGAGAGGAGGCGAGGATGACATGGAGGCTGCAGATCTGCCGGGATCCAGGGCCGACAAGTACCAACTCCAGCGTAGACGGTAGACCGTTGATGAGGTGAAGAAGGGGAGGAGGGAGAGGGAGAGGGGAGCTGCAATACAAGGCATCGGCGATTGCGGCAGCAAGGGTGTGATGTTTCATGCACATGGCTTTCAATATTGAGTTTCATGCACCAACCAATTCACCCAAAAGCTTAAGCTGATAAGGAAATATGGGCAATTCACTTATACTTCAACACTCACCCTCACGTGTAGGCTCCCTTAGGCCTAATACGTGGAATAGAAGTGGACTATAATTAATTTTTTTTTAATTGCATCAGCCAGGTCTTGAACTTGAGACCTCTTGGCTCTGATACCATATTGAGTTTCATGCACCAGCCAATTCACCCAAAAGCTTAAGCTGATGAGGAAAGATGGGCAATTCACTTATACTTCAATATTCAAAGCCCAACTCTCCGATCCTCTTGGCATCCTTGGGAGCAACTGGACCGCCAATACATCCTCTTGGCTCTGATACCATATTGAGTTTCATGCACCAGCCAATTCACCCAAAAGCTTAAGCTGATGAGGAAAGATGGGCAATTCACTTATACTTCAATATTCAAAGCCCAACTCTCCGATCCTCTTGGCATCCTTGGGAGCAACTGGACCGCCAATACATCGTTCTGCCACTGGGTTGGCGTGTCATGAAGAACTGAGAATCTGCATTCTCGTGCTTACTATTTGTTTACAGCCGCAAATGATGATATCCAAAATCCAACAAGTAAAACATATAGAAGCTCCAAATAAAAGCGCATACCAATCATAATAGCACTTCACAACAAACCGGGCGGGTAGGTAAGCGACACAAATATTTAAATGATCATTGTGGTTCTGCACCAAGCAGAGAGCGTATGGTAGTGGAGAGTTAGGTGAGTAATGGCTTAGGGTTCCCCCCATGGTTGGTATTGCGTTCATATACCCTCTTGGGTTGTGCTTTTACAATAGTACCCTTACATTTGAGTATCCCCTCAGGGGCACTTATGTCATTATACATGCCCCACTTTGGGCCTTACAACCTTCTAACAGGCCTGTTGGGCTTAGGTGGGGGCCACCCCTACAACAATGACTAATGAGGGAAATCATACTTCCGGCTATGCAAAGATTTCAAAAGGAGCTGGTAACCAAGGCTGATCATGAAAAATGGGGAATTCGACCTACAGGGTGATCAGAAAAATTATAGTGTTAATCGGGATTCAGGAAGGATGTTAGCATATCATTGAAAGTTTGAAACCTTGACTAGATTTCAATGCGAAAATGATATAATACATGCTATATTCTGGACAGAATTTTCTGAGGAATTTTCCACTAACATCCATTATAAGCAATAAATACAACAAGAAATAACCCTTGATTCTGAATTAGCACAATCTAAGGATTGATCTGAAAAAAAATAAGTGCTTTGTTCAAAATCACTAAAATCTCTTGAAATGGTGTTGGGACCATGTTAAATTTGAACAAGTTTGGAAGAACCTATTCTATTTTACCATTTGGAGGCGGGGCGGCGCGGAGAGGGGGGGTGGGCCGGGCGACGCTGGCTGGGAGACGCCGGGAGGGGGGCTGGCCGGGAGGCAAGGCGGCGCTGGGAGGGCGGTGGGCTGGGAGCTGAGCAGCGTTGGCTGGGAGGCAGGGCAGCGCCGAGAGGGGGCGGGTCGGGAGGCGGGCGGCGCTGGTTGGGAGGCGGGGCGGCGCTAGGAGGGGGCGAGGCGGGCCGAGAGCCGGGCGGCGCTGGCTGGGACGAGGGCACCGTCGCGTTTTCGCTTCAGAGGTGTGGTGCGCTAGGGTTTTGAAATGCAACTGAGCTGAGCAGATGCGCAAGACTGCAGCGGTGGCTGTATTGAGCAGCAGGAGAGCTAAGCGAAGTGGGCCGAGTCGCGAAGTGGGCTGAATGCCCGATCGAAGCGCGCGGAGGCTGCTCTGCCTGGCGGACAATAAAATATGTTATGGGCCACTGGGCTACCTAGGCTGAATTCTAGTAATTCTCCCCGGGTTGGACTGAAAATACCTGGGCTATACACTACATATTTTTTTCATACCCCAGCTAAAGACTACCTTGCCATAGGCCCAATTCCGCTCCTGACCAGGATTATTCTTAGAGAAAGCACACTTGACAAATTCCCACACTTTTTCATCCCATATATCATCAATTATGATGAGATACCTATATCAATTTTTGAGAGCATTAGTTGGCAATTGCAATTGAATTTATTTGCACTCACTACATGCCTTAGTTGTCCCCTTATCGTTATTCTTAGCTCCGCCACTGCCGTACGTGCGCGTACACCACACATAAGAAACCATATATCGTCTAAGAAAATGACACTTCGAATATATGCGTCGATGACTAGCATTCAGTGCCTTGTACATTTGCGACCAGGTATGATTACAACTGCGATCCGAACGCCAACCAACAAAATGCCAAGCACTAATAACGACCGCTTCCGTAAAGAATACGTGCAAGTTGTGACGCAAGTGAGATGGGACTCCTGTCAAGGTTTGGTTGAGTTCGATTCTACCTCAACGTTCAAGTGCGCTCGTTCGTGGCGACATTACTTAGATGGCGCTCAAGTTGGTTCAAACTTTTGGCTTTTAGTTTTTTTTCACTGTTTAGCACCGTTTAAGACTTTTTTTGCACTATAGCTACTATAAACTCTTTTAGTATAATTAAATTTAAAAATTTTAAAATTAGAAATAATGGATTGTCTTATCACGGACAACGAAAATAAAAACGGGAAAAAGAAAAGGCAAAAAACCCTAAAAACCAAGACACAGAGAAGAAAAAAATAAAACTAAAAAGCTAAAAGGTAAAGCCCAATTAAACAGGACCTTAACTAGATCTCTCCGGCCCGTCCTCACCGTTATCGGCATCTGAAGCTGAGATTGAAGGAATGAAAAGAATGAATAATAAAGAAACATGCAGTCAGCAAAAGGAAACTTGTGAGGAAGTCAAAGCATTAATTATGTTTATAGCGTGGGTACCCGCAGATTCCTCACCATTGCATAGGTCATGTCATCGTTTTCTAAATTTTAGAAAATGAAATTGAGAAAGAAACAAGAGAGGAATAATAATAGCAACAACAACAAAGAAACAAGCCAAAATGTGTATCGAATCATTATTAATTAGGTAGATAAGTGTGTGTACTGGTAGATTTCTCACCATCACATATGTCTATATCATTGTCATTGCTTTCTAAAATTTAGAAAAATGAAATTGAGAAAGAAAAAAGCTAAGAGGAATAATAATAACTACGAAACACGCCAAAGCATGTATGGAAGAATTATCAGTTAGATGGATGAATGCCTGTACCTAATACAAACTCCAAATAAATTTTGAAATTTGCTAAATGGTACTCGATTAATTTTTTTGTTTGTAAGTACTTATTTTTTTTATCCATTATATGCTGCTTTGTTTGTGCTTTATAGTTTTAACTTTGTGATTCTTTTCTCTAGGTCAATAATGTGATAAGGGAGTAATCAATTTGTTTAGTGTCGTCTGGAGCCACAACATAAACGACCAAGTAGGATTTTTGTATAGTTTTTTTGTTATGGTCCTTATAGTTTGTTTTGTTCCTTATTTTTACAAAGTGTCGTACCATTTCTTACAAAATTTGATTTGCGTAAAACTAGTATATAATTTCGAATCACAAAATTCGTCCGGGTTTTTCCCGGGTTCCAAAAATAGATCGAATACGAATCAGATATCCTCGAATATAAATATGAATATTCTCACATACAAATGCAAATATGAATATTCCCAAATACGGATATGAATATTCTTGAATACGAATACGAATATTTTCAAATACAGATTTTACTTACCATATTCGCGTTTTCTCATATATGAATGTCAGATAAAACGGATTATCTGTTACGTTTCCCACCCTATTCAGCATAAGAAGGGTCAACCTAATTAATAGATAGATACTTTTCTTTTTGTGAGAATTTCTAGCAATTATTCTTATTTAGCATGTAACATCCATCGGTTATGGATTGCTAAACATAATTAGGGTCCACCAAATTAAGGGTCAAATATTTTTTATTTTTGGGCAAATTGTATAATATTTCTGTTTTTTATTAGCTGACATAATCAACACCCTAAACTTTTTAATATTGATAGATAACACCTAATGGTTGATATAGTTCTAGATAACACCTAATGGTTGATATAGTTCAACTTTAATTATAATCAACCACATCGATGGTGATTCTAGAAAAAAATTCAAAGTTGTAAAACATGTTGTTGGGAAGCGTGCAACAGAATAGGTCTTTTTTCTGTTTGTCTTTTTTCTTATCGAGTGCCATTTTTTTCTTTTTTCTCTCGTGCATGGCTTTTACTTATTTATTTTGCACGTTCATATCATTGCTTTCCTTTGATACATGTTTTTAGTGTGGGCTATCTAGGATTCTTTTTATTTATTGGGTTTATCTAGAATCTATAATGGGTAGCCTTGTCTTATAATATTTCTATTTTATTTGAGACATCCAATGATAATTGTTTAACAACCATAATAAGGGTCCATTGAAGCGAGGGATGGATGTTTTTTTTTTTTGAGAATTTGTAGGATATTTCTTTTTTTCCTTAGCAATTCTAAAAGGCATGTCATCAACTTTCAGTATATAATAGATAGAGATAGGTTTCAAATTCATTTACAATTTTTATTCAAATTTGTATGTTTTATATCGTACTTGCTGTGTATTTCTTTTTAGTTTTAAACTAGAATTCGTATAAAAACCAATTTCTATTTTAGTTATTATTTCAATTTTTAGGGTTTACTTTGAAATTCATATCGAAATCAAAGTACCGATTTTATTTTATTTTTTATTCTAAATTTTAGTTAATTTAAATTGTACTAGACATAAACTCTTCTTTTATTTTGCTGGTTTTCTTTCAATTATTATTGCATCCCTTTTCATATTATCTCCTTTTTTGCGAGGACATAGTTTTATCCTTCGACGGACTTAAGTCACTGATGTATACGACCATGACTTGGAAAACTTTCGGTGACTTGGAAAACTTTCGGACGCAATCAGACAGAAAAGAACCAGCAACGACTCGGAAGATTCAGTCTGTGGCATGCGAACAACAACTACCGGGGGAGGCGATACATACATCGTTCCCTATCACCCGGGGAACAATAACTATTACCCGGCCGGCCCAGTACAATTACATCGAAATTAATTGGCTCGAGTGAACGACAAAGAATCGGACACGATCGCTCCTTTCTTCCAAGATTACGTCAGATCTGCTGAGCTACTATAAGCTGCCATCGCGACCCCCACGCAGCAAAAGCACTACTACCACCACAACTAGTACTGGACCAAACAAAGCACAAGAAATTAAGTAACCTACAGACTGAGACCATGGAGTTTGCGACGGGGGCGATGCGCAGCCTCCTCACCAAGCTTGGTGACCTGCTTAAGGAGGAGTACAAGCTGCAGAAGGGTGTCAAGGAGCAAGTCGACTCTCTCTCTCACGAGAGCTGACGACGATGCAAGCCGCCCTCCGCAAGGTGGCGGAGGTGCCGCATGAGCAGCTCGACGAGCTGGTCAAGCTCTGGGCACGCGACGTCAGGAAGCTATCATACGACATGGAGGACGTCATCGACACCTTCCTGGTGCGCGTGGAGGATGGCTGTGAGGCCACACTCAACCCACACAGGCTCAAAAAGCTCATGGAGAAGATGGGCAACTTGTTTAGCAAGGGCAAGGCTCGCCATCAGATCGCTAATGCGCTCAAAGACATCAATAACCGAGTCCAGGAGGTGGCCAACAGGCGTGGCAGGTACATAGTCGATAGCATTGCAGTGGCTAAGCCTGCTGCAACGTCGATTATCGATGCTCGCCTCTTGGCTATGTATAAAGATGCGGCGCAGCTTGTCGGTATTGATGGGCCAAGGGACACGCTTATAAAGATGCTATCCGAGGGGGATGATGCATCCAACAAGAAGATGAAGATAGTCTCCGTTGTCGGATTCGGAGGATTGGGCAAGACCACTCTTGCAAAAGTAGTGTATGACAAGCTTAAAGCGGCTTTCGATTGCTGTGCTTTTGTTCCGGTTGGTCAGAAGCCTGACATGAAGAAAGTTTTCAAGGACATTCTCATTGATCTTGACAAGCAGAAGTACACGAATTTAAACGTGACGATGTTGGATGAAAGGCAGCTCATCAATGAACTTCGAGAATTCCTTGAGAAAAAGAGGTATGCATCTCCCACCTAATGCTAGTCATCGGCTTAATTACGGGTGTCTTTTAGTTTGGGTAGTTATACAATAAGTTAATTGCATTACATTGTAGGCTTTAAAACCAATACCTTCTTTTGTGTCACCTATGCCCGCTGATTTTGTGCTATGTATTTGTATTTTACAAATCATACATATTCTTCCGATTGTCTCTAAAATCGGACCCCACTCGCGGGATTGCGAAATAAATGTATTTCTATTTCTATTTTTATTTTACAAACCACACATATTCTTTGATCCATGTCTTTCTCTCCTAGCATTTCTTCCTCCTTCGTTTTATTCCTTTGTACCTTGAGTGTTTCTTTGAGCGCCTTGCTTCTATAGATTCTTTAGATAGTTTTACTAACTGATGGATCTTGCCCTGTCCTATCGATGTACAGGTATTTCATTATCATTGATGACATATGGGATAAGAAATCATGGGAAATAATCAGATGTGCTTTGGCTGATAGTAATTATGGAAGTAGAGTAGTCGCAACTACTCGTATCTCTGAAGTTGCCACAAATGTCGGTGACGTTTATAAACTACAGCCACTTTCTCGTGATAACTCTGAAAAATTATTCAATGCAAGAATGGTTGATTGTGAAGGTAAACGTCCCCATAATCAATCCACCGAGGTATATGATGCAATTTTGAAGAAATGTGGTGGTGTACCATTAGCTATCATTACAATAGCTAGCTTGTTGGCTAGTAAACCAGGGGAGGACTGGTCTGAGGTGTACAACTCTGTTGGTTTTGGGCATGGAGATAACGACGATGTAGAGAATACTAGAAAGATATTGTCTTTTAGCTACTATGATCTACCTTCTCATCTAAGGACTTGCTTATTGTATCTAAGCGTATTTCCAGAAGATTATTGGATCGACAAAAATATTTTGATATGGAAGTGGATAGCTGAAGGTTTCATCCATGGCGAACAAGGGATAGGATTATTAGAGGTTGGAGAGAGATACTTCAATGAGCTCATAAATAGAAGCATGATCAAGCCGGAAGAGATCCCAGATACAGGCTATGTAGATGGTTGCCGCGTTCATGATATGGTGCTTGATCTCATCCGTTCCTTGTCAAGTGAAGAAAATTTTGTTACTATACTGGACAATGAGAAACAGACATGTCAACATAGCAATGCTCGTAGGTTAGCTCTTCAAAATAGAATCGAAGAGCACAATCCTCTGGCTAACATGGGCGTGCAACATGTGAGGTCATTTACTGCCATTTGGTGCGATATTGGTATGATATCCCCAAGATTTCAAGTTTTACGCATACTAGCTATAGAAAATTGTGATTTTATGGAAGGTTATAACAGCCTCGAGCATCTTGGGAACTTACTTCACCTGAGGTACCTCGGACTTCCACATACACCTGTTCACGAGCTCCCAAAAGAAATAGGAGATCTAAAGTTTTTGCAGACGCTGGAGTTGTTGGGAACTGGCATAGAAGAATTGCCGCAGACCGTCGGCCTGCTAATACAATTGGTGTGCCTACGTGCTGATGTCAAGACAAGAGTGCCGGATTGGATTGGGAACTTGACGTCCTTGCAAGAGCTATGGATAAACCCTACTGCCGACAGGTCTGCAAGATTTGTGAAGGAGCTAGGCAACCTGAGGGAGCTAAGGGTGCTCTTTACAAGGTTTGATGTACAGGATGAGAGCCTGGAGAGAGCTTTGATGGAGTCTCTAGGCAATCTGCACAAGGTCCAGTTTGTGCGCATTGGGGGCGAAGCATTGGGGAAGGGTGCCACATGGGAAGCAGGGCCTGTCTCCCCTCGACTTCTCCGCTACTTGTATTTACCATTCCTGGAGTTCTCTAGGTTGCCAGCGTGGATTAATTCGTCGCTTCTTCTGAACCTCTGCTTCTTAAGCGTGGACGTGCAGGTTGTGCAAGAGCAGGACATGGAAACTCTTGGGAGGTTGCCACAGCTCCGTGGCCTCCATCTGCACTCGAGGTACACCGCAGTAGTAAGCATTATTGGTGGGGATGGGCAGTTGTTCCACAAGTTGAGAATCTTCTTCATGACGAACACGTCTATCCGGTTCATGCACGTCGAGTGCAGCATGGCACCTATTATGCCAAGCCTCGAAGCCCTTCACTTTGATGTCCTTGTACGGTTCCTGAAGGATGCCAACCTTGGTTTTGACAAGCTTGGCTTGGGGAGCCTTCCTTCGCTTCAGAGTGTCAAGGCTAGAAGCATCTGTTTGTATGCCCATGCTGTGGAGGTGGAGGAAGCAGAGGCGGCATTAAGGCACGCAGCTGCCGTCCATCCCAATTGTCCCACCATTCAAACGACAAGGCTACGTGAAGATGACATGCTCTCATCTGACCAAGACCAAGAGGTACAACGTACTCACATCGATTCGTGGTTTCCATTGCTAGTTAGTTCTAATCAATTAATTAATGTTTCTCTTCCTCTGTACAGTAAATAATTACCATTGGTCGGTCTACTACTCGATTTTCTTTCTTGCCATGGTGGGCCTGTTCTTTTTGGCTGCGGCTTGTGGCTTTTGGCTGCGGCTTGTGATTTTTGGGCTGTTTGTACGTGAGATTACAGAGTAACAGAAACTCATGTGCGGTTTTTACTGATATAAATGAAGTCAGTAAAGTATGTACTACAATTAACTAGTAGACCCTATTTTGAAAAAATACTTTGTTTAAAAGTTAGTTACTGTAGAAAATCCGAAAAGCCGCTTTTAGAAACTGAAAAGAACAGGACCTCAATTTTCCTCCATAGCTACTGGCCAGGTTGGAGTCAGTAATTCACATATATTATTCCTGAGAGTCAATCGATCCTTAGCTACTCCTAGTTTTTTAATCACTGCTGCCATGTTCTTTTTTTAGTTGATGTTCTCCAGATAGAAAAATGTACTTGTTCATTTGATATTATAGGATTTTGAGGAGAGGTATTGCTATTTAACGATGTACGACGTTTAAAACATAAAAAAAGAGTACTAGAGCGTATTTCCTCTCAGGGAAGACGGAACATACTTTTACTAGTTTCTTTGTTTTCCTGACGGCCTTTAACATACTGATTGCTCTCATTATTTCTCAGCCTAGCATCCTCAGTGGTAAAGTCATCGACTACGATGTCGATGTGCGGGAGCAGAAGGATAAGAGGCATTATTTTAACTTCTGTTGGTTGCTGAGGAATCCTTGTGTCGAGAAAGTCAGCGTTTGCATCAACTGTGAGGGTGCAAGGGTTGGGGAGGTGGAGGAAGCGGAAGCAGCACTGAGGCATGCGGTCGACGTCCATCTCAACCATCCCACACTTGAAATCACGAGACACGCTGAAGATAAAATTATGCTATCTGACCAACACCGACAGCAACAGGTCTCTCTATCCTCTCATGCTACGTACTCCATCCGTTTCTGTTTTACTTGAGGTTTTTTATTTTTAATGGTTGTCATCGATACGAGTTCGGACAGTAAATTTAGAAGCACCTTCGATTGGATACAAAGACTGTCAAGAGTGCGAAGGGACCTAAGGAAAGCACACAACCACCAAGTGTTTTGAATATGAGTGTTCTAAAGTTACCAATAGCCCCTCCTCCCATTACAAGGAGTCCTATTTATAGGGGGAGAGGGGCAGACAAGTGAAGTAACATTTTTGTCCTTAAGGCCTAGCTTACTCCTAGGAGCATTCGTGTCTTTTTCTCCTCGTGGGCCCTACCTTGTCGGAGCCTCCAAGGTTGGTCTTATGTACTCCGCCCGAGGTCGGCCTCGAACCCTTCCAGAGCCAATCTCGCATGCTCTGCTCCAGGTTGGCCTTGGACTCCTTCTGGGTCGACCTTGCGTACTCGGTCTGGGTCAGCTTGCTATAATGCACCGCCGCTTCGAAGTGGTCGGGGTCTAAGGTTGCGCGGGGACCTCCGCTAACAGTAGCCCCTATGATCCAGATGGTCATCGACCGCCCACCTGGATCGACGCCAGACTTACAGAATGGATTGGCGCGTGGTCTCAGGCCAACACCCCTTGGTAGCTCCCAGCCCGACGCAGGCTGGGTTTGGGGATACTTGGTACCACGAGATCACACGAGGTAAGCTTCCGGGGCATTCTCTCATGGGTCGGTGGTGCATCATACTACCGCCCGAGTGAGTGCGGGACGACGGTCTAGGGTGCACTGCGCGGCTGATCGGGCGTTTACTATGCCATAGGCTGAGCAATCACGCCATTGCGAACCAAGCTACAGCTATGCGGTGGACCGGCCTTTGGCTAGCTAGCGTGGCTAGGTAGACCAGGTCCTCCATGGACCATTGCTCTCTTATTGTCAGACCCAGATTTCGCAATCCGAAATCTACTGTGTTTAATTGCACTATTCCCTGGATCAGTAGATAGTGCACACAGTTACAGTTCTGAATATCAAAGTACATATCATGCGGAAACGTAAATATAATAGTAGACTTACTCATGGGCCGATTAGGCCGAAATCAATAAATTGCAGCAGCGGAAGAACGAAGCACACAGGTGGGACCTTCAGGACATGCCCACAGGCAGCCAACTGGAGGTTCACGACCTAGCCCTTGACATCTTCATCTTCATCATATCTGCCAGCTTGTCCAATCTTGTTGCTGAGGCGAGGTGATTTGACTCTTGATTCTGAATTTGCCGCAAAAGCGAGCGTGAGCACTCCGACCCCGTGCTCAGCGAATCAACACACAGAATGCAGTATATAACATGTATGGCTAATCAAGCATGGCTTAAGTTTATTTTATTTTTGCGTAGAGTGCTTTTGAATACAACTACTTAAAAATTCCTGAGACCTAGCATTTTGAACAAAAGCATATTGTTCAAGAACATGCAATAATAATAGCGATCCAGATTCCATCCACCGTTACATGGCATCTGCACCATATAGCAATTCTTCGTTATAGCCGCTTAACTTACCATCGGGACGACACCCGGACAATTCCAAACTAGGGCCTTACACTGCCCTTCCACTTTTCCAACCCATCATAAAGCATTTTGAAATAGAACTATATCTGGTTAAGTTCCCATGTCCGCCCTTGACCGTGGGCACGGCTATTCGAATAGTTTTAGACTCTGCAGAGCTTGTACACTTTCACCACAAGAGACAATCAACTCGTTGCCCCACACGATTCCTTAGACGTGTGGTTGAGCAGACCATCACAGTGACTTTTCAAAGTATCTAGACCCTTTTGTCATCTCACTTTTATGGGAAACTGCCCACTTGCGGTGGGTCCCATCTGTGCGCGGGATGTTTCCCCCAGCCACTACGCAGCCGGACTTCTACCTCTCCGCAACGTAGGACAGCTGGGAAACTTCACCCTCCACTGGTGTCCCTTCAGGCCCCCTTGCCATAGCGTAGCCCCTTCACCCCCCTACCAGTGAGATAAGTCCGGAGTTTCGATAAATTTACTTAGCCAAGTTGTAATTTACAGACTTGTGGTTGTACTGTTTTACCCGGGAGGTCATGACAAGATTCAGTCCTTAGTGGTATCTGGGCGGTCTACCACTAACCACTTTGTGCTTCCACTGCACCACACTCTCACACCATCGAACCAATCCGCCCAGATATTAAAGCATGTTGGGGTTTTTGGAAACATAAAATAATCATATCCAACATTTATCAGTCATTACCACCATGACTGCCCAACCAATTTTTCTCAGGATTAAAAGTGATGCTTGGGCGCTTTATGCCATGATTACCTAAACAATACTAAGCACGGCATATAAATTACGGACTTATTTTGAAAGGTTACTACTATAATTTTGCTAGGCGACAAGGTTCTCATTTTCAAATATTCCAAAGGAGGGGTAATATTATTCAAGGTAAACAATGGCATATATTAAACTTAGCATGTATTTTTATAAAAATAACAGCATGCAATTTTGTTAATTTAAAACAAGGTAATTTGCAGACATGTAGGTTCAACATGATCAAAGTATTGACTCGCCTTGGTCACAGTGGTCGGGATCCGGATTCTCTGGTGCTTCTAGGGCTTAACCTTCGATTCGCTCTTGATCACGCCTGATCCGTGGAATCTTCGAACTTCAGTCTCTAATTACGCGACAAACGACTGAATCCAAAAAGAAAGAAAATAACTCAAAAGACCCAAATAACTCCAAGTAAATTCAACTTTTGTATTATTATGAGTTATTGGGTGATTTGGGTAATTTGAAGCAAGGCTGGTGGCAGAGAATGATGTCTTGACCTTTTATTAATAGTTTCTTTCATTATTTTTATATTTATCAAGGAAGTTCCATGAGCCATATTAGACCTATGGGTAGACGTAAGACTGTGGTGGAGCGTAGGGTAGTGCCTTGTCCAATATTAACTTTCTAAAAGTTGGGGCATGAGTTATATACACGATGTATATGATTTTTGGTTTGTCGAATTAATCTTATAGCTTATATTTTTAGCGGTTTGAGATGTATTTATCTATTTTTAGGCTGCGCTAATATTACCTTGTTCATTAAAATACGAGGTGGTAAAATTATTTTAATTACCGATTACATAGGGATTTTTGTAGGTACTCCAACATGACTTTTTAATTAAAGAGGCTCTTCAGATTAGGTATCGTAGATATTCTGCGTATATTTTAATTATTATTACAGTGTTGACGTTATTATTATTGTTATGTAAATTTTTTTATCTAGAACCAAGCATGCTATACTTAGGTCATACCTTACTATCAATAGTCTACCAAGTCTACGGTTGAGATTTATTTGTCGATGGCAAGCTTGTGATGACTACTAATCACACTGCTACATTAGGTAGATTACTTTTAACATCTGATGTCCTAGGGGTTACTTTATTATACTTGCCACGCATATATAGACATTTCTACTTAAAAGACACCCTTTTGATTAAAGGTTACTACCAATTTATGTATCTTTTAAAGATATAGGAATGACAACCATATCTTAGTTGGCTACACTTATATGAATCAGAGGTACCATTAGAATTAGATTAGTAAATCTAGATTTGACGTACAGTAATCCCAGGCTGCATCCCTATGTTGCATGAATCTTAATTTATCCCTACATCGTGTTTTATTTGTATTTTTATTTGCATTCCAATTAATTATTTAACTTTTACCAACTATTTCCCTTAACCACTTAATTGTCCATATGCTCATAATTCTATATTTGATGTACAGGTAAATTTTATTTGAACTTAAATCAGTTATCTTATTTTCCTGAGCTTCGCAAGTTATTTTAATCGTGCGCGAAAATTTGGATAAAAAGAAAATGTCAAAACAAAACATTACCAGAATTTCAAATGAACTCTAAAAATTATGATTTTAGTTCCATTGGACAGATCTTGATTTTAGATGAATTTATAAATTTGTCTCATCCAATTTGGAGTTAAAATGAGAAAGTTATGAATATTTGAAGTTCTCGATTCAGAAATTCCAAAATTTATTAAATTTCTGACAGATGGGTCCCATATGTCGCTTTCTTTTATTTTAATTCTTTTCCTTGCTTTGTGCCACCGGTGGGGCAGTGCTGTTCAATGGGTCCATCTGCGGCAGGTCCGGTGCAGAGGTGTCAGCGACCGTGGGGCCAGGGGTCGTGTGCTCAGTACCTGGCCGACAGTGGGGCCCACTGTCGGAGAATTTTAAAAGAAATCGCTCGATCACAGCGCGAGCCGAGGCTCGAGCACGCCGCGGAGCGGGAGGGGAAGAGAAGCGCTGTAACCAAGTGGGCGGGGAGGCTTTGCCTACCCCATAAGGGTGGCTTACTCTTTTGAGTTAGCTCCGGAGGCGGCCGGCAGAGGAAGAAGAAGGCGACGGCGCCGGCGGCGAGTGGTGGCCGGAGGGTTCCGGGTTGTTCGTGGAATATAATCCTGGCGCGACGGTGAGTCTTACGTGTAGTCGGCCGGGTGGAGGAGCACGGTGGCGGGCGGCGGCGTGCGGCGACGCGGAGGTTCGGGAGGATCGGCGCCGGCGTTGCTCGGCGATGGGAGGTCCGGGAAGGCGGGGTTGGCTTCACCGCGCACCGTGAAGCTCTGGGAGCTTGGGGATTGCCCGGAGGTGGCCGGAATCGGCGGGGAGGGTGGCGCCGGAGTTAGGGAAGAAGGAGTGGCCGACGGCGATTCGGGGCGCTATGGTGCAATTACGGCCAGGGGAGGGAGGAGAGAAGCGTTGCGGCGCAATTGCGGCTCACGGGAGGGCTTTTATAGCCGGAGGGAGGCGCACGGCGAGGACGGCAGCTGGCGTACCTCTGTTCACGCTTGGAAGGGGAGAAGAACGAGATCCTCTCCGGGATTTCGTAGGAGAGAGATGGCGGGAGAGGTGCGTTCCCCCTCCTGTTGGTTCTTTGAACCTTGCCCTGGAGGTGAGAGGAAGACGGAGAAGGATTTGCTGCGCAGAGGGAGTGAGCGCGAGGGAGAGCGAGTGCGGGCGCGTGGAGGAAGAAGAGGGAGGAGGAAGAAGAGAGCAAGGCGCTCGGGCCCGCGGCGCAGAGGGAGAGGCGCGGGTGGAAGCGGGCCACCGGTCAGCGGAGGAGTCTGGCGCGTGGGGCCGCGAGGCAGCGAGGCGCGAGTCGCGGCGGGTCCACCGGCGAGGAAGAGGCGCGGTGAAGGCGGTCCATCGCGCGGTGAGCGGGCGCGCTGCGCGCGCGCGGCGTCCCGCGCGCCACGCGGCAGCGGAGGAGAGCGCGGCGAGATGCGGGCCCGCATGGCGCGGCGCGCTTTGCGCCCGCGGAAGCCGGGCCGCGATGGAGGGCGCGGCGACGCGTCGCGCATCGGGCCGGCCAGGTGTCGGCCCGAGGGGAGAAGGAGGGTGATTTTTCATCTTTATTTTTCAGGATTTTCAGAAATGCACAGTTAATTGAATAAATCCCAGAAAAATCTGAGATTACTTCCAAAAATTTCAGAAAATTTCACAGAAGCTCATGAGGACCTTCTGGACTTACCAAAATATTTTCAACTATGGTTGGCATTTAATTTATCTGATTTCCTTGCTATGTATAGTTGTATGCATATATATATATACTCATATATTTATATTTGCTATCATTTTTATTTTGTTTACCCCTTTACTATTTATTCCATTAGTTTTAGAGGTGAGATTTCATGGTCAAACCAAATATTCTCCCTTACCTTTATGGATCATCTTTTCAGACTCTTAATTTAGATTTTAAGTTTCCTTTATTTGTATATTCTTATGTGTAGCATTAATATTATTGATTTTGATTTTGGTCTTTATTGAATTTCTATAACTTTTGAGAGCTCAATAAGAATTTAAAAATACCATGAAAATCCAAATTCAAACATTATAATAGACAAAATAACTCAAACTCCATATTTTCAAATTTAAAAACTTCAGGATGTTACAAATCTACCCCCCTTAAATGAATCTCGACCCCGAGATTCCTGTAGAGCAGAAAGAATAGAGATGGGTTATGTTGGCTAGCAATGGGCTTCAGGGTGTTGCTCGACATATAGTTCCTTATCTTTACAGAAAGATTAAAATCTGCAAAACAAGGGTTAGCACTTGGAGAAGTCCAGAGAGGAGAAAGAAACCTTGTTCTTCTGAATAGGTCGTAGATTTCCTAATACTTGCTCTTGGTGCGGTTGTCCTTACGTTATTGTAGAACGGGGTAGTTGCATCGCCTCTTGGACATATGGTTGCCGAATTTCTTATTGATAGGTGGATAAGAATGGTCTGTACCTTAGGGGGTAGAGGACCTTATGAATGTAAGAGGTGCCAATGGACATATCTATATGGTGGTCTTTTACTTCTATTGGGACCTCGTTCTTACTCTTTAGCTTTGCCACGCATGTCGAGTTTAGCTAAAGGTATGTCTTGTAATCCTTATCACCAGAAGATTTCTGGTCTCGCGAATCTCCTTGTACTGGTCTGATTAGTCCTAAGTCCAAGTTGTTGCAATTTCAAAAGTATGCATCATAGTAGTTCTTCGGCAGCTCTACCTCATAGTGCTACCCCCCTTAAAATGGGTATCACTAGTCATTATCTAACTCCAGGCATGATGGGTCTTGTGGCGATGTGAAGACTCATCCGTGGTACTTCAGCTGCTTGGTCAGTAATAGGTTTTAGAAGCAATCTTCAGGTTGGTGGTCTTGTCTTTCACAGAGAGAATATGTGGCCTTGCTCACAGGATATTCGCCAGGGTGATGGTCGTCTTCATAGTTGGGAATAGTCTACGGAGCATTGGTAGGTGCAAGGTCTTTTCTCTTCATATCGTCGACACATTCCTTGTCATTCTGTGTAGTCGGTGGCGATTTAATCTATGGGACCTCCGAGCGGGTGAGGATAGAGTGTTAGCAAGACAGAGTCTCGAGTCTTGGTCTTTGGTGATCCATCACTTCGCTTCAGTGGTACTGAGGGGCTTTTCAATAGAAAGGTGAGAGGGAACAGCATGGGATACGAGTAGAATCGTGGGGGATAAGGTAATCCCTACCCATTCTAACTTTAAAGGAGTGTACTCCGGGAAACTAGGGTGGCACACAAATCTTGCAAGTCCTTTAAAACAATCTTTTCCTGTGACTGCGAAATAGGACGCCCGAGGGCAAGAAGACAGTGCACAGGGACCAACGAAAACCTTGCGACAATACAACGTCTACTCGGGAGAACACACATAAGGGGCATAGGGTTTATCTGCATAGTTCGTCTAAAATGAAATCACCTTATCTTCCTGGATAACTTCAACGTTCCTAACCTTAAAATTTGGAGTAGGGGCATGAGAAGGCAAACAAAATTTTTCTTTTGAAATTAATAAAACGAAGAGGAAGTATTTGGAGGTGGCTTGCTTGATATCAGTGCTCATTCTTGTATTATCATCATTTTTTTAAAAACTCTGTGGCATAAGTGGATACACCTATATATTTTTGTAGCTGTTCTGAAATAATAACCTTTGAAATATATATTTCTTTTTTTATAGGATAAGAAGTATTTTTCTAACCATGGGTAATAAAACCAATATGGGAAATATGCTTTTACTAAAATAACTCTTTTGAAAAAAACCATACCTCAAGGTTTACCCTTAGGCTTTTATTTTTGAAACACAAGATCATCTTTAGAGAAATGTTTTCGACAAATAATAATTTTTTTTAACTATTTGAGGCTCCACAGTGAACTTTTGGAAGAAATTTTTGGCACGTAGTTGGGCTTATGTAAATTTCCTCGGAAGGTCAAGTTTGTCAAAATGAATGAGTTTGAAAACTGAATTTTTGTAAACAATTCTATAATCGATCCTCCCAAGGATAAAATAATTTTTGGAAATGACTTTTCAAATTTAAGCTTTTGTTGCTTTGGCCAAAAGTATGTTTGCGATGGGGGTTTACAAGGTGAGTACTAGATTTTTTTCCATTCTAAATTCGGGATAAGAGAGCTTTTAGAAGTATAAATGGCTAGGGCAGCATATAGATGAGGGGAATCATCTAAGAGAGTTGAGATTGCGCAATACCACTTAGTTTTGTGAAAATAGATACTAAGAAAATAATTCTAGTTATGGACTAACGACCAGGCTAACTAGGTCACGACCTGCAGTCGATATGCTCTGATACCATGCCCTGCGGACCAGATTTTGCAATCCGAATCTCAGGTTTAATTGCACTATTCCTGGATCGATAGATAGTGCACACGATTCTGATTCTGAATATCAAAGTACATATCATGCGGAAACGTAAATATAATAGTAGACTTACTCATGGGCGATTAGGCGAAATCAATAAATTGCAGCAATGGAAGAACGAAGCACACAGGTGGGACCTTCAGACATGCCCACAGCAACCAACCGGAGGTTCGCGACCTAGCCCTTGACATCTTCATCTTCATCATATCGCGCACTTGTCCAATCTTGTTGCTTTGGCGAGGTGATTTGACTCTTGATTCTGAATTTGCCGCAAAAGCGAGCGTGAGCACTCCGACCCCGTGCTCAGCGAATCAACACACAAAATGCAGTATATAACATGTATGGCTAATCAAGGATGGCTTAAGTTTATTTTATTTTTGCGTAGAGTGCTTTTGAATACAACTACTTAAAAATTCCTGAGATCTAGCATTTTGAACAAAAGCATATTGTTCAAGAACATGCAATAATAATAGCGATCCAGATTCCATCCACCGTTACATGGCATCTGCACCATATAGCAATTCTTCAGCGTTATAGCCGCTTAACTTACCGCTGGGACGACACCCAGGACAATTCCAAACTAGGGCCTTACACTGCCCTTCCACTTTTCCAACCCATCATAAAGCATTTTGAAATAGAACTATATCTGGTTAAGTTCCCATGTCCGCCCTTGACCGTGGGCACGGCTATTCGAAAAGTTTTAGACTCTGCAGAGCTTGTACACTTTCACCACAAGGGACAATCAACTCGTTGCCCCACACGATTCCTTAGACGTGTGGTTGAGCAGACCATCACAGTGACTTTTCAAAGTATCTAGACCCTTTTGTCATCTCACTTTTATGGGAAACTGCCCACTTGCGGTGGGTCCCATCTCAGGCGCGGATGTTTCCCCAGCCACTACGCACCGGACTTCTACCTCTCGCAACGTGGGACAGGTGGGAAACTTCACCTCCACCGGTGTCCCTTCAGGCCCCCTTGCCATAGCGTAGCCCCTTCACCCCCCTACCAGTGAGACGAGTCCGGAGTTTCGATAAATTTACTTAGCCAAGTTGTAATTTACAGACTTGTGGTTGTACTGTTTTACCCGGGAGGTCATGACAAGATTCAGTCCTTAGTGGTATCTGGGCGGTCTACCACTAACCACTTTGTGCTTCCACTGCACCACACTCTCACACCATCGAACCAATCCGCCCAGATATTAAAGCATGTTGGGGTTTTTGGAAACATAAAATAATCATATCCAACATTTATCAGTCATTACCACCATGACTGCCCAACCAATTTTTCTCTGGATTAAAAGTGATGCCCATGATTACCTAAACAATACTAAGCACGGCATATAAATTACGGACTTATTTTCGAAAGGTTACTACTATAATTTTGCTAGGGCGACAAGGTTCTCATTTTCAAATATTCCAAAGGAGGGGTAATATTATTCAAGGTAAACAATGGCATATATTAAACTTAGCATGTATTTTTATAAAAATAACAGCATGCAATTTTGTTAATTTAAAACAAGGTAATTTGCAGACATGTAGGTTCAACATGATCAAAGTATTGACTCGCCTTGGTCACAATGGTCGGGATCCGGATTCTCTGGTGCTTCTAGGGCTTAACCTTCGATTCGCTCTTGATCACGCCTGATCCGTGGAATCTTCGAACTTCAGTCTCTAATTACGCGACAAACGACTGAATCCAAAAAGAAAGAAAATAACTCAAAAGATCCAAATAACTCCAAGTAAATTCAACTTTTGTATTATTATGAGTTATTGGGTGATTTGGGTAATTTGAAGCAAGGCTGGTGGCAGAGAATGATGTCTTGACCTTTTATTAATAGTTTCTTTCATTATTTTTATATTTATCAAGGAAGTTCCATGAGCCATATTAGACCTATGGGTAGACGTAAGACTGTGGTGGAGCGTAGGGTAGTGCCTTGTCCAATATTAACTTTCTAAAAGTTGGGGCATGAGTTATATACACGATGTATATGATTTTTGGTTTGTCGAATTAATCTTATAGCTTATATTTTTAGCGGTTTGAGATGTATTTATCTATTTTTAGGCTGCGCTAATATTACCTTGTTCATTAAAATACGAGGTGGTAAAATTATTTTAATTACCGATTACATAGGGATTTTTGTAGGTACTCCAACATGACTTTTTAATTAAAGAGGCTCTTCAGATTAGGTATCGTAGATATTCTGCGTATATTTTAATTATTATTACAGTGTTGACGTTATTATTATTGTTATGTAAATTTTTTTATCTAGAACCAAGCATGCTATACTTAGGTCATACCTTACTATCAATAGTCTACCAAGTCTACGGTTGAGATTTATTTGTCGATGGCAAGCTTGTGATGACTACTAATCACACTGCTACATTAGGTAGATTACTTTTAACATCTGATGTCCTAGGGGTTACTTTATTATACTTGCCACGCATATATAGACATTTCTACTTAAAAGACACCCTTTTGATTAAAGGTTACTACCAATTTATGTATCTTTTAAAGATATAGGAATGACAACCATATCTTAGTTGGCTACACTTATATGAATCAGAGGTACCATTAGAATTAGATTAGTAAATCTAGATTTGACGTCTGATAATCCCAGCTGCATCCCTATGTTGCATGAATCTTAATTTATCCCTACATCGTGTTTTATTTGTATTTTTATTTGCATTCCAATTAATTATTTAACTTTTACCAACTATTTCCCTTAACCACTTAATTGTCCATATGCTCATAATTCTATATTTGATGTACAGGTAAATTTCATTTGAACTTAAATCAGTTATCTTATTTTCCTGAGCTTCGCAAGTTATTTTAATCGTGCGCGAAAATTTGGATAAAAAGAAAATGTCAAAACAAAACATTACCAGAATTTCAAATGAACTCTAAAAATTATGATTTTAGTTCCATTGGACAGATCTTGATTTTAGATGAATTTATAAATTTGTCTCATCCAATTTGGAGTTAAAATGAGAAAGTTATGAATATTTGAAGTTCTCAGTTCAGTAAATTCCAAAATTTATTAAATTTCTGACAGTGGGTCCCATATGTCAGTTTCTTTTAGTTTAATTCTTTTCCTTGCTGTGCCGCTGACCAGTGGGGCCAGGTACTGTTCAATGGGTCCATCTGTCAGCAGGGTCCGGTGCAGAGGTGTCACTGACCCGTGGGGCCCAGGGGTCAGCGGCTGTTCCAGCTGCACAGGCCGACAGGTGGGGCCCACCTGTCAGCGGGAATTTTAAAAGAAATCGCTCGACCGCAGGCGCGGAGCCGGAGGCTCGAACGCACGCCGCGGGAGCGGGAGGGGGAAGAGAAGCGCACTGGTAACCAAGTGAGCGGGGAGGCTTTGCCTACCCCATAAGGGTGGCTTACTCTTTTGAGTTAGCTCCGGGAGGCGGCCGGCAGAGGAAGAAGAAGGCGACGGCGCCGGCGGCGAGTGGTGGCCGGAGGGTTCCGGGTTGTTCGTGGAATATAATCCTGGCGCGACGGTGAGTCTTCTGGTGTAGTCGGCCGGGGTGGAGGAGCACGGTGGCGGGCCGGCGGCGTGCGACGGCGGAGGTTCGGGGAGGTGATCGACGCCGGCGTTGCTCCGGCGATGGGAGGTCCGGGGAAGGCGGGGGTTGGCTTCACCGCGCACCCGTGAAGCTCTGGGAGCTTGGGGATTGCCCGGAGGTGGCCGGAATCGGCGGGGAGGGTGGCGCCGGAGTTAGGAAGAAGGAGTGGCCGACGGCGATTCGGGGCGCTATGGTGCAATTACGGCCAGGGGAGGGAGGAGAGAAGCGTTGCGGCGCAATTGCGGCTCACGGGAGGGCTTTTATAGCCGGAGGGAGGGCTTTTATTGATTTTGATTTTGGTCTTTATTGAATTTCTTTAACTTTTGAGAGCTCAATAAGAATTTAAAAATACCATGAAAATCCAAATTCAAACATTATAATAGACAAAATAACTCAAACTCCATATTTTCAAATTTAAAAACTTCAGGATGTTACACTTATAAACCCACCCCCCGCAGCCGGCCCGATACCCATCTCAGTCCACGCTTGCGCCCCCTCCGAGCGCTCCCTTGCTCGCCCCGCGTGAGAACCCCGGGTCCCTGGGCTCCACCAACGCCGCCGCCCGTTTCTGGAGTCTTCGCTCACCCACGGGGCTCGGAGGTCCCACCGTGGCACGACTTCGCCCCAGTGCGCACCGAACTGCCGCCCCAGCCCCCCCGGGGCTGTGCGACCCAACTTGACGCAACCAGAGACTATCTATTGTCGCCACAGAAGAGAGAGGAGCCGGTGCTAGCATGCAGATTAGCAGACGATAAGAGAGGAGCCGGTACTAGCATGCAGATTAGCAGACGATAAGAGAGAGGAGCCGGTGCTAGCATGCAGATTAGCAGATGATGTGACATTAATACTACACCTCTCAACCTCTCAATTGCACGGGCGATCAGCTAGTTCATACCAATTATATGTGACGTGATCCAGATTAGCAGACGATGTGACATTAATACTAGCTTGGAGGATCCATTGATGCAGCCTGGAAATCTGGATGGATGGTTACATAGGCTCCTCCTCAATTCACATGCATGCATGCACGGACTATCGATTCCACGTTCTGTCGCTGGTTGAGCCATTTCTCGGGCTATCTGTTTCATATACTGGCTAGCTGGATGAACTCTGTTTTCCGGTACCATTTAAACTAACTAATCCACATGCCATTGCAGCTATACAACCAGAGCAGCGGTAATTTCGTCGGGATCGATTGGCTCAATCGTGAAAGCCAAGCTCCCTGTTGCCTCCAATTAGCAAGACAGTCAAGACTCTAGAGCACTACACTTGCCATGCACGCACACCTGCTTTAATTAATTCTACAAAACCAACATATATAGTAAAGGTCGCATTCAACCTTTATCTTCTGAAGTTTCACTTTTAGTTGGACCGCTGCTCTTTGTCCCTTGTTCAAGTGGAGCATTGTTCAGCATGTCGGTTCAAGTAGTTTGAAGATCGACGGAATGCTCACACGCATGCAGTGAGCTGATCTGGTCGGTTTATTAATTCAGTGTCCTGTAATAAGACTACTAGAGTTTTTAACTACTAAATGTTCTCTACTTCTCTTAAAGGGAGACTGCATCAGACATGTTTGCTTAAAAATGCTCATATATAAGTTCCGCTCACTTCAGCTTGAGCTTCTGACTTATTTTTTCCTATTCATAAATTTTGTCTTTTTTTCTAAACTTTTAGCTTTTTTGAGCTTTTTTGCTGGTTCTTTTTCTCATAATCGTTTGTGTTATCCGTGATGAGTTAACATATTTTTTTCTATTTTTAATTTTTTAAATTTAATTACATCAAATAAATCATCTTCAGCTACAGTGTCATTTCAGTCAGCTACAGTGCAATTTTAACCATAAACCATTATTTTTCAACCCAATCGAGGGGAGCCATAATTAGCTGCAATAGAAGCACCTTAAATAGTTCTCTTTGTGCTCACCACACGTAGCTGCTCATCTCATCTGCCCACCGTTGCGCGAGGTCAGAGGACCACTGCTACGTAGTACGGTAACCCACGATCTCGCTTCCCTGCTGCTCGGCAGCGGTCGTTATCTGGGTTGACAGATTCGTTTGGATAAAAATTTTGGAGGTTAGCGAAATCACCAAAATTATTTCTGTCAAATTCCAGTAATTTGAATTCAAATTTGATGAAACTTTAGAATTTTGAGAAAAAGTTTATCAAAGATGGTAGAGCCAAACTAGATATTGGATATAGATAAGATGGAGATGAAAATATAGATAAAACTTGCTCTAATATTTAAAGTTCATCTCAAAATTTAAATTTAAATTCAAATTTCGGTATCATAAAATAATTTTGGCGGGAACCCATATCACCGAAATTCCGGCAAAATTGTTAACCCTGCGAGCGAGTCTATAATCTATATACAGAGAGTACGTGCGGTACTACATTTGTTGGACACGTCAACGGCAAAAGCCGATCCAGGGTAAGCATTCAAAATGCCCAACATGCATGTATGTCCAATGAAACGTGGCATCAGTCCTGCTGGTTGTCTGTACCCAATCCCGGATGCGATTCCTCTGACTTCAAAGTCACGGTGCCTTTGTCACTGACAGGTGGGCCCCTCCGCTCGCAGGCCCACCTGTCAGTGACAAAGGCACCGTGACTTTGAAGTCACAGGATCTCAATCCCCCAATCCCTAGCTACTAAAGACCAATAGGGACATTTCAATTATCTCTTAGTTATATTAAGTTGGTGATTATTTGGGCTTTTTTTGTGGCTTATGACTGAAAAGCACTGTAGCTGGCAAAAAAATACTGTAGCTAATAGAGACTTATTTAGCATAATTAAATTTAAATAAAATAAAATATATAAAAAATATGTTAGCCCATTACATATAATACAAACAAATACGGAAAAAAAAGAACCGGCAAAAAAGCTCAACAAAAAGCCAAAAGTTCAGAAAAAGACGAAATTTATGAATAGTGAAAAATAAGCTGGAAGCTAAAAGCTGAAGCCAAAACGATCACAGCCAAATTCTATATGAGGTAGAAAGGAGATGAGGATAGATAATATGTTGTCTTTTATGTAAGACATGATTTGAGCCCGTAAATCAACCTAAATAGTATGAAGGTGTGAGTAAGTTATAATAAAAATAATATAAAATAGTTATAGAAATGATTTACTATCATAGCTCTCTCTTGCTTAGCTCGATCGTGCAAGCCTAGCTCCCTGTTGCCTCCAATTAGCAGGACAGTCAAGACTCAAGAGCACTACACTTGCCATGCATGCGTGCTTGCTTTAATTAATTCTACAAAACCAGCATATATACTGAAGGTCGCATTCAGCCTGTATCTTCTGAAGTTTCACTTTTAGTTGTACCGCTACTCTGTGTCCTTTACTCCCTTGTTCTAGTGGAGCATTGTTCTGCATGTGGGTTCAAGTAGTTTGAATGTCTTGGAGATCCACAGAATGCTCACACGCATGCAGTGGGCTGATCTGATCGGTTTATTAATTCAGTGTCCTGTAATAAGAGTACAAGAGTTTTCAACTAGTAATGTTCTCTTTAGGGAGACTGCGTCAGATATGTTTGCTTGAAAAATGCTCGTATCTAATTAATTAATATCCTTGCCACGCTGCAACAGCAGCATCTTCTTCACGGATGATACGTTTCTCTTCAGAGCAAAACGAGAACAACAAACCATTCTCAAGAAAATAGTAGTACAGAAGGGCGAACTAAATATTTGTCTTTGTGCTCGCCTCGCAGCTGCTCATCTCATCCGGCAGTATTGGGCTGCAATTGGACCTCCTAAAAAAACTAGAAGATCATAGAATGGCAGGCCTGCATACCCCTTGAGGCCTTGAGGAATCCAGCCAATCGATCGACAACCTCATCCACATCCAAATATGTCAGAATTCTGACTGACTCCGCCACCAAAACTCATCAAACCCCAGCTAGCCCTTGCCCCCTCCTGCTTGTCGGAATATACGCGTGGAACTCATTCTCCAGCGCCCGGGAGAGCATGAGGTTCTACCGGAGCAGCGCACGAGGGAAATACGGGCAAGCAGGAAAAACTTGGGAAAACCCTCCCAATTAAAAAAAAAGAAGAGGAGGCGCACTATACCTTCGTGGCGTTGGCCTCGATTGTGCAAAACATATAGCCGCAAGAGACATGCTTCCGAAGAGCTCTCCGGCGATTTGTAGGTGGAGAAGCGAAATGGGCCAAGTCCAAGAAGACCTCTAGGGCCTCGTGCCGAGCCTTGATGTCGTGAGCCTTGCACACTGGCCCAACATCCAAGGAGTTGAGGCAGCGGAGCCCGGTGCAGTCCCGCCGAACTCCGAGCAGGTGACACCCCTGCTTCGTCTCACTTTTATGTATTCCAAAAAACACACAAAAGTGAGACGAAGCGGAGGTGGTTACCGCCAGCATCGCACCCGGGGATTGGAGGCACTGCCCCAACACCGGTCGTACCCGGGGCGTACGTGCGGGAGACAAATCCCCTGTAGCACCCCACAGAAGAGCTTTGCGCTCGACACGCTGCCCTGCCGTGTAGCACCCCTCAGAGCTTCTATGCTGGCTGGACACAACGTCCATCACGCGCAAGAGGGCGAGCACGATCTTCCCCGTTATCCACTACGTTCTAATCTGTTTTCTCGGTTCCATCTGTTTTCTCCGCTTTCAGTACACCGAAAACCACCACAAAAGCCATCCATATCAGCATTATAAGAAAGCTATATCGTATTTGATAAATACGGGCAAGCAGGAAAAACTTGGGAAAACCGTCCCAATAAAAAAAGAGGAGGTGCACTATACCTTCGTGGCGTTGGCCTCGATTGTGCAAAGCATACTCGCAAGAGACATGCTTCGGAAGAGCTCTCCGGCGATAGGTGGAGAAGCGAAACAGGCCAAGTCCAAGAAGACCTCTAGGGCTTCGTGCCGAACCTTGATGTCAGCCTTGCACAGTTGCCCAATATCCAAGGAGGCAGCGGAGCCCGGTGCAGTGCCCGCGGAACTTTGAGCAGGCGGACACGCCTCGCCCTCCCTCGGCCGTTTCCTCGAACGCTACACCAGACAGAAGTTATCACTTCATTTTGCTCAAAATGATTTATACAACTTCTAGACCCCGCTCGGTTGAGCTAAAAAGTTGTGGCTTATTGCTAAAATTGCATTGTAGCGGCTGAAATTTCACTGTAACTAAAGGTGGCTTATTTGGCATAATTAAATTTAAAAAATTAAAAAAATAGAAAAAATATGCTAGCTCATCACGGACAACGCAAACGAATACGGGAAAAAAAAAGAACCGGCAAAAAAAGCTAAAAAAACAAAAAATAAATAAAAAAAGACGAAATTTATGAATAATGAAAAATAAGTCAGAAACTGAAGCCGAAACGAGCGGGACCAAGCAGAACTGAACGGTGAATAATGATTACTTAAGTGTTTTGAGATTAATACCATTTTTATTAGAGTGAAGAGAGACGAAGCGGAGGTGGTTATGGCCAGCATCGCACCAGTGGGTTGGAGGCACTGCTTGCTGGAGGTGGAACCCAGGGTCGTCGCCCGTCAGGCACGGTCTTCTATGTGGGCCCTCTTCCGCTTCTTCTTCACCTAGTCCACAGGTGGTGATCGGTTGGGCTTAAAAGCTCATAGCTTATGGCTGAAAACACTGTAGTTAGCTGAAAAAAGCACTGTAGCTGACAGAGCCTTATTTACCATAATTAAATTTAAAAAAATTTAAAAATATAAAAAATATGTTAGCTCATTACGTATAATACAAACAAATACGGGAAAAAAAGAACTGGCAAAAAAGCTCAACAAAAAATCAAAAGTTCAAAAAAAGACGAAATTTATAAATAATAAAAAATAAGCTGGAAGCTAGAAGCTTAAGCCCAACCGATCGGGGCTGGTCTGGGCGTTCCCTGAGCGCCACACCCCGTGCGTAGCAAACCCGATTCAGACGAGTCCTGTGACGGGAGTGCTCGTCCCCGGTGTACGGTCCCAGAAAGACCTCCACCGCCCAAGCAGCCTCGTTAATTGACAAAACCGTGTCAACAGAAGAGCCCTGTGTTACAAACAACCCTACCAAATCCCTTGTAGTACCCCCACATACATGCAAAATACGGTACTACGTGAAACATCATCTTAAATCATGAGGGAAACACAAGAACAGTAAAATCTAAGTAAGCCAAAACTTCAGCACTTCTAATAGGTTCACAATTAAATAATGCAATAACAATAATGTCATCAGCAGGAGCACATAGACATAAATAGTTTGACACACTGGTCTGGTCTAAAGCTATTTCGGAATTAAAAATAATAACTCAAATAATTGTGGTGAGCCATGGTGTTGGTAATTTGCGTGCATGCTCATTTGGAAATCTACTCCACTGATTTTGTACATGGAACAGGGGGAACAAGAGTGAGATCGAAAAAAAATCTCATCAAGTAACTCATTGACAACAAGTGAAAATGATATGAAACGTATATAGTAAAAAGAAATCACAAGAAGTTCTAGGCAGCCACACAAAGTACGACTACGACAAGACAAGGGGACTATGTCATACAGGAACATATGATAAATGTGTTAACGGAAACCATAGGTAGTAAGGAGATATGACAACGGGTAATAATCATGCAACTACATTGAGGACATATTTATGGCACCGATTTCAATAATTCATATGCCAGATTATATGAGAATAGTAAGCACACACATCAACTGAATCACCTGTAACAGGGTGTTATTTTTTAAACAATGAGACTGTACAGCTATAACATCCCAAATTTGGGAATCGTCAAAATTGTGAAAAGTTCAAAATCTATGCTGCTTTTCGGTGTTGATTAAAATTCTCGGTGTTGATTTCAGCATCTTGATCTGGTTTTTCCAAGCAATACAGATAACAAAATTAAAAATCTAAGAGCTTGAGCCAAGTGTTTGGAAAAGTTGAATTGAACAAAATCTGAAGTTGGGAGTTCAAACCGAATTTCGAGATTTTAAAATCAATCAAAAGCAAAATCAAAACTCCAATCTTGCTAGCCTTTTCCCACTCCATTTCTCTATCCCTTATCACTGCAGTGTGGCCCTTCCTCCTTTCTCCCTTTTCTTCCTCCCTGTTCAGGCCCGACCGGGACCTGGCTCCTCCTCTCCCACACGCAGCTCTGCCCAGCATGTCTGCACCGCGTGCCCCAGCGCTCCTATGCACGCGCGAGCCGCCTGCGCCGCGCCTCGTGCGCCGGTGGCACTCGCCACCCGCGCTGCGCGCGTCGCCCCCGTCGCGTCGTGCGCTCGACACGCTGCCCTGCCGACCTGTGCGTGCCGCGCATGCGCACGTCCAGTGCTGTGCAGCCTGTGCCGCCATCGCCTGTGCGCCATCATGGCACGTCCTTCCCCTGTGCGCCATCATGGCCGCGTGCCGTCCTTGTGCACCGCGCGCTCCCATACTGGCTGCCACGTCGTGCGCCCTTAATAGCGTTGCGCCGCTCGCCACTGTAACCGTGCTCCCTCCCACTGCTATAAATGGCCATGAAGCCTGCTTTGCCACCCTCCCCCGAGCTCGCCATTCCCCCTCTCCTCTCCTTCTTCGCCGAGGCAGGCCCGAAGACGAGCCCCAAGTCCGGCCGCCGTAACCACTCTGCCGAGTGGCCGCCTCCGGTGAGCTTGCCCCATTTTTTTCAAGCACCTCGTCGCGTTCTAGGCCTCATACTTCGCTTCTCCTCAGCTAATTGTAGCTCCCCACCACAGCATTGCCCTGGCGCCATTGTCTCCTAGATGCCGTCAACAGGATGAGACTTCTAGAGATGAAATCCTTGAGGCCACGCGGCTCGCTGGAGCCGCAGGCATCGACGCCCACCATGAAGGCATCGACGCTGTCCTCGATGTCGTAGGACAGCTCCCGCACTCCCCCTTGCCCAGACCTTGACCTGCTTGTTGAGCTGGTCCACCGGCACCTCCGAAATCTCCATAAGGGCAGCCTGCATACTCTCCATCTCAGCATTCAGGAACATGATTTCACCCGTCACCTCTTTTTGCAGCTTGTACTCGTCAGTCAGCAGCTCGGCAAGCTTGGGCAGGAGGGTGCTCATCGCTCCCGTTACCATCTCCATCGCAGTGGATACTTGCTATGTTCCTCTAACAGAACCGATGGTTGCCCTGTGTACGGTTTGAGAGCTGCTTTATGTTTGCAAGTCTGGTTTGAAGATTACTCCACACAATTTGCTTCCTCCTCATTTGACTCTTCTTCACTTGTAAATACGTCTGATTATCACAACCACACGATCGTTGCCAGGATAATGGCATTAGGTCACCGTCGTTGTCACCATTGACCCAGAAGTCATCCTGTGCTATTTGGTATCATAGCATCTACTGAATTAACTGACATCTATGCCCTTTGCAATTACATACATTGGATTTGTTGCACTAAATGGGTGAAAGAAAATTCATGATGATAAGACATGCATGTTCTTATAGCCCAAACGTATTTCCACCTGGATACCATGGCGTGCGTTATACACCGCAAGAAATGATTGAGCACGATTAAAGTACATAGCATCCGGAGGAAAAAATTGTCGGCATTGCAGTACATACCATGTTTTATGCATGCTTGTGTTATTTGAATTTTCTTGTGATTGTTTGAATTTTTGACAAATTTTGAATTTCGCAAAACTAAACAATAAAATAAAATTTTAGGTTGACCTCATGAAATTTGAAAACAAATTGAAATGGAATTTGAATTTAAATTTGAGTTGCTGAACCAACAGTTGAATTGAAATGGAATTTGAAAAGAAAAGAGAAAAAGAAACAAAAGAACCACCTCTTTCTCCTTTTCCCTTCGGCCCATGCCGGCTCAATCCGCCTCCCCTTGCTCTTCCATCGGGCCCACCAGCGCAGCACCGGTCCAACTTCTCTCTCACCGGCGCCCACACGCCCGAGCCGCTATAGTCATGCCACCGCCCACGTCGACGTTGTCCTCGCCTCGACAGCACGCGCCTCGCCTTCGCTGTCTCACGCGTCGCCTCGCACTGCTATGTTCCTCTTAACAGAACCGATGTTTGCCTCTGTGTATAGTTTCGGGGCTGCTTTATGTTTGCAAGTCTGGTATGAAGATTACTCCACTCTTCTTCACTTGTAAAGGCATCTGTTTATCACAAACATACGTTTGTTGCCAGGATAATGGCGTTAGGTTACCGTCGTTGTTAGAGGTGGCCAGACGGGCGGCCTGGCGAGCCACGTCAATTGAACGCCTCAGGTTGGTCAACTACCTCTACCCTGGCCACCACAGGAGGAACGCCGAATTATTGAGCTCCATTCTCGGTGGGGTAACAGGTTTGATCCAAAACAAGAGTTTCTATATAGGTGATCTAGGATAGCACGGAGGCTGCCACCACTGCAGTAGATAACAGAACAAAACCCAGCAATTCTACTAGCTGAACAAATCAAGCAGTTTTTTTTTGTGTAACACCAAAAAAATCACACTCGCCAACTCTATTACATGAACAAATCAAGCAGTCAAGTTTATTTGCGGCACCTAAACAGCAAGTACACTCGATCCATGGAGAATCATCATTCAAAAAGGACTTTGAAGATTCTACTATGAGAAGTATTCTTGCAATAGGACTTTGCATATTGCGTCTGAAATTTTTTTAAATAATATTTTTTTATTCGGAATTACAAAATTATACCTACGAAATTTTCTTTTGCGTTCGACCGCATGTCGCAACACGCTTAGACGACCCTAGTCGCCCAACGATTGGGCGATTTTAAATAACAATGCAATTATTGTATTTATCTGATGAAAATAATTGTGGGGAGTAATGGTAATTTTGTAGGTAATACATTTAAGAAATCTTGTTTGTAAGTTTTTAAATAAATGGATGACAATGTCGTTTAATGCATTTGTGATTTTCGTAGATTGTTACTAGTCAGAAACATGCTAGACTCGCAATAACATTTTGCGATCGTCATACGTTATTGTAGTATGAGAAATTTCTAAAGAATTTTGTGAAGATGATTGATATAGCAACAATTCATAACATATTCGACAGGCCAACCTCGCTACAACTCCGTTGAAATAGGTCAACCTCGAACATATTCGAGGACAGTGTGTGTACTTGATATCTAATGTCATAAAAGAAGATGGAGAGTTCCACAATATAGAATGAATTTCACTGGATAAGGTTGAGCTTAATTGTTCATGTGTGTATTTGTTCATGGATAGATAATTTATTTTATTTTTGTTAATTGATTTGTGAAATGGATATTCTTGTTTCTGAAATGAATGAATGTGAAAATATATTGTGTTGATCTACTAGCTCGTTTCGGATGGCATGGATAGCATTTCTTGAGACTAGTCAACAAACAGAAATAGATTTAGGAATAGAAAATAATATCACAGATGGTTATTAACTCGTAACTGTTTGTGATAGTAAACTATCAAAGACAGTTTTTAGTAGAAATCGTCTGTGACAATATGCATCGCAGACGGTTGAAAAGCCATCTGTGATGACCTCGTAATATTATTACTGACCATAAATTCAGACGACTCATGAAACGGTTTGTGATGACGATTTTGAACCATCTCTTATGACCTTTTCTGCAGTAGTGCTTGTTGCATAGATGCAAATGCAGATGCCACTCATACAAATAAACCAGAGACACTAACTAGTGAGAGAGCAAACAAGCTGAGATTACGTATAGTTGAGTTGGAAGAGGGATAGATACTAGGACGTGATGAGGAGCCGGGAGTGGTGCTCGCGAGCAGCTGCCAGCCGCTAGCTGCGTGGGGAGGCACTTGCAAGGGAAAACATGGATGATACCATGCACCATCTCCTCCCGGATCACGGCAGCCTACGGTAGCGTTGGTTGTACCTGGACAGAGCCTGTGTCGCAACCGCGACGACTACGGTGGCTACTCCATGAACTTTGATGTGGCTTCTCCCTGCTGGACCGTCCGATCTAAAAAGACTATGCAAATGATCATCGCTACAATCTACACTGTCACCTTAGAACATTCTAGCCGGCGTGTGCATATGCTGCAATGTAGGAATTTTACAGAGAACTCACATGTTTTTTAATCTCGAGGAATCTCTCAGGAATTTTGTAGCAATAGTATTATTTCTGTATAGATCTTACAAAATTCTCTCGGTACAAACAGGGCCACATGCTATGGTGGGCATATTTAAGGAAATAAAAGTCCAGCAAACTATCTTCAACATAAAGTGGCATTATATGGTACTACAAGAAGATTAGCAAATCTCACCGCGAAAGAAATTAAATAGTACATTACAAGCATAATTAATACAATCAACTCGACATTAATAAGGATGGATGGCTATATATATAGAAGAATGCCGAAAAGTACAGTAAAGTAGCTTGGGACGCCAAATCGGGAGATACTAACTGATCATGCATTTTTTTCTCTTTTCGGACAAGGAAGAAACTACATGTGTCCATGCATTGCATTCGTTTTTACTGCCATACTATGAGCATCAAATGGTACAACAACAACAACAACAAAGTCTTTTTTGTTGTTTGTTCTGTGGCTCATGCCCCTGGATCTGCTCAGTGATGACGCATAGGCGTCGCATAGTGGTTTCTACAGAGGCGGACTTTACAGGAAGTGGCTCATCGTGGAGTTCAAGGGTGGCTATGCCATGGCCTTGAGGCGAGCAGGACCCCGGTGTGTTGGTGGCAGTCTAATTTGTGACTGGGTAGTGCGTGGGGTGCTGTGGAGGTGCTGGCGAAAGCCTTACCGGTGATCTTACCGGTCTCGACAACGATGACGCCTTCGGGCGCCATTTGCCTTCCTGGAGGTGTTGTCATGGCACTCCATAGCCCTCATATATACTGACCTCCAGGTGAAAACCTTGCCTCGGTGAGGCAGCGACGTCGGCGACCCTAGTCGCCTCCTTGGATGCGTCGCCTCGGAGGTCCTTATTCACACAAAGTAGACCGAAGTTTGGATGGCACAGTCGGATGGGGATAGAGACTTGATTGAAAGCAAGGATGGAGAAGAAATTCTGAAGCTTAGTCTTTCTAGCTTTTTTTCATAGTCCTTAAGCTCTCTTCTTTGTTGTTTTTTGCTCCTCAGTTTTGAGGCTTTGAGCCTAAGAGCTCGTGTAACCTTTGGCTGCGTATATCCCACGTGGATATAGAGGCCGGATTTTATATCCTTTATCTAAAAAAATGTAGTGTAGCAAAGATAACATGAGCATTTTTATTCGAGAAACATAATACGAAATATTGAAGCGAGCATATATGACGTCTTGCTTCAGAGCGAAGACAATTTTACAGGCTTAAATTCAACTATAAGATGAAGAAACCATCCACAAGTTCGCTAGCTATATATGAGCAAGCATTCCCCATCAGTAAACTGAAACAAGTTAGGAAACTAACTGCAGCAAAACAGTGTGAAGGAAGAAAACTTGCTCCCGATTAACTTGATTCCGTAAAGAAGACACCATCCTCTCCTTAAAAGGGAGCAATTGATGAGCAGCTGTTGTCTTTGGTGAGGATGTGCTTATTGAGATGCACGTCATTTGCTGCAAAATGAGATGGACTCCTGTCAGGGGTGGTTGGGGTTCGATTCAAGCTCTGTACGTTCAAGTGTGCGCATCGTGCCGACATTAGTCTCTGGCCCATCCTCATCGTCATCGCCATCTGAAGCTGAGAAACAGGGAACGAAAAGAAGAATGAATAATCAAGTACGTGAGCAAAACGAAGCATGTGAAGAAGTCAAAGCATTAATTCCATCGCATATGAAGCCATCCATGTCATCGTCATCCCTTTCTAAAATTTTGAAAATAAAATTGAGAAAGAAAGAAGAGAGGAATAATAATAAAAAATAACAAAGAAGAACGTCCAAAGCATACATGGAAGTATTATTAATTAGGTGGATGAGTGTGCATACCCACATATTCCTCGCCATCGAAGCTGTCCGTATCATCATCGTCGCTTTCTAAAATTTAGAAAATTGAATTGAGGAAGAAAGAAGAGGGGAATAATAATAACAACTAAGAAACAAGCCGAAGCATGTACAAAAACATTATTAATTAGGTGGATGAGTGCCTGTACCTGATATATCTGACATGGAATCAATTTCAATCGTGGGATGGTTAGGATGGGCGTCGACTGCACGCCTCAGCACTGCCTCCGCTTCCTCCACCTCTCCATCTGTGGCTCCACTACGAAAAATTGTAACACAGACCTTCCGGAGGGAGAGCAGGTTCCCCAGGCCCAAGTCAAAATCACCATTGCCATCATCTTTTGCCATCCGCACATGGAAATAGACATCAACCTCTTGAACCCTTGGCAAAGCTTCTCGAACCTCTTGACATGGAAATAGGCACAAGCTCTTAGCATGTCTTCCAACACTTGATTGATTCGCTCGGTCTGGCCATCAGTTTGGGGATGATAAGCCGTGCTGAAATTTAGCTTACTCCCTAACTCTTCATGCAGCTTTTGCCAGAACCGAGAAGTAAACTGACTCCCTCGATCTGACACAATCTTCTTGGGAACTCCATGAAGGCACACGATCTGGGACATGTACAATTCTGCCAACTTACTCCCAGTATAGGTAGTCTTGACCGGTATGAAATGTGCCACTTTGGTCAGGCGGTCTATTATTACCCATATAGAGTCATATCCAGCCTGAGTCCTGGGTAAACCGGTGATAAAGTCCATACCGATTTCTTCCCACTTCCAATCGGGAATAGGTAAGGGTTGTAAAAGTCCAGCAGGTTTCTGATATTCCGCCTTGACCTTCTGACAAGTATCACAAGCATCAATGTACTCAGCGATTTCTCTATTCATGCTGACCCACCAATACTTTTCCCTGAGGTCTTGGTACATCTTGGTACGACCGGGGTGTATGGAGTATGGGGTGTCATGGGCTTCTTTTAGAATCATATCCTTGATCTCTTTGTTATTTGGTACGCAGATGCGACTCCCATACCAGACGGCTCCGTGTTCATCCTCGCTAAAACCAGGGGCCTTGCCTCTTCTCATGTTCTTCTTTATCTCCTGAATATCTTCGTCTACCTTCTGAGCTTCTCGGATTAGTTCGGGCAAGGTGGGTTGGATTTCCAGGGCCATGAGGTTACTTTGATTCTTGGGTTCCAAACTAAGGCGGGCAATTCCCTCTTGAAGTCGAGTCTGAACCTCTGCTGACAAAGTACAGTTTGCATAGACCTTTCTGCTCAAGGCGTCGGCCACAACGTTGGCCTTGCCTGGGTGGTAGTGGATTCCAAGGTTATAATCCTTGATCAACTCTAACCATCTTCGCTGCCTCAGATTGAGCTCTGCCTGGGTGAAAATATACTTTAAGCTCTTATGGTCCGTGTATACTTCACAACGGTTACCGATGAGGTAGTGCCGCCAAATCTTCAATGCATGAACTACCGCGGCTAACTCCAGGTCATGCGTGGGGTAATTACCTTCATGAGGCCTGAGCTGGCGAGATGCATAAGCTACCACTTTTCCCTCTTGCATCAACACACAACCAAGTCCTTGCCGGGAGGCATCACAATACACCTCAAAATCCTTATGAATATTCGGTAGGGTAAGTACCGGAGCTGACACTAATTTGTTCTTGAGTACCTGGAAACTCTGCTCACAAGTCTTCATCCATTCAAACTTCTTTTCCTTCTTTAGGAGCTGGGTCATAGGTCTGGCTAGCTTGGAAAACTCTGGTATGAAGCGACGATAATATCCAGCAAGTCCAAGGAAACTCTTGATTTCTGTCACTGATGTAGGCTGCTTCTAGTCCATTACAGCTTCAACCTTTGAAGGATCTACAGCGATTCCTTCGGCCATCACAATGTGCCCAAGGAAAGCTACCTCCTTTAGCCAAAATTCGCATTTACTGAACTTGGCATAAAGTTGGTGTGCTCTTAGCTCTCCTGGTATTATCCTGAGATGCTTTTCATGGTCCTTCTCATTTTTGGAATAAATGAGGATGTCATCAATGAATATCACCACAAACTTATCCAAATATTTCAGAAATACCTTGTTCATCATGGTCATGAAATATGCCGGGGCATTTGTTAATCCAAAAGACATGACTGTGAACTCATACTGACCATAACGAGTCGTGAAGGCAGTCTTGGGTATATCTTCTTCCCTGATTTTCAGCTGATGGTATCCGGATCTCAGATCTATCTTGGAGAAGACACTTGCTCCTTTCAACCGATCAAAGAGGTCATCGATCCTGGGCAATGGGTACTTATTCTTGATGGTGGCTTCATTAAGGGCTCTATAGTCCACACACATTCTCATGCTTCCATCCTTCTTTTTGACAAAAAGGACGGGCGCACCCCAAGGTGACGAGCTAGGCCGAACATATCCCTTATCTTCCAACTCTTGAATCTGCTTCTTAAGTTCGGCCAACTCATTAGCGGGCATTCGGTACGACCTCTTGGAGATAGGGGCGGTACCTGGGACTAAGTTAATTGTGAACTCAACCTCCCTGTCCGGGGGCATTCCGGGTAGATCCTCCGGAAACACGTCCGGGTATTCCCGCACTATTGGCACTTCTTCCAAGACTTGAAGGTGGGCAAGGGTACACTGGTTCATCTTGGGTACAAAGACTACCTCTACTCCATGATCATTTGTGATGGCGATATACCGGGAAGCACAGTCTATCTTGCCTTTGTTCTTGGACAACCAATCCATACCAAGGATGACATCCAACCCGTGAGAGTCTAGGACGATCAACTCGGCTAGGAAAGGTACTCCTTCTACGAATAACTCCACTCTCGGACACATGGTACTGGCCCTCATCTCAATTCCAGGGGATTGGACTATCATGGGGATACTAAGGGGAACAGGTTTCATCCCATTTCGAACCACAAAAGCTTCAGAAATAAGCGAATGGGAAGCGCCAGAATCGAACAGAACAGATGCTGGGATTGAGTTTACCAAAAACTTACCCAGGACAACATCCGGTGAGGCTTGCGCTTCTTCTGCAGTAATGTGGTTCACACGGCCCTTGATAAAACCTTGCGGCTTCTTAAAAGCTGCTCCTGAGTTCTGTCCTCCTGCACTGGCATTGGCTTGAGTCTTCTTGGGGCATTGTCTGGCAAAGTGCCCTGCCTCTTTGTAGTAGAAGCAGGTCATCCCATCGGGCTGAGCGGGGGTCTTCTGAACTGATCCACCGGAAATTGGAGCCCGTACTGACTGCGATGAAGGGCGATTGGCTGGGAAGGTCGGGCGCTGAAAAGCTGGTCTGGAGCTGCCAGGGGATGGCTGGGTGTGGCGGGGTTTGGGGAAACCACCAGTATTGGCCTTCTGGGTGGCCATCCTCCGCTTACGGTTCTCTATTTCCACCTGCTTGCCCTCCTGGCGAATCGCCTTACTGACCAACTGGTGAAAGTCGGAGTAGTCACTCGAGAGGAGCTGAATAGAGAGGTTGTCGTTGAGGCCTTCCAAGAATCTCTCCTGCTTAGCCTCATCTGTGGCAACGTCCTCGGGTGCGTAACGTGCCAGCTGGTTGAACTTCTGGAGGTACTCACTCACGGTATGACCTCCTTGGCGCAAGGCACGAAACTCCTTCTTCTTCAGGGTGACAAGACCAGTCGGGACATGGGCCTTGCGAAACTGCCTAGCGAACTCTGTCCAAGTGACGGCTTGAGCATCGGGTTGCGAGGTGATGAAGACATCCCACCACTCCGCGTCAGGTCCATGCAGCTGATAGGAGGCAAAGAGGACTCGCTCCCGATCACTGCACTGCAGCAAGTCCAACTTCTTGCCGATGCCTCGAAGCCAGTCGTCAGCATCCATAGGCTCGGAGCTGCTCGAAAATGTTGGCGGGCGCATCCTCATGAATTCTGACAGACGGGACTAAGGTGCCTGAACTGGCTGCAGCTGAGGGACAGGTGGCGCAGGGTTGGAGATGGTCTGGACCAGCAGATGAATCAGTTGGTTTTGGTTGGCCATCATTTGTGTCCAGTCGGGTCCGTTGGTTGGCGGGGTAGCCTGTCTCTCTTGCGTCCCATTGAGGCTGCCATTGCTGTTGCTCCTTGTACTCACCATCTGTTTGTTGCCTCCAAGGTTAGAAGAGAAAAGAGAGATCACCGGGGTTCTACTAGTTCCATCCCACACACAAAGACAAACAAATAAAGCAACTTTTCAAAAGCAAGAAAACATTCTCTTTATTAATTTAGTTCATCCTGATAATTTTGTGGCTGTTGACAAGGGAAACACAAATACGTTCTAACTTAGCCTAAGGTCTAACTCTAGAGAATAACCTACTGGGCTGGCTTAAACTGAGCTAAATAATGCTTCTTGATGCCGGTACGACGCCTCTTGGGTGCAGACTCAACGCTGTCCCCGCTGATTGAGGAAGCGCAATCTTCTGCCCCTCGGAACATGGCTAACTCCTCTTCTGCCCTCCGGAGCTTGTAGGCGAGGTAGCTCAACTCATCCATGGCCATCTCATAAGCTCCATCCAAAGCCTGGGTGAGCTCTACCTGCTGCTTGAGCCGGGGGTCGTCCTCAGACTCGGTGGATGCATAAATGCTGCGTGAACTCGCCGGGTATCTGCGGGGGTAGTGCCGAAATGCGGAGTCCTTGAGCTCGGGTGCATACATCTCTCTCAATCGTCGTATGGCCTCCCGTGCTGCATCCTCGATACCGGCAAGGAAGGTGTCTCGCCTTTGCGGGGCATCAAAGATGTGAAAGGCAGCTGTATCTCCTACGTTTGCGAAGATCCGAACCTCGACACGCCAATACTCTTGTTCTCCAACGGTCTGCTGATACCCTTGATAAATCGGACGGCCTTGGAAGCCTATCTCTAGCAGAAGACTCTGAAGGCAGGAGGCTAGGTGACCGGCTTGGGTGCCAAAGGTGACTTGGGTCGGGGTCTCGGACATCTACAATTTGAAGAAGGAAAGGGGTTAGAATACGAGTGGAAAGAGGTTGAGTAAGGAAGAGAATAGATAAGTTTTACCAGACTTTGTAAAGTATTTTTAAAGAAATTTTATGTCCTTATTGGCTTCCATTCTAATCTACCTACGGTCGCGTCTTGGAGTCATCGCGGCTCTGATACCACCTTTGTCGGATCCCGGAGTAACGATTCCGAAACCCTCTGTGTAAATCGCACTAGTCCAGGAACAGCTAGTGCACACAGCAAAACAAAGATACATATCGAACGCAAATGACCAAATATATTAAGCAAATGAGTACGGCCTTATGGCCAAGTCTTACATTGACAAATCAAATAAAAGGGAAATAACAGCGGAAATAAAAGATAACTGGCGAAGCCCAACGGCCTGCCCACAGGCAGACGACTGCAAGACACATCCTACTCGTCCTGGTCCTCACCGTAGTCGTAGACATCCTCCTCTGTTATGATTATAGTAAGGTGAGTACAAACTTGTACTCCACAAATCACCCAGGAAAATGCAACATAATGATAAAGGCTTCAATGGAAGGCTTATAGGATTATTTTGCATAAAACAGCATTTTTGAAATACAGTATGTAGATTGAAATTGCTGAATTTAATACAGTAAGTAAAAACAATATAGTAATTGAAAATGTATACCGTTGTTGCAGGCTCCGACTATACACCAACCTAACCACGGGAATCCCTCCCGGACCATTTTTCCAAGAACACCTCGTATGGATTCCATCCATCCACACGATTCATCATACACTCATGGATTCCATCTATCCATAAGGTTTTCATAAACATTTTGTAAGACAAAGTCTAATCTAAGAAAAACTCTTGCTCAGCATGCCCATGACCGTGGGCACGGCCAGGATAGATTTTACACTCTGCAGAGGTTGTACAGCTTTACCCACAAGATATGATGTCCTCATAATGTCGGCCAATACACGCTTCCTTAGGCGTGCGACTGAGTAATCATAACAAGACCTTTACAATGCGAAGCCGTCAATCTAGCCAAGCCAACTCTAAGGTTTCACCCCAGTAAGGAATCCACAAGACCGGGACCCCCTCTTGAGCCTAGGTGAGACTTCTCATGGCTACAACCACGCTCACCCAAGTGGGACTTCGCATGGCACCAACCACGCCCACTTTCAACCTACAACTTGACTTAGATTGGGACTACGCAAATTATTCGGCCAGGGCTGTCCCATACCAGCCATGTGGTAGTACGTTAGGGCTTAGCAACAGTAGCTCAAAGACCGGTCCTTAATTGACTTAGGTTCAACCACGTACCCCTGTGCACGACAATCAACTACTGCGGCTACAACCAACAGAGCATGCCTGCACCCACCATCTAACCGTTAACCTAAGTCTAAACCAGTTTTTGTATTTTATTTCCAAAATATTTCATAACACTCTTTGACTCACCAAAGTCAAGAGTACATATCAAAAGCGTATCATTTTATGTGAAAAGATATCCCAAAACCAAGATTATATCTAAGCAGGGCTAAGCATTTGATATAATATTCTCTAGCCAATACTAGTGTACTAACTAGAGTTTTATTCTAGGGTGACAAGGTATCAGGGAAATTCAATGTCAATGGAGGTAATAACAAGTAGGCAATAACTAAATTTAAAACTGAATTGAAATACGTTGAATAAAAATATGCATGCAGAATAATTTAAATCAAAATAATTTTATTTTGAAAACTGGGATCAACATGATCAAGAAGGGTGACTTGCCTTGTTCTTCGAATTGGTGAGATCCGTCGTCGGGGAATTCTTCAGAATCGTCGTAGTCTATACGTGAAAATAACCCACCAAACTCAAAATAAATTCAAATCAAATTCAAATAAGTTCCAAAAATTCAAAATATGGCCAGGGATGGATAGAGGGGAATTTTTGATGAATTTAGAAATTTGAATGGGCTAAATCGGAGTTAAAACGAGAGAGAACGGGCTCCGGGAAGTTTATATTCAGGGAAAAAGAATAAAAGGAAATTTTGGAATTATTTGTGTAAAGGAAATTGAGAATTATGACGTCAGCACTAAATTGATTTTCGGCCGAATTAATTTTCTACAGAAAATTCGGGTTAATGACGCCATGCTGACGTCATCCTAGTGTTGGGCCGGCTGACAAGTGGGCCTTGGTCCACGGACCAAGTCCACGGGAGGGGGTGGCGGCTGATGTGGCAGAGGGGTTTGGGTGGCGCTGACGGAGCAGGCCGACACGGAGGTGGCGCCGACGTGGCACCGCGTGGCAGCCACGCAGCCCGGTGGCTGCGCCGCCGGAAGCGCTTCGGGCGCGCGCTCGCCGGAGAGCGGCGGCGCGAGGACCGGCGGCGAGGGTCACATTCGGGAGAGGGGCGCACGGGGATCTCAGGGGGAGGCTCGGGCATTACCGCAGGTGGCCGGAAGGCGGTCGGCGACGGCGAGGGGCGGTGGCGGCTCGGGTTCCACGGCGCGGCGACGCTCCGACGACGCGCGAGACCGGGGAAGTGGTGGCGGAGTTGCGCACGGCGATGGGGAAGCTCGGGGTGGCCTCGGCGGCGCTCGAGACGCACTCCTTCGCTGGCGATTGCTCACCGGAGTAGCGGGCGGCGCTCGGGGCGAAGGCGCACGGCGGCAAGGGCACTCGGGACCGGAGAGGGGAATTGAGAGGTGGAGCGAGGTGGAGTGGGAGATGGCGGTGCTCGGGGGTGGCTTTTATAGGGCCGAGGGGGTGGAGGCGCGGCGGGATTCCTCGTCGGAAAGATCGGGAGGTGGGCAGCGGTTAGCTGCAGATAGGGCTCGGGCGACGTGGGAGAGGTGGGCGTCGTGCGCGGAAAACGGGGAGGAGGTGGGCGCGGGCTTGCGGCGCACGAAGAGATAAGGCGGCGTGCGGAAGAGATAAGGGGGAGGAGGCCGGTTAGGGCAGAGCCGGCCAACGGCCATGGCGGCGGCGCGAGGTAGGGGACGGGCCCGACAGGTGGGGTCGGCCCGTCAGTGAGAGGGAGAGGGGGGGGGGCGGACGGGTGAGATCACGGGGCGGGGGATCGGACGGCGGTGGATGGGTGCGGGGGTTTAAGTAGAGGGGTGCGGCTGTGATGAGGGTGACGAGATCGGACGGCTGGGGGGAGAAGGGGAGCGGGCGGGTGCGATGGGCCGGTGGGCGGCGTGGCCGCTATCCGGGCCGAACGCGTGGCGCGCGAGGAGGGAAGGGAGGCGGGATGGCATGGTGACGTGGGCGAATCTCATCCGTCCACGTGTCGGCCAGAGGGAGGGGAGTTTTATTATTTTTGTTTTGACTTTTCTGAAAACCCGATTAAAGATATTTAGGCCTAGAAAATAGCAGAAAACTCCAAATAAATCCCAGAAAAATCCTATAAGTCTAGAAAAATGCAAGGAACTCAAATAAAATTACTTAAACTCATTTTGATCACAATTTCTCCCAAACTCAATTTCTTTTTAAACAAAGCAAAAGCAAAAGGAGGATTTTTAAATTCCAGAAAATAAAATAAATAAATAAATAAAAATAAATGAAAATTTGGGATGTCACAGCAGCTCCAGCGTCAGCGATGCCCCCTTCTACGCAGCCGCTCCAGCCCCTTCCAGGTCCTAGCCAGTCGGCTGTTGCCACCACACCTCCTCATAGCTAGCTCCCTGGCCAGTGGCAGTAGCTCCTCCAGCCACATCCTCTTGCTCCCTTCCGCTGCGACTAAGGCTGTAAAAAAAGCTCGAAGCTCGCGAACTACTCGAGTTTGACTCGTTCTAGGCTCGATTCGAGCTCGGTTTGAACTTTAAATGAGCCGAACTCGAGTTTGATCTCAAGCTCACGAGCTTCACCGAGCCGAGCTCGAATAGTTCACAAGCCTCGATTTGAGCTTAAATAGTGTATATATTAACTCTTACCGAGCTTACTCGAGCCGAACTCGAGCTCGAGCTTTTCTTATTATTGAAAATTAGTGTATATTTGAATTATTTTGACTGTTATCAAGTTTACTCGAGCCAAGCCCGAGCTCGAATTTTTCTTATTGTTGAAAAATAGTGCATAATAAATTATTTTAATTGTTATCGAGCTTCAACAAACCAAGCTCGAGCCTACTCAAACTTAGGCCGAGCCGAGCTCGAGCCTAGGTTCAAGCTCGGACCCCAACTTGAGCTCGGCTCGAGCTTCTACTGAGCTCGAACTCGGCTCATTTACAACCCTAGCTACAACTAGCCACACGTGCCACCTGCCGACACAACTCCCCCTCATACGAGCTCCGCGCACCTCTGTGCGCCACCTACGACGTCGCCCCCACTGTGTAGGCTCCTCCCGTCTTGACGCGGTAGACCGACACCACCCCTGCACGAGCTCCGCCCTAGGGTTTCACCGGTGCAGCGTCGCCCCTTTCACCAGGCTCTGATACCATGTGGTAAATTTTGTGTGTTGTATATTTCATCACAAGGAAGCTACATATACATTAGTCTGGGCCATATGGGCCAGCACGAAGCCCATATACCCAACAGTCACCAATCTTACATATATTGCAACTATTTTGAATTCTGAAAACATTCAATTATTGGCAATAAAATAAATTTAACATGTAACTAACTGAAGAAGAGAAACCTCAGACCTTTTCTCTATACATATTCTTCAGTCTGTCTACTTCCTCATGCATGGGCTGATCAAGGTTCTGATCTAGTTCCCACTTGCTCTCCCTATTCGTCCCCGCACTCTCTGACAGTTACGTCATTGATTTCTTTTGACCTCAGCCCCATCTCCTGAAATCCTCACAGAAAGCACAGCCCCAGGAACAGAGCCCTCCACTTCCAGTATTTGCATCAATCAAAATGGAAATTTAGCTTACCAATAAGAATTGAACCTCCAACAGGACCAAGTATCTTTGATCTCTCACTGAAAAATCCAATCTCATATCTCCACACCAACACCTCCCACCTTCAATCCTTGCATCAATAGAAAAATTGGAGCTGTAGCTTTTCATGCAGGAACTAAAGTTATTGGAGATATCTACTAGTCCAATCCTCCACAAGGATCTGAGTAGTAGACCACTAATTCTTTTCATCCAAAAGCAAGAAAGCACAGGATACCAATGCATGTTCCTCTCCCTGCAGAAACTTCACCAGATTTGCTTCCTTCCTTGAAGAATCGGGAAGAGAATCACAAAACAAATATATCAAGTTACGAAAGCATCACTTCAGTTTCACGATTGCTAGCACTGTGACTTTCTATTCCAAGAAACCAAAGGACAAATATGTGTTTAGAATTAAAATTTTTAAGCTAAAAACCCAAAAGCCACAGCGTAAAAGAATCCACTCTAGCCAGCCACAAGGCTCAAGGTTGATCCACAAGCTCCCTTGAAGCTTGCACAGCTGCATGTGTTCAGCCTAGGAAAGGAATTCCAAAACCCTACAACGATCATTGCAGTATAGATGAATCGATATACGAATGTTAAAATTGTAAATAGCACCACAACCTTGTAAACCACCAGAGGCACCAAAATTAGGGATATATAGACAAGCAACAAACATGGAGCAAGTCTCTAGTATCAACTGCGCCATTATAGGAGACCTTGAAGCCAGCAGAATACAGCTTAAGTTAAAGACTGACAACATGTATAACCAACAAATTGTAACATCCCAGCCCATCCTCTAAGCCCATAATGTTACCACCACTCTAAAACTGTACCATTTACCCACTATTAAGCAGAAAAGCATAAGCCATACAATATGAAGCAGTTCTATTAAGACACAATCTTATTGCTAACTGTCAAAGTCCAACATTACAGTCTAAATATGATATCAATGGGTGATATGTTAATTACTATTGCACGTGGGAATATATGTGTGCTACTCCCACCAATGCATGTCGCCTTCACCATACACTTAAAAAACAACAAAGCAAGGGTGAGTCCGAAGACTCAGCAAGCACACAATAAAACAATGGTATCAATATAGCAATTCAATCAATTTCATGACTGTAAACTATAAATCATAATATCTATAAATGTATCACTATTTCTATCACTTTCATACAATGCAATGCGATGCGTCTATAACTATAACTTATACCGGTGTTGCATATATTCGTATAGCAGAGTATTCACTCGTCGATGAACCACTCAATCACCCCGTCCTTTTTCGTACGGGGTCTCAACCTCCACTCCCGTGGAGTTCCTACTGAAGTAAATCATGTTTCCTGTGTATGAGTGCAATGCATGATGCAACATGCTTTCAATGTTGGCATTTAATCACAAGCAGCACTCATCAAGGTATGATTAGCATGTAATCATGTACATCATCTAAAAAATACTATAGATCATAGCATGGAAACATGAGTAGCAAGCATTCATTACAATTCACTTCTCTACCATGCACTTGTCTGATTATTCCTGTGGATGATGTGTGGGTGGCTCCAAACTAAGATCTCCACCTGTACAAGCATTAACTCGACTTAATGCACTATAGCCATACCTGTGTTTTTATGAATGGTATCGATTCTATGCGCATAACCCGACCCCTAGGCCCTTCATCCCTCGGCTCATCCCCTTCCTCCTTTATCTCATTTCCTCACTTGGCTGCAGGCCACCGGGTTCTCCCCTTACGATTTGGATCTCGCTTCCCTACTAGCGCCACCGGCTCTCGGCACCGTGTCGCCTTGGCCCCTCCCCGGCCATGGCGCCTCCATCGTCGGTCTCGGCCCTACGCCTCCTCCCCTCGACTCAGTTTTGGCCATGGCTCCGCTGCCCCCGTGTCGTCTAATGGCGTCTCCACCGCCGGTGCCTCTCTGCTAGCGCCACTGGCTCCCCTCTACGCTGACTTCTCTGGCCCCTTGTCGACTTCGGCTCCTCACTGCTCGAGCTCTCTGTGCTTCTTCTGGTAACCCTAGGTTGGCCCTATGTCGGGGCTATTACCCGCCGACTCCGATCTATCTCCTCATCCTCCCCCTTTACTCCTATTCTCTTCTCCTAACCCCTCCCTCTCTCGATTTACTTGAATTCATCTTTAATTTGAACTTGTCATTTTTTTTATTCTTGGAACTAAATCGAGGGTGGTGGTTCGGTGGCTACGGTGGGGCTTGAGGTCATGTCATGCACTGGGGGAGCATGGGATGGCTGTCGGGTGCACGGAGTTCACCCTACACGGTGGCTTGCCTCCTCGGTACTTTTGCGCCCTCTCCTCTATTCCTCTACCTTCGACTGGTACTCTTTGTGGTTATTACTTGGTGCCCTTGTGATGCTATGAGCTATTTGGAGGGTTGTTTATTGAATACGTAGCATGCATGGTCGAAACTTAAGAAAGTGATGCTATTTCTAAGAATGGTTTGTGAGCTACCTTTGTCGGTTGATTGTCGACTCGCTTTGGGAAAGATTGCAAGTGCACCCTTGGTGGTCGCTTTCTTGGTCGGCTGTGCGATGTTACTAGCAGTGGTGGTGGCGTTCTCCTCCTATGGCCTAATTTCCTGCTTCTTGGCTCCTTTCTCCCATCGGTTTGCCTTGGTTCTGGTATAATAGTGGTTGGCGAGATTTGGCTATTCGGTAATGAGTTTGGAATGGGGAAGAAAAGAAGGAGGAGCTGGGTTTCACTGATGCCATGCTCAATGTTTTTTCTTGCTTCTCTTTCCTTCTAGTCTGCTTGGCGTGGTTTTATTTCTCTGTTGTGTTGTGCCATCTTGATTGCCTTGCTGTCCCCTTACTATAACTATGTGGACTACATGTGGGTGTTTTGGTTGGCTGGCTGATTTCCATGGTATTTGGTATACACTCTAGGTTTGTTTAACATCGAGTGATGACCCTATGGTTGTGAGAGGTGCCGACTAGCCCTCTCTAAGGCTCTGACGGCAATCTCTTTCTCTTTCTTTAATTCATTTAATTTCATTTGTTCTTTTGTTTGGTCTTTTTCGGCATCTTAATACTAACTGACTCACAAATAACATGGCGGTGCGGTGCTAGCTCAAAGGTGGATTCTAATCCTATTGTATGAAATGATAATGTAACTTCGCCTTTTCTAAATTTTGATGTACCGATGAGAATATTTATTAATCTGGATTTAATTTCTATTCTCTTTTGATCCAAATGTAACTGAGAGTGTAAGAAATGATTTCCCCATTCTAATTGATTTCTCTCTATTGTAAACTGTGTATTATTGACAATGGATAATTACATTTTGATTTGCAATATGATTTGTTAGTTTATTTTATTCTTCGCTTTCCTTTTTATTTTCTTTTCCACAGGTATTACACAAATGGAATCAACTCTTGTCGCCTGAAGGTGAGGAATCGCCGCTCATCTTGTCATGCTGAAATTTGACGATGATACACGTGATATTGTCGTCACTTATGCGAGAGAAAGCGGTCCCTGTCAACTTTCGAGCTGCTGCCTCGGGTTCCTCCTCCATCTTCACGAGTGAAACAGCATCCTACGTGAACAAGAGGAAAACATGACGAGATTGTTGATAATGAAATGCCATAAGAATCTTCTTCAAGAGAATTAATTTGTGGATGCATGGACAAGAACCCAATCATGATAATGCCATAATGGCAGAAAAATCCCCCTACATACACTGTTGGGATCGAATCGCTCAATCCTCTCTCTTGTCACTCTGATAAACACACACAGAGAAGGAATTCTCAGACTGAATCACTCAATCTCAATTTTTTTCTTCAACTCTTACAACTTTGTTCACTAATAACAGGAATTACTCGGCTTAAATAAGCCTCATGCATACACACACGACCCCCCGAACCCACTAATTTGGGCTTATTCTCATGCCTTCAGGAATCTCTCCACGATCTGCACGAGACCGCTTCTGTGAAAAGCCAGCAAAAAAGTAAAAGAAGATGTTGACTGTTCATTAAACGAAATGTGGTCTTGACAATGAAGAAACATGTGGTCTTGACAATGAATGAATTGAATGAAGAAACATGTCAGCGAGGTAAAACAAATTTATGCAGCAATCGACCCAGACATAAAGGATAGGTTGTGTTCCTGAATTGGACATCACAATAGCTGAATTAAGTAAATTCTTTGTCAAATGCATCATTGTCCATATTGCTACAATTTCAATTACATAGACCAGATCACACACAAGTTCCAACTGCTTGCTATTCACCATGCCCACATGTATGTGCCACAAATCCAACAAAGCTCCAATTCCCATTAGAGTTTATTGTTACTAGTACACATTGTGAACAAAGGGATATCTGCACCACTGAACCTCTAAACAAATCATTGATGTTGATTGTAAACTAACCTTGTTTGGAACCACGTCCCACAGCCCATCACTAGCCAAAATCAGAAACTCCAATTCATCATCTATTTCTTGTTCCTGACAAATAATTAGAGCCCAAGTACCTTGGTCATTGATCCCACAATCACATATAAGCCATCAAAAATCAATGTATTGTCGAATTTTTGCCAGAAACCAACATCAAGTATATGCGGCCCACAAGTTACCTGAATATCAGGGTCCGCAACAACAAATTGCTTCAACGACCGGTCACCAAATGCCCGAGACATTGCAAGTACACCATTTACCCTCCAACAAAAGCCTTCAAGGCCATTTACCACTATCAGCAAGAAAATCATTCCAAGCCCCTCCCCCCACCCCCCAACATGTGACTTCTGCCAAATAAATAGGTAGAAACTACAGCAACTCTAGTCGAAACATAAAAATATGAACTTTAGTCGAGTGGTAAATGGTGTGATGGATGCAGGACTTACCATCCCACACAACATCCCCACCAGCACTCTCAATTCGTTTCCTCTCATCACTTCTGTTTGGCTTGTGATCTTCAGAGAGTGCAATAGCTGTGGACAGCAAGGAGACAAGATAGTTTACCAACAATTCAGCAGGCACATACATCTGGGTTGTACACAGCGCATTGTGCCGAAGCAGTAAGCACATGCCTTGGATATTGGAACAAGAGAATAACTGGTGCTTATGATACTGATACAAGCCCAATAAGTACCAATACCTCCTCTTCGTAAAATTGAAAGGAAGCTCTCGAAGAGCACAAGTTCCGATAAGCACTAGGAGATGGGTGAGTAAGCAATTTATAATCAATTTTATGCTGTGTATATTTAACTTGTTGTATATCCAGCAAGCAACTTAATCCAGAAAGCTAAGATCAACAAAACATGAGGCAATGCTTTTCCCACAAAAGAAGGATGATCAGAACAGTTAAACCGAATTCCAAATACAGCTTCCTTTGCTGCATTTGTTCTGAGAAACCAATTGGAGTCACAATTCATCTGATGTCTAGCACGTCATTTGTTTTGAGCTATAATGATAATATGTTATATCACTGGTGATAAAATTGAGCAACAAGTCTTATGCCATACAGGTTAGTGTTTTACACAGTAGTCTACTTAAAAAATTATTAGGACCAATATCCATTGATCAGCATAAATATACTCAGCAATTACAGTGAATAAGGTAGTGATTGTTGTTTTGTATAATCTATGGTATAGCAGACTGAGTACACAGTCACAAAACGTGGCACCAATAGTATTAAATAAAAATCAATAAACAACATAATAAAGAGAAGCACCTTTGCCCGCCTTTGATATTACAGCCCGAGAGTCTCCAACATTTGCCACGTAAAGATGATTTCCAACCAAAACCGCTGTCAATGCAGTTGACCCATCCTCTCTACCAGTGTTGCTTTCAGAATCCAAGAATTCTGAATCAATTTTTCTATATGTTTCACCTGTGAGTTACCATTAATCAGATGGCTCCATCACAAGGAAAATTAATGGACTATTGGATATACTATGAGCAATATCTTACTTATTGCTAACTTTGTATCTGTCATGAACTCTGGATGTTTCATAAGGTTCTCAAACAAATGCTCCTTCAAATACTTAGCAGCACGTGAACCAATATGACCTACAAGAAAATAAATGTTTTAGATAGAACCATTGAAAAATAACAAGAAGTCTACAAGAACGAATATCTGACCATCAAATATTCCAAAGAGGCTTATTTGTTTATCATCAATTTTAGATGATTTTATATCATAGAAGTCTTCCATGCGTGGCCTTCTTCCTATAAAACTTGAATATCCACAACTCAGACTTCCATCATCACTGCAAATCAGTCAAACATTCACAATGCCTATTGTTAAAAATGTATAATATATTAAACAGCTTATAATTTGCCTATATCCTAAAGGTAAAATTACTTGTAGGTTCTGAAAAAGGAAAGTGCTTAGTTAGTGACTATTACAAATGGCTATCTACTCGAAGTTAGAAAAGGAATCCATATATGTCAATAGAAATTAGACGCGGGTACTTGAATTAGATGCCGCTATGGATCTAAAAATATGGGGTGCAAAATGCTACCATGTACTTGAATGTCACTTATTTTTTTACAAAATACTTGAGAAAGAATTCTTAAACATTATTTTCTAAACAATAAGATCAGGATCCACGAAGTCGCATAACTGAAGCAGAGTGTTTTCAAGAATTACCAATTACACAATTTTCAAGAAGAAAAATTATACCAATCATTAAGTACCAGCAAGATAAAATTATCTTCAAAATTGTTCTTCTACAAATTAGTTTCTGCCCACAAAACCTGACTAGATAGTTGCTACTGTCATACAATCAGCACAAGATTTATTAAGTTCCAAATTGTTCTACACTCTGTAGAGTCCATTTATACTAAAAAATATAATTGACTATTCCTGAGTTGCTTCATCTCTAATTTTGGGCCAGGCATGAAACCATCAACCTACAGTTCAAGCAACCAAGCCCCAAGTTGCCCATTAGCAAAGTGGGACGGATTGATATCCCTAAGAGAATGACGGCTGCGGGAATGGAAACAAAATTCAAATATGTCATGGATTAAATGAAGTAAATGTGATGGAACATAAAAAAGCCATAGTCTCCTCAAAACAAAAACAAAACTAGCCATATAACATCGTATCGGAGCTACAATGTTCATGATTGCATTTATTGATAACACAACAAAATTATGAGCAAAGTTGCCTTCGTTTGGTTGAAAAAGGTATACTGAGTTGATGCACTTAATGATGTGACATGTTGACATTGTATCTAGGGGCGGACGCACGTTGAGGGATGCGGGGGGCACAGCTCTGCACCGACTTTAATTTTTATTACTTAGAGATCAAGTTTACACAGTATGTGCCTCCATATACTAAAAACTAATGCTCTCACATGCCAAAAACTATATCTATCTGAAAGAAAGAAAGCTTAAACACGTTGACAAACAGGGGAGAAAAGAAAAGAAAACATCTATCATTCTGTAATTTTAATTTGGACCATTTGATGAGGCTAGCTAAGCTTTATCCTAATGATTTTAATTCTGGGTATTTGAGGGATCTCAACTATCATATCTGCCTCTATATTACTGATGTGCGAGCAGATGAAAGATTATCTAATATAGTTACCATTAAGGAATTTTCCCAAGTAATGGTTGAGAAAAGAAACACCTTTGCTATCCTTTGGTTTATCGACTTTCGAAGTTAGCACTAGTTTTTCCTGTCACCTCTGCTACAGTTCAGAGATGTTTTTTAGCCATAAAAATTATGAAAACAGCTTTAGCAACCGCATCGGCTATCAGCTCATGAGTGAGTTTTATTTGCTATGTGGAGAAACGTGAAATGGAGGGAGTTACCAATGATTCTATAATAGATTGCTTCTAGAATTTAAGAAGTCATCGAAACCAACTATAAAATATAATTTACTTCACTTTATTCGATTATCCTGTAATTCTTTTACTTGAAATTTTACTCACTTATTGTTTTTGTTATCTATTTTATAGGCAATGAGGCAAATGCTACTGTCCCTGGAGTTACCAATGTTATTTTTTTTGCCAATGCTAATCATCTTTTGTTCTTAGATTCATCTTAGATCCTTTATTAATAGTAGGTTTCTTGATTTTGATATGGTCCACGCCTACTGTCCCTGTCCAAACAAAGATGCTTTCTTTTGTCCAATACAACATTGCTATGGAGAGTAATCCATGAAATCCAGCAAGCTACCGCCGGCTGATGGAACTACATAACTATGTGATTATGCTTTTTGCCACGATTATGCCAGGCATTACTCTTTAACAATGGCATGTGTACGTACCATGCAACGCCACGGGGAGGAGGGTTGTTAGACATGTAAATAGTCTAGGTTTAGGGTGTTATTTGTTTTTTCCCCATACAATTGTATTGGACCTCTCGCCTCTTTGCAATACAACATGCATCATTCAATATGGTATCAGACGCTGGGTTGGGTAAGGGCCAAGGTGCTGCCGCCGCCCGCCTGGTCTTCCCACCCGCCTCCCCTTCCCACCGCCTCGGCTTGCCCCGACGCCACCGTTGGGTCCACGCATACCGGCTCCAGGCTCCTCGTTGCAAGATCCCGCTGGATTCGGCATCTCGGCTGTCGAATCCGGCCTCCCTGCTTACGGATCAGGCGCCCTCCTACACCTCCCATGCCGCGCCTCCTAGCCGTTGTGCCTCCAGGCTGTCGCATCTCCCACACAGCGCCTCCCGACCGCGCCTGCATGCCGTCGCGTTCCCTCGCCACGCTTCCTGTCCTCCACCTTCTCTCGGCCAACACGTGTTGGGCTGCCACCTCCCAGCCTCCTACGTCGCCGCATCCCAGCCTCCTCCTGGCCACCAAGGCCCGACCCTGGCCGCCTCAAGCTTATGGCGGAGCTGCGGATAACACAGCTTATGTGGGAGTGCCTCTGAGCTCACTACCAGCCGATGAGTGATGCTATGTATCTCTCAATTGTACACTAGGTACACTCTCTTCAGCAACTTGAGGCCACCGTCGATAATTTCTACCGGCAGATGTCTAAGGTGTGGCATCAGCTTGACTCTCTAGGACTAGATGTCTGCCGGACCTACCCCTGCTATGTGCGACTCTGAGCTCACTAGGAGACTCACCATCTCTATAAGTTCCTGACACATCTCTAACCTGAGTTCAAGACTATGCAGGCTCAGCTTTTGACTTGCCACCTGCGCCTGAGCTTAGTGGAGGCTCTCACGGCTGTGCGTGCTGAGGAGGCTTGTCACCATGGCGCGGTTCAGATGCAGCCTATCTTGTCTGCTTTAGCACCTACCACTTCACCTATTTTTTAGCACCGATCATGATCTCTCCTGTGGCTCCTAGCGCACCAGTAGCCGTTGCTTCTACTGTGGGTTTCCACTGCACCTACTGCCAGCATGATGGCCACAGGTATTAGGACTACTACAAGCGGAGGAGGGACCAAGGTCATCGGGGTGGACGTCCCCCCGAAGGGCTTTGATTGTTCCTCCCACTCAGGAGCTAGCGCCTCTCACTAGGGCCCTCCAGTGATGTCGTACAACAGCTCCTCTCACTCCTCCAGGGGCTTAGTGTTGGCTCATCCTCAGACTCCTCGGGATCAGCTCGTTTATCTCTTCCTTCTCAGCAGTCTTCCATGCCTCCACCTCCTCCCTCGTCAGGTATTCTATTTCCGTGGATCTTGGACTATGGTGCTTCCTTTCACATGACACTAGATTCTACCCACATCACCACGCTGCATCCTATAGTTTTCTCTTCCACTGTTCAGACTACAGATGGTACCTCTCTTTCTATTGCAGGTCAAGGCACCCTTTACACTTTCTCTTTTCATGTTCCTATAGTCTCACATGTTACTCAACTTACTATGCTGCTTATGTCGGCTGGTCAGATCACTGATCATAACTGTCATGCTGTTCTTGAGTATGACTCTTGTTCTGTTCAAGACCGCCGCATTCTATACCTAATTGTTTTCGTTTTTCGACCAGCCTTAAGAAATGTTAGCTATACCCTTTGAAAACAAGCAAATACAGTAGCAAACGTAGCAGCACATTTCATTTCGATTAAGATTAGAATCCACCATTACAGCATCACAAGATAACGAGCAGGTTACCCATCTAACACAATAAGAATATGACAAAAAACATCTCCTAATCCTACGAACCCAACTCTTAAACATGACAAGAACATAGAAGAAGCAGAGATCCTAGTAGATAGTAGAAGCTCAACCATGCCGATGAGGCCTCTATGCCTATGCCCTCTCGCCCCTGATGCAGCATGTGAGCTGGATGTTCTTGATGCCCACTGTCGCAGGCGCCGACTTGAGTGCCATCTTGGCAGCCAGCTGCTTCTGCAGTGCCTTGCTGCCCGTAGACTTGCGTGCCATCTACTTCGTAAGGGCTATCAAGGTCAGGGTCGAGGAGGAGGACGGTAAGGAGGCTGGAGAGATTTTGAGCACATGCAATAGGTAGGGGATGTGTTCAGGTGAGTATTTATAGGGGGGGGAGAGGAGAGAGTTGGAAAATTTTTTGGCGTGGGGACGGAGAGGTGGAGCTATGATCCATGGGTAGGGGTTGGTGAGTTTATATTGGTTGGGATTGGGTTCGGGAGGATCGATGGGCCCAGCGGTCAGAGACATAATTATCATAGATGGTTTGAACTACAAATTGTCTATGAAACATAATTATCACAGATAGTTTGTACCACAAGCCGTCTGTGATACATAATTATCAAAGACTATATATATATATATATAATATATATATATATATATATATATATATATATATATATATATATATATATATATATATATATATATATATATATATATATATATATATATATATATATATATATATCGATACAATGTAAATAGCTAGTCTCGAAAGATGAAATAGCAAAGTTCTATATGGCTTATATGTGCTAATTTAAAAGGTTTCGACGAGATCTATAACTTTGCAGTTAAGACGAACCCCAAATTCCGAAGGGAAGATAATTTTTTTGGGCAAAAGCAGAAACCAAAAACTTGCAATGCAAATTTGAGGCTAAAGATGGCCGATTTTGGGGGTTTTAGAGATCGACTTGCGCAAGTGTTAGCTTTTCAACGAGTATAAGAATGTCGAAAATGGATACTGTATGCAAGAATTATGCCCGTTTTAATGAAGGTGCCTCGGAACGAAATCGTCTCGGATTCAAATTGAAAGTTTGAATAGAGGGGGTGGCAAAATCGAGCGGTAAAATATTACATATGGTTTTAATACAAATCGTCTGTGATGATTAATTATCATAGACGGTTTTTAATACAAACTGTCTGTGAAGTATCACAGACGGTTCAAATAAAAAACCGTCTGTGATATTACATCTTCATAGACGGTTTTTAGCCCTGAGAGCAATATAGACGGTCTCTAAACCAAAACTATTTGTGATTGTATTTAATATTGACGGTTTTCATTAATCGTATGTGACGGAGTATCTAGTATTAGTCTTTAGTAGTGCACCCATATGATTGTGCAATTATGTTCATGGCTATGTATGTCTATTGCACCGCTGTACATTAGATCATATCAGAACACAAACTACGTAGTGGATTTAAATCAAATACACTAAGAAGGCTGCGCGCCAATAGAACCGACGATCATGTTCAAGCTGCAAATTAAATAGGGAATCGAGAGCAAAGTATTACCTCTTCCATGCACCACTCTTGTGGCCCAATTCATCCACCCTCTCCCTCTCCTTCTCCCTTTCCTTCTCCTTCTCCTTCTCCTTCTTATCCTGATCCTTCTCCTTCGGCGCCTCCATAGCTGGCACAGCAGCTGCAGCTGCAGGCTCTTGCTTCCTCTCCACTTCTGCCACCACCACTGACCACACCTCCTCCTCCTCACCTGTCTGAGCCTCCAACTCCGACTCCCCCACCGCCACTGCCGCCGCAGGCGACACCTCCATTTCGTCCCTCTTCTCCACCTCTATCACTGCCGGTGCTGATGACACCTCCACGTCACCAGCCAGTACAACCACCTCCAGGACACCAGCCTGCACCTCCCTATCCACCGACGACGCCTCTTCCTTGACCTCGCCGGCCTCCGCCTCGGCCTCCTCCACCACCACCACCACCACTGACCACACCTCCTCACCTGTCTGGGCCTCCAACTCCGACTCCCCAACCGCCACTGCTGCCGCAGGCGACACCTCCATTTCGTCCCTCTTCTCCACCTCTCTCTCTGCTGGTGCTGATGACACCTCCACGTCACCAGCCTGTACGTCCACCTCCAGGACACCAGCCTGCACCTCCCTATCCACCGACGACGCCTCTTCCTTGACCTCGCCGGCCTCCGCCTCCTCCTCCACCTCCTGCGCGGACGGCACGGAATCGGCGGCGCTTCAAGGGGTGCCGCACGCCGAGTCGCTTGTCGTGCCCGGCCTCAGCGGTCGCGCGCTCACTATAGCCTCCGACGCTGCCGCCGCCGCCGATGCCGATGCCGATGCCGGGTTAGGCGATGGGGGTGAGCTGAAAGGGAGGATGTGGAGTTATCAGAGGTGTGTGAGCCTGTGAAGGCAAGGAAGGCAAGGGAGAGGAGGACATGCAAAGTTGCTTTACGGTTCTATCAACAAAAAAAAACAGTGCTCTCTATATATCACTTTTTTGTAAGTCTCTTTTGATGTTGTACGAGGTTCGGGAGGCGAGACCACCTAGCGGACGGGTAGAACGACGATGGTTTTTCACTGACGTGTGGGACTGGTTGGTATCGGTCCCAGTGTCAGTGACGTGGCAGTGTGGGAGTCTCACGGCGGTATGGTGCGCGTGCTGCGTGCTACCAAAACTAGCGCGCTGCCACGGGTGGTTAAGCGCGGATTCCTTCCGCTTTAATGGTGTTAATATTAATAATAGTTGTACTCTCTCCCTCCGTTTTTTTTCTAGAATTAGTACTTTTAAATTTTTTAATTTTAACATATCGTTCTACAAAAATTATATTATTAGATTTAACATTAAAAATACTTTTATCATATTATAATTTTATTAGTATATCTCAGTATAAAGTTATAAAAAGTAATGATCAAAATCACATCTCGAAGACTGTAAACAATAAAAAATGTCAAGTAAAAAAGAACAAGGGAGAACCTTTTATCAAAACTTCCGAAAGGGTTCTATGGTCATATTCTTTTCGATTGTGGCTGATAGATTTTGACTTAGTATGAGTGTTTATGCAAACGAATTAAATGACCGCTTCGAAACGGTCACGAAGAAGCCATTTTATTAGTTTGTTCGATAAAAGACATAAATCATAAGTTACAAGCTGAAAAAAACTAAGTATATACCTTGCCGCTGTGCGTACTAGGTGAGACCGTGAGATAGTGTATAAGACAACAAAAGATGTTACAGTTTATTGACATACGCTTAGTATGGCTTAGTCTTGAGGTGCACCCTTGGGATGACTTGTCACGAGGGGTTAGTATGACTTGTCTTGAGGGGCACCCTTGAGATGACTTCTCACGTGGGGCACCTTGCGCTCGATTTATAAAGCCTTAGTCTGGTTTCCTAGCACTTATAACTTATGGTTTTTAGCTTATATTGCAATAATTATTTTTTAAATGGTTTATTTTTTAAAGCAGGGTCTATAGCTAGATTTTTTTTTTTTTGATAATGGAAGTCTTTATTAATAAACCAAGAACAGTACATCAAGATGATACACAGCCTTGGAGAAGAAAACTCCCAGCCTCTGCCTCACTCAGAGACACACAGCTAAACCAAAGAAAATAAAACAAACTAATGGCTATCAATCCGTAGACTAGATCGCCACCCATATGCCCGGGAGTAAAAAAACCTTGGCCGCACGGTCCAAACGTTGTGAAGCCGCCACAACCAGATCCTGTAAATCCGTTCTGTGAAGGATAGCCCAAGAACGGAGTACAAACTATAGCTAGATTATAGTACAAATTATACCGAGTTCAACTATACCGGTCAAAAACGCATGTGACTATTTCCCTCTACGTACCGCCTCTCTAGCTTAGAATTTAAAAATTTCAGCCATAAGCCACGGCCCAAAATAACACACCCTTATATGAATTGGTGCCATTTTTCTGCATCAATGAATCTCTCTCTTGATTAGTTCTTTGCTGGCAATCGCTATCACACCACATGACAATTTGTAACCATGCTTCCCTTATGATAACCAACAACAACTCATGTTTATCTCAAAAAAGAAAACCTAGTGTGCATAAGTTACATATTCTGTACAAAGTCATCATCACGAATGTGCATCCCTAATGCATTGTATGTCCAGAATAGCTCTCATTCTTCTATCCTGTGGATAGTCTATGGCTATTCCTATTTACTACCTCAGTACTAAATAAGAGATCGACCATGACTAGAGATGTTTTCTAAACACAACAAGCTCTAATTTGCTGAACTCAAAATCCAAAAATATAAGGCTAAAAAACTAAATGGAAAACAAATAATGGAAAAAGGAAAAGGAAAAAGTGAAAAAGGTTCTTTAAAAATTAAGAATTTAGTGTTGTAAAGAAGTTTATTTGAGGATTTTGTTGAGGAACCGTCGTTGGCAAGTCTAGTCCGAGTGATTCCTCTTAGGCAAGAGAGATGGATCAAACATAGAATAATACAAAATAATATATTGAACATAGAGAGATGCAGAACTTCTTCAATTCTTTATTACTTTTCTCCTTCACAAATACAAGTTACAATGATTGGGACCCCCCTATTTACTAACTAAGTGGAGAGGTGGCCACCAATAGGCCATGCTTGCAGGCCCAAGCTCAGGTTTCCCATCACTCCCCCTTGGGCACTCATCCAACACGCTATCAGCACGAGTCGCTCCGATGGATCGAAAGGTAATCGTCGAAGCACGACACATGTAGATTGAAGCGTTATCTAGATTGCGCTTATTTCGTACAATTTTGCATTCTAGATTGATTTTGTTTTCACGGTGCAAATTTCCTCTAATCTCCGCGAGCTGACTTGGAGTCGCCGGCACAACGCCGATCGAGTGATTGGAAAAAGAGGGATTGTTGATTGCATCGTGGAAAGAAAAAAGAAGGGCCTCTCGTGGAGTAGCCTGTACAGCACTTCCCGCATGCAGCCACTACTAGCTTGGAGCCACGACGCCACTCGGTCGTCGCCCGCATGCGACATAAGCGCCACCCCGCATGACCGCTCCACATCGCGTTAAGCGCTGCCAGCCCGCACAGCCGCTATGTGCTGACGAATGCCACCAGCCATTGCATCGCCGCTCCACGGTCTCGGCGCCACCACTCCTGCACGAGCACCGATATCGCCCTGGGTGAAGCCACCGCTGTCGCTCGACCTCAGGCCACTACTGCCTCGCGCTCCCGCACGAGCGCCGGCCGCTGCACCACCGCCCCCGCATGAGCCTTAACCGCCGCTCCTGCATGAGCCTCGACCGCCCGCGCCGCCGCTCCCGCATGAGCCCCGGCCGCCTGTGCCGCCGCTCCTGCACGAGCCCTGGCCACCCGCCCCGCTTCTCAAAAATGAGCCCTGGCCACCTGTGCCGCCGCTCCCGCACGAGCCCCGGCCCCCACACCGCTGCTCCAGCACGAGTCCTGGTAGCCGTGCCGCCACTCCTGCATGAGCCCCGGCTGCATGCGCCGCCGCTCCTGCATGAGCCCTAGCCACATGTGCCACTGCCCTGTGCGAGCCGCCGACCACGCGCATAGCCTGAACTATCGGCTTGCCCGTCACCGGCCCAAACACCACCGCCGCGCACTCAAATGCGCCGCCGCCGTCGTGTGTGAACAGGGGTAGGGTTTCCCTCTTTAGTCGGCCGGCCATGGGCCATGGCCGGATTGGGTTGAAGAAGAGAAAAGGGAAACGACCAATTTTGCAAAAGGGACCTCAGAAAATTGAAAATTACGTGAAAAATTCTCAGAATTGAAAATTAGCAAATAAGCCCTTAGAAATGGTAGAATTCACTGAAAATTCATATTCCAGCATAAAAGGGCCTCAATAATTCAATTTTTTTAATATTTGAAGCATGTTTGACACTGTTATTAATACTTTCTATGTTTTTTTATATTTATTTACTGTTTTGATTAATCGTAATTATTTAAATTGACTTTAATCACTAAAATTAACAGTAAAAATAATGGGAAATGCATAGAAAATACTAGAACATTACGAGAACCTTTTTGTACCATTGTCCAACTTATTTCAAGCATGTTTACCTGTGGTAAATTTATATATTCCTCTCATGTACATGTAGATGACATGCATCACGAACCGAGAGTTCAAGGAGCTGGCCCAGTATGGCCAAAACTACTTAACTTGGGCTTCTGATGTCGAGATCGTACTTGGAGCCATGAAGCTCTGTGTTGTCATTGGAATTGGTGCACCGCAGGATGCCTAACCCACCCCTGAGGAAAATGATCAGGCACTTCATTTCCTTAGGCACCACCTCTGTCTCACTCTCAAGAATGAGTACATGGCAGAAAAGAGCGTGCTAGCCTTGTGGGCTGCATTGAAGAAGCGGTTTGAGAAGCTAAAGTACACCATTCTTTCTTAGGCAGAGCAAGAATAGATCCGACTGAGATTTGCTGATTTCAAGATGGTTGGGGATTACAACTCTGCTCTGCATAGAATTTGTACCAATCTTCAACTATGTCGCAGGCAGATCACGGATGAGCAGAAGATTGAGAAGACCCTCTCCACCTTCCACCCATGTGTAGTGCAGTCTGCGTGCAACTATCGTCAAGATGGCTACAAGGAGTATGTTGAATTGATTGATATTATGCAGGTTGCAGAGGCTTAAGATGAAGTTCTCCTCAAGAACTTTGTCGCACAGCCACCTGGGAGCTCCGCTGGCCGTGAGGCCAACGCTGGGAGCTACAAGGTGCGGAAGCCTATAATGAAGAAAAGGGGAAAGAAGGGCAAAGCCGCAGCCTAGAAAGGCAAGTCCAATGCTCTACAAGAAAATAAGGCCAGCAAACCAAAACGAGATGGCAAGCCCTATGGTCAGCAAGACCAAACCTGCTACAAGTGTGGCAAGTAGGGGCACTGGATCTGTAAAGAGCTGCAACACGTTGTAGATGCCTTCTAGGCCAAAAAAGAAGGGTGGCAAAGGGCAGCATGAAACCTACTTTACCTTTGTTGAGGGGGAGAATTCTGAGTAGCTGCCTACACCAATGGTAGTTGACTCCACTCCTGCAGCCGCACCCCCTCTTGACATTGCAGCTGCCGCTGCCATGATTTCCCATGAAGAGCATCTCACTCCTGAGAAGATAGCAGCAGAAATCTCTGGTTTCTTAGTAGATTCAGTCTAATGCATAGAATGCATTTAGACTTTAATTTTCATTCATTTCATGGGTGGAAGGAATAAGTTAGATTTTGCATTAATGGTACTCAAACAATTTATTTTCTTATGATGGTTGGATGATATTAATTAATTCATTCATTTATTCAGTCAATAATAACATGATATGTTTTGATATTTAAAGTATTTTATTTATGTGTTGATTGTCTTCTATGATATATTAATAAAGTACTTTATATTAAAACGCATGTGGTGCTTGCCCCCTCCAGGTGTCAGAATTCTCACTGACGCGGCCACCAAAACTCATCAAACCCCAGCTAGCCCTTGCCCCCTCCTGCTTGTCGGAATATACGCGTGGAACTCATTCTCCAGCGCCCGGGAGAGCAGGAAAAACTCGGGAAAACCCTCCCAACAAAAAAGAGGAGGTGCACTATGCCTTCGTGGTGTTGGCCTTGATTGTGAAGAACCTTGATGTGCAAGAGACATGCTTCAGAAGCATTTGTTGTGGACTCTTACTGGGGAAGGTATTATACCAGAAGATTTTATGTACATCTTTATCTTAATTGTTCATGTTGTATAATTACTTGTTGTGAGCATCGGAAAATGCAGCGAGACAGCGGAACTCTCTTTCGCCATCATACTAGATGATACCTCATCACCGGTGACACTACTTCCCGGAGAACGTGACATGATCTTGAGCATGAATCAAGATCTCGGGCTATTTTGAAGTAGCTCTTGGACCGAGGGAACAGAAGAACATGCCGCGCGCGCCTTTTTCCCGGGAAAGCTGCATGAAAACGAGCGACGTGCGCCTTAGGAGCGCCGCGCGAGATACGCTGAAACGGAATCGCTAAGACAATTTTTCCAGCGACTCGCTTCTCGCCTTGGCTCTGATACCACTTGTTAAAACTTTGATACAGGAGAAAACGCACACATCGCAAATAAACGGAGCGAACACGGGAGAATTTATGAATTTCTCTATTCTCTTATTTGCTCCCCCTTTTCCCTTGTTTTTCTTACAAAATTGGCTACAAATCTCCTCAATATATAGGTTAATAATCTCCTCAATATATAGGTTAATAATCTCCTACTAGTATATGTATTCGGACTTCAAGTTGGACATAACTTTAACTTGAGTTACACACAAGACGAATTTTACTACGTCTTAAACTCTAAGTCAAGATTATTTCTAACAAATTATGTGTAATTTTTTTCTGCCTGTCACCTGGTATGACGTTATCCAGATTAGCAGACAACGTGACATTAATACTAGATTGGAGGATCCATCGATGCGGCCTGGAACTCTGGATGGATGGTTATATAGGCCCTGTTTGTTTCCACTTAAGATTATTATAATCTAGCTTATAGGTGGGGATTATATAAGCTAGCTTATAATAAGTTGGTGGAAATTAAGCTGTCAGGTGTTTGGCAGCCTGGATTACCAGAGTTATGGATTGTTGTATTCGAATGTTTAAAGACTACAATGCCCTTGACCTTTTTTGGTGACTTATTTATTCTTTTATGACATGTTTTTTTATTAGTTTGGACTTGCAAAACATTAGTAACATACGAATTTGAATATATAAGTGGTAGAAAAGCTTAATTATTAAAATATCCTGGATCATTTGTTCGTACAAATATGCTCTTACAAACAAATTACTCTCTTCTAGCAAATAAAGCATTAGCAATATTATCACTGTTGTAGGGGTGGCCCCCACCTAAACCCGGCAGGCCTGTTAGAAGGTCACAAAGACCAGAGTAGAACACATGTAATGACCTAAATACCCCTGAGGGGGAATGCACAGTTGTAAGGGCATTATTGTAAAGATACCCTCCCTATATGAATATATATACACCCGTATGGGGGAGGAGGCAGAACACTCCCAGCTTTCCACTACCATCTCTCTCTCTGTTTGGTCTGTAACCACAACAGTTGGCGCCGTCCGTGGGGAGCGGCGGGAGCAAGCCTGAAGACCGAAGGAAGATTGCACCGAAAAAAGCTTCATCAACGGCGGCGAAGGGAAAGAAGACGGTCGGATCGGAACGGCGCGTCAGCACCCGGGCCTCGGCAGCGGCTGGCGGCATTCGCGCAGCCGCGACGACCGACCCCACCACCGGAGCCGCGACGACCGACCCCACCACCGGAGCCGCGACGACCGACCCCACCACCGGAGCCGCGACGACCGACCCCACCACCGGAGCCGCGACGACCGACCCCACCACCGGAGCCGCGACGACTGGCCCCGGCACCGGAGCTGCGACGACTTCTGCCCCTACCTTCGCCGCAGTAGGTGCGGATCGGGCAGCGGAAGGTAGCTGCGACGGCGTAACTGGCGGCCCGGGATTCCGCGAGGCGGTAGTCCCCGCGCCAGCCCGTCCGCTAAATACGCCGGAGACTCCAACCACGTCAGCGGTGGAAGGTGCTCTGCTAGCGGCTCTCAACGCATTCCAGCGGGAGCTCGGAGAGCTCCGCGGAGCGGTCCGCAATATGCAAGAGGCTCGGAGTCAGCAGCCCGCACTGGCGGCCGCGCCAGAACCTACCCCGGAGAGGGCGGACAGTCGCGACGCCCCCACATCCAGCCGCATGACGCTGCGACGCGTAGATTCGGAATCCCCGTTCTCAGCTGGGCTACAGCAGGCAGAATGGCCTGAAGACTTCAAGTTCCCAAGCATCGTCGAGCCATTCAAAGGCGATACGGACCCCCGCGAGTTCGTGCGCGTGTACGAAACCGCAATCGAAGCAGCGGGGGGGGACGATACCACGAAGGCGAAGGGGCTCCCCCTCGCGTTACAAGGTGTGGCGCTCTCTTGGTTCTTCACCATAGAGCCGAACTCCATCTACGCGTGGGAGCAGCTCCGAGATCGCCTCCACAACAACTTCCAAGGAAACTACGTCGAGCGAGTCGACGCGGACCAGCTCTTCGCCGTAAAGCAGAAGCCGATGGAGAGGCTCCGGGACTACTTTAAGCGTTTCGCGAAGCTCCGGTGCCAGGTCAAGGACGTAAACGAAACCACCGTCGTCAACGCAGCCATACAGGGCCTTCGCCCGGGGCCGATGGCCGAATACAACGCGCGGAAGCCAATCAAGACGGTGGCCAAGCTCTTCGACAAGCTGGAAGAGTACGCCAGGGCCGAAGAGGACGCGCGGCGGCGACAGGGCGACGACTCCGACTCCAACCAAGCCGAAGGCTCAGCAAAGGCCGAAGGCTCGCGAAAGAACGACCCTTCCAGCGGAAAGCGCAAGTCCGAGTCATCAAAGGACCTTCCTGAGCGCAAGAACGCCCCACACAAGGAGCCGTACGATGGGTCCAAGCGCGGCCAACAAAAGTCGCGGCGAGGCCGGCAGATCCTCGATGTCGAAGGCGGCTCCGAAGAAAGCACCCCCGCCGGTCGCGGTGGCAGGGGGCGCCGAGGTCGAGGACGCGGTCGCGGCCGAGGCCGCGATGATAGGGGCCATGGCGAGTATGACGACCAGCACCAGGGACTATGGTGCGAGGTTCACGGCCGCGGCACCCACGACACGCGCGCGTGCACCTCCATAGCGGCGCTCCGTCAGAGCGTTGCCAGAGACAGGAACCCGGACGCGCGCCAGCCCGTAGTGGCCCACGTCCAACACCCATACGAAGCCCCAATGCAGATCCAAGGGCAGGGGGCGCAGCCTTACGACGGCGCCCTGCGAATCCAAGCTCACATGCAGCAGCCCAGGGAGGGCCTTCCACAATTACAAGCCCCGGAGGCAGTCCAGCGCAGGGTCATCAACGTCATCTCCGGAGGCTCCTCGCTGCAGTTTGACTCCGCGCGGCAGCAGAAGGCCTATGTGCGGAGACTCCATCATGTAGCAGCGTACCCAGCGCAGGCGCCACCGGACTGGGCACGGCATGCAATTACGTTCACACCCGCCGATGCCCAGGGCGTCGATCTCCCACACCACGACCCCCTGATTGTCCGGGTCGTTGTAGCGGGATGCGACGTAGGGCGCGCCCTCGTGGACGGCGGCAGCTCTGCGAACATTCTGTTCGCCGCAGCCTTCGACCAGATGGGGATCCCCCGAAGCCGTCTCGGCCCGCCAGGAGTCCCGCTGCAGGGCTTCGGCGGGCAACCTCTGCAGGCACTCGGCCAGATATGCCTTCAAGTCTCCTTTGGCCGAGACGACAACGTTAGGGCCGAACACGCCACCTTTGACGTCGTCGACCTCCGGTACCCCTACAACGCCATACTAGGGCGTCCACTCATCAACTCCTTCGGGGCGGTGCCGCATCACGGCTATTTGTGCATGAAGCTCCCGGGGCCCAAGGCCATCATTACCGTCCGGGGCGACCAAGACATGGCACGACGCATCGAGTATGGCTCCAGATATCCTCGCCGTAGCGGTCAACAGCTCGATCACGATTAGCACCGCACCATGGCGGCCGGCGGCGTCACATGAAGGCGCCTAGGTGGGGATTATATAAGCTAGCTTATAATAAGTTGGTGGAAAATAAGCTGTCAGGTGTTTGGCAACCTGGATTATCAGAGTTATGGATTGTTGTATTCGAATGTTTAAAGACTACAATGCCCTTGACCTTTTTTGGTGACTTATTTATTCTTTTATGACATGTTTTTTTTATTAGTTTGGACTTGCAAAACATTAGTAACATACGAATTTGAATATATAAGTGGTAGAAAAGCTTAATTATTAAAATATCCTGGATCATTTGTTCGTACAAATATGCTCTTACAAACAAATTACTCTCTTCTAGCAAATAAAGCATTAGCAATATTATCACGGAAGGCATTCATGCCCCCCTCTTCATCTCCCAATTGACTTGCACCCACATGAGAGGAAGGCATCGGCATATAGTTTTCATCTCGATCACACCGGTCAAACTCTTCATCACTCAAAGCACTATCCCAAATGAAGTTATGGAGTGTCATGCATGCATGTATTATTTTGGTTTGTTTGAGCATTGAATAACTTGGTAAGTCCAACAAAATTCTCCACTTCATCTTTAACACACCAAAAGATCGCTCAATCACATTACGAAGTGATGAATGCAAGTGGTTGAATACCTCCTTCTTGCCACTAGGGCGTGGTCCATTTCGAAACTCTGGTAAATGGTACTTGGTCCCTTTGTATGGAGCTAGAAAACCGGTCGATTTGGATAGCCCGAGTCGACAAGGTAAAATTTTCCTACAAAATGTAAACATACACAATGAGATATAGCTACGATGCCCACCGCCGCTCCCGAGGCGGCGGCTGTAGCCGCGCCGTGCCCAAAGACGCCGCCGAGGCCGGCGCGGCGGCGCGCTCGTGCCCGCCGCCGCGGCCGGCGATCGCTCCGTGCCCAGCTTGCCGCCCGAGGCCGATGCCCACACCGAGGCCGCCGCCCAAGCCTAGGTCGTCGCCCGAGGTCGTTGCCCATGCCGAGGCCGCCGCCCGAGGCCTCCCGTGACTCCGCAGCCTCTCCCGGCACCATGTCCCCTCCCGACGCCGCCCCGGCCGGCGCCGCCTCGGCCAGCGCCGCCCCTCCCAGCGACTTCCTCGGCGACCACGAGGCTTCGCGCAAGGGAATCCCGGTAGGCAAGCGCACGGGCAAGGCCGGCCTCCGCATCATCACCATCTTGCGGATCCATTTTGGAAGATTGGAAGAGGAGAGGAAGATTGGAAGATTTTGGGGATCCGCACGGGAGATTGGAAGAGGAGAGGAAGATTTGGAGACGGGAAATTTGGAGGAGATTGGAAGAGGAGAGGAAGGAGGCGCACGGGAGAGACGCTCCTGGGAGATAGGCACGGGAGTTGAGGGTTGGATGAATGGCAAAGGTGGGTAAATTTTCTAAAGTTTTATGGTTATTAAGATAAAATGTGGATGTATAAGCTGAAATAAGCTCCTTTTTTGAGCTTATTAGATTACAATAATCTGGGCTATTAGATTATAATAAGTTACCTTATAATCTGGGCTGTTTGTTTCCACTTAGAGCAAGTTTAATAAGGCTGACTGTGCTAGCTACAAGGGAATCCATGTCAGCATAGTCCTACGTGGAGGGGAGAGAAAAGGAGAGAGAGAGCCAAGCCGGCTCCCATGCAAGAGTCGGGCTATAGCACAGGAAAAGAGGCGTTATCCATGCATGTACCCATAGGACTAACTGCTATACCCATGCATGTATTAAATGATCACACTAAACTGCTATACCCATGCATGTATTAAATGATTGAGAGCTCTTGTGGAGACAACTTATAGCCAGCTTATTGTATGAGTTGGCTGCATCATTATCTTTTGATGACATGGAAATGTATTAGAGGTAGCAGCTATCTATACTATTAAACTTGCTCTTATGATTTATAAGCTAGATTATAATAATCTTAAGTGGAAACAAACAGGGCCATAGGCTCCTCAATTCACATGCATGCATGCACGGACGATTGATTCCACGTCGTATCTCTGGTTGAGCCATTTCTCGGGCTCTGTTTCATATACTAGCTAGTTGGATGAACTCTGTTTTCCAGTATCATGTAAACTAACTAATCCACATGCCATTGCAGCTATACAAGCAGAGCAGGCGGTAATTTTGTCGGCGTCGATCGACTCAAACGTGCAAGCCTACCTCCCTGTTGCCTCCAATTAGCATGACAGCCAAGACTCAAAAGCCTACACTTGCCGTGCATGCATGCCTGCTTTAATTAATTCTACAAAACAAACATATATACTAAGGTCGCATTCAGCTTGTATCGCCTGTATTTTCACTTTTAGTTGTACCGCTACTCTTTGTTTCCTTTATTCCCTTGTTCAAGTGGAGCAATGTTCAGCATGTTGGTTCAAGTAGTTTGAATGCCTTGGAGACCCACGGAATGCTCACACGCATGAAGTGAGCTGATCTGGTCGGTTTATTAATTCAGTGTCCTGTAATAAGAGTACTAGAGTTTTCAACAAGTAATGTTCTCTTCAGGGAGACAGCATCAGATATGTTTGTTTAAAAATGCTCGCATATAATTAGCTGCAATAGCAGCATCTTAAATAGTTCTCTCTGTGCTCACCACACGCAGCTATTCATCTCATCTGTCCACCGTTGCCTCCTAAAAAAAACTACACGATCATAGCATCGCAGGATTGCATACCGCTTGAGGACTCCAGCATCCACATCCAATTATGTCAGAATTCTCATTGACGCGGCCACCAAAACTCATCAAACCCCAGCCCTTGTCCCCCTCCTGCTTGTTGGAATACTAGCCACATAGGCGTGGCGCAACGCCACGTCAGCCACCGTGTGGACCGAAGTAAAAGAAACGAAAATTCACAGAAAAAGAAAGCGCAGGGTTTTTGGCAAAAAATCGAGGGCCTTTTCACAATAAAAGGAGAGTGGAGGGGTTTTTTCGTAAAAAATTGAGGACCTTTTCGGAAGAAATAAGAATCTGTTCGTAATTACAGGAAACCGCGGGCCGCTACTGAGCAAAAAACTGTGTAGGGGCACTATACCTTCGTGGCGTTGGCCTCGATTGTGCAAAACATATAGGTTGTGATCGGTTCGGCTGAAAAAAGCACTGTAGCTGACAGAGGCTTATTTACCATAATTAAATTTAAAAAAATTTAAAAATATAAAAAATATGTTAGCCCATTACGTATGATACAAACGAATACGGGAAAAAAAGAACCGGCAAAAAAGCTAAAAAAGCCAAAAGTTCAAAAAAAGACGAAATTTATGAATAATGCAAAATAAGCCAGAAGCCAGAAGCTCAAGCCGAATTGATCGGGGCCTATAGTCGCAAGAGACATGTTTCGGAAGAGCTCTATGGCGATAGGTTGAGAAACGAAACGGGTCAAGTCCAAGAAGACCTCTAGGGCTTCGTGCCGAACAGCCTTGCACAGTTGCCCAATATCCAAGGAGGCAGCGGAGCGCGGTGCAGTGCCTGCGGAACTTTGAGCAGGCGGACACGCCTCGCCCTCCACACGAGACAGAAGTTATCACTTCATTTTTCTCAAAATGATTTACACGACTGGGCCCGCTCGGTTGGGCTGAAAAGCTGTGGCTTATGGTTGAAATTACACTGTAGCAGCTGAAATTTCACTGTAGCTAAAGGTGGCTTATTTGGCATAATTAAATTTAAAAAATAGAAAAAATATGCTAGCTCATCACGGACAACGCAAACGAATACGGGAAAAAACCCGGTAAAAAAGCTCAAAAAAGCCAAATCCAAAAAAGACGAAATTTATAAATAATGAAAAATAAACCAGAAGCTGAAACCGAAACGAGCGGGAACTGAATGGTGAATAGTGATTACTTAAGTGTTTTGAGATTAATACCATTTTTATTAGAGTGAAGAGAGACGAAGCGGAGGTGGTTATGGCCAACATCGCACCCGAGGGTTGGAGGAATGAGACTTCCCTGTCCCCTTCTTGGTGTTTCCCTCCGTGTCCCCTCAATCAAATGGCTAAGAAACGGCCACGTGGCAAAAATAACAGCTCACATAATTTTTCTTCTCACTCTTGTGATCTTGTTTCGATTTTTTATACTGTTAATAAGTTTTATTTATATATTTTAAAATAGTAATTAATTATATTCAATATAATTAATTACTATTTTAAAATATATAAATAAAACTTATTAACAGTAATAAAAAACAAAACAAGATCACAAGAGTGAGAAAAAAAAATCATATGAGCTGTTATTTTTGTCATGTGACCGTTTGCCAGCCGTTTGATTAAGGGGATATGGAAGGGAACACACAGCGGGAACATGAAAGCCTCATTCGGGTTGGAGGCACCGCTTGCTGGAGGTGGAACCCAGGGCCGTCGCCCGTCAGGCACGGTCTTCTATGTGGGCCCTCTTCCGCTTCTTCTTCACCTAGGGCCTGTTTGGGAGAGCTCCACCAACTCCAGATTCACGAAAAACGTGGATCTGGAGCTGGATTCACCGTGGAGCAGCTCCATGGTGGATCTGAGATTCTTCAAAGTGTTTGGTACAGCTCCACCTCCTTCTCTATCTCACTTCCACCTGGGCCGCAAGAAATGATTGAGCACGATTAAAGTACATAGCATCCGGAGGAAAAAATTGTCGGCATTGCAGTACATACCATGTTTTATGCATGCTTGTGTTATTTGAATTTTCTTGTGATTGTTTGAATTTTTGACAAATTTTGAATTTCGCAAAACTAAACAATAAAATAAAATTTTAGGTTGACCTCATGAAATTTGAAAACAAATTGAAATGGAATTTGAATTTAAATTTGAGTTGCTGAACCAACAGTTGAATTGAAATGGAATTTGAAAAGAAAAGAGAAAAAGAAACAAAAGAACCACCTCTTTCTCCTTTTCCCTTCGGCCCATGCCGGCTCAATCCGCCTCCCCTTGCTCTTCCATCGGGCCCACCAGCGCAGCACCGGTCCAACTTCTCTCTCACCGGCGCCCACACGCCCGAGCCGCTATAGTCATGCCACCGCCCACGTCGACGTTGTCCTCGCCTCGACAGCACGCGCCTCGCCTTCGCTGTCTCACGCGTCGCCTCGCACTGCTATGTTCCTCTTAACAGAACCGATGTTTGCCTCTGTGTATAGTTTCGGGGCTGCTTTATGTTTGCAAGTCTGGTATGAAGATTACTCCACTCTTCTTCACTTGTAAAGGCATCTGTTTATCACAAACATACGTTTGTTGCCAGGATAATGGCGTTAGGTTACCGTCGTTGTTAGAGGTGGCCAGACGGGCGGCCTGGCGAGCCACGTCAATTGAACGCCTCAGGTTGGTCAACTACCTCTACCCTGGCCACCACAGGAGGAACGCCGAATTATTGAGCTCCATTCTCGGTGGGGTAACAGGTTTGATCCAAAACAAGAGTTTCTATATAGGTGATCTAGGATAGCACGGAGGCTGCCACCACTGCAGTAGATAACAGAACAAAACCCAGCAATTCTACTAGCTGAACAAATCAAGCAGTTTTTTTTTGTGTAACACCAAAAAAATCACACTCGCCAACTCTATTACATGAACAAATCAAGCAGTCAAGTTTATTTGCGGCACCTAAACAGCAAGTACACTCGATCCATGGAGAATCATCATTCAAAAAGGACTTTGAAGATTCTACTATGAGAAGTATTCTTGCAATAGGACTTTGCATATTGCGTCTGAAATTTTTTTAAATAATATTTTTTTATTCGGAATTACAAAATTATACCTACGAAATTTTCTTTTGCAGTTCTGACCGCATGTCGCAACACAGTTAGACAACCCTAGTCGCCCAACGATTGGGCGATTTTAAATAACAATGCAATTATTGTATTTATCTGATGAAAATAATTGTGGGGGAGTAATGGTAATTTTTGTAGGTAATACATTTAAGAAATCTTGTTTGTAAGTTTTTTAAATAAATGGACAGACAATGTCGTTTAATGCATTTGTGATTTTCGTAGATTGTTACTAGTCAGAAACATGCTAGACTCGCAATAACATTTTGCGATCGTCATACGTTATTGTAGTATGAGAAATTTCTAAAGAATTTTGTGAAGATGATTGATATAGCAACAATTCATAACATATTCGACAGGCCAACCTCGCTACAACTCCGTTGAAATAGGTCAACCTCGAACATATTCGAGGACAGTGTGTGTACTTGATATCTAATGTCATAAAAGAAGATGGAGAGTTCCACAATATAGAATGAATTTCACTGGATAAGGTTGAGCTTAATTGTTCATGTGTGTATTTGTTCATGGATAGATAATTTATTTTATTTTTGTTAATTGATTTGTGAAATGGATATTCTTGTTTCTGAAATGAATGAATGTGAAAATATATTGTGTTGATCTACTAGCTCGTTTCGGATGGCATGGATAGCATTTCTTGAGACTAGTCAACAAACAGAAATAGATTTAGGAATAGAAAATAATATCACAGATGGTTATTAACTCGTAACTGTTTGTGATAGTAAACTATCAAAGACGCTTTTAGTAGAAATCGTCGTGACAATATGCATCGCAGACGGTTGAAAAGCCATCGTGATGACCTCGTAATATTATTATGACCATAAATTCAGACGACTCATGAAACGGTTTGTGATGACGATTTTGAACCATCTCTTATGACCTTTTCTGCAGTAGTGCTTGTTGCACAGATGCAAATGCAGATGCCACTCATACAAATAAACCAGAGACACTAACTAGTGAGAGAGCAAACAAGCTGAGATTACGTATAGTTGAGTTGGAAGAGGGATAGATACTAGGACGTGACGAGGAGCCGGGAGTGGTGCTCGCGAGCAGCTGCCAGCCGCTAGCTGCGTGGGGAGGCACTTGCAAGGGAAAACATGGATGATACCATGCACCATCTCCTCCCGGATCACGGCAGCCTACGGTAGCGTTGGTTGTACCTGGACAGAGCCTGTGTCGCAACCGCGACGACTACGGTGGCTACTCCATGAACTTTGATGTGGCTTCTCCCTGCTGGACCGTCCGATCTAAAAAGACTATGCAAATGATCATCGCTACAATCTACACTGTCACCTTAGAACATTCTAGCCGGCGTGTGCATATGCTGCAATGTAGGAATTTTACAGAGAACTCACATGTTTTTTAATCTCGAGGAATCTCTCAGGAATTTTGTAGCAATAGTATTATTTCTGTATAGATCTTACAAAATTCTCTCGGTACAAACAGGGCCACATGCTATGGTGGGCATATTTAAGGAAATAAAAGTCCAGCAAACTATCTTCAACATAAAGTGGCATTATATGGTACTACAAGAAGATTAGCAAATCTCACCGCGAAAGAAGTTAAATAGTACATTACAAGCATAATTAATACAATCAACTCGACATTAATAAGGATGGATGGCTATATATATAGAAGAATGCCGAAAAGTACAGTAAAGTAGCTTGGGACGCCAAATCGGGAGATACTAACTGATCATGCATTTTTTTCTCTTTTCGGACAAGGAAGAAACTACATGTGTCCATGCATTGCATTCGTTTTTATTGCCACACTATGTAGCGTAGCAAAGATAACATGAGCATTTTTATTCGAGAAACATAATACAAAATATTGAAGCGAGCATATATGACGTATTGTTTCAGAGCGAAGACAGTTTTACAAGCTTAAATTCAACTATAAGATGAAGAAACCATCCACAAGTTCGCTAGCTATATATGAGCAAGCATTCCCCATCAGTAAACTGAAACAAGTTAGGAAACTAACTGCAGCAAAACAGTGTGAAGGAAGAAAACTTGCTCCAGATTAACTTGATTCCGTAAAGAAGACACCATCCTCTCCTTAAAAGGGAGCAATTGATGAGCAGCTACTGTCTTTGGTGAGGACGTGCTTGTTAAGATGCACGTTATTTGCTGCAAATGAGATGGACTCCTATCAGGGGTGGTTGGGGTTCGATTCGAGCTCTGTATGTTCAAGTGTGCGCATCGTGCCGACCTTGGTCTCTGGCCCATCCTCATCATCATCGCCATCTGAAGGTGAGAAACAAGGAACGAAAAGAAGAATGAATAATCAAGTACGTGAGCAAAACGAAGCATGTGAAGAAGTCAAAGCATTAATTCCATCGCATATGAAGCCATCCATGTCATCGTCATCCCTTTCTAAAATTTTGAAAATAAAATTGAGAAAGGAAGAAGAGAGGAATAATAATAAAAATAACAAACAAACGTCCAAAGCATACATGGAAGTATTATTAATTAGGTGGATGAGTGTGCATACCCACAGATTCCTCGCCATCGAAGCTGTCCATATCATCATCGTCGCTTTCTGAAATTTAGAAAATTGAATTGAGGAAGAAAGAAGAGGGGAATAATAATAAACAAGCCGAAGCATGTACAAAAACATTATTAATTAGGTGGATGAGTGCCTGTACCTGATATATCTGACATGGAATCAATTTGAATCGTGGGATGGTTAGGATGGACATCGACTGCACGCCTCAGCGCCGCCTCCGCTTCCTCCACCTCCCCATCTATGGCACCATCACGAAACATTGAAACTGTGACATTCTGGAGGGAGAGCAGGTTCCCTAGGCCTGAGTCAAAATCACCATTGCCATCATCTTTTGCCATCCGCACATGGAAATAGACATCAACCACTTGAGCCCTTGGCAAAGCTCCTCGTTGGAACATTAAATTTCCGAACGGCAAAAACCTTAATCGGAAGTCTGTCACATAGCTGAACCCATCAGCACCGATGAGTAGCAACCTTTGTGTCTGGTTGATGCTCACTATAGAGAGACAACGAAGAGCCGGCAACCTCCTAAGGATCTGCAAGTCCTCCTGCCACAGTTCCTTGACTTCGATGCGTAACTGGAAGAGGTCCGACAAAAGCGAGGGATCCCTCTTTACCCACGCTGGCAGTGTAGAGAATGGGATGATCTGGCCGGTGGATGTCGAAACGAATGAGCAAAACCTTCGAAGATGTCGAGGAGGCACCCAGCGTTCCCCCAAGAGATCCATGGATCCAAAATAACCAGAAATAACTAGACTCTGGACACTGTGCAGGTTGCATAGAGACTCCACGAAAGCTTCCTCCAACTCTTTCGAGCTCTTGGATTCGTCGAAGTAAATTTCGAGCTTCCTCAGTCTTGTTAGATTGCGCAACTCTTTCACAATAGTTGGGCACCTCTTGGTAGAGATCTCGTGCAACACTTCCATGGATGTTAGATTCCCCATCCCATCCGGAAGCCTTATCCAGTTAACAAGTAGGCACATCAATCTTCTCAGCTTAACAACAGACGATGGCAATTCCTCTAGATTCAAGCCTGTTACACACGAACTATTGCCTCTTACATCCAACACCTGCAAAAACTGTAGCTTTCCTATCTCTTCTGGGAGTTCATGGATACGTGTATATGCTAGACCCAGGTACCTCAGGTGAAATAAATTCCCAACATGCCTGAGGTCAAGAGGGTTACTTTCACTAAAATTACACCATTGTAGATCCAATACACGTAAAACATCAAAGCTTGAAAGTGGCGGCATTAGATTAATAGTAGGTGGAAAGATGGTAATGGACCTCACTTGTGACACGGAAACAAGAGGTGTGGTTTTATCTACTGTGCTATTTTGGAGAGACAGCCTGCGAACCTTGCTTTGCGAATTAGACATGCTTTGCTCAGTACCATCCAATATAGTAACAAAGTTTCCTTCACTCGACAAGGCACAGATGAGATCAAGCACCATATCATGTACACGACAAGCAGGTTTTCTGGCATAAAATTCATCCATGTATAACGGTTGGATCATGCTCCTATTTATGAGCTCATTGAGGTAACTCTCTCCAACCTCAAATAAGCTAGTTCCTTGTTTTTCAGGCTGGATAAACCCTTCAGCTATCCACCTCCATATCAAATGATCTATGTTGATCTCATTATCTTCTGGAAATACACTCAGATATAATAAACAAGCCTTCAGATTACAAGGTAGATGGTAGTAGCTAAGAGCCAATATCTTTCTCATATCCTTCACATCAGGACTATTTTCGAGTCCAGCGCCAATAGAGTCCAGGACTATTTTCCACTCCCTTGCATCTCGTTTTTTACTGGCCAACAAACTAGCTACCGTGATGATAGCCAATGGCACACCACCGCATTTCTTTAAAAAAATGTTCAGATACTCCAGCCAGTTGATCAGGACATTTGTCTTCACCACCAAAAATCCTTCCGTAGAATAAAATTTTGGAGCTGGCAGGACAAAGGGGCTTAAGCTCATAGGCACCACCAATTTTCTGGGCAACATCAAAGAGACGGGTGGTTGCGATTACTCTGTTTCCGCGGCCATTCTCAATCAGAGCACATTTGATCACTTCCCACACTTTTGCATCCCATATGTCGTCTATAACAACCAAGTACCTATGCATGGATGTTGTAACGCACAAGTGATGCATGTATTAGTAAAACTCTAGCATAGCACACGTCGAATCTATATAACACATTCTAAAATGCAAATATATTTTTGAACGGAGGGAGCAGGAAATAACAAATATTTCATGGAATGACCGGTGGAGGAATTTAATGTTGAACAGATGGAAAAAAATGGAAATGAAAGAAGCTTAAATTATGCATGAACGACATGATCTCATTCTAAATTGTATTGCAAAACTCACCTAATGTATCCAATTGATTGGTAGAATTCCATAAGACGCAAACTAATCTAACAAAATTTAGATTGGTTTCATCAAAGTTGAAGGACCAAATGGGAAAATTTTTCCCCAAATTGTAAACTGAACTTATGAGAAAATTGATATGCTAGATTATACTAATTTAATTTGGATTCAGATTATATTGTATTTAAAAACCAAGAAATATATCTGCTCTCTATCTCTAAGGAAATCATAACATTTTGTTTTAAATAATTTGATATTTTCGAATTTTTTCAATCCACTTTCAGAACGCATACTTGATATAAAATTGGGGCTTCTAGGAGTACTGAGCTGGAAGGGAGTTGATTGCATTGGGTGTTTGTAGGGGTCTAGTTTGTATCGGATATTTCCCAAATAACCCCATGCCAGATATCGGATTCAAACCCCAAGCCGAGACTAGTCTGATCCAAACAATGGAAAAAAAAGGGATCTTGTTCTGTATAGCTCACTAGCAAGAACGCAAGTGTAGAGGGTTGAAAATGGCACCAATGATTAATTAAAATTTATAACCACAAAAAGATTCATGACCTAGCTGGTTTGAGTGGACCTTCAGAGATATTTAGATTTTTCATGTAGAAGGGTATTAGTAGATTCATCATGAAAAGTATTTCTATAATATTATATTTTTCATAAATATATAATTTTTAAAATAATTTTCAAAGATGTGTATTAGAGACTATGTGATGTTTGAAAACAGTTGGATGGTAAAGGTCTTTTTTATCTCCAAAAGCTACCTTGTAAGGTGAGGCACTCTCTCACTTTTAGATTAAAATTAGGCCACTTTCTTTCCACAACCAATATGAGACTATTTAAAGAAAACCTCATTTTAATAAAAAAAAAGAGTATTTATTGTGATTTCGTTACAGAGCTTCCATTGAAATCGTCATTCTCCTCGAGAGCTATACGTACAGCTAAAGGTATTTCGTTGCCAAATTGAAGTCCTAAATCACATTGGGTCATTGGCTAATGAGAACTACAATTTAAATTTAGTACTCTTAGACAACTATAGGTTGGGCTTAGTATTGCATATATCCACTGTTATTACATATACAATCGCTGTGTATAGGTTATACATGCATGTTGTAAAGTTGAAGTATATGTACGCTTTCGACGAATAATCTGGTTAGTGCTAATTGTTAACAAGGCGCATCAACATTCTTGTATCGAATATGCAAGGACATCGAAGCAGCAAAGAAAATTGAATTTTTGGTACAAATAATCCATTTTTTATTCGAAATTACAGAAATATACCCGCAGGAAAATTTTTTACAAAAATAGGCTCCAGTCGCCCAATGGTTGAGCGACTGGAGCCTTTCGTCCAACCAGCGGACGACACAATAGCTGTCGCCCAACCATTGGGCGACTGCATCTAGTCGCCCTCCCATTGGGCGACTTTCATGCAGTCGCCCAATGGTTGGGCGACTACACTCAGGAGCCGACAAAACCGTATGTACCGATCGTTTTATATACCGATGCAATATAAACAACTAGTTTGAAAAGATAAAATGGCAAAGTTCTATATGGCTTATATATACTCATTTGAAAGGTTTCGACGAGATCTACAACTTTTCAGTTGAAGCAAAATCCAAATTCCAAAGGGAAGAACAAGAAAATGGGCAAAAACAGAAAGAAAAAACTTGCGACGCAGGTTTAGGTCCAAAGATAGCCGATTTTCGGGGTCTTGGAGGGCGACTGGCACAAGCCAGTCGTTATTTTTGGATCGGGCTCGTCGTTAGCTTTCCAACGAGTACAAGAACGTCGAAAACGGACACCGTATGCAAAAGTTATGCCCGTTTTACTGAAGGTGTGTCGGAAACGGACTCGAATTCGTTTCGACTTCAATTGAAACTGCTATAACTTTTGATCCCATGGCTGAAATTGCTCAAATTTTTTTTGGAGGCTTTTGGATGTATGAAGAACAGCTCCACCAATTTTCACTATTTTTGGCGAAGGTTTGATGCACTTTCCAAATTTGGGCAAAATAGACTATTTCCTCTCTTTTTTCTCTCGGAGACATGAGTGCAGTCGCTCAACCATTGGGCGACTTTCATGCAGTCGCCCAATGGTTGGGCGACTAGATGCAGTCGCCCAATGGTTGGGCGACAGCTATTGTGTCGTCCGCTGGTTGGGCGAAAGGCTCCAGTCGCCCAATGGTTGGGCGACTGGAGCCTATTTTTGTAAAAAAATTTCCCGCGGGTATATTTCTGTAATTTCAAATAAAAAATGGATTATCCGTACAAAAAATTTAAAGAAAATTCTAGGTAGTAAAGTCACTGGTTTGAAGGAAAGCACTCTGCGATGCGTACATACCTCTTGCTCTCAAGGAACTCTCTGATCTCGAGGATGAGCTGCGTTTCATCCATTCTTGCGTTATGAATGTTTCCATACTTTTGCTTGTCAAATTCATAGAGCATGTCCTTTAAAATCTTCTTCGCGTCAGGATTCTGAGACACAGAAACAAAAGCCGCGCAATCGAATTGCGCCTTAAGCTTCTGATACACCACATTGGCAAGAGTTGTCTTGCCCAACCCGCCAAATCCATAAATAGAGATCGTCCTCAAGCGCTGCTTGGACGCATCGTCATCCTCTGTCAACATCTTGATCAGCTCGTCTCTTGTGGAGTCAGTGCCAACGAGGTCTTCCACATCTTTGAACATAGCCATCAGGCGAGGGTCAATGGTAGCACCAGTGCTAGTGTTGTGCGTCTCGACCCCGTACCTTAGGTGCAGATCGGCCAGCTGCTTGGCGAGGTCCTGGGCTTCTTCCAGGGCGGCGGCGATCTGATGGAGAGCCTTGCCCTTGGTAAACAATCCGGTGGTCTTTTTAAGGAACTTCTTGACTCTATTCTTCATGTTGGCGCCGGCGGGCTCACAGTCACGGCCCTCCTCCATGCGCACCATGAAGGCGTCGACAACGTCTTCCATGTCGTAGGACAGCTCCCTCACCTTGCCTGCCCAGATCCGGACCGGCTTGTCGAGCTGGTCAGGGGGCACCTTGGCCACCTCGTGGAGGGCGGCATGCATCATCGTCAACTCTGTCTCGAGAGACCTCACGTCTTTCCTGACGCGCTTCTCCAGGTTGTATTCATCCTTGAGCAGCTCCCCGAGCTGGGAGAGGAGGCTGCCCATCGCCCCCGTCACAAGCTCCATGGTCAGTTGGTAGGTAGCTTACTTTCTCTGCTTTGTTCGGTGTTTGCTGCGTGGGGGTTCGCGAGGGCAGCTTATTTATACTGATCTTGGATGGACCGGGGAGGAAAAAAAAAAGGGCGTTAGAGTCGTTCGCTTGAGCGAATTATCAATCGATCCATCAATTAACTTGCCGGCTTCTTCCAATTGACACCGGCGTCTTGCAAGCATGACCTAATTAATTATGACATGTGAACAGAATCTGCTACTTTTATTACGAACCTATGCTCCGCCGCGTAAAGTAAATCATAAAGCAATCCCACAAACAAGAGAAAGTAATACAGACAATCATCAAAGTATTAAGAAAAAACAGTGCCAAGTTATTCTACTTGAGTGGGAAGGAAAAAAGGGATTGGAAGCTACATATATCAAACTCTGTCTCCCCGTATATATATTAGTATATGAAGTAAATATCTTCCTTCTGAAGTAAAGATCTTCCTTCTTTCTTTCTTTTTCTTTGGCGTCAATGTGTCCGTATTAATTGATCATGCGCCTCTCTTATTTTCCATTTAGATGTAGTTCATATTAATATCGTTAATTAATTGTGCGCCTCTCTTATTTTCCATTCAATTTAACGGAATGGTCCTGAGATGATCGAGTATTTAAAAGCGATAACACCTAGGAGTAGGCATCTTTTTCATTAAAAATAGCACCTAAATTTAAGCCGAAGAGACATGATCGGATTTTTCTTTTGGCTGCAATTAGCATTTCGTAGGAATTGACAAGGTGGCCGCTCTCTCACAAGAATTTGTACGCTGCAGTAGAAGGAAAGCGCTCTGGGCGCATCTCTTACGGAGGAGGAGAAGCTGGTAATAGAAATGAATCACGGTTGAGTAGCTAAGGTGGTGATCGGTTCGGCTTAAAAGCTCGTGGCTTATGGCTGAAAACACTGTAGCTAGCTGAAAAAAGCACTGTAGTTGACAGAGGCTTATTTCGCATAATTAAATTTAAAAAAATTTAAAAATATAAAAAATATATTAGCCCATTACGTATAATACAAACAAATACGGGAAAAAAGAACCGGCAAAAAAGCTCAACAAAAAGCCAAAAGTTCAGAAAAAGACGAAATTTATGAATAGTGAAAAATAAGCCAGAAGCCGAAGCGAATTGATCAGGGCAAGGCTTGGGGACAGACAACCAGACAGGACCGACCGCTTGAGCTACACCGCTAGTGGCAATGTCGGATGGAATTTTACGATACGAATTTTAACCTATTCTCTAATACATATTAAGTCTATTATTTTAGTTTCTAAAAGCTATTTTTTTAGTTCTTTTATAGTAATTAACTTTTAAATAGAGTGTCTTTTTAATATGAAATCTACAAGTTGATCATAATACACACTGTAACGACTTCATTTATATCGGCCAAAACCATACGCGGGTTTCTGTTACTCCATACTCTCTAACGAACAACCCAAACAGGGGCGGACCTGCCCTTCGGGCGAGCCCGGGCGGCCGCCCGAGCTTCCCTCGCCGCCCGGGCCGGACATCGGAGCCCTAGACTTCGGCCAGAAAGGCCGGTTCATCGTCGCAGTGTTCATGTACCTGGAGCTCTAGCTGGTCGCCATCGACTTCCTGATCCTCGAGGGCGACAACCTGCAGAAGCTGTTCCCAGCGGCGAGCTTCCGGCTTGGCAGGATAAACGTCGGCGGCAACTGGCAAGCAGGCGTTCGTGCTGGCCACCACGCTGGCCGACATCGCCGGCGGCGGCGCGCTGGCGTCCGTCGTCCTCATCGCTGCCGTCCTGTGGGTTGGGTTGTTCGATGGCATTGGGTTCCATGAGAGGGGCAGGCGTTCGGAAGTTATGATTAATGGAAGATAAGATAGCATGCATGCTGCGGTGAAGATAGATGCATGGATCGCGTACCCGTATATATGTGGTATATATACACGTCTATGTATACATGGCCATGTATGAATAATTACAGTAGAAAGTACGTGATTTGTTAAGAGAGATTGCCCATTAAGGAATGGACTAATTGATTTCATTTTATTTTGTTTGAATATATATTAATAATGGTATATTCTGGTATTGATGCTATTTTTTGTTGGACTGATCACATATGTCAGAAAATCCACTAGCGAATGCAACTTCAGAATCGTTACTTCACTCAGAAGTCTCAGTTCACTGAAGTTTCAGACCATAAACAGACTCTCAAGGAAAAACGGCAACAGTGCAAAAATGGAATTGGCTTTGAGCTGCAACTTTCCGGCTTACTGCCTCAAGTTTATTTCTCATTCTTAATAACTCCCAGTCGAGAGTTTGTTACATGCACGAAATGGTCAAACAAATAAAACGGATCCCGCAGTGACTGCGCCATCCCACGATCCAAGCATCCAGTAGACTACTAATTGCAAAAACGGCTAACTGAAAACTGCTTTAAAGAAACCCAGTTAGACTGGACTACGCAAGCCGATCAGTCCGGAGTACTTAACCCGGTCAGACCGACCTGCATAACCCGGTCAGACCAAGCTCCCCTCGCCACTGTGATTGCAACATAGTTTGATCATTGATTGTTTTGCTTTTGGGTACTACTGTTTATTTCACGCTTCCGACTTCAGCCTACCTAGTTTTTTTCCTGGATCCGTCACTAGACTTCGCCCTACCTATATTTTTTTCCTGGGTCCGCCACTGAACCCAAAAGTCATAAACGCAACCAAAAGACATAAACCGAAATAAAAAGAACAGGCTCATTGCTCATAGATACATTACTAAATATCAAATACATATCTTGGTGAAACATAAATAACACAATAGTAAAACTTACATATGAACTGATCAGACTAAACCCTTTAAAAAGCAGCAGCGGAAATAGAACTTCACACAGGGGAACCCTCAGGATATGCCCGCAGGCAATCAACTGAGGCTCGCGACCTAGTTTTTGACCTCTTCATCTTCCAATGCTTTTAGATAATCATAGGACTTTTATTTCGTTTTCTGACTTACTAAATTATAATAATTGAGCAACAATAAGTATGAAGGTACTTAATAAGCCACTACACATAATACATTAGTAATAGATGCAAAGCTGATAAAGGAAGGCTTAATACTCTTTTAGTTACTAAAAGAATTGGTTGAAAGTTATAGTAAATGATTTTACCTAAAATCTAACTCGTGATCCTCATCTTTATCAAGATCTTCATTTCGATCGAACGGTTGCCCCTTCGGGACGAAACCTCTCGAAAAAATGTTGGTAACTATTGATGAGGTCTCCTCTAAAAAAGGAAGCTACCCATGAAGTCAAGGATAATTAAATCTATATTACACTTGTTATATACTGCTAGTGCATTAATATGCTACACGCTAACTTTGGTTTCTAAAAGCTGAAGCAGCTTGTATAAATCTGTTGGATCGGAATAGGCGACAGAGGGGGGGTGAATGGAGCGTTAAAAAAAAATTCCCCCAAAATGCAGGCTAAACAATTTATGCTTCTTGATTTTAACCGACCGAAGGAAAGAGCCAATTAAGAGCTTTGCCAAGAGACTACAGAACAACTCAAAACAAGAGGCTGAAAATAAAAGACAAACTGCAGCAGACTGAGATTGACAAGAAACTGCAATCTAAACACAAGCTGCAAGCCCAAATTTCAGCCAAGGATGGTGCACATGCATTCAATCAGATTAGGAAGGGAGAATGCCAAGCATCTGCTGTTCCATTCGGCTGAAATATGCATTTTTCCCTGCTGAAAACAGCAAGTAGAAAACTGCACACAAGACTGAAAAGGGAGCTGCAGATTGGTTCAAAAACTTGCTAACGAGAGCACCTAATTACTGTTAGGACCAACCGAAAAGGCAGCTGCCAAAAAGATCAGAGAAGCACTACCAAAAAGCACTCAAACTGCAACTACTTTGCTGCCCAACACTGAACGACAAAGGGAGCTGAAGTGGCTGCAGATTGTAGCAAATGAAGTGCAAACTGAAATTACAGAGTGCAGCCCCAAAAATCAAATTTCTTCCAAACCCTTGATTCTCTGCACATGAAACTTTGGGAATATATTGACAATAGCCAAGGGACTCTCCAAACCCAATTTCATGATATCACAGCAAGGGAAACACAAGAACCCATCAAACCCTAGAAAAACTTGAAAGATTCAGAGAGGGCACAAGACAACCAAACTACTCCATGGTCTCAACTCCTTGGCTTATGAGATTTTGCAGTTATGAGAGCAATAGCCAAAGGGGTTCCCAGACCAGAAATTAGCCCATCTCTAAAAGAGAATCAAAAACTACCTTAAACCCTAGAACTTGCAAGAACTGAACAGAGGAGCTCAAAACTGAAATCTGAGAATAAAATGGAGTTGGCTCTATGGGAAATCGATCAAATGACCTTGAGGTACTATCCCATCACTGAGCAACCCATTTTGCACCTCCATAACAAGCAAGAACTCGAAAATCAAAAAGTCAAGAAATTGAGCTAAGAGGGCATCGAAGGAAAACTGACAGAGAACTGAACAGAGAGTAAAATCAACCAAATTGATTCATTCCATTGAGTCACGATACGCGATTACAGCAGAGGAATGATTACAATACAGCTCACACCAACTCTACTGCTCCATGAATGCTTGGCTCAATCAAGAACACAAGAACTCAACTCCCAGATACATGATTGAGAGGGGGACACACTCTGTCTCTCCTCACCAACTCTCCACTTCTAAAGCACAAAGCAAAACCTACCCTCAAAGCCACCTTGACCATGCAGGAGACACCCTCCTTTTATAGCCTCTCCAAAGTGGGTTTTGCTTTTGCTTTACCCTCTAACCCTCATGCTTTACCCGCTAATGCCCACTTCCTTTTGCAGCCCTGCGTTTTTACCGAAACGCCCCTGCTGCACCTTCCGGGAAGCTTCCGCATTGCTTGTCTCGCACGCCTCGCAACCACCTCGAGTCCACGTCGTCTTCGACACATCCCGACCGTTCTGACCTCAACGCCACCTGCGCCTAGTCCGGTCCACCGTGTCTCGCCACGACTCCGCTCGACGTCCTGCAGCCACACAGACAAACAAACACATCGCATAGCACGGTACAAAACATGTAAACATGGTTAGCACCTACAAATCCTACTCAAGCGAGAAATGGCCCACATGGCCAACCGGGACGACGCCCACGCGTCAAATCTGTCTAGGCACAACCCGACCTCGCCAAATGCCGACCTGGCACGAATCACTCAAACTCACATAGACCAAACCACGTGTCAATTACTCATCACCAACATGAGATTTAGACTACATGGTCTCTCAAAATCAATATGAAATGACCCTGTAACACGTCGAAGTAACTCAAGTTGATGGATGGACTCGTCAAGTCTCCTCGCCCGTCAGTGGCGCTGCTCATCTAAATGATGAGAACCGTGCATGTTCTTGTCTTCAGAATTAAGGGCACGTCTGTGTTACGTCGTTTTCGCCATTGATTGACGTCCTCGGTCACATGCCCTTGATTGACGTCCTCGGTTCGAAACCACCTTGCACTCTTGGCCTACACACTTTCTTCCAGGCTGGCAAACACTGAACTCTTCTATTGATGTCATTACCTCTGTATGGTTTCAGAGCTGCTTTATATTTGTAAGTCTGAAGATTACTCAACAATTTGCTTCCGTAAAGGCGTCTGTTTATCACGACCGTATGTTTGTTTAGACCCCACTTAAAACGGTTTAGACTTCTTAATCCTAACTTATTTTTCACTATTCAACAATTTTGTCTTTTTCTGGTTTTTGGTTTTTTAGCTTTTTTGTTGGTTTTTTCTTGTATTCGTTTGTAACGTCCGCAATGGGCTAACCTGTTTTTTCTATTTTTAAAATTTTTTATATTTAATTACGCCAAATAAGCCGTCATCAGCTACAGTACTTTTTAACCATAAGCCACTCAAAAAAGCCAGGTTTTCTGTCGTTGTTGCCATGGACCGACAAGTTATTCATTGTGCTATTTAGCCTCACAATATCTACTAAATTAACTGACTTTTATACCCTTTGCAATTACATACATTGGATTTGTTGGACTAATTCATTTGGGCTTTTTTGAGTGGCTTATGGTTGAAAAGCACTGTAGCTGGCTGAAAAAACACTGTAGCTGACAGAGGCTTATTTAGCATAATTAAATTTAAAAAAATTAAAAAATATAAAAAATATGTTAGCCCATTACGTATAATACAAACAAATACGGGGAAAAAAGAACCGGCAAAAAAGCTCAACAAAAACCAAACATTCAGAAAAAGACGAAATTTATAAATAGTGAAAAATAAGCCAGAAACTGAAGTCCAATCGAGCACAGCCTAGTGGGTGACAGAATTCATGACGATACGACATGCTTGTCCTTATAGCCCAATCATATTTCCACCTGGGTTTCCATGGCGTGCGTTCTACACCACAAGAAATGATTGAGCACGATTGAACGACATAGCACCGGAGAAAAAAATTGTCGGCAACGTAGGTCTAAACGTTGGAATACACTATCGCAGATTACAAAATTTTATCATGTAAACTAAAAAACTATACAAGTAGAAGTTCATAAATCATTACTATTAGACATGCAATTCAGCGTAAGTAGAGTTGAAGCGGCCTCTTTAACGAAGTACATGTCGGTATAGTAGAAATAGTTGGTCATCCTCTGGCCAACCGTCTCCTCATGATCGTCCTGATCAGCGTCATAGTCGCAGCAACGCCTCTACCGAGGTCCACACTTTCAGGGATGGAACGCCATGCGTCGAAATGCTAGCAGCAGGGCGCATAGCAGGTGTTATGAGATGTGACAGCTAAGGTTTCGATAGGTGTGTCTCGAGATACCTCCCTTTATAGGAACAGAGCCACTCGAATCGTCGGTGAGAGGAGGCTGCTCTCCTGAAATTGGTGAGGTAGAAATAGGCTCTCCAGCCAACTCATGAGTGATGAGAGGACATATTGAGTCCTTGTCCTCTTCGTCAAGGTCGTCATCGATGAAGATGCTCTCACTCTCACCAAGTACCTGTGTATCTATATTGTCGAGTCTAGTATCAGAACCAGCCTCATCAAAAGTGACTTCATATGTCTCAACAATTTTGTCAGTATCCAAATTAAAGAGACGATAGCCACGAGAATGAGTAGGATATCTAAGAAAAATACCATCGTGACATATGAATTCCAGCTTATCAAGGTTGCCATGATTAAGAATGAAGTATTTGCAACTAAAAATCTTAAAATGAGATACGCTAGACTTATGACCAAATCTAAGCTCAAAGGAAGTCTTGCCTATGGCTGATCTTAAGAAAACCCTATTGGACATATAACAAGCAATAAAGATCGCCTCAGCCCAAAATCTTCTAGTGGTGCTATGCTTATCTAGTATGGTCATAGCCATCTCAACAAATGTTCAATTCTTCCTCTCAACAACCCCATTCTGCTGGGAACTCTAGGTGAGGAAAATTGATGCTTTAACCCTCTCTCAGTGCAGAAAGTGGCAAAGGAATAATTCTTAAATTCTGTACCATTGTCACTCCTAATGACTCTAAAGGCTCCTGGAAGGTCGATTGCTAGTCTAAGAGCCAACTGTCTCAAGTAACCAAAGGCCTCATCCTTAGACACTAGAAAATACATCCAAAAATACCTAGAGTATTCATCTACAATGACAAACACTGAAACACATATCACTTTCCTCCTGTAGACTGGACTCTAGAAGGATCTACTGTGTCTAAGTGAAGCAACTGTCCAAGTCCATTGGTCATCACTAAAGTAAGAGATGGTTTGTTATGTGAATCGTCTATGATAATCAATATCAGAGATAATTTGGTATATGAACCGTCTGTGATAATGCTCAAAAATGCCCCACCTATTAATATTCCGAAGCAAACGACCATTAAACTTCCACACAGTTCTGGCTTTATATGCAACGTCGTGTATAATTCATTGATACCACAAACTCAATCTCTTCTAAACTGTCCTCTCCCTTATCTTCTTCTCACCAAATTTCTCAATAATAGCATCTAATATTCTTTTGATCTCCCTCCTCTCATCTATCCATCATGAATTGTTCGGTCGCAAACCTTACACATGCGGCTAACAACTTATGTCTGGAGCAGCTCCTCACGCCTTGCTCTCCTTCCCCGAGTTGCTTCCATCCGTCAGATGGACTCCATCATCCACCATCGATGAAGGTGTCTCGTTGCTGCTCAGGAAAGGTAAACCGTTCTCATCCTCATTCTTCTCTTCAATGTGCGCAAAGTGGATAACCTTGCCAATCAAGCAGAAGTGGCCGATTCTGAGAAAATGATTTGCCTAGGATAAAGGAGGAAGTGCAGAGGACAAGGGCAATCTTCACAGCATTCGAGAACGCAACTGCTGATCCTCCAACTCCAAAAGTAGAAGAGGAAGCATATGAAGCCTAGAAGACCAATATCTGGAATTCTCTTTTTTTGGACTTTTGTAATAAGTTTGACTTAAATTTGTCTTTTGTAAAAGTGACTGGTCATACTTATCTGTTCCAGATCAGTAGCTTCTGTAGTTCATATGACAGGACAAAATACAGATGGTTGTAAATAAAAACCATCTGTGATATTTCATAGACAATTTTAATTAAAAGCCATCTGTGATAATAGGAGACATCATAGACGGATTTTAAACCTAACCATCTGTGATAGTTTCAGAGATGATTTTCACCATGAACCGTATGTGAAAATTAAAACACAGATGGTTGCACATGAACCGTCTGTAATGAGATGTCTAATATAGCTTGTTTTGTAGTAGTGGTACCACACACCCGTAGCAGACTGACAAGTTGGGACTTGGTCTGGACCAACATAATGCGGTATGACATGATAAGATGGTATAACATTTCAAGTTCATATTTCTACTGTATTTATTATGATAGAGGACTAACCACGTTCTTCCTTTATTGCAGTACTACTGCTTCGTCATGTCGTCTCCAAGGGTGCTAGTGCGCTACGCCATAAATGGACGAGCATAGTTGAGCGCCTTTTGTGGGTTGTCTAATACATGCCACAACGGGCCTGTTCTTTAAGTCAAAAGCTGATGGCTTTTAGCTTTTACTACAATATCTAACTTTCAAACGGAGTATTTTTTCAAGACAGGGTCTACAAGTTAAACGATCTACACGTTAAAAGTCCAACATTTGTATCAGCCAAAATCCCAAGTGAGTATCCGTCTCTCCGTAATTTGTATCGTAAACAGCCAAAATTTAAAAATTTCAACCAAAAGCCATAAGCCGCAGCCGAAAAGAGCAGGCCCAACATGTATAATGACGCCAAACATGCATTGAGAACCATCAGTTGTGGTCGGCATAGCGACGTGTTTGTTTCACAGGGTGAAGAGCAAACCGGCATCCATCTTTAGCTTTGTCCGTACTTCCTAGCTTCTCCACATATCGTCCTAGCTTCAGTCATTCGTTGTTTGCGCACCGCATTGCTTTGGTATGTCAATTTTAGAATTTCTGTTAGTTAGCCCATCACAGTACTTTCATTATTCGTCATATCTTTCGTCTTCGAGCTGGGTATGATTGAGCTTGGCCGCTACGCCTGGGCCCTGGCAAATGTTGCCACTACTGTGCTCATGATTGTTTCTTTGAGAACACAAGCTCATCACTGCGATAAGCAATTGTCATTGATATATGATTATGGAATACGTTTAGAATTCCATGCATGTCGTATGTTTCTCGTTTTATACGTAGAGTGCCTCTTAAAATATGTTGCGGTAAGCCGGTAACTACTCGTGGTTGTACTAGGCAGGAGTCCGAAGTATATGGACGTCTCACGTAATAGTACATTTTACATACGCGCACACACATCAGGGTTTAATCTTTCGGAGGGAAATTTTTTCAGCCACAGGCGAAACAACCGAAAGAGCGAAATTTCGTTTATTTCGTTCAAATTTCGGACGAAAAAATTCAAATTTTTAATGAAATTTAACCGAAATTTGACCAAATTTTAAATAGTATTAAATTCTGCCGAATTTTAACCAAATAGAAGACATTTTGCTGGAGGACAAAAGGGACGAAATTTCGTCCAAAATGCGAAATTTCAAACGAAATTGAGAACCCTGACACACATACACATACACATACACCAGAATGTATGCACACAATACGTACACGTGTCTCCACTAGCATATAGAAAGTGGAGGCAAAAGATAAAACAGGAAGAGAACCATATCGTGCAGGCCAGCCAGGAATCCGGTGCACCGCTCCGCTCCCCTAGCAAAGTGAAGAATCTGGTGCACTGCTAGTGAGCCAGGAGTCGATGCGAGTAAGCGATATTTGGACGGCGTCTAATGCTCATGCCGCAGACACGGCATGTGACTCCACGGTACCGTCGCATCGCACGCGGCCCACAGCGTGCAGTGCGGGGTGCAAGTGCAACTGTGCAGCGCGGGAATATACAGTTCACTAGAAAAGTTGCTGTCCGCGAAGAACTAGCAGCGTCGGCAAGCATATCTCGCCGCGACGTGGGTGGGCCTTCGCTTCCATCTTCCTTACGTCCTTGCCGCATACACCAAGCAGCAGCGACCCATGCAATAGCTAGTCTCGGCACCAGCAACAGCTAGCTTAGCACAACACGGCGAGAACGAGGAGTACTATTCTTCATAGCCCCTCATTTCCACTTCATCTCCGTTACACATGGACGATGCTCATTCTCCGCCATCTACCTTCTTTCTTCCTGTTTGTTTGGGCACGGAGGCTTGTAAGTCATCTAGGATTGTCAATAAGCTTAAGCTTGGCCCAAATTCGAAATAAAGCTCGAATTGGATCGATCTTGATTCAAATCGCCTCGAACATGATTCAAGACAAAAACGATTACAGGAACAAAACTGATGCTCCAGTGCCTCTAAAAAAAATGATGCTCAAGCGAGTTCAAGATCGATTCTGTGCATGCACCATATTCGAGCAAAGCTCAAATCAGGTAAACCAGATCTGCTGTTGGGTAAACCCTGGACATAACGATACCGATAAGAGTCGAGTGGTACACCCCACGTGCCCTTTCGTTACCAATCTTCACATCATAAATTGATAGGGGCAACCAACGCATATTTTAGGGTGGTGATCGGTTGGGCTGTGACTTATGGCTTATTTTACTGTAGCTGGCTGAAATTGGACTGTAACTGAAGATGACTTATTTGGTATAATTAAATTTAAAAATTTAAAAATAGAAAAATGGGTTAGCCCATCACGTATAATGCAAATGAATACAGAAAAAAAAACGGGTAAAAAACTCAAAAAATCCAAAAAAATTAGAAAAAGACAAAATTTAGGAATAGTAAAAAATAAATCAGAAGCCAAAATCCAAAGCCGAAACAATCGCAAAGTCGCGGTCTTCTTTCGCATCGGTTCGGCTGAAAAGCTAATGGCTTATGGCTGAAAACACTGTAGCTGGCTGAAAAAAGCACTGTAACTGACAGGGGCTTATTTAGCATAATTAAATTTAAAAAAATTTAAAAATATAAAAAATATGTTAGCCCATTACGTATAATACATACAAATACAGAAAAAAAAGAACCGGCAAAAAAGCTCAACAAAAAATCAAAAATTCAGAAAAAAAAACGAAACTTATAAATAGTGTCAAATAAGCCCGCTGCACTGTAGCGCAGCCATGTTGATCGCTTGTCTGGATGAGAAGACTTTCAAGTCATCTGCCGTATCATTCAATGTGCCAAGAGAGATGAATGTTGCAAAGAACCTTACCGGAAGACTCAGTCAATGCTCGTCCTTCGCCATGATTGTCTGGGTGAAAAGACTTGCAAGTCATCTGCCATATCATTCAATGTGCCAAGAGAGATGAATGTTGCTAAGAGCAAGGCTAATAATATAGCTTTTAGCCGGCTATATAGACACTTACAGCCCACTAATCAGTCTATTCATATAGTAGTTTACAGCCAGCTGAAGACTGTATGACCCACCCCTTTCTCTCACAAAGTTTCTTGGTTCTTATGCTTCAGCTGGCTGTAAACTTACAGCCCACCTCTCTTCTCTCTCCTCCACCTCAGCATATAGCCTACTAACAGTCTCTTATTATACTTGCTCTAAGAACCTTACCGGAGGACTCAGCCATTGCTTGTCCTTCGCCATGATTGTCTTGATGAGAAGACTTGCAAGTCATCTGCCCTATCATTCAGTGTGCCAAGAGAGATGGATGTTGCAAAGAAACTTACCGGAAGACTCATGTCCGGCCTATTCTTTTTAGCTTGTAGTCTGATTTATGATGTATGGGCTGAGTTTTTTTATATTTATGGCTGCTTTTAAACGATCATCCATGCTTCTTGACCTTCTTGACCGTCCGAACCTCGGATCTCCCTATCCTAATCTAGATTCACCTCGTCACTGACCATGATCGCCTCCATGCTCAATCTGCACATGCAAAGACCAAAGAACTTTTTCCCGGCACAAGTTCTTCCAAACTTGACCAACACCAATCCGCACACACGCACCACACACCTCGCATAACATCGCTAAACAAAATCACCAAATATTCATCATAACAAATTAACCATTGTCAATTATTCATCACCAAAATATTCTAAACCTAGCCACATGGTCTAACAATCTCCCCTTGATGAATACATTGACAACACCACAAAAATTGTATGATGAATTAGCTTCAAATAAATATAAGTGAAGAACTGAAGCCGCAAAAACAATTTAAACCATAAGTCTCAAATCTCTCCCCCTCAACACAAGAGAGACAAATTTTATTCTCCCCAAATTCTCTTTAATTTCTCGCAAAGCATACCAAATCTCTCCCCCTTTGGCAATGTAATCATCAAGAAAATTTAAAGAATAAATAATTCTATGAAAGAGCAATGATAATAAAAATCTAGAACCTTTGTAGATTATCCAAGTCACGTTGCATTGGTTTAATATCACAACCAAGTCATATTTTTTAGTAGAGCTACCTAGATCATATAAAGTAATATATCATATAGCAATGTCAAAACAAGTTTTCAATATGATTAAGCAATTTATATCAATGACAGGCATCTCAACAATGACCAAACCAATTATAAAGAGCACAATAAGATATCACAACGAAAAGTCAAAACCTAAAAGTGAAGCAAATTTTAACTCTAGACGGACTAGCAGTCTCATGTAACAACTTATTGCTCTACACTCAATTCTTAGGCATGTGGCATGCTTGTAGCATACTTCTTTTTCATAATGACATTTTTTTTGTGATGGTGGCATGCTTCAAGCATACTCCAAAGAAACCCAACTACTCCAAGTTCGTTAGCTGTGTCCTTACCACTATTGAGAACGTCAACATGAGCGATGTGGACTCGGGGGCTGAGGATGACAAAGACGACTCCAGGAGCAAGAAGAAAATCTAGGACTTTATCGGCATGTGCTTTATGGCCAAGGACAACATCACCAACATTGACACTTCTGACGATAATCTCTACCGTGATCTCAATGAGGTACGTCCTTCAAATCAAGATATGAAGCGTGCTCTTGCTGCAACTATACTAAACCCGTAGAAACAAGCTAAGATAATAAAAAAAATCAGGATCTTAGGATCGATAACTTGAATCAAGAGATTGTTAGGCTTATGTTCATAATTCCTGATGATGAAAACTGTGAATCTTGCTTATCTCTGTATGATCAGTTTGCTAAGCTTAAAACTGCATATTTTTCTGTTGTCAAACAACTCAAAGATGCTCTAGATGAAGTAGACACACTCAAATCAAGTAATAAAAATGATTGCATGGATGTTATTGTTTTAGATATTGTTTCATAATACTTAAATCATCTCATACTTGTACAAATACCATTATAATTAATAAAAAACTGTTATATCAATAAAAAATCAGGTAGTATTAAGTATAATGGTATTTATAAAAGTATTTTATGATTAAAGTGGTATTTTTTAAAGGATCGAGATTGTAGTAGTATTTTCTAGAATTGAGACTATTAGCATGACAAGTCAATTATCCCAATAATTAATATCAAAGCTTTAGGGTTGAGGATGAAATTCTCTGCCAGGAGGCCGAGACTGTCGTGCATGGACAAGCGACATCCGCGAGCAGCAGGCGAGATAGGATTGAAAACAACACTCGCGCCGTGCTCTCGGCGAGTCAGAATCCGAGCCGGCCGTCTGTTCCCGTGGTCCGCGGCGTCAAAAGTCGAGAACCGAGAAAGAGAAAGGAGAGAGCGAGGCGCTGCAGCGACTTCAGGACAGCGCGAGCGCAGCTGGGCTGTGCAAGGCCAACAGAGGAGCACGGGACCCGAGGCAGTAGCGACATGACGTTTTCTCGCGCATGGACAGCAGCAGCTGTCGGCAATAGGAACCTAGCTCGTTGGCATGAGACGTTCACAGGTCGGATTTCTCTCGGTCGAAAGGGACACGCAGCCCGGTAAAAAAATGAAAAGATTAGTTTTTGATTTCTTGGGTTTTGCAACGATAGGGAGAAGATCCGCGCCAGAAAAGAAAACCGAAGCCAATTCGGTGTGAGCCTTCGGTCGAGCGCAGAAACCGAGCAATTCCGCGAGGATAGCGAAAAGCAACACTGTTTAGTCTCTGCGTCTAAATAAAAAAGAAAAGTTCAGAGTAAAACAGCTGTTGGCCCAAAATCAAAGGTGAGGTTTCATCATTTGATCTTATGACAGAAGTTTAGTAAGAGATTGTTTCTAGCTAGTCTGAATTCTTGATCCATGTCTAAGATTATGTTGCGTTTTTTAGGAAGTAGCATCAACAATGACTAGACATCAGGTGTGATGGCGAAAAAAAGTTTCGCTCTCTTGCTGCATTATCTGATGCTCATGACGAGCAATTATGCAGCCTTGCAATTAAGATGAAGGTGTACACAAAGATTCAAGGTGTGTAGGATGCGATAAAAAACGGCAACGTCGATAAGCACAAGGAACAGATAGCATTGGCGGTCATCTATCAAAGCATCTTAGAGGAGACATTCTTTTTTCTAGTCAAAAAGGAGATGGCAAATGATGCGTTGGAGATGTCCAAGATGCTATCCAACGCTACATCATGAGAACATGCATGAAGCCTATGATGATGCCGAGTCGAGTCTGGAACGTTGAAAAAATATGTTTGCCATCCTAACTCGAGTATATGGAGTAGTCTGTTGGGATTTTTATGTGGCTTTAAATATTTATTGTGGTTATTATCTATTTAACTCAATGTGGAATTATTTATATTATTATTGCAAGTGATAGATAATTATTTGATGCAGAATTTAACTTGAGAAATTAATACTCGAGGTAAATATGGTAAACATATTTGTTGAGATCGAATCTATTGGAATTTAATGTATATACATATGTTTTAGTTTAGGTACAACACATGACAGAATAGCTAAATTTGTCTTACAGGATCATCTATAGAGGTTGTTGATCCACATGTTCAAATTGGATTTGATCTCATAATTAATCTGATCATGGAGCATGACTCACACATGTGTGCTTGGGACTAATATATTTTAGACTCATAAAACTAGCATGTCTGATCGTGGTTGGTAATATAGTTCAAGAGTCTCATGGGATACCGAAAACAAATAGGTCACTTTGTAACACATGGAAATTGAGTCTATAAATAGGTCCCTATCCTCTAGCCTCATTATGCATTGTGAGTGGCACCACGAATAAGGCAGAGGAATAAGAAAACACAACATTGGTATCAGAGCCAGCAATATAGTCTGGGATATTGAGGAAATATATTTGCCATCCTAATTGGAGTCTGTGGAGATAAGTCCGGGATGTTGAGAAGATGTGTCCGCCGTCTTAAGTCAAGCAAGAAGAGATGAGTCTGAGACGTTGAGAAGATGTATTCATCGTCCTATGTTGAGTATAAGTTGGGTAAATTATAGTTGAGACCGACTACCTCAACGAGTTACAGTCTTTGCATCTGGATGGACCGTACCAGTTAAGTTGAATTCCTACATATAACTATGTGTTTAGTTCGTATGTAGAATGCTTCATATGGAGGCGTAGCTGGTATTTCGTAATACATTAAGACTAAACTAGGAGTATGCCGAGTCAAGATTAGGAGGGTGAATCTTGAAAATAATTTGACTTGGAGTTTAAATTGAGTTCGTTGCCCAAGTTAAAATTATGTTCAACTCAGAGATAGAGTCCAGTATGTGTTTGAGTTAGAGATATAATCCAGTATTTGTGTAGACCCTAGGTCATATAAATAGGGGGCATGTAATCTATTTTGATAGCAAACAAGAAAGAAAATAGAGAAATTTAGAAAACTTGGCTACGCAGTTACGATTGGGGTAAATTCTTTTGTGATCTCTCTGTTTATTTATAATGGGTGAGTTTTCTCCTGGGACAAAGCCAACACATTTCTTGTCCCATCAAGTAATTGCCCTATGGAATGTTTTGTGGTGTGCATGTAAATTTTCTTTTTCTTTTCCTTCAAAGGATTTTAGGTTGAGCCATGCGGGAAGTTTTAGATTGTGAGAATAAATTCTAAAAAGAAAAAAATAATAACAGATGGGATTGACGGATTGGAAGTCTTCAGAACAATCATGTAATTAAGTGGCAAATGAAGACATTACAAGAAATAGGGGTAGCAATGGCCTGCAGGATGAGACCCGCGGGAATTATTCCCATGGGAAGGGACGGTGGACAAGAGCAACCAGATATTACCATATAATTGTATGTGCTATAATACTTCAATATCTATGATAAAAAATACAATTATATTTACACACTCACATCATCTACGTATATACACACATGCACATCCTCCATATATGTTTGGAATTTATTAGAGATATCTAAGGCTTCACAGTGCATGGGTATGTGCTTTTTGTCTAGGACTTGAACCTTCGTAGACTGGGTGCACATCCGTACGCTTAGCCATTTGGCTGTAGGCCAGCTTCCCATCCTGTTTGTATATAGATTAGGTTTTATAGATGGTAGTTGTTATTTCTAAGTCGCTTAAATTTTTCTTAAGTTTAATTTAGTTTTTGTGACCATAGGATCTGAATAAAGATGGACGTGCCATATATTGGATGTTGATTGAATGATAAAAAAGTATGACTTATTCTTAAGAAAATTTTAGTCACCTTACATGTAAATGACCCTTTAAATTAATAGCCAAAGTTGTATTTTAGCAAACATGCTTATAAACGTTAAAAATGTCACTATTTTGTGACGTGAGGAGTAAATCAGAAACATGCTATAAACGTTAAAAATGACACTATTGCATGACACACACCTGAAATGTACGTTCATATGAGAGATTATAGATAAAATTGGTATAATATGTACTACAATTAACTATTAACTTTATCTTAAAAAGATAATCCGTTTAAAAATTAGTTATTATAGAAAAACCCAAAACAGTTTTTAAAAGTTAAAAAATAGGTCCAAACGCCTGTCACCTGATCTATTCAAACAATTTATTCTTGTAGCTACTTTTTGGCAGGATTGATCGGTAGGGTCATCAATTATATGCATGTTGATAGACAGTACGGTCATTAGTGTGCAGTGAGGGGTAGTACATGAAAAATGGCATCCAGTTGGTAGTGACTTCGTCGACTGTTGGCCCCTATTTGTCTATTATTGGTGATGCATCTTTGACTCATTCAATTAGTAGACCAATGAAGCTGTACATGCTTTGTCCCATCAAATAATTGCTCTTTAGATAAACGATGAGCTGCAGATATTTAGGATATATGTGTAAGTTTTCTTTTTAATCAGATAAAAAGAAAGAATTTTAGACTGTTAAGGATGTATATAAAGTTTTTCTCTTTTGCTACTTCTTATGAGAGAGGAGAATTCATGAAGTTATCCTTGTCACACAAATCACAAAAGGGCTACCATGTAGGTTGGGTGTGGGAATTTGGGTCAACTTGCATGACTACTTATGTACGGGAAAGATATGCAGCAGGGGGAGGGTTCTGATCTTTCTTCTGACATCATATCGGAAATTAATTCTGCTCAAGCCCTCACTTGGCTGCTCTGCCTGACAAACCTCAGATCGATAGTTGGAACGATCAACAGGTTCTCCTGGCAAAACCAATATATCCTTGTAACCTGCCTTCTTCCAATAATTCATCCTTGTAGCTACCGGTTTTAGCTTTCGGAACACGTGGCTTCATAATTTTATCTTTACTAATTTTTTGGATTTTTTTCTCTTATTTTTTATATTATCTGTAATGATATAATTTTTTATTTAATTATATAAAAACCTAACAGTCGCTGCGATGGAAAAACTACTACAATATAAAAAACCAGAAACCGAAAGCGCAAATGAGCACTGCCGCGTCGGTGCATGCGTAGGCTGACGTGATACACGTTGATCGACAAGAGTGACGTTTGCAACTGTAGCGTGCAGTGCGGTACTTGAACATAACAAACAAGTGGCATCCAACTGAACGTGACTTCATCCATAGCTGGCAATGTTTATCCATCAAATAATGGTGATGCATCTGTCACGTTCAATAGGACGTGCGATGTGTTTCTTGTCCCATCAAATAATTGTCTTTGGATAAGTCCCTGACGCGTGGGACCTAGTTTGTTGGAAGGGAATCTTGCCACAACTGTGGCTGCAACCAAACAGCTGCCAAGTTGGTCAAACTTGCCTAACCTTAGGCGTGGCAACCTGTGGCAAAGTGTGGCTAGCAACCAAACACCCCCTTGGTCTTTTTCCCCTTTTGCCTTCATTTCTTTTGTTTTGTTTTCTTACTTTCTTTTTTTTTCTTTTTGAGAGAGTTTTTTTTCAGAGGTTCCGACATAGATGAATCCATGAAGTTTTCCTTACCATATAAATCACAAATGGACTAGGCTCATCGGTCTACTAATACTAGTGAGGGTAGTGCTGGGCAGTATTGCGATGGTAATTCTATGTGTTGGCATATAGAATGTCACGTTTATTTGAGTTAATTTAATTATAAATAAAATTCATGATTAAATTTATGTGTTGTAAATTCATAATTAAATTAACCTAAATAAATATGGCAAATTTGAACCACATAAAATTCCTAAAAATTACACAATAACTATGACAGTGTCAGGAGACTTTAAATAAAATTTCGTAATTTTTGGAGATCGTTTGTTATATATAAAAACTTGTATAAATATCAAAATTGTATGAATTTTTTAGCAACATTTACAATGGATAAAATTACCCAAAAAT